>CM067552.1:21947820-22570138 GCA_034509755.1 Anisodus tanguticus | reverse complement strand
AATTCTTCTATATTTCTTTAAGCTTATTTGATTGTGTGTTATGCTTGATTTAGTATGATATTTTGCTAAGTAATGTAGTCTTGATTGATTAATATGATAATGCGACGTTTTGCTTATAATTGTATATATGTCGTTGGGATATTTCGATTTGGAGTAGATATGTGATAGATGATATTACCTCGATGTGTTGGTTAACTAATTATTGTCATTAGCTTTAATAAGGTATCTTGGGTTCATTGTTAAATGCAATACGGATAATGTAAGATTAATATGTGTTTGGAAGAGCTATGGCTTGATTAAATACTCTTAGGACACCTAGCGGATTGTTGATATTCAAATTATTGTATGTTGTGTAAGTTGTTAGTTTGGGGGCTGCCTAATTAATAAAAAAGGAAAAACGAGTATACTTTAATTGATTAAAATGGGGATATTTACATGCTATATTCTAGATTAATATGTGAAATTTTAAAAGGAGTTTATTATCCATGTTTAATATAATAGTATGTGCGTTTGGTTTAAGTTTATGAATGTCACGTTTGGTTTAAGTTTATGGATGTCGTGTTTCTTTAAGATTAAGATGAGTTCAATGGAATTTATCATGTATGTTTACCTAATTTATACATTGGTCTTCCTTGCCTCTTTTATTCTTGTTTAAATTTAGAGCCGGTTGTGTTAGCATATATTCTTTCTTCGGCTACTTTAATGTGCCAAAATCTGAAAAAATAATGTCTTAAGGATATGTAAAATATATGGCCATGAGTATTCATTCCTATGTATATTTCGTGTATATATATATATTAGGAATATTCATGTGTTTAAATCTTCGTTCCGTCTACTAATCCTTTTCTTTTCTTTTCTTTTACTTACATGAAATGCATCGGGAGTAACGAAGAGTTTCGTTATGAGACTCATCATGACTTCGTCCAAAATGAAGAACTACATCTATGCTCATTGCATTCCCCGCTCTCGGAACTTCAAAACAAAGAGGGTGCCGATGATATTGTCATCCGTCCTTGCTGCCACTTCTATTTATTGTCTAATTTTGTCTTTCATTATTATTTGGGTTGTAATAATTATTTAATTATGTATCGTCATTAGAATGCTTAGAATAATTAGGCCGCGAATAGATGAATGAATAGGATAGTCTAACTCCCGTTAGTTTATTTCTTAGGCTCATTTGAATTGGAAATCATAGCTAGCTTTATTTGTTTAGGGCCGTCTTGTATGTTCCAAACTTAGCCTCTGGTTACTTTGCTCTATTTTTAGGTTCGTTATGCATGCTTTAATATCTTTCAAAATAATTTGGCTATTTATCACTCACTTTCTTTAATCCTAAAAAATAAGGTTTGCATTTTATCCGATTTGCAACATTGAAAGATTTTCAAAAAATTTACTTTTATTATCACCTAATACATATTTTTTTGTAAACGAATGAACTTTATATCTATTTGTTATGTATAGTGTTTTATGAAATGCATACTTTCTCAACTCTACATGTACTTTTATAAATAATGCTTTACAAATGCATGCTTTCATGTATTCCAAAATCAACTTCACATATATACAAAATGCATACTTTATGGGCATAATATAATGTATACTTTTCATCAAAACCAATTCACATGTGTATGTACTTTTGTTCTATATGCATCTTATAAGTCATGTTTCACAAATGCATTCGTTTTTTTTATTTTATCCCCTATATATTTTATAAGTTATGTCATGCAATACATACTTTGCTAACAAACTAATTTTATATTTATTTTTTATATAGCCATGAAATTTGGCAAAAAATGTATCTTTTAAATAAATTATTCGCAATATTCTTTCCTTAAAACTTCATATCTTTTAAACATGCATTTTTCAGCACAATAAATAACCTGAGTTTGACCGGATAACCGCAAGTTAGCGGATTCTAAAGGATGCCTAACCCCTTCCCTTTAGGATAATAAAGAACCCTTACCTAGAATCTCAAATAGTTTCGCAGACCTTAAAATTGGAGTTTACATTGCAGCATTTAGTTTAAATATTTAGGTGTCCTAATTCACCGTAAAAAATAATTAGGTGGCGACTCCTCAACCCTTTTTACCCAGGAATCACCCGAAATACGCCGTGCTCTGCTTTGACCTGCGAGCGGGTCGGCGAAAAACGGGCACGACATTACCAAGGGAAGATAATGAACTCACTTTAGATTTATTTTCAAGAAGTTCGTTGTCTATTCGGCAAACCTATGGATTAGGCAAGGGGAATGACCAAGAATGCCTTATCTCCAACACGGTACCTCTCTTGGTGGTGCCGAAACAAAAGGAAGTATGGAAAGTGAACATTTGTCACCGGATGGTCTACAACCTCGTCATGAGGTCCGAATCTCCATGGTCAAGGATGAGCACGTATGTTAGAGAATTATGTGGACCCAAAATGTCTTCAAAGGTCGGCTTGAAAAAAAGATCTCCACTAATGAAGACCCGAGAGGAAGTTGAGCAAGAAAAGGGCTGATGTCTTGTAATGTCACTCGAAAGTTATGACATACAAAGTAGTTATCCCTATACTACCCCTATCATGGTCATGACGGTACAAGTTGAGCAAGATCTTGGTGCCAACCTAATGAAAGAACCCCGAGCCGTGACTACTTGTGATGAAAGGTTGGCAGGCAGGCACCAAAAACCATTGTCTTATGATGACTTGATTAAATGGGAAGGCTACTTGAGAGATGATTCCTTCAAGTTGTTAGCTAAGTTCCGATGCGGATTACATGAGACGAAAATTTCGGGGGACGAACTTGGTCCAATATGTATTCTCCTAAGATGCCTTCATACTCGAACCATCTGAATTTGAGGACAAATTCTTTCAAAGAAGGGGAGATGATTTAAATTAGCCCGCGGACTTAAACTGTTAACCAAAGCCGAGAAGAGCTTTACTAAGGTTGCCAACAATGGTACATAATTCTACAATTTCCCAAACATGGCATGGAAAATGGAATGGAGTTGGAGTTGTGACATGAAGATTTAAAAAGTCTTGTATTTTTGGCCTTCTTGTACACACTTGGGTTTGCACCTAGCATCCCGTGTCCATCCCTCATCCAAACCATATCATTCCTATCACCATCACATCCCAGAGTACCTTAAAAATATCCACAACAAAGGACAAGCCCCGAAACCACCCACAACTTCCCGTCCAACCCCGGCAACCACAAACAGTCCACAAAACAACACCTACCGACAACCTCACTATTTCAGGTCTTATTCCGCAGCCTTTCCAACATCAAGTCATCGAACCCCGACAACGACCACAACCCTATGGGTGTCCACAGTAACCCCATAAAACTGCCTGACCAAACTACTCTTGAATCCACCCGAAACATCTTCAAAATACCCAATGCCCCGAAATAGCCGAGAACTGTGAACCCCCACTTTGTGTCTTGTTTTCGCATCAACTTGTTCCCTGCCTAACTCAGACCCACTTACACTTACTCACCCCTCCATACTTACATAAAATTTGTATCCGAGAAAGGCGCTCCCATCGCCTTGACGCAATGACCATTACAAAGATGTCCCTTACAAATAAGGAAGAACTTCAAAAAATCGGTAGCGACATTTTTGCTGAGCATGTGCCAATATTAAAAAGAGATGTTGATCTCCCAATCTTTGATGGAGCTATGAACCCAAAAGAGTTCCTTAAATGGTTAAACACCATTGAGGAGCTTTACAAGTACCGGTAATATGACGATCATAAGTGCTTAAAAGTTGCCAAATCGAGGTTCAAATCATTTGCTTCCGATTGATACAAAAATCTAATAACAAATGGCAAGATTGACTCTTGCAGAAAATTAAAGAAACATTTGATAAGAAAATTCTTACAAAGGGAGCATGAACAAAGTCTATACTTCCAACTCTCCACACGTCGCCAAGAAAAAGTTGAAGTGGCGTCATGCCGCACCTTTAGAGGCATAATTAAGGAACTACAAAGGAGGGATGCCCCAAAGTCTTACATAAAGCCTACCAATGTTAAGAAAACAGGTAGTACCATTTTTACTAAACACTTGTATGGTCACGAAATAGATCAAACGGAAGAAGAAGGTAACCAAGGAGTTGTAGAAAGAGATACGAGAGAAGAAGGTAGAGGTCACAACGGGGATAGACAAAAGGAGAAGAAGGTGTTCCTAACCCCGAGTGGTGACAAATGAAGATGGTGGGAAGTCCTTTGAGGACTCCGAAGCCAAGGAGAATCCAGAGACCCCCTTACTTGATGCACAAAAGATAGATGATGTGTCTAAGAAGGGAAGTGCCATGAACATTTTGGCATGTAGAGAAGAAACTGATTTGAAGAAACCCGTAGAGGTTTCGGGAGATGCCATTCCGAATGAGACAACCACCGAGCTACCATCAAACAATATTGTTGATCCTATTTGTGAGCGAGTTCTCGAAAGATCCCTCCCTCCCTATGATGATGCGAAGGAAATAACCGAGCCACGTATTCACGAGAGCCTTATTTCATGGCCGATCCCTATCTATGATTATATTACGAAGGAGGATAAAGAAACAAAACAAGGTTGGACCTTGTTTACCAATCCTTTGTACCAAGTTGAGGAAATGGGTGGTACCTTCTTTGTCAACCCATTATATTAGCCAACCCGCATGGAAGAAGATGCCGACATGGAATTCCCAAGGAACAACACATCCGAAATCTTACCAAGGGAAGATAATGAACTCACTTTAGATTTATTTTCAAGAAGTTCGTTGTCTATTCGGCAAACCTATGGATTAGGCAAGGGGAATGACCAAGAATGCCTTAGCTCCAACACGGTACCTCTTTGGTGGTGCCGAAACAAAGGAAGTATGCAAAGTGAACATTTGTCACCGGATGGTCTACAACCTCGTCATGAGGTCCGAATCTCCATGGTCAAGGATGAGCACGTATGTTAGAGAATTATGTGGAGCCAAAATGTCTTCAAAGGTCGGCTTGAAAAAAGATCTCCACCAATGAAGACCCGAGAGGAATTGAGCAAGAAAAGGGTTGATGTCTTGTAATGTTACTCGAAAGTTATGACATACAAAGTAGTTATCCCTATACTACCCGTATCATGGTCATGACGGTACAAGTTGAGCAAGATCTTGGTGCCAACCTAATGAAAGAACCCCGAGCCGTGACTCCTTGTGATGAAAGGTTGGCAGGCAAGCACCAAAAACCATTGTCTTATGACGACTTGATTAAATGGGAAGGCTACTTGAGAGATGATTCCTTCAAGTTGTTGGCTAAGTTCCGATGCGGATTACGTGAGACGAACTAGGTCCAATATGTATTCTCCTAAGATGCCTTCATACTCGAACCATCTGAATTTGAGGACAAATTCTTTCAAAGAAGGGGAGAATGATTTAAATTAGCCCGCGGACTTAAACTGTCAACCAAAGCCGAGAAGAGCTTTACTAAGGTTGCCAACAATGGTACATAATTCTACACTTTGCCTAACATGGCATGGAAAATGGAATGGAGTTGGAGTTGTGACATGAAGATTTAAAAAGTCTTGTATTTTTGGCCTTCTTGTTTGTACTCGGGTTTGCACCTAGCATCCCGTGTCCATCCCTCGTCCAAACCATCTCATTCCTTTCACCATCACATCCCAGAGTACCTTAAAAATATCCACAACAAAGGACAAGCCCCGAAACCACCCACAACTTCCCGTCCAACCCCGCAACCACAAACAGTCCACAAAACAACACCTACCGACAACCTCACTGTTTCAGGTCCTATTCCGCGGCCTTTCCACCATCAAGTCACTGAACCCCGACAACCACCACAACCCTATGGGTGTCCACAATAACCCCATAAAACTCCCTGACCAAACTACTCTTGAATCCACCCGAAACATCCTCAAAACACCCAATGCCCCGCAATAGCCGAGAACCGTGAACCCCCACTTTGTGTCTTGTTTTCGCATCAACTTGTTCCCTGCCGAACTCAGACCCACTTACACTCACTCACCCCTCCATACTTATATAAAATTTGTATCCGAGCAAGGCGCTCCCATCGCCTTGACGCAATGACCATCACAAAAATGTCCCTTACGAATAAGGAAGAACTTCAAAAAATCGTTAGCGACATTTTTGCCGAGCATGTGCCAATATTAAAAAGAGATGTTGATCTCCCAATCTTTGATGGAGCTATGAACCCAAAAGAGTTCCTTAAATGGTTAAACACCATTGAGGAGCTTTACAAGTACCGGTAATATGACGATCATAAGTGCTTCAAAGTTGCCAAATCGAGGTTCAAATCATTTGCTTCCGATTGATACAAAAATCTAAAAACAAATCGAAAAACAAATGGCAAGTCCAAGATTGACTCTTGCAGAAAATTAAAGAAACATTTGATGAGAAAATTCTTACAAAGGGAGCATGAACAAAGTCTATACTTCCAACTCCCCACACGTCGCCAAGAAAAAGTTGAAGTGGCGTCATGCCGCACCTTTAGAGGCATAATTAAGGAACTACAAAGGAGAGATGCCCCAAAGTCTTACATAAAGCCCACCAATGTTAAGAAAACAGGTAGTACCATTTTTACTAAACACTTGTATGGTCACGAAATAGATCAAACGGAAGAAGAAGGTAACCAAGGAGTTGCAGAAAGAGATACAGAGAAGAAGGTAGAGGTCACAACAGGGATAGACAAAAGGAGAAGAAGGTGTTCCTAACCCCGAGTGGTGACAAATGAAGATGGTGGGAAGTCCTTTGAGGACTCCGAAGCCAAGGAGAATCTAGAGACCCCCTTACTTGATGCACAAAAGATAGATGATGTGTCTAAGAAGGGAAGTGCCATGAACATTTTGTCATGTAGAGAAGAAACCGATTTGAAGAAACCCGTAGAGGTTTCGGGAGATGCCATACCGAATGAGACTACCACCGAGCTACCATCAAACAATATTGTTGATCCTATTTGTGAGCGAGTTCTCGAAAGATCCCTCCCTCCCTATGCACGTATTCACGGGAGCCTTATTTCATGGCCGATCCCTATCTATGATTATATTACGAAGGAGGATAAAGAAACAAAACAAGGTTGGACCTTGTTTACCAATCCTTTGTACCAAGTTGAGGAAATGGGTGGTACCTTCTTTGTCAACCCATTATATTAGCCAACCCGCATGGAAGAAGATGCCGACATGGAATTCCCAAGGAACAACACATCCGAAATCTTACCAAGGGAAGATAATGAACTCACTTTAGATTTATTTTCAAGAAGTTCGTTGTCTATTCGGCAAACCTATGGATTAGGCAAGGGGAATGACCAAGAATGCCTTAGCTCCAACACGGTACCTCTCTTGGTGGTGCCGAAACAAAAGGAAGTATGGAAAGTGAACATTTGTCACCGGATGGTCTACAACCTCGTCATGAGGTCCGAATCTCCATGGTCAAGGATGCGCACGTATGTGAGAGAATTATGTGGAGCCAAAATGTCTTCAAAGGTCGGCTTGAAAAAAGATCTCCACCAATGAAGACCCGAGAGGAAGTTGAGCAAGAAAAGGGCTGATGTCTTGTAATGTCACTCGAAAGTTATGACATACAAAGTAGTTATCCCTAATGACGGTACAAGTTGAGCAAGATCTTGGTGCCAACCTAATGAAAGAACCCCGAGCCGTGACTCCTTGTGATGAAAGGTTGGTAGGCAAGCACCAAAAACCATTGTCTTATGACGACTTGATTAAATGGGAAGGCTACTTGAGAGATGATTCCTTCAAGTTGTTGGCTAAGTTCCGATGCGGATTACGTGAGACGAAAATTTCGGGGGACGAACTAGGTCCAATATGTATTCTCCTAAGATGCCTTCATACTCGAACCATCTGAATTTGAGGACAAATTCTTTCAAAGAAGGGGAGAATGATTTAAATTAGCCCGCGGACTTAAACTGTCAACCAAAGCCGAGAAGAGCTTTACTAAGGTTGCCAACAATGGTACATAATTCTACACTTTGCCTAACATGGCATGGAAAATGGAATGGAGTTGGAGTTGTGACATGAAGATTTAAAAAGTCTTGTATTTTTGGCCTTCTTGTTTGTACTCGGGTTTGCACCTAGCATCCCGTGTCCATCCCTCGTCCAAACCATCTCATTCCTTTCTCCATCACATCCCAGAGTACCTTAAAAATATCCACAACAAAGGACAAGCCCCGAAACCACCCACAACTTCCCGTCCAACCCCGGCAACCACAAACAGTCCACAAAACAACACCTACCGACAACCTCACTGTTTCAGGTCCTATTCCGCGGCCTTTCCACCATCAAGTCACTGAACCCCGACAACCACCACAACCATATGGGTGTCCACAATAACCCCATAAAATTGCCTGACCAAACTCCTCTTGAATCCACCCGAAACATCCTCAAAACACCCAATGCCCCGCAATAGCCGAGAACCGTGAACCCCCACTTTGTGTCTTGTTTTCGCATCAACTTGTTCCCTGCCGAACTCAGACCCACTTACACTCACTCACCCCTCCATACTTATATAAAATTTGTATCCGAGCAAGGCGCTCCCATCGCCTTGACGCAATGACCATCACAAAAATGTCCCTTACGAATAAGGAAGAACTTCAAAAAATCGTTAGCGACATTTTTGCCGAGCATGTGCCAATATTAAAAAGAGATGTTGATCTCCCAATCTTTGATGGAGCTATGAACCCAAAAGAGTTCCTTAAATGGTTAAACACCATTGAGGAGCTTTACAAGTACCGGTAATATGACGATCATAAGTGCTTCAAAGTTGCCAAATCGAGGTTCAAATCATTTGCTTCCGATTGATACAAAAATCTAAAAACAAATCGAAAAACAAATGGCAAGTCCAAGATTGACTCTTGCAGAAAATTAAAGAAACATTTGATGAGAAAATTCTTACAAAGGGAGCATGAACAAAGTCTATACTTCCAACTCCTCACACGTCGCCAAGAAAAAGTTGAAGTGGCGTCATGCCGCACCTTTAGAGGCATAATTAAGGAACTACAAAGGAGAGATGCCCCAAAGTCTTACATAAAGCCCACCAATGTTAAGAAAATAGGTAGTACCATTTTTACTAAACACTTGTATGGTCACGAAATAGATCAAACGGAAGAAGAAGGTAACCAAGGAGTTGTAGAAAGAGATACAGAGAAGAAGGTAGAGGTCACAACAGGGATAGACAAAAGGAGAAGAAGGTCTTCCTAACCCCCGAGTGGTGACAAATGAAGATGGTGGGAAGTCCTTTGAGGACTCCGAAGCCAAGGAGAATCCAGAGACCCCCTTACTTGATGCACAAAAGATAGATGATGTGTCTAAGAAGGGAAGTGCCATGAACATTTTGTCATGTAGAGAAGAAACCGATTTGAAGAAACCCGTAGAGGTTTCGGGAGATGCCATACCGAATGAGACTACCACCGAGCTACCATCAAACAATATTGTTGATCCTATTTGTGAGCGAGTTCTCGAAAGATCCCTCCCTCCCTATGATGATGCGAAGGAAATAACCGAGCCACGTATTCACGAGAGCCTTATTTCATGGCCGATCCCTATCTATGATTATATTACGAAGGAGGATAAAGAAACAAAACAAGGTTGGACCTTGTTTACCAATCCTTTGTACCAAGTTGAGGAAATGGGTGGTACCTTCTTTGTCAACCCATTATATTAGCCAACCCGCATGGAAGAAGATGCCGACATGGAATTCCCAAGGAACAACACATCCGAAATCTTACCAAGGGAAGATAATGAACTCACTTTAGATTTATTTTCAAGAAGTTCGTTGTCTATTCGGCAAACCTATGGATTAGGCAAGGGGAATGACCAAGAATGCCTTAGCTCCAACACGGTACCTCTCTTGGTGGTGCCGAAACAAAAGGAAGTATGGAAAGTGAACATTTGTCACCGGATGGTCTACAACCTCGTCATGAGGTCCGAATCTCCATGGTCAAGGATGAGCACGTATGTTAGAGAATTATGTGGAGCCAAAATGTCTTCAAAGGTTGGCTTGAAAAAAAGATCTCCACCAATGAAGACCCGAGAGGAAGTTGAGCAAGAAAAAGGCTGATGTCTTGTAATGTCACTCGAAAGTTATGACATACAAAGTAGTTATCCCTATACTACCCCTATCATGGTCATGACGGTACAAGTTGAGCAAGATCTTGGTGCCAACCTAATGAAAGAACCCCGAGCCGTGACTCCTTGTGATGAAAGGTTGGCGAGCAAGCACCAAAAACCATTGTCTTATGACGACTTGATTAAATGGGAAGGCTACTTGAGAGATGATTCCTTCAAGTTGTTGGCTAAGTTCCGATGCGGATTACGTGAGACGAAAATTTCGGGGGACGAACTAGGTCTAATATGTATTCTCCTAAGATGCCTTCATACTCGAACTATCTGAATTTGAGGACAAATACTTTCAAAGAAGGGGAGAATGATTTAAATTAGCCCGCGGACTTAAACTGTCAACCAAAGCCGAGAAGAGCTTTACTAAGGTTGCCAACAATGGTACATAATTCTACACTTTGCCTAACATGGCATGGAAAATGGAATGGAGTTGGAGTTGTGACATGAAGATTTAAAAAGTCTTGTATTTTTGGCCTTCTTGTTTGTACTCGGGTTTGCACCTAGCATCCCGTGTCCATCCCTCGTCCAAACCATCTCATTCCTTTCTCCATCACATCCCAGAGTACCTTAAAAATATCCACAACAAAGGACAAGCCCGAAACCACCCACAACTTCCCGTCCAACCCCGGCAACCACAAACAGTCCACAAAACAACACCTACCGACAACCTCACTGTTTCAGGTCCTATTCCGCGGCCTTTCCACCATCAAGTCACTGAACCCCGACAACCACCACAACCATATGGGTGTCCACAATATCCCCATAAAATTTCCTGACCAAACTCCTCTTGAATCCACCCGAAACATCCTCAAAACACCCAATGCCCCTTAATAGCCTAGAACCGTGAACCCCCACTTTGTGTCTTGTTTTCGCATCAACTTGTTCCCTGCCGAACTCGGACCCACTTACACTCACTCACCACTCCATACTTATATAAAATTTGTATCCGAGCAAGGCGCTCCCATCGCCTTGACGCAATGACCATCACAAAAATGTCCCTTACGAATAAGGAAGAACTTCAAAAAATCGTTAGCGACATTTTTGCCGAGCATGTGCCAATATTAAAAAGAGATGTTGATCTCCCAATCTTTGATAGAGCTATGAACCCAAAAGAGTTCCTTAAATGGTTAAACACCATTGAGGATCTTTACAAGTACCGGTAATATGAAGATCATAAATGCTTCAAAGTTGCCAAATCGAGGTTCAAATCATTTGCTTCCGATTGATACAAAAATCTAAAAACAAATCGAAAAACAAATGGCAAGTCTAAGACTGACTCTTGCAGAAAATTAAAGAAACATTTGATGAGAAAATTCTTACAAAGGGAGCATGAACAAGTCTATATACTTCCAACTCCTCACACGTCGCCAAGAAAAAGTTGAAGTGGCGTCATGCCGCACCTTTAGAGGCATAATTAAGGAACTACAAAGGAGAGATGCCCCAAAGTCTTACATAAAGCCCACCAATGTTAAGAAAAATAGGTAGTACCATTTTTACTAAACACTTGTATGGTCACGAAATAGATCAAACGGAAGAAGAAGGTAACCAAGGAGTTGTAGAAAGAGATACGAGAGAAGAAGGTAGAGGTCACAACAGGGATAGACAAAAGGAGAAGAAGGTGTTCCTAACCCCCGAGTGGTGACAAATGAAGATGGTGGGAAGTCCTTTGAGGACTCCGAAGCCAAGGAGAATCCAGAGACCCCCTTACTTGATGCACAAAAGATAGATGATGTGTCTAAGAAGGGAAGTGCCATGAACATTTTGTCATGTAGAGAAGAAACCGATTTGAAGAAACCCGTAGAGGTTTCGGGAGATGCCATACCGAATGAGACTACCACCGAGCTACCATCAAACAATATTGTTGATCCTATTTGTGAGCGAGTTCTCGAAAGATCCCTCCCTCCCTATGATGATGCGAAGGAAATAACCGAGCCACGTATTCACGAGAGCCTTATTTCATGGCCGATCCCTATCTATGATTATATTACGAAGGAGGATAAAGAAACAAAACAAGGTTGGACCTTGTTTACCAATCCTTTGTACCAAGTTGAGGAAATGGGTGGTACCTTCTTTGTCAACCCATTATATTAGCCAACCCGCATGGAAGAAGATGCCGACATGGAATTCCCAAGGAACAACACATCCGAAATCTTACCAAGGGAAGATAATGAACTCACTTTAGATTTATTTTCAAGAAGTTCGTTGTCTATTCGGCAAACCTATGGATTAGGCAAGGGGAATGACCAAGAATGCCTTAGCTCCAACACGGTACCTCTCTTGGTGGTGCCGAAACAAAAGGAAGTATGCAAAGTGAACATTTGTCACCGGATGGTCTACAACCTCGTCATGAGGTCCGAATCTCCATGGTCAAGGATGAGCACGTATGTTAGAGAATTATGTGGAGCCAAAATGTCTTCAAAGGTTGGCTTGAAAAAAAGATCTCCACCAATGAAGACCCGAGAGGAAGTTGAGCAAGAAAAGGGCTGATGTCTTGTAATGTCACTCGAAAGTTATGACATACAAAGTAGTTATCCCTATACTACCCCTATCATGGCCATGACGGTACAAGTTGAGCAAGATCTTGGTGCCAACCTAATGAAAGAACCCCGAGCCGTGACTCCTTGTGATGAAAGGTTGGCAGGCAAGCACCAAAAACCATTGTCTTATGACGACTTGATTAAATGGGAAGGCTACTTGAGAGATGATTCCTTCAAGTTGTTGGCTAAGTTCCGATGCGGATTACGTGAGACGAAAATTTCGGGGGACGAACTAGGTCTAATATGTATTCTCCTAAGATGCCTTCATACTCGAACCATCTGAATTTGAGGACAAATACTTTCAAAGAAGGGGAGAATGATTTAAATTAGCCCGCGGACTTAAACTGTCAACCAAAGCCGAGAAGAGCTTTACTAAGGTTGCCAACAATGGTACATAATTCTACACTTTGCCTAACATGGCATGGAAAATGGAATGGAGTTGGAGTTGTGACATGAAGATTTAAAAAGTCTTGTATTTTTGGCCTTCTTGTTTGTACTCGGGTTTGCACCTAGCATCCCGTGTCCATCCCTCGTCCAAACCATCTCATTCCTTTCTCCATCACATCCCAGAGTACCTTAAAAATATCCACAACAAAGGACAAGCCCCGAAACCACCCACAACTTCCCGTCCAACCCCGGCAACCACAAACAGTCCACAAAACAACACCTACCGACAACCTCACTGTTTCAGGTCCTATTCCGCGGCCTTTCCACCATCAAGTCACTGAACCCCGACAACCACCACAACCATATGGGTGTCCACAATATCCCCATAAAATTTCCTGACCAAACTCCTCTTGAATCCACCCGAAACATCCTCAAAACACCCAATGCCCCGCAATAGCCGAGAACCGTGAACCCCCACTTTGTGTCTTGTTTTCGCATCAACTTGTTCCCTGCCGAACTCAGACCCACTTACACTCACTCACCCCTCCATACTTATATAAAATTTGTATCCGAGCAAGGCGCTCCCATCGCCTTGACGCAATGACCATCACAAAAATGTCCCTTACGAATAAGGAAGAACTTCAAAAAATCGTTAGCGACATTTTTGCCGAGCATGTGCCAATATTAAAAAGAGATGTTGATCTCCCAATCTTTGATGGAGCTATGAACCCAAAAGAGTTCCTTAAATGGTTAAACACCATTGAGGAGCTTTACAAGTACCGGTAATATGACGATCATAAGTGCTTCAAAGTTGCCAAATCGAGGTTCAAATCATTTGCTTCCGATTGATACAAAAATCTAAAAACAAATCGAAAAACAAATGGCAAGTCCAAGATTGACTCTTGCAGAAAATTAAAGAAACATTTGATGAGAAAATTCTTACAAAGGGAGCATGAACAAAGTCTATACTTCCAACTCCTCACACGTCGCCAAGAAAAAGTTGAAGTGGCGTCATGCCGCACCTTTAGAGGCATAATTAAGGAACTACAAAGGAGAGATGCCCCAAAGTCTTACATAAAGCCCACCAATGTTAAGAAAATAGGTAGTACCATTTTTACTAAACACTTGTATGGTCACGAAATAGATCAAACGGAAGAAGAAGGTAACCAAGGAGTTGTAGAAAGAGATACGAGAGAAGAAGGTAGAGGTCACAACGGGGATAGACAAAAGGAGAAGAAGGTGTTCCTAACCCCCGAGTGGTGACAAATGAAGATGGTGGGAAGTCCTTTGAGGACTCCGAAGGCCAAGGAGAATCCAGAGACCCCCTTACTTGATGCACAAAAGATAGATGATGTGTCTAAGAAGGGAAGTGCCATGAACATTTTGTCATGTAGAGAAGAAACCGATTTGAAGAAACCCGTAGAGGTTTCGGGAGATGCCATACCGAATGAGACTACCACCGAGCTACCATCAAACAATATTGTTGATCCTATTTGTGAGCGAGTTCTCGAAAGATCCCTCCCTCCCTATGATGATGCGAAGGAAATAACCGAGCCACGTATTCACGAGAGCCTTATTTCATGGCCGATCCCTATCTATGATTATATTACGAAGGAGGATAAAGAAACAAAACAAGGTTGGACCTTGTTTACCAATCCTTTGTACCAAGTTGAGGAAATGGGTGGTACCTTCTCTGTCAACCCATTATATTTACCAACCTGCACGGAAGAAGATGCCGACATGGAATTCCCAAGGAACAACACATTCGAAATCTTACCAAGGGAAGATAATGAACTCACTTTAGATTTATTTTCAAGAAGTTCGTTGTCTATTCGGCAAACCTATGGATTAGGCAAGGGGAATGACCAAGAATGCCTTAGCTTCAACACGGTACCTCTTTTGGTGGTGCCGAAACAAAAGGATGTATGGGAAGTGAACATTGGTCACCGGATGGTTTACAACCTCGTCATGAGGTCCGAATCTCCATGGTCAAGGATGCGCACGTATGTGAGAGAATTATGTGGAGCCAAAATGTCTTCAAAGGTTGGCTTGAAAAAAAGATCTCCACCAATGAAGACCTGGGAGGAAGTTGAGCAAGAAAAAGGCTGATGTCTTGTAATGTCACTCGAAAGTTATGTCATACAAAGTAGTTATCCCTATACTACCCCTATCATGGCCATGACGGTACAAGTTGAGCAAGATCTTGGTGCCAACCTAATGAAAGAACCCCGAGCCGTGACTCCTTGTGATGAAAGGTTGGCAGGCAAGCACCAAAAACCATTGTCTTATGACGACTTGATTAAATGGGAAGGCTACTTGAGAGATGATTCCTTCAAGTTGTTGGCTAAGTTCCGATGCGGATTACGTGAGACGAAAATTTCGGGGGACGAACTAGGTCCAATATGTATTCTCTAAGATGCCTTCATACTCGAACCATCGAATTTGAGGACAAATTCTTTCAAAGAAGGGGAGAATGATTTAAATTAGCCCGCGGACTTAAACTGTCAACCAAAGCCGAGAAGAGCTTTACTAAGGTTGCCAACAATGGTACATAATTCTACACTTTGCCTAACATGGCATGGAAAATGGAATGGAGTTGGAGTTGTGACATGAAGATTTAAAAAGTCTTGTATTTTTGGCCTTCTTGTTTGTACTCGGGTTTGCACCTAGCATCCCGTGTCCATCCCTCGTCCAAACCATCTCATTCCTTTCTCCATCACATCCCAGAGTACCTTAAAAATATCCACAACAAAGGACAGGCCCCGAAACCACCCACAACTTCCCGTCCAACCCCGGCAACCACAAACAGTCCACAAAACAACACCTACCGACAACCTCACTGTTTCAGGTCCTATTCCGCGGCCTTTCCACCATCAAGTCACTGAACCCCGACAACCACCACAACCATATGGGTGTCCACAATATCCCCATAAAATTGCCTGACCAAACTCCTCTTGAATCCACCCGAAACATCCTCAAAACACCCAATGCCCCGCAATAGCCGAGAACCGTGAACCCCCACTTTGTGTCTTGTTTTCGCATCAACTTGTTCCCTGCCGAACTCGGACCCACTTACACTCACTCACCACTCCATACTTATATAAAATTTGTATCCGAGCAAGGCGCTCCCATCGCCTTGACGCAATGACCATCACAAAAATGTCCCTTACGAATAAGGAAGAACTTCAAAAAATCGTTAGCGACATTTTTGCCGAGCATGTGCCAATATTAAAAAGAGATGTTGATCTCCCAATCTTTGATGGAGCTATGAACCCAAAAGAGTTCCTTAAATGGTTAAACACCATTGAGGATCTTTACAAGTACCGATAATATGACTATCATAAGTGCTTCAAAGTTGCCAAATCGAGGTTCAAATCATTTGCTTCCGATTGATACAAAAATCTAAAAACAAATCGAAAAACAAATGGCAAGTCCAAGATTGACTCTTGCAGAAAATTAAAGAAACATTTGATGAGAAAATTCTTACAAAGGGAGCATGAACAAAGTCTATACTTCCAACTCCTCACACGTCGCCAAGAAAAAGTTGAAGTGGCGTCATGCCGCACCTTTAGAGGCATAATTAAGGAACTACAAAGGAGAGATGCCCCAAAGTCTTACATAAAGCCCACCAATGTTAAGAAAACAGGTAGTACCATTTTTACTAAACACTTGTATGGTCACGAAATAGATCAAACGGAAGAAGAAGGTAACCAAGGAGTTGTAGAAAGAGATACGAGAGAAGAAGGTAGAGGTCACAACAGGGATAGACAAAAGGAGAAGAAGGTCTTCCTAACCCCCGAGTGGTGACAAATGAAGATGGTGGGAAGTCCTTTGAGGACTCCGAAGGCAAGGAGAATCCAGAGACCCCCTTACTTGATGCACAAAAGATAGATGATGTGTCTAAGAAGGGAAGTGCCATGAACATTTTGTCATGTAGAGAAGAAACCGATTTGAAGAAACCCGTAGAGGTTTCGGGAGATGCCATACCGAATGAGACTACCACCGAGCTACCATCAAACAATATTGTTGATCCTATTTGTGAGCGAGTTCTCGAAAGATCCCTCCCTCCCTATGATGATGCGAAGGAAATAACCGAGCCACGTATTCACGAGAGCCTTATTTCATGGCCGATCCCTATCTATGATTATATTACGAAGGAGGATAAAGAAACAAAACAAGGTTGGACCTTGTTTACCAATCCTTTGTACCAAGTTGAGGAAATGGGTGGTACCTTCTTTGTCAACCCATTATATTAGCCAACCCGCATGGAAGAAGATGCCGACATGGAATTCCCAAGGAACAACACATCCGAAATCTTACCAAGGGAAGATAATGAACTCACTTTAGATTTATTTTCAAGAAGTTCGTTGTCTATTCGGCAAACCTATGGATTAGGCAAGGGGAATGACCAAGAATGCCTTAGCTCCAACACGGTACCTCTCTTGGTGGTGCCGAAACAAAAGGAAGTATGCGAAGTGAACATTGGTCACCGGATGGTCTACAACCTTGTCATGAGGTCCGAATCTCCATGGTCAAGGATGAGCACGTATGTGAGAGAATTATGTGGAGCCAAAATGTCTTCAAAGGTGGCTTGAAAAAAGATCTCCACCAATGAAGACCGAGAGGAAGTTGAGCAAGAAAAGGGCTGATGTCTTGTAATGTCACTCGAAAGTTATGACATACAAAGTAGTTATCCCTATACTACCCCTATCATGGTCATGACGGTACAAGTTGAGCAAGATCTTGGTGCCAACCTAATGAAAGAACCCCGAGCCGTGACTCCTTGTGATGAAAGGTTGGCAGGCAAGCACCAAAAACCATTGTCTTATGACGACTTGATTAAATGGGAAGGCTACTTGAGAGATGATTCCTTCAAGTTGTTGGCTAAGTTCCGATGCGGATTACGTAGACGAAAATTTCGGGGGACGAACTAGGTCCAATATGTATTCTCCTAAGATGCCTTCATACTCGAACCATCCGAATTTGAGGACAAATTCTTTCAAAGAAGGGGAGAATGATTTAAATTAGCCCGCGGACTTAAAGCTTGTCAACCAAAGCCGAGAAGAGCTTTACTAAGGTTGCCAACAATGGTACATAATTCTACACTTTGCCTAACATGGCATGGAAAATGGAATGGAGTTGGAGTTGTGACATGAAGATTTAAAAAGTCTTGTATTTTTGGCCTTCTTGTTTGTACTCGGGTTTGCACCTAGCATCCCGTGTCCATCCCTCGTCCAAACCATCTCATTCCTTTCTCCATCACATCCCAGAGTACCTTAAAAATATCCACAACAAAGGACAAGCCCCGAAACCACCCACAACTTCCCGTCCAACCCCGGCAACCACAAACAGTCCACAAAACAACACCTACCGACAACCTCACTGTTTCAGGTCCTATTCCGCGGCCTTCCACCATCAAGTCACGAACCCCGACAACCACCACAACCATATGGGTGTCCACAATATCCCCATAAAATTGCCTGACCAAACTCCTCTTGAATCCACCCGAAACATCCTCAAAACACCCAATGCCCCGCAATAGCCGAGAACCGTGAACCCCCACTTTGTGTCTTGTTTTCGCATCAACTTGTTCCCCGCCGAACTCGGACCCACTTACACTCACTCACCCTCCATACTTATATAAAATTTGTATCCGAGCAAGGCGCTCCCATCGCCTTGACGCAATGACCATCACAAAAATGTCCCTTACGAATAAGGAAGAACTTCAAAAAATCGTTAGCGACATTTTTGCCGAGCATGTGCCAATATTAAAAAGAGATGTTGATCTCCCAATCTTTGATGGAGCTATGAACCCAAAAGAGTTCCTTAAATGGTTAAACACCATTGAGGAGCTTTACAAGTACCGGTAATATGACGATCATAAGTGCTTCAAAGTTGCCAAATCGAGGTTCAAATCATTTGCTTCCGATTGATACAAAAATCTAAAAACAAATCGAAAAACAAATGGCAAGTCCAAGATTGACTCTTGCAGAAAATTAAAGAAACATTTGATGAGAAAATTCTTACAAAGGGAGCATGAACAAAGTCTATACTTCCAACTCCTCACACGTCGCCAAGAAAAAGTTGAAGTGGCGTCATGCCGCACCTTTAGAGGCATAATTAAGGAACTACAAAGGAGAGATGCCCCAAAGTCTTACATAAAGCCCACCAATGTTAAGAAAATAGGTAGTACCATTTTTACTAAACACTTGTATGGTCACGAAATAGATCAAACGGAAGAAGAAGGTAACCAAGGAGTTGTAGAAAGAGATACGAGAGAAGAAGGTAGAGGTCACAACAGGGATAGACAAAAGGAGAAGAAGGTGTTCCTAACCCCCGAGTGGTGACAAATGAAGATGGTGGGAAGTCCTTTGAGGACTCCGAAGCCAAGGAGAATCCAGAGAGACCCCCTTACTTGATGCACAAAAGATAGATGATGTGTCTAAGAAGGGAAGTGCCATGAACATTTTGTCATGTAGAGAAGAAACCGATTTGAAGAAACCCGTAGAGGTTTCGGGAGATGCCATACCGAATGAGACTACCACCGAGCTACCATCAAACAATATTGTTGATCCTATTTGTGAGCGAGTTCTCGAAAGATCCCTCCCTCCCTATGATGATGCGAAGGAAATAACCGAGCCACGTATTCACGAGAGCCTTATTTCATGGCCGATCCCTATCTATGATTATATTACGAAGGAGGATAAAGAAACAAAACAAGGTTGGACCTTGTTTACCAATCCTTTGTACCAAGTTGAGGAAATGGGTGGTACCTTCTTTGTCAACCCATTATATTAGCCAACCCGCATGGAAGAAGATGCCGACATGGAATTCCCAAGGAACAACACATCCGAAATCTTACCAAGGGAAGATAATGAACTCACTTTAGATTTATTTTCAAGAAGTTCGTTGTCTATTCGGCAAACCTATGGATTAGGCAAGGGGAATGACCAAGAATGCCTTAGCTCCAACACGGTACCTCTCTTGGTGGTGCCGAAACAAAAGGAAGTATGGAAAGTGAACATTTGTCACCGGATGGTCTACAACCTCGTCATGAGGTCCGAATCTCCATGGTCAAGGATGAGCACGTATGTTAGAGAATTATGTGGAGCCAAAATGTCTTCAAAGGTCGGCTTGAAAAAAAGATCTCCACCAATGAAGACCCGAGAGGAAGTTGAGCAAGAAAAGGGCTGATGTCTTGTAATGTCACTCGAAAGTTATGACATACAAAGTAGTTATCCCTATACTACCCCTATCATGGTCATGACGGTACAAGTTGAGCAAGATCTTGGTGCCAACCTAATGAAAGAACCCCGAGCCGTGACTCCTTGTGATGAAAGGTTGGCGAGGCAAGCACCAAAAACCATTGTCTTATGACGACTTGATTAAATGGGAAGGCTACTTGAGAGATGATTCCTTCAAGTTGTTGGCTAAGTTCCGATGCGGATTACGTGAGACGAAAATTTCGGGGGACGAACTAGGTCCAATATGTATTCTCCTAAGATGCCTTCATACTCGAACCATCTGAATTTGAGGACAAATTCTTTCAAAGAAGGGGAGAATGATTTAAATTAGCCCGCGGACTTAAACTGTCAACCAAAGCCGAGAAGAGCTTTACTAAGGTTGCCAACAATGGTACATAATTCTACACTTTGCCTAACATGGCATGGAAAATGGAATGGAGTTGGAGTTGTGACATGAAGATTTAAAAAGTCTTGTATTTTTGGCCTTCTTGTTTGTACTCGGGTTTGCACCTAGCATCCCGTGTCCATCCCTCATTCAAACCATCTCATTCCTTTCTCCATCACATCCACAGTACCTCAAAAATATCCACAACAAAGGACACGTCCCGAAACCACCCACAACTTCGCGTCCAACCCCGGCAACCACAAACAATCCACAAAACAACACCTACCGACAACCTCATTGTTTATTTCAGGTCCTATTCCGCGGCCTTTCCACCATCAAGTCACTGAACCCCGACAACCACCACAACCATATGGGTGTCCACAATATCCCCATAAAATTGCCTGACCAAACTCCTCTTGAATCCACCCGAAACATCCTCAAAACACCCAATGCCCCGCAATAGCCGAGAACCGTGAACCCCCACTTTGTGTCTTGTTTTCGCATCAACTTGTTCCCCGCCGAACTCGGACCCACTTACACTCACTCACCCCTCCATACTTATATAAAATTTGTATCCGAGCAAGGCGCTCCCATCGCCTTGACGCAATGACCATCACAAAAATGTCCCTTACGAATAAGGAAGAACTTCAAAAAATCGTTAGCGACATTTTTGCCGAGCATGTGCCAATATTAAAAAGAGATGTTGATCTCCCAATCTTTGATGGAGCTATGAACCCAAAAGAGTTCCTTAAATGGTTAAACACCATTGAGGAGCTTTACAAGTACCGGTAATATGACGATCATAAGTGCTTCAAAGTTGCCAAATCGAGGTTCAAATCATTTGCTTCCGATTGATACAAAAATCTAAAAACAAATCGAAAAACAAATGGCAAGTCCAAGATTGACTCTTGCAGAAAATTAAAGAAACATTTGATGAGAAAATTCTTACAAAGGGAGCATGAACAAAGTCTATACTTCCAACTCCCCACACGTCGCCAAGAAAAAGTTGAAGTGGCGTCATGCCGCACCTTTAGAGGCATAATTAAGGAACTACAAAGGAGAGATGCCCCAAAGTCTTACATAAAGCCCACCAATGTTAAGAAAACAGGTAGTACCATTTTTACTAAACACTTGTATGGTCACGAAATAGATCAAACGGAAGAAGAAGGTAACCAAGGAGTTGTAGAAAGAGATACAGAGAAGAAGGTAGAGGTCACAACAGGGATAGACAAAAGGAGAAGAAGGTGTTCCTAACCCCCGAGTGGTGACAAATGAAGATGGTGGGGAAGTCCTTTGAGGACTCCGAAGCCAAGGAGAATCCAGAGACCCCCTTACTTGATGCACAAAAGATAGATGATGTGTCTAAGAAGGGAAGTGCCATGAACATTTTGTCATGTAGAGAAGAAACCGATTTGAAGAAACCCGTAGAGGTTTCGGGAGATGCCATACCGAATGAGACTACCACCGAGCTACCATCAAACAATATTGTTGATCCTATTTGTGAGCGAGTTCTCGAAAGATCCCTCCCTCCCTATGATGATGCGAAGGAAATAACCGAGCCACGTATTCACGAGAGCCTTATTTCATGGCCGATCCCTATCTATGATTATATTACGAAGGAGGATAAAGAAACAAAACAAGGTTGGACCTTGTTTACCAATCCTTTGTACCAAGTTGAGGAAATGGGTGGTACCTTCTTTGTCAACCCATTATATTAGCCAACCCGCATGGAAGAAGATGCCGACATGGAATTCCCAAGGAACAACACATCCGAAATCTTACTTACCAAGGGAAGATAATGAACTCACTTTAGATTTATTTTCAAGAAGTTCGTTGTCTATTCGGCAAACCTATGGATTAGGCAAGGGGAATGACCAAGAATGCCTTAGCTCCAACACGGTACCTCTCTTGGTGGTGCCGAAACAAAAGGAAGTATGGAAAGTGAACATTTGTCACCGGATGGTCTACAACCTCGTCATGAGGTCCGAATCTCCATGGTCAAGGATGAGCACGTATGTTAGAGAATTATGTGGAGCCAAAATGTCTTCAAAGGTCGGCTTGAAAAAAAGATCTCCACCAATGAAGACCCGAGAGGAAGTTGAGCAAGAAAAGGGCTGATGTCTTGTAATGTCACTCGAAAGTTATGACATACAAAGTAGTTATCCCTATACTACCCCTATCATGGTCATGACGGTACAAGTTGAGCAAGATCTTGGTGCCAACCTAATGAAAGAACCCCGAGCCGTGACTCCTTGTGATGAAAGGTTGGCAGGCAAGCACCAAAAACCATTGTCTTATGACGACTTGATTAAATGGGAAGGCTACTTGAGAGATGATTCCTTCAAGTTGTTGGCTAAGTTCCGATGCGGATTACGTGAGACGAAAATTTCGGGGGACGAACTAGGTCCAATATGTATTCTCCTAAGATGCCTTCATACTCGAACCATCTGAATTTGAGGACAAATTCTTTCAAAGAAGGGGAGAATGATTTAAATTAGCCCGCGGACTTAAACTGTCAACCAAAGCCGAGAAGAGCTTTACTAAGGTTGCCAACAATGGTACATAATTCTACACTTTGCCTAACATGGCATGGAAAATGGAATGGAGTTGGAGTTGTGACATGAAGATTTAAAAAGTCTTGTATTTTTGGCCTTCTTGTTTGTACTCGGGTTTGCACCTAGCATCCCGTGTCCATCCCTCGTCCAAACCATCTCATTCCTTTCTCCATCACATCCCGAGTACCTTAAAAATATCCACAACAAAGGACAAGCCCCGAAACCACCCACAACTCCCCGTCCAACCCCGGCAACCACAAACAGTCCACAAAACAACACCTACCGACAACCTCACTTGTTTCGGGTCCTATTCCGCGGCCTTTCCACCATCAAGTCACTGAACCCCGACAACCACCACAACCATATGGGTGTCCACAATATCCCCATAAAATTGCCTGACCAAACTCCTCTTGAATCCACCCGAAACATCCTCAAAACACCCAATGCCCCGCAATAGCCGAGAACCGTGAACCCCCACTTTGTGTCTTGTTTTCGCATCAACTTGTTCCCTGCCGAACTCAGACCCACTTACACTCACTCACCCCTCCATACTTATATAAAATTTGTATCCGAGCAAGGCGCTCCCATCGCCTTGACGCAATGACCATCACAAAAATGTCCCTTACGAATAAGGAAGAACTTCAAAAAATCGTTAGCGACATTTTTGCCGAGCATGTGCCAATATTAAAAAGAGATGTTGATCTCCCAATCTTTGATGGAGCTATGAACCCAAAAGAGTTCCTTAAATGGTTAAACACCATTGAGGAGCTTTACAAGTACCGGTAATATGACGATCATAAGTGCTTCAAAGTTGCCAAATCGAGGTTCAAATCATTTGCTTCCGATTGATACAAAAATCTAAAAACAAATCGAAAAACAAATGGCAAGTCCAAGATTGACTCTTGCAGAAAATTAAAGAAACATTTGATGAGAAAATTCTTACAAAGGGAGCATGAACAAAGTCTATACTTCCAACTCCCACCACGTCGCCAAGAAAAAGTTGAAGTGGCGTCATGCCGCACCTTTAGAGGCATAATTAAGGAACTACAAAGGAGAGATGCCCCAAAGTCTTACATAAAGCCCACCAATGTTAAGAAAACAGGTAGTACCATTTTTACTAAACACTTGTATGGTCACGAAATAGATCAAACGGAAGAAGAAGGTAACCAAGGAGTTGTAGAAAGAGATACGAGAGAAGAAGGTAGAGGTCACAACGGGGATAGACAAAAGGAGAAGAAGGTGTTCCTAACCCCGAGTGGTGACAAATGAAGATGGTGGGAAGTCCTTTGAGGACTCCGAAGCCAAGGAGAATCCAGAGACCCCCTTACTTGATGCACAAAAGATAGATGATGTGTCTAAGAAGGGAAGTGCCATGAACATTTTGTCATGTAGAGAAGAAACCGATTTGAAGAAACCCGTAGAGGTTTCGGGAGATGCCATACCGAATGAGACTACCACCGAGCTACCATCAAACAATATTGTTGATCCTATTTGTGAGCGAGTTCTCGAAAGATCCCTCCCTCCCTATGATGATGCGAAGGAAATAACCGAGCCACGTATTCACGAGAGCCTTATTTCATGGCCGATCCCTATCTATGATTATATTACGAAGGAGGATAAAGAAACAAAACAAGGTTGGACCTTGTTTACCAATCCTTTGTACCAAGTTGAGGAAATGGGTGGTACCTTCTTTGTCAACCCATTATATTAGCCAACCCGCATGGAAGAAGATGCGACATGGAATTCCCAAGGAACAACACATCCGAAATCTTACCAAGGGAAGATAATGAACTCACTTTAGATTTATTTTCAAGAAGTTCGTTGTCTATTCGGCAAACCTATGGATTAGGCAAGGGGAATGACCAAGAATGCCTTAGCTCCAACACGGTACCTCTCTTGGTGGTGCCGAAACAAAAGGAAGTATGGAAAGTGAACATTTGTCACCGGATGGTCTACAACCTCGTCATGAGGTCCGAATCTCCATGGTCAAGGATGAGCACGTATGTTAGAGAATTATGTGGAGCCAAAATGTCTTCAAAGGTCGGCTTGAAAAAAAGATCTCCACCAATGAAGACCCGAGAGGAAGTTGAGCAAGAAAAGGGCTGATGTCTTGTAATGTCACTCGAAAGTTATGACATACAAAGTAGTTATCCCTATACTACCCCTATCATGGTCATGACGGTACAAGTTGAGCAAGATCTTGGTGCCAACCTAATGAAAGAACCCCGAGCCGTGACTCCTTGTGATGAAAGGTTGGCGAGGCAAGCACCAAAAACCATTGTCTTATGACGACTTGATTAAATGGGAAGGCTACTTGAGAGATGATTCCTTCAAGTTGTTGGCTAAGTTCCGATGCGGATTACGTGAGACGAAAATTTCGGGGGACGAACTAGGTCCAATATGTATTCTCCTAAGATGCCTTCATACTCGAACCATCTGAATTTGAGGACAAATTCTTTCAAAGAAGGGGAGAATGATTTAAATTAGCCCGCGGACTTAAACTGTCAACCAAAGCCGAGAAGAGCTTTACTAAGGTTGCCAACAATGGTACATAATTCTACACTTTGCCTAACATGGCATGGAAAATGGAATGGAGTTGGAGTTGTGACATGAAGATTTAAAAAGTCTTGTATTTTTGGCCTTCTTGTTTGTACTCGGGTTTGCACCTAGCATCCCGTGTCCATCCCTCGTCCAAACCATCTCATTCCTTTCTCCATCACATCCCAGAGTACCTTAAAAATATCCACAACAAAGGACAAGCCCCGAAACCACCCACAACTTCCCGTCCAACCCCGGCAACCACAAACAGTCCACAAAACAACACCTACCGACAACCTCACTGTTTCAGGTCCTATTCCGCGGCCTTTCCACCATCAAGTCACTGAACCCCGACAACCACCACAACCCTATGGGTGTCCACAATAACCCCATAAAATTGCCTGACCAAACTCCTCTTGAATCCACCCGAAACATCCTCAAAACACCCAATGCCCCGCAATAGCCGAGAACCGTGAACCCCCACTTTGTGTCTTGTTTTCTCATCAACTTGTTCCCCGCCGAACTCGGACCCACTTACACTCACTCACCCCTCCATACTTATATAAAATTTGTATCCGAGCAAGGCGCTCCCATCGCCTTGACGCAATGACCATCACAAAAATGTCCCTTACGAATAAGGAAGAACTTCAAAAAATCGTTAGCGACATTTTTGCCGAGCATGTGCCAATATTAAAAAGAGATGTTGATCTCCCAATCTTTGATGGAGCTATGAACCCAAAAGAGTTCCTTAAATGGTTAAACACCATTGAGGAGCTTTACAAGTACCGGTAATATGACGATCATAAGTGCTTCAAAGTTGCCAAATCGAGGTTCAAATCATTTGCTTCCGATTGATACAAAAATCTAAAAACAAATCGAAAAACAAATGGCAAGTCCAAGATTGACTCTTGCAGAAAATTAAAGAAACATTTGATGAGAAAATTCTTACAAAGGGAGCATGAACAAAGTCTATACTTCCAACTCCCCACACGTCGCCAAGAAAAAGTTGAAGTGGCGTCATGCCGCACCTTTAGAGGCATAATTAAGGAACTACAAAGGAGAGATGCCCCAAAGTCTTACATAAAGCCCACCAATGTTAAGAAAACAGGTAGTACCATTTTTACTAAACACTTGTATGGTCACGAAATAGATCAAACGGAAGAAGAAGGTAACCATGGAGTTGTAGAAAGAGATACAGAGAAGAAGGTAGAGGTCACAACACGGGGATAGACAAAAAAGGAGAAGAAGGTGTTCCTAACCCCCGAGTGGTGACAAATGAAGATGGTGGGAAGTCCTTTGAGGACTCCGAAGCCAAGGAGAATCCAGAGACCCCCTTACTTGATGCACAAAAGATAGATGATGTGTCTAAGAAGGGAAGTGCCATGAACATTTTGGCATGTAGAGAAGAAACCGATTTGAAGAAACCCGTAGAGGTTTCGGGAGATGCCATACCGAATGAGACTACCACCGAGCTACCATCAAACAATATTGTTGATCCTATTTGTGAGCGAGTTCTCGAAAGATCCCTCCCTCCCTATGATGATGCGAAGGAAATAACCGAGCCACGTATTCACGAGAGCCTTATTTCATGGCCGATCCCTATCTATGATTATATTACGAAGGAGGATAAAGAAACAAAACAAGGTTGGACCTTGTTTACCAATCCTTTGTACCAAGTTGAGGAAATGGGTGGTACCTTCTTTGTCAACCCATTATATTAGCCAACCCGCATGGAAGAAGATGCCGACATGGAATTCCCAAGGAACAACACATCCGGAATCTTACCAAGGGAAGATAATGAACTCACTTTAGATTTATTTTCAAGAAGTTCGTTGTCTATTCGGCAAACCTATGGATTAGGCAAGGGGAATGACCAAGAATGCCTTAGCTCCAACACGGTACCTCTCTTGGTGGTGCCGAAACAAAAGGAAGTATGGAAAGTGAACATTTGTCACCGGATGGTCTACAACCTCGTCATGAGGTCCGAATCTCCATGGTCAAGGATGAGCACGTATGTTAGAGAATTATGTGGAGCCAAAATGTCTTCAAAGGTCGGCTTGAAAAAAAGATCTCCACCAATGAAGACCCGAGAGGAAGTTGAGCAAGAAAAGGGCTGATGTCTTGTAATGTCACTCGAAAGTTATGACATACAAAGTAGTTATCCCTATACTACCCCTATCATGGTCATGACGGTACAAGTTGAGCAAGATCTTGGTGCCAACCTAATGAAAGAACCCCGAGCCGTGACTCCTTGTGATGAAAGGTTGGCAGCAAGCACCAAAAACCATTGTCTTATGACGACTTGATTAAATGGGAAGGCTACTTGAGAGATGATTCCTTCAAGTTGTTGGCTAAGTTCGATGCGGATTACGTGAGACGAAAATTTCGGGGGACGAACTAGGTCCAATATGTATTCTCCTAAGATGCCTTCATACTCGAACCATCTGAATTTGAGGACAAATTCTTTCAAAGAAGGGGAGAATGATTTAAATTAGCCCGCGGACTTAAACTGTCAACCAAAGCCGAGAAGAGCTTTACTAAGGTTGCCAACAATGGTACATAATTCTACACTTTGCCTAACATGGCATGGAAAATGGAATGGAGTTGGAGTTGTGACATGAAGATTTAAAAAGTCTTGTATTTTTGGCCTTCTTGTTTGTACTCGGGTTTGCACCTAGCATCCCGTGTCCATCCCTCGTCCAAACCATCTCATTCCTTTCACCATCACATCCCGAGTACCTTAAAAATATCCACAACAAAGGACAAGCCCCGAAACCACCCACAACTTCCCTTCCAACCCTGGCAACCACAAACAGTCCACAAAACAACACCTACCGACAACCTCATTGTTTCAGGTCCTATTCCGCGGCCTTTCCACCATCAAGTCACCGAACCCCGACAACCACCACAACCCTATGGGTGTCCACAATAACCCCATAAAACTCCCCTGACCAAACTCCTCTTGAATCCACCCGAAACATCCTCAAAACACCCAATGCCCCGCAATAGCCGAGAACCGTGAACCCCCACTTTGTGTCTTGTTTTCGCATCAACTTGTTCCCTGCCGAACTCAGACCCACTTACACTCACTCACCCCTCCATACTTATATAAAATTTGTATCCGAGCAAGGCGCTCCCATCGCCTTGACGCAATGACCATCACAAAAATGTCCCTTACGAATAAGGAAGAACTTCAAAAAATCGTTAGCGACATTTTTGCCGAGCATGTGCCAATATTAAAAAGAGATGTTGATCTCCCAATCTTTGATGGAGCTATGAACCCAAAAGAGTTCCTTAAATGGTTAAACACCATTGAGGAGCTTTACAAGTACCGGTAATATGACGATCATAAGTGCTTCAAAGTTGCCAAATCGAGGTTCAAATCATTTGCTTCCGATTGATACAAAAATCTAAAAACAAATCGAAAAACAAATGGCAAGTCCAAGATTGACTCTTGCAGAAAATTAAAGAAACATTTGATGAGAAAATTCTTACAAAGGGAGCATGAACAAAGTCTATACTTCCAACTCCCCACACGTCGCCAAGAAAAAGTTGAAGTGGCGTCATGCCGCACCTTTAGAGGCATAATTAAGGAACTACAAAGGAGAGATGCCCCAAAGTCTTACATAAAGCCCACCAATGTTAAGAAAACAGGTAGTACCATTTTTACTAAACACTTGTATGGTCACGAAATAGATCAAACGGAAGAAGAAGGTAACCAAGGAGTTGTAGAAAGAGATACGAGAGAAGAAGGTAGAGGTCACAACAGGGATAGAGAAAAGGAGAAGAAGGTGTTCCTAACCCCGAGTGGTGACAAATGAAGATGGTGGGAAGTCCTTTGAGGACTCCGAAGCCAAGGAGAATCCAGAGACCCCCTTACTTGATGCACAAAAGATAGATGATGTGTCTAAGAAGGGAAGTGCCATGAACATTTTGGCATGTAGAGAAGAAACGATTTGAAGAAACCCGTAGAGGTTTCGGGAGATGCCATACCGAATGAGACTACCACCGAGCTACCATCAAACAATATTGTTGATCCTATTTGTGAGCGAGTTCTCGAAAGATCCCTCCCTCCCTATGATGATGCGAAGGAAATAACCGAGCCACGTATTCACGAGAGCCTTATTTCATGGCCGATCCCTATCTATGATTATATTACGAAGGAGGATAAAGAAACAAAACAAGGTTGGACCTTGTTTACCAATCCTTTGTACCAAGTTGAGGAAATGGGTGGTACCTTCTTTGTCAACCCATTATATTAGCCAACCCGCATGGAAGAAGATGCCGACATGGAATTCCCAAGGAACAACACATCCGGAATCTTACCAAGGGAAGATAATGAACTCACTTTAGATTTATTTTCAAGAAGTTCGTTGTCTATTCGGCAAACCTATGGATTAGGCAAGGGGAATGACCAAGAATGCCTTAGCTCCAACACGGTACCTCTCTTGGTGGTGCCGAAACAAAAGGAAGTATGGAAAGTGAACATTTGTCACCGGATGGTCTACAACCTCGTCATGAGGTCCGAATCTCCATGGTCAAGGATGAGCACGTATGTTAGAGAATTATGTGGAGCCAAAATGTCTTCAAAGGTCGGCTTGAAAAAAAGATCTCCACCAATGAAGACCCGAGAGGAAGTTGAGCAAGAAAAGGGTGATGTCTTGTAATGTCACTCGAAAGTTATGACATATACAAAGTAGTTTCCCCTATACTACCCCTATCATGGTCATGACGGTACAAGTTGAGCAAGATCTTGGTGCCAACCTAATGAAAGAACCCCGAGCCGTGACTCCTTGTGATGAAAGGTTGGCGAGGCAAGCACCAAAAACCATTGTCTTATGACGACTTGATTAAATGGGAAGGCTACTTGAGAGATGATTCCTTCAAGTTGTTGGCTAAGTTCCGATGCGGATTACGTGAGAGACGAAAATTTCGGGGGACGAACTAGGTCCAATATGTATTCTCCTAAGATGCCTTCATACTCGAACCATCGAATTTGAGGACAAATTCTTTCAAAGAAGGGGAGAATGATTTAAATTAGCCCGCGGACTTAAAGCTGTCAACCAAAGCCGAGAAGAGCTTTACTAAGGTTGCCAACAATGGTACATAATTCTACAATTTGCCTAACATGGCATGGAAAATGGAATGGAGTTGGAGTTGTGACATGAAGATTTAAAAAGTCTTGTATTTTTGGCCTTCTTGTTTGTACTCGGGTTTGCACCTAGCATCCCGTGTCCATCCCTCGTCCAAACCATCTCATTCCTTTCACCATCACATCCCAGAGTACCTTAAAAATATCCACAACAAAGGACAAGCCCGAAACCACCCACAACTTCCCGTCCAACCCCGGCAACCACAAACAGTCCACAAAACAACACCTACCGACAACCTCACTGTTTCAGGTCCTATTCCGCGGCCTTTCCACCATCAAGTCACTGAACCCCGACAACCACCACAACCCTATGGGTGTCCAAAATAACCCCATAAAACTGCCTGACCAAACTCCTCTTGAATCCACCCGAAACATCCTCAAAACACCCAATGCCCCGCAATAGCCGAGAACCGTGAACCCCCACTTTGTGTCTTGTTTTCGCATCAACTTGTTCCCTGCCGAACTCAGACCCACTTACACTCACTCACCCCTCCATACTTATATAAAATTTGTATCCGAGCAAGGCGCTCCCATCGCCTTGACGCAATGACCATCACAAAAATGTCCCTTACGAATAAGGAAGAACTTCAAAAAATCGTTAGCGACATTTTTGCCGAGCATGTGCCAATATTAAAAAGAGATGTTGATCTCCCAATCTTTGATGGAGCTATGAACCCAAAAGAGTTCCTTAAATGGTTAAACACCATTGAGGAGCTTTACAAGTACCGGTAATATGACGATCATAAGTGCTTCAAAGTTGCCAAATCGAGGTTCAAATCATTTGCTTCCGATTGATACAAAAATCTAAAAACAAATCGAAAAACAAATGGCAAGTCCAAGATTGACTCTTGCAGAAAATTAAAGAAACATTTGATGAGAAAATTCTTACAAAGGGAGCATGAACAAAGTCTATACTTCCAACTCCCCACACGTCGCCAAGAAAAAGTTGAAGTGGCGTCATGCCGCACCTTTAGAGGCATAATTAAGGAACTACAAAGGAGAGATGCCCCAAAGTCTTACATAAAGCCCACCAATGTTAAGAAAACAGGTAGTACCATTTTTACTAAACACTTGTATGGTCACGAAATAGATCAAACGGAAGAAGAAGGTAAACCAAGGAGTTGTAGAAAGAGATACGAGAGAAGAAGGTAGAGGTCACAACAGGGATAGACAAAAGGAGAAGAAGGTGTTCCTAACCCCGAGTGGTGACAAATGAAGATGGTGGGAAGTCCTTTGAGGACTCCGAAGCCAAGGAGAATCCAGAGACCCCCTTACTTGATGCACAAAAGATAGATGATGTGTCTAAGAAGGGAAGTGCCATGAACATTTTGGCATGTAGAGAAGAAACGATTTGAAGAAACCCGTAGAGGTTTCGGGAGATGCCATACCGAATGAGACTACCACCGAGCTACCATCAAACAATATTGTTGATCCTATTTGTGAGCGAGTTCTCGAAAGATCCCTCCCTCCCTATGATGATGCGAAGGAAATAACCGATCCACGTATTCACGAGAGCCTTATTTCATGGCCGATCCCTATCTATGATTATATTACGAAGGAGGATAAAGAAACAAAACAAGGTTGGACCTTGTTTACCAATCCTTTGTACCAAGTTGAGGAAATGGGTGGTACCTTCTTTGTCAACCCATTATATTAGCCAACCCGCATGGAAGAAGATGCCGACATGGAATTCCCAAGGAACAACACATCCGAAATCTTACCAAGGGAAGATAATGAACTCACTTTAGATTTATTTTCAAGAAGTTCGTTGTCTATTCGGCAAACCTATGGATTAGGCAAGGGGAATGACCAAGAATGCCTTAGCTCCAACACGGTACCTCTCTTGGTGGTGCCGAAACAAAAGGAAGTATGGAAAGTGAACATTTGTCACCGGATGGTCTACAACCTCGTCATGAGGTCCGAATCTCCATGGTCAAGGATGAGCACGTATGTTAGAGAATTATGTGGAGCCAAAATGTCTTCAAAGGTCGGCTTGAAAAAAAGATCTCCACCAATGAAGACCCGAGAGGAAGTTGAGCAAGAAAAGGGCTGATGTCTTGTAATGTCACTCGAAAGTTATGACATACAAAGTAGTTATCCCTATACTACCCCTATCATGGTCATGACGGTACAAGTTGAGCAAGATCTTGGTGCCAACCTAATGAAAGAACCCCGAGCCGTGACTCCTTGTGATGAAAGGTTGGCGAGGCAAGCACCAAAAACCATTGTCTTATGACGACTTGATTAAATGGGAAGGCTACTTGAGAGATGATTCCTTCAAGTTGTTGGCTAAGTTCGATGCGGATTACGTGAGACGAAAATTTCGGGGGACGAACTAGGTCCAATATGTATTCTCCTAAGATGCCTTCATACTCGAACCATCCGAATTTGAGGACAAATTCTTTCAAAGAAGGGGAGAATGATTTAAATTAGCCCGCGGACTTAAACTGTCAACCAAAGCCGAGAAGAGCTTTACTAAGGTTGCCAACAATGGTACATAATTCTACACTTTGCCTAACATGGCATGGAAAATGGAATGGAGTTGGAGTTGTGACATGAAGATTTAAAAAGTCTTGTATTTTTGGCCTTCTTGTTTGTACTCGGGTTTGCACCTAGCATCCCGTGTCCATCCCTCGTCCAAACCATCTCATTCCTTTCACCATCACATCCCAGAGTACCTTAAAAATATCCACAACAAAGGACAAGCCCCGAAACCACCCACAACTTCCCGTCCAACCCCGGCAACCACAAACAGTCCACAAAACAACACCTACCGACAACCTCACTATTTCAGGTCCTATTCCGCGGCCTTTCCACCATCAAGTCAGTGAACCCCGACAACCACCACAACCCTATGGGTGTCCACAATATCCCCATAAAACTCCCTGACCAAACTCCTCTTGAATCCACCCGAAACATCCTCAAAACACCCAATGCCCCGCAATAGCCGAGAACCGTGAACCCCCACTTTGTGTCTTGTTTTCGCATCAACTTGTTCCCTGCCGAACTCAGACCCACTTACACTCAATCACCCTTCCATACTTATATAAAATTTGTATCAGAGCAATGCGCTCCCATCGCCTTGACGCAATGACCATCACAAAAATGTCCCTTACGAATAAGGAAGAACTTCAAAAAATCGTTAGCGACATTTTTGCCGAGCATGTGCCAATATTAAAAAGAGATGTTGATCTCCCAATCTTTGATGGAGCTATGAACCCAAAAGAGTTCCTTAAATGGTTAAACACCATTGAGGAGCTTTACAAGTACCGGTAATATGACGATCATAAGTGCTTCAAAGTTGCCAAATCGAGGTTCAAATCATTTGCTTCCGATTGATACAAAAATCTAAAAACAAATCGAAAAACAAATGGCAAGTCCAAGATTGACTCTTGCAGAAAATTAAAGAAACATTTGATGAGAAAATTCTTACAAAGGGAGCATGAACAAAGTCTATACTTCCAACTCCCCACACGTCGCCAAGAAAAAGTTGAAGTGGCGTCATGCCGCACCTTTAGAGGCATAATTAAGGAACTACAAAGGAGAGATGCCCCAAAGTCTTACATAAAGCCCACCAATGTTAAGAAAACAGGTAGTACCATTTTTACTAAACACTTGTATGGTCACGAAATAGATCAAACGGAAGAAGAAGGTAACCAAGGAGTTGTAGAAAGAGATACGAGAGAAGAAGGTAGAGGTCACAACAGGGATAGACAAAAAAAGGAGAAGAAGGTGTTCCTAACCCCCGAGTGGTGACAAATGAAGATGGTGGGAAGTCCTTTGAGGACTCCGAAGCCAAGGAGAATCCAGAGACCCCCTTACTTGATGCACAAAAGATAGATGATGTGTCTAAGAAGGGAAGTGCCATGAACATTTTGGCATGTAGAGAAGAAAACGATTTGAAGAAACCCGTAGAGGTTTCGGGAGATGCCATACCGAATGAGACGACCACCGAGCTACCATCAAACAATATTGTTGATCCTATTTGTGAGCGAGTTCTCGAAAGATCCCTCCCTCCCTATGATGATGCGAAGGAAATAACCGATCCACGTATTCACGAGAGCCTTATTTCATGGCCGATCCCTATCTATGATTATATTACGAAGGAGGATAAAGAAACAAAACAAGGTTGGACCTTGTTTACCAATCCTTTGTACCAAGTTGAGGAAATGGGTGGTACCTTCTTTGTCAACCCATTATATTAGCCAACCCGCATGGAAGAAGATGCCGACATGGAATTCCCAAGGAACAACACATCCGGAATCTTACCAAGGGAAGATAATGAACTCACTTTAGATTTATTTTCAAGAAGTTCGTTGTCTATTCGGCAAACCTATGGATTAGGCAAGGGGAATGACCAAGAATGCCTTAGCTCCAACACGGTACCTCTCTTGGTGGTGCCGAAACAAAAGGAAGTATGGAAAGTGAACATTTGTCACCGGATGGTCTACAACCTCGTCATGAGGTCCGAATCTCCATGGTCAAGGATGAGCACGTATGTTAGAGAATTATGTGGAGCCAAAATGTCTTCAAAGGTCGGCTTGAAAAAAAGATCTCCACCAATGAAGACCCGAGAGGAAGTTGAGCAAGAAAAGGGCTGATGTCTTGTAATGTCACTCGAAAGTTATGACATACAAAGTAGTTATCCCTATACTACCCCTATCATGGTCATGACGGTACAAGTTGAGCAAGATCTTGGTGCCAACCTAATGAAAGAACCCCGAGCCGTGACTCCTTGTGATGAAAGGTTGGCGAGGCAAGCACCAAAAACCATTGTCTTATGACGACTTGATTAAATGGGAAGGCTACTTGAGAGATGATTCCTTCAAGTTGTTGGCTAAGTTCCGATGCGGATTACGTGAGACGAAAATTTCGGGGGACGAACTAGGTCCAATATGTATTCTCCTAAGATGCCTTCATACTCGAACCATCTGAATTTGAGGACAAATTCTTTCAAAGAAGGGGAGAATGATTTAAATTAGCCCGCGGACTTAAACTGTCAACCAAAGCCGAGAAGAGCTTTACTAAGGTTGCCAACAATGGTACATAATTCTACACTTTGCCAACATGGCATGGAAAATGGAATGGAGTTGGAGTTGTGACATGAAGATTTAAAAAGTCTTGTATTTTTGGCCTTCTTGTTTGTACTCGGGTTTGCACCTAGCATCCCGTGTCCATCCCTCGTCCAAACCATCTCATTCCTTTCACCATCACATCCCAGAGTACCTTAAAAATATCCACAACAAAGGACAAGCCCCGAAACCACCCACAACTTCCCGTCCAACCCCGGCAACCACAAACAGTCCACAAAACAACACCTACCGACAACCTCACTGTTTCAGGTCCTATTCCGCGGCCTTTCCACCATCAAGTCACTGAACCCCGACAACCACCACAACCCTATGGGTGTCCACAATAACCCCATAAAACTCCCTGACCAAACTACTCTTGAATCCACCCGAAACATCCTCAAAACACCCAATGCCCCGCAATAGCCGAGAACCGTGAACCCCCACTTTGTGTCTTGTTTTCGCATCAACTTGTTCCCTGCCGATATAAAATTTGTATCCGAGCAAGGCGCTCCCATCGCCTTGACGCAATGACCATCACAAAAATGTCCCTTACGAATAAGGAAGAACTTCAAAAAATCGTTAGCGACATTTTTGCCGAGCATGTGCCAATATTAAAAAGAGATGTTGATCTCCCAATCTTTGATGGAGCTATGAACCCAAAAGAGTTCCTTAAATGGTTAAACACCATTGAGGAGCTTTACAAGTACCGGTAATATGACGATCATAAGTGCTTCAAAGTTGCCAAATCGAGGTTCAAATCATTTGCTTCCGATTGATACAAAAATCTAAAAACAAATCGAAAAACAAATGGCAAGTCCAAGATTGACTCTTGCAGAAAATTAAAGAAACATTTGATGAGAAAATTCTTACAAAGGGAGCATGAACAAAGTCTATACTTCCAACTCCCCACACGTCGCCAAGAAAAAGTTGAAGTGGCGTCATGCCGCACTTTTTAGAGGCATAATTAAGGAACTACAAAGGAGAGATGCCCCAAAGTCTTACATAAAGCCCACCAATGTTAAGAAAACAGGTAGTACCATTTTTACTAAACACTTGTATGGTCACGAAATAGATCAAACGGAAGAAGAAGGTAACCAAGGAGTTGTAGAAAGAGATACAGAGAAGAAGGTAGAGGTCATAACATGGATAGACAAAAGGAGAAGAAGGTGTTCCTAACCCCGAGTGGTGACAAATGAAGATGGTGGGAAGTCCTTTGAGGACTCCGAAGCCAAGGAGAATCCAGAGACCCCCTTACTTGATGCACAAAAGATAGAGGATGTGTCTAAGAAGGGAAGTGCCATGAACATTTTGGCATGTAGAGAAGAAACCGATTTGAAGAAACCCGTAGAGGTTTCGGGAGATGCCATACCGAATGAGACGACCACCGAGCTACCATCAAACAATATTGTTGATCCTATTTGTGAGCGAGTTCTCGAAAGATCCCTCCCACCCTATGATGATGCGAAGGAAATAACCGATCCACGTATTCACGAGAGCCTTATTTCATGGCCGATCCCTATCTATGATTATATTACGAAGGAGGATAAAGAAACAAAACAAGGTTGGACCTTGTTTACCAATCCTTTGTACCAAGTTGAGGAAATGGGTGGTACCTTCTTTGTCAACCCATTATATTAGCCAACCCGCATGGAAGAAGATGCCGACATGGAATTCCCAAGGAACAACACATCCGGAATCTTACCAAGGGAAGATAATGAACTCACTTTAGATTTATTTTCAAGAAGTTCGTTGTCTATTCGGCAAACCTATGGATTAGGCAAGGGGAATGACCAAGAATGCCTTAGCTCCAACACGGTACCTCTCTTGGTGGTGCCGAAACAAAAGGAAGTATGGAAAGTGAACATTTGTCACCGGATGGTCTACAACCTCGTCATGAGGTCCGAATCTCCATGGTCAAGGATGAGCACGTATGTTAGAGAATTATGTGGAGCCAAAATGTCTTCAAAGGTCGGCTTGAAAAAAAGATCTCCACCAATGAAGACCCGAGAGGAAGTTGAGCAAGAAAAGGGCTGATGTCTTGTAATGTCACTCGAAAGTTATGACATACAAAGTAGTTATCCCTATACTACCCCTATCATGGTCATGACGGTACAAGTTGAGCAAGATCTTGGTGCCAACCTAATGAAAGAACCCCGAGCCGTGACTCCTTGTGATGAAAGGTTGGCAGGCAAGCACCAAAAACCATTGTCTTATGACGACTTGATTAAATGGGAAGGCTACTTGAGAGATGATTCCTTCAAGTTGTTGGCTAAGTTCCGATGCGGATTACGTGAGACGAAAATTTTGGGGGACGAACTAGGTCCAATATGTATTCTCCTAAGATGCCTTCATACTCGAACCATCTGAATTTGAGGACAAATTCTTTCAAAGAAGGGGAGAATGATTTAAATTAGCCCGCGGACTTAAACTGTCAACCAAAGCCGAGAAGAGCTTTACTAAGGTTGCCAACAATGGTACATAATTCTACACTTTGCCTAACATGGCATGGAAAATGGAATGGAGTTGGAGTTGTGACATGAAGATTTAAAAAGTCTTGTATTTTTGGCCTTCTTGTTTGTACTCGGGTTTGCACCTAGCATCCCGTGTCCATCCCTCGTCCAAACCATCTCATTCCTTTCACCATCACATCCCAGAGTACCTTAAAAATATCCACAACAAAGGACAAGCCCCGAAACCACCCACAACTTCCCGTCCAACCCCGGCAACCACAAACAGTCCACAAAACAACACCTACCGACAACCTCACTGTTTCAGGTCCTATTCCGCGGCCTTTCCACCATCAAGTCACTGAACCCCGACAACCACCACAACCCTATGGGTGTCCACAATAACCCCATAAAACTCCCTGACCAAACTACTCTTGAATCCACCCGAAACATCCTCAAAACACCCAATGCCCCGCAATAGCCGAGAACCGTGAACCCCCACTTTGTGTCTTGTTTTCGCATCAACTTGTTCCCTGCCGAACTCAGACCCACTTACACTCACTCACCCCTCCATACTTATATAAAATTTGTATCCGAGCAAGGCGCTCCCATCGCCTTGACGCAATGACCATCACAAAAATGTCCCTTACGAATAAGGAAGAACTTCAAAAAATCGTTAGCGACATTTTTGCCGAGCATGTGCCAATATTAAAAAGAGATGTTGATCTCCCAATCTTTGATGGAGCTATGAACCCAAAAGAGTTCCTTAAATGGTTAAACACCATTGAGGAGCTTTACAAGTACCGGTAATATGACGATCATAAGTGCTTCAAAGTTGCCAAATCGAGGTTCAAATCATTTGCTTCCGATTGATACAAAAATCTAAAAACAAATGGCAAGTCCAAGATTGACTCTTGCAGAAAATTAAAGAAACATTTGATGAGAAAATTCTTACAAAGGGAGCATGAACAAAGTCTATACTTCCAACTCCCCACACGTCGCCAAGAAAAAGTTGAAGTGGCGTCATGCCGCACCTTTAGAGGCATAATTAAGGAACTACAAAGGAGAGATGCCCCAAAGTCTTACATAAAGCCCACCAATGTTAAGAAAACAGGTAGTACCATTTTTACTAAACACTTGTATGGTCACGAAATAGATCAAACGGAAGAAGAAGGTAACCAAGGAGTTGTAGAAAGAGATACAGAGAAGAAGGTAGAGGTCACAACAGGGATAGACAAAAGGAGAAGAAGGTGTTCCTAACCCCCGAGTGGTGACAAATGAAGATGGTGGGAAGTCCTTTGAGGACTCCGAAGCCAAGGAGAATCCAGAGACCCCCTTACTTGATGCACAAAAGATAGATGATGTGTCTAAGAAGGGAAGTGCCATGAACATTTTGGCATGTAGAGAAGAAACTGATTTGAAGAAACCCGTAGAGGTTTCGGGAGATGCCATTCCGAATGAGACGACCACCGAGCTACCATCAAACAATATTGTTGATCCTATTTGTGAGCGAGTTCTCGAAAGATCCCTCCCACCCTATGATGATGCGAAGGAAATAACCGATCCACGTATTCACGAGAGCCTTATTTCATGGCCGATCCCTATCTATGATTATATTACGAAGGAGGATAAAGAAACAAAACAAGGTTGGACCTTGTTTACCAATCCTTTGTACCAAGTTGAGGAAATGGGTGGTACCTTCTTTGTCAACCCATTATATTAGCCAACCCGCATGGAAGAAGATGCCGACATGGAATTCCCAAGGAACAACACATCCGGAATCTTACCAAGGGAAGATAATGAACTCACTTTAGATTTATTTTCAAGAAGTTCGTTGTCTATTCGGCAAACCTATGGATTAGGCAAGGGGAATGACCAAGAATGCCTTAGCTCCAACACGGTACCTCTCTTGGTGGTGCCGAAACAAAAGGAAGTATGGAAAGTGAACATTTGTCACCGGATGGTCTACAACCTCGTCATGAGGTCCGAATCTCCATGGTCAAGGATGAGCACGTATGTTAGAGAATTATGTGGAGCCAAAATGTCTTCAAAGGTCGGCTTGAAAAAAAGATCTCCACCAATGAAGACCCGAGAGGAAGTTGAGCAAGAAAAGGGCTGATGTCTTGTAATGTCACTCGAAAGTTATGACATACAAAGTAGTTATCCCTATACTACCCCTATCATGGTCATGACGGTACAAGTTGAGCAAGATCTTGGTGCCAACCTAATGAAAGAACCCCGAGCCGTGACTCCTTGTGATGAAAGGTTGGCAGGCAAGCACCAAAAACCATTGTCTTATGACGACTTGATTAAATGGGAAGGCTACTTGAGAGATGATTCCTTCAAGTTGTTGGCTAAGTTCCGATGCGGATTACGTGAGACGAAAATTTCGGGGGACGAACTAGGTCCAATATGTATTCTCCTAAGATGCCTTCATACTCGAACCATCTGAATTTGAGGACAAATTCTTTCAAAGAAGGGGAGAATGATTTAAATTAGCCGCGGACTTAAAGCGTCAACCAAAGCCGAGAAGAGCTTTACTAAGGTTGCCAACAATGGTACATAATTCTACACTTTGCCTAACATGGCATGGAAAATGGAATGGAGTTGGAGTTGTGACATGAAGATTTAAAAAGTCTTGTATTTTTGGCCTTCTTGTTTGTACTCGGGTTTGCACCTAGCATCCCGTGTCCATCCCTCGTCCAAACCATCTCATTCCTTTCACCATCACATCCCAGAGTACCTTAAAAATATCCACAACAAAGGACAAGCCCCGAAACCACCCACAACTTCCCGTCCAACCCCGGCAACCACAAACAGTCCACAAAACAACACCTACCGACAACCTCACTGTTTCAGGTCCTATTCCGCGGCCTTTCCACCATCAAGTCACTGAACCCCGACAACCACCACAACCCTATGGGTGTCCACAATAACCCCATAAAACTCCTGACCAAACTACTCTTGAATCCACCCGAAACATCCTCAAAACACCCAATGCCCCGCAATAGCCGAGAACCGTGAACCCCCACTTTGTGTCTTTTTTCGCATCAACTTGTTCCCCGCCGAACTCGGACCCACTTACACTCACTCACCCCTCCATACTTATATAAAATTTGTATCCGAGCAAGGCGCTCCCATCGCCTTGACGCAATGACCATCACAAAAATGTCCCTTACGAATAAGGAAGAACTTCAAAAAATCGTTAGCGACATTTTTGCCGAGCATGTGCCAATATTAAAAAGAGATGTTGATCTCCCAATCTTTGATGGAGCTATGAACCCAAAAGAGTTCCTTAAATGGTTAAACACCATTGAGGAGCTTTACAAGTACCGGTAATATGACGATCATAAGTGCTTCAAAGTTGCCAAATCGAGGTTCAAATCATTTGCTTCCGATTGATACAAAAATCTAAAAACTCGAAAAACAAATGGCAAGTCCAAGATTGACTCTTGCAGAAAATTAAAGAAACATTTGATGAGAAAATTCTTACAAAGGGAGCATGAACAAAGTCTATACTTCCAACTCCCCACACGTCGCCAAGAAAAAGTTGAAGTGGCGTCATGCCGCACCTTTAGAGGCATAATTAAGGAACTACAAAGGAGAGATGCCCCAAAGTCTTACATAAAGCCCACCAATGTTAAGAAAACAGGTAGTACCATTTTTACTAAACACTTGTATGGTCACGAAATAGATCAAACGGAAGAAGAAGGTAACCAAGGAGTTGTAGAAAGAGATACGAGAGAAGAAGGTAGAGGTCACAACAGGGATAGACAAAAGGAGAAGAAGGTGTTCCTAACCCCCGAGTGGTGACAAATGAAGATGGTGGGAAGTCCTTTGAGGACTCCGAAGCCAAGGAGAATCCAGAGACCCCCTTACTTGATGCACAAAAGATAGAGGATGTGTCTAAGAAGGGAAGTGCCATGAACATTTTGGCATGTAGAGAAGAAAACGATTTGAAGAAACCCGTAGAGGTTTCGGGAGATGCCATTCCGAATGATAGAGACGACCACCGAGCTACCATCAAACAATATTGTTGATCCTATTTGTGAGCGAGTTCTCGAAAGATCCCTCCCACCCTATGATGATGCGAAGGAAATAACCGATCCACGTATTCACGAGAGCCTTATTTCATGGCCGATCCCTATCTATGATTATATTACGAAGGAGGATAAAGAAACAAAACAAGGTTGGACCTTGTTTACCAATCCTTTGTACCAAGTTGAGGAAATGGGTGGTACCTTCTTTGTCAACCCATTATATTAGCCAACCCGCATGGAAGAAGATGCCGACATGGAATTCCCAAGGAACAACACATCCGGAATCTTACCAAGGGAAGATAATGAACTCACTTTAGATTTATTTTCAAGAAGTTCGTTGTCTATTCGGCAAACCTATGGATTAGGCAAGGGGAATGACCAAGAATGCCTTAGCTCCAACACGGTACCTCTCTTGGTGGTGCCGAAACAAAAGGAAGTATGGAAAGTGAACATTTGTCACGGATGGTCTACAACCTCGTCATGAGGTCCGAATCTCCATGGTCAAGGATGAGCACGTATGTTAGAGAATTATGTGGAGCCAAAATGTCTTCAAAGGTCGGCTTGAAAAAAAGATCTCCACCAATGAAGACCCGAGAGGAAGTTGAGCAAGAAAAGGGCTGATGTCTTGTAATGTCACTCGAAAGTTATGACATACAAAGTAGTTATCCCTATACTACCCCTATCATGGTCATGACGGTACAAGTTGAGCAAGATCTTGGTGCCAACCTAATGAAAGAACCCCGAGCCGTGACTCCTTGTGATGAAAGGTTGGCAGGCAAGCACCAAAAACCATTGTCTTATGACGACTTGATTAAATGGGAAGGCTACTTGAGAGATGATTCCTTCAAGTTGTTGGCTAAGTTCCGATGCGGATTACGTGAGACGAAAATTTCGGGGGACGAACTAGGTCCAATATGTATTCTCCTAAGATGCCTTCATACTCGAACCATCTGAATTTGAGGACAAATTCTTTCAAAGAAGGGGAGAATGATTTAAATTAGCCCGCGGACTTAAACTCGTCAACCAAAGCCGAGAAGAGCTTTACTAAGGTTGCCAACAATGGTACATAATTCTACACTTTGCCTAACATGGCATGGAAAATGGAATGGAGTTGGAGTTGTGACATGAAGATTTAAAAAGTCTTGTATTTTTGGCCTTCTTGTTTGTACTCGGGTTTGCACCTAGCATCCCGTGTCCATCCCTCGTCCAAACCATCTCATTCCTTTCACCATCACATCCCAGAGTACCTTAAAAATATCCACAACAAAGGACAAGCCCCGAAACCACCCACAACTTCCCGTCCAACCCCGGCAACCACAAACAGTCCACAAAACAACACCTACCGACAACCTCACTGTTTCAGGTCCTATTCCGCGGCCTTTCCACCATCAAGTCACTGAACCCCGACAACCACCACAACCCTATGGGTGTCCACAATAACCCCATAAAACTCCCTGACCAAACTACTCTTGAATCCACCCGAAACATCCTCAAAACACCCAATGCCCCGCAATAGCCGAGAACCGTGAACCCCCACTTTGTGTCTTGTTTTCGCATCAACTTGTTCCCTGCCGAACTCAGACCCACTTACACTCACTCACCCCTCCATACTTATATAAAATTTGTATCCGAGCAAGGCGCTCCCATCGCCTTGACGCAATGACCATCACAAAAATGTCCCTTACGAATAAGGAAGAACTTCAAAAAATCGTTAGCGACATTTTTGCCGAGCATGTGCCAATATTAAAAAGAGATGTTGATCTCCCAATCTTTGATGGAGCTATGAACCCAAAAGAGTTCCTTAAATGGTTAAACACCATTGAGGAGCTTTACAAGTACCGGTAATATGACGATCATAAGTGCTTCAAAGTTGCCAAATCGAGGTTCAAATCATTTGCTTCCGATTGATACAAAAATCTAAAAACAAATCGAAAAACAAATGGCAAGTCCAAGATTGACTCTTGCAAAAAATTAAAGAAACATTTGATGAGAAAATTCTTACAAAGGGAGCATGAACAAAGTCTATACTTCCAACTCCCCACACGTCGCCAAGAAAAAGTTGAAGTGGCGTCATGCCGCACCTTTAGAGGCATAATTAAGGAACTACAAAGGAGAGATGCCCCAAAGTCTTACATAAAGCCCACCAATGTTAAGAAAACAGGTAGTACCATTTTTACTAAACACTTGTATGGTCACGAAATAGATCAAACGGAAGAAGAAGGTAACCAAGGAGTTGTAGAAAGAGATATAGAGAAGAAGGTAGAGGTCACAACAGGGATAGACAAAAGGAGAAGAAGGTGTTCCTAACCCCCGAGTGGTGACAAATGAAGATGGTGGGAAGTCCTTTGAGGACTCCGAAGCCAAGGAGAATCCAGAGACCCCCTTACTTGATGCACAAAAGATAGAGGATGTGTCTAAGAAGGGAAGTGCCATGAACATTTTGGCATGTAGAGAAGAAACTGATTTGAAGAAACCCGTAGAGGTTTCGGGAGATGCCATTCCGAATGAGACGACCACCGAGCTACCATCAAACAATATTGTTGATCCTATTTGTGAGCGAGTTCTCGAAAGATCCCTCCCACCCTATGATGATGCGAAGGAAATAACCGATCCACGTATTCACGAGAGCCTTATTTCATGGCCGATCCCTATCTATGATTATATTACGAAGGAGGATAAAGAAACAAAACAAGGTTGGACCTTGTTTACCAATCCTTTGTACCAAGTTGAGGAAATGGGTGGTACCTTCTTTGTCAACCCATTATATTAGCCAACCCGCATGGAAGAAGATGCCGACATGGAATTCCCAAGGAACAACACATCCGGAATCTTACCAAGGGAAGATAATGAACTCACTTTAGATTTATTTTCAAGAAGTTCGTTGTCTATTCGGCAAACCTATGGATTAGGCAAGGGGAATGACCAAGAATGCCTTAGCTCCAACACGGTACCTCTCTTGGTGGTGCCGAAACAAAAGGAAGTATGGAAAGTGAACATTTGTCACCGGATGGTCTACAACCTCGTCATGAGGTCCGAATCTCCATGGTCAAGGATGAGCACGTATGTTAGAGAATTATGTGGAGCCAAAATGTCTTCAAAGGTCGGCTTGAAAAAAAGATCTCCACCAATGAAGACCCGAGAGGAAGTTGAGCAAGAAAAGGGTGATGTCTTGTAATGTCACTCGAAAGTTATGACATACAAAGTAGTTATCCCTATACTACCCCTATCATGGTCATGACGGTACAAGTTGAGCAAGATCTTGGTGCCAACCTAATGAAAGAACCCCGAGCCGTGACTCCTTGTGATGAAAGGTTGGCAGGCAAGCACCAAAAACCATTGTCTTATGACGACTTGATTAAATGGGAAGGCTACTTGAGAGATGATTCCTTCAAGTTGTTGGCTAAGTTCCGATGCGGATTACGTGAGACGAAAATTTCGGGGGACGAACTAGGTCCAATATGTGTTCTCTCCTAAGATGCCTTCATACTCGAACCATCCGAATTTGAGGACAAATTCTTTCAAAGAAGGGGAGAATGATTTAAATTAGCCCGCGGACTTAAACTCGTCAACCAAAGCCGAGAAGAGCTTTACTAAGGTTGCCAACAATGGTACATAATTCTACACTTTGCCTAACATGGCATGGAAAATGGAATGGAGTTGGAGTTGTGACATGAAGATTTAAAAAGTCTTGTATTTTTGGCCTTCTTGTTTGTACTCGGGTTTGCACCTAGCATCCCGTGTCCATCCCTCGTCCAAACCATCTCATTCCTTTCACCATCACATCCCAGAGTACCTTAAAAATATCCACAACAAAGGACAAGCCCCGAAACCACCCACAACTTCCCGTCCAACCCGGCAACCACAAACAGTCCACAAAACAACACCTACCGACAACCTCACTGTTTCAGGTCCTATTCCGCGGCCTTTCCACCATCAAGTCACAGAACCCCGACAACCACCACAACCCTATGGGTGTCCACAATAACCCCATAAAACTCCCTGACCAAACTACTCTTGAATGCACCCGAAACATCCTCAAAACACCCAATGCCCCGCAATAGCCGAGAACCGTGAACCCCCACTTTGTGTCTTGTTTTCGCATCAACTTGTTCCCCGCCGAACTCGGACCCACTTACACTCACTCACCCCTCCATACTTATATAAAATTTGTATCCGAGCAAGGCGCTCCCATCGCCTTGACGCAATGACCATCACAAAAATGTCCCTTACGAATAAGGAAGAACTTCAAAAAATCGTTAGCGACATTTTTGCCGAGCATGTGCCAATATTAAAAAGAGATGTTGATCTCCCAATCTTTGATGGAGCTATGAACCCAAAAGAGTTCCTTAAATGGTTAAACACCATTGAGGAGCTTTACAAGTACCGGTAATATGACGATCATAAGTGCTTCAAAGTTGCCAAATCGAGGTTCAAATCATTTGCTTCCGATTGATACAAAAATCTAAACAAATCGAAAAACAAATGGCAAGTCCAAGATTGACTCTTGCAGAAAATTAAAGAAACATTTGATGAGAAAATTCTTACAAAGGGAGCATGAACAAAGTCTATACTTCCAACTCCCCACACGTCGCCAAGAAAAAGTTGAAGTGGCGTCATGCCGCACCTTTAGAGGCATAATTAAGGAACTACAAAGGAGAGATGCCCCAAAGTCTTACATAAAGCCCACCAATGTTAAGAAAACAGGTAGTACCATTTTTACTAAACACTTGTATGGTCACGAAATAGATCAAACGGAAGAAGAAGGTAACCAAGGAGTTGTAGAAAGAGATACGAGAGAAGAAGGTAGAGGTCACAACAGGGATAGACAAAAGGAGAAGAAGGTGTTCCTAACCCCCGAGTGGTGACAAATGAAGATGGTGGGAAGTCCTTTGAGGACTCCGAAGCCAAGGAGAATCCGAGAGACCCCCTTACTTGATGCACAAAAGATAGAGGATGTGTCTAAGAAGGGAAGTGCCATGAACATTTTGGCATGTAGAGAAGAAACGATTTGAAGAAACCCGTAGAGGTTTCGGGAGATGCCATACCGAATGAGACGACCACCGAGCTACCATCAAACAATATTGTTGATCCTATTTGTGAGCGAGTTCTCGAAAGATCCCTCCCACCCTATGATGATGCGAAGGAAATAACCGATCCACGTATTCACGAGAGCCTTATTTCATGGCCGATCCCTATCTATGATTATATTACGAAGGAGGATAAAGAAACAAAACAAGGTTGGACCTTGTTTACCAATCCTTTGTACCAAGTTGAGGAAATGGGTGGTACCTTCTTTGTCAACCCATTATATTAGCCAACCCGCATGGAAGAAGATGCCGACATGGAATTCCCAAGGAACAACACATCCGGAATCTTACCAAGGGAAGATAATGAACTCACTTTAGATTTATTTTCAAGAAGTTCGTTGTCTATTCGGCAAACCTATGGATTAGGCAAGGGGAATGACCAAGAATGCCTTAGCTCCAACACGGTACCTCTCTTGGTGGTGCCGAAACAAAAGGAAGTATGGAAAGTGAACATTTGTCACCGGATGGTCTACAACCTCGTCATGAGGTCCGAATCTCCATGGTCAAGGATGAGCACGTATGTTAGAGAATTATGTGGAGCCAAAATGTCTTCAAAGGTCGGCTTGAAAAAAAGATCTCCACCAATGAAGACCCGAGAGGAAGTTGAGCAAGAAAAGGGCTGATGTCTTGTAATGTCACTCGAAAGTTATGACATACAAAGTAGTTATCCCTATACTACCCCTATCATGGTCATGACGGTACAAGTTGAGCAAGATCTTGGTGCCAACCTAATGAAAGAACCCCGAGCCGTGACTCCTTGTGATGAAAGGTTGGCAGGCAAGCACCAAAAACCATTGTCTTATGACGACTTGATTAAATGGGAAGGCTACTTGAGAGATGATTCCTTCAAGTTGTTGGCTAAGTTCCGATGCGGATTACGTGAGACGAAAATTTCGGGGGACGAACTAGGTCCAATATGTATTCTCCTAAGATGCCTTCATACTCGAACCATCTGAATTTGAGGACAAATTCTTTCAAAGAAGGGGAGAATGATTTAAATTAGCCCGCGGACTTAAACCGTCAACCAAAGCCGAGAAGAGCTTTACTAAGGTTGCCAACAATGGTACATAATTCTACACTTTGCCTAACATGGCATGGAAAATGGAATGGAGTTGGAGTTGTGACATGAAGATTTAAAAAGTCTTGTATTTTTGGCCTTCTTGTTTGTACTCGGGTTTGCACCTAGCATCCCGTGTCCATCCCTCGTCCAAACCATCTCATTCCTTTCACCATCACATCCCAGCAGTACCTTAAAAATATCCACAACAAAGGACAAGCCCCGAAACCACCCACAACTTCCCGTCCAACCCCGGCAACCACAAACAGTCCACAAAACAACACCTACCGACAACCTCACTGTTTCAGGTCCTATTCCGGCCTTTCCACCATCAAGTCACAGAACCCCGACAACCACCACAACCCTATGGGTGTCCACAATAACCCCATAAAACTCCCTGACCAAACTACTCTTGAATCCACCCGAAACATCCTCAAAACACCCAATGCCCCGCAATAGCCGAGAACCGTGAACCCCCACTTTGTGTCTTGTTTTCGCATCAACTTGTTCCCCGCCGAACTCGGACCCACTTACACTCACTCACCCCTCCATACTTATATAAAATTTGTATCCGAGCAAGGCGCTCCCATCGCCTTGACGCAATGACCATCACAAAAATGTCCCTTACGAATAAGGAAGAACTTCAAAAAATCGTTAGCGACATTTTTGCCGAGCATGTGCCAATATTAAAAAGAGATGTTGATCTCCCAATCTTTGATGGAGCTATGAACCCAAAAGAGTTCCTTAAATGGTTAAACACCATTGAGGAGCTTTACAAGTACCGGTAATATGACGATCATAAGTGCTTCAAAGTTGCCAAATCGAGGTTCAAATCATTTGCTTCCGATTGATACAAAAATCTAAAAACAAATCGAAAAACAAATGGCAAGTCCAAGATTGACTCTTGCAGAAAATTAAAGAAACATTTGATGAGAAAATTCTTACAAAGGGAGCATGAACAAAGTCTATACTTCCAACTCCCCACACGTCGCCAAGAAAAAGTTGAAGTGGCGTCATGCCGCACCTTTAGAGGCATAATTAAGGAACTACAAAGGAGAGATGCCCCAAAGTCTTACATAAAGCCCACCAATGTTAAGAAAACAGGTAGTACCATTTTTACTAAACACTTGTATGGTCACGAAATAGATCAAACGGAAGAAGAAGGTAACCAAGGAGTTGTAGAAAGAGATACAGAGAAGAAGGTAGAGGTCACAACAGGGATAGACAAAAGGAGAAGAAGGTGTTCCTAACCCCCGAGTGGTGACAAATGAAGATGGTGGGAAGTCCTTTGAGGACTCCGAAGCCAAGGAGAATCCAGAGAGACCCCCTTACTTGATGCACAAAAGAGAGATGATGTGTCTAAGAAGGGAAGTGCCATGAACATTTTGGCATGTAGAGAAGAAAACGATTTGAAGAAACCCGTAGAGGTTTCGGGAGATGCCATACCGAATGAGACGACCACCGAGCTACCATCAAACAATATTGTTGATCCTATTTGTGAGCGAGTTCTCGAAAGATCCCTCCCACCCTATGATGATGCGAAGGAAATAACCGATCCACGTATTCACGAGAGCCTTATTTCATGGCCGATCCCTATCTATGATTATATTACGAAGGAGGATAAAGAAACAAAACAAGGTTGGACCTTGTTTACCAATCCTTTGTACCAAGTTGAGGAAATGGGTGGTACCTTCTTTGTCAACCCATTATATTAGCCAACCCGCATGGAAGAAGATGCCGACATGGAATTCCCAAGGAACAACACATCCGGAATCTTACCAAGGGAAGATAATGAACTCACTTTAGATTTATTTTCAAGAAGTTCGTTGTCTATTCGGCAAACCTATGGATTAGGCAAGGGGAATGACCAAGAATGCCTTAGCTCCAACACGGTACCTCTCTTGGTGGTGCCGAAACAAAAGGAAGTATGGAAAGTGAACATTTGTCACCGGATGGTCTACAACCTCGTCATGAGGTCCGAATCTCCATGGTCAAGGATGAGCACGTATGTTAGAGAATTATGTGGAGCCAAAATGTCTTCAAAGGTCGGCTTGAAAAAAAGATCTCCACCAATGAAGACCCGAGAGGAAGTTGAGCAAGAAAAGGGCTGATGTCTTGTAATGTCACTCGAAAGTTATGACATACAAAGTAGTTATCCCTATACTACCCCTATCATGGTCATGACGGTACAAGTTGAGCAAGATCTTGGTGCCAACCTAATGAAAGAACCCCGAGCCGTGACTCCTTGTGATGAAAGGTTGGCAGTGCAAGCACCAAAAACCATTGTCTTATGACGACTTGATTAAATGGGAAGGCTACTTGAGAGATGATTCCTTCAAGTTGTTGGCTAAGTTCCGATGCGGATTACGTGAGACGAAAATTTCGGGGGACGAACTAGGTCCAATATGTATTCTCCTAAGATGCCTTCATACTCGAACCATCTGAATTTGAGGACAAATTCTTTCAAAGAAGGGGAGAATGATTTAAATTAGCCCGCGGACTTAAACTGTCAACCAAAGCCGAGAAGAGCTTTACTAAGGTTGCCAACAATGGTACATAATTCTACACTTTGCCTAACATGGCATGGAAAATGGAATGGAGTTGGAGTTGTGACATGAAGATTTAAAAAGTCTTGTATTTTTGGCCTTCTTGTTTGTACTCGGGTTTGCACCTAGCATCCCGTGTCCATCCCTCGTCCAAACCATCTCATTCCTTTCACCATCACATCCCAGAGTACCTTAAAAATATCCACAACAAAGGACAAGCCCCGAAACCACCCACAACTTCCCGTCCAACCCCGGCAACCACAAACAGTCCACAAAACAACACCTACCGACAACCTCACTGTTTCAGTCCTATTCCGCGGCCTTTCCACCATCAAGTCACTGAACCCCGACAACCACCACAACCCTATGGGTGTCCACAATAACCCCATAAAACTCCCTGACCAAACTCCTCTTGAATCCACCCGAAACATCCTCAAAACACCCAATGCCCCGCAATAGCCGAGAACCGTGAACCCCCACTTTGTGTCTTGTTTTCGCATCAACTTGTTCCCCGCCGAACTCAGACCCACTTACACTCACTCACCCCTCCATACTTATATAAAATTTGTATCCGAGCAAGGCGCTCCCATCGCCTTGACGCAATGACCATCACAAAAATGTCCCTTACGAATAAGGAAGAACTTCAAAAAATCGTTAGCGACATTTTTGCCGAGCATGTGCCAATATTAAAAAGAGATGTTGATCTCCCAATCTTTGATGGAGCTATGAACCCAAAAGAGTTCCTTAAATGGTTAAACACCATTGAGGACAAGTACCGGTAATATGACGATCATAAGTGCTTCAAAGTTGCCAAATCGAGGTTCAAATCATTTGCTTCCGATTGATACAAAAATCTAAAAAAAATCGAAAAACAAATGGCAAGTCCAAGATTGACTCTTGCAGAAAATTAAAGAAACATTTGATGAGAAAATTCTTGCAAAGGGAGCATGAACAAAGTCTATACTTCCAACTCCCCACACGTCGCCAAGAAAAAGTTGAAGTGGCGTCATGCCGCACCTTTAGAGGCATAATTAAGGAACTACAAAGGAGAGATGCCCCAAAGTCTTACATAAAGCCCACCAATGTTAAGAAAACAGGTAGTACCATTTTTACTAAACACTTGTATGGTCACGAAATAGATCAAACGGAAGAAGAAGGTAACCAAGGAGTTGTAGAAAGAGATACAGAGAAGAAGGTAGAGGTCACAACAGGGATAGACAAAAGGAGAAGAAGGTGTTCCTAACCCCCGAGTGGTGACAAATGAAGATGGTGTGAAGTCCTTTGAGGACTCCGAAGCCAAGGAGAATCCAGAGACCCCCTTACTTGATGCACAAAAGATAGATGATGTGTCTAAGAAGGGAAGTGCCATGAACATTTTGGCATGTAGAGAAGAAACTGATTTGAAGAAACCCGTAGAGGTTTCGGGAGATGCCATACCGAATGAGACAACCACCGAGCTACCATCAAACAATATTGTTGATCCTATTTGTGAGCGAGTTCTCGAAAGATCCCTCCCTCCCTATGATGATGCGAAGGAAATAATTGATCCACGTATTCACGAGAGCCTTATTTCATGGCCGATCCCTATCTATGATTATATTACGAAGGAGGATAAAGAAACAAAACAAGGTTGGACCTTGTTTACCAATCCTTTGTACCAAGTTGAGGAAATGGGTGGTACCTTCTTTGTCAACCCATTATATTAGCCAACCCGCATGGAAGAAGATGCCGACATGGAATTCCCAAGGAACAACACATCCGGAATCTTACCAAGGGAAGATAATGAACTCACTTTAGATTTATTTTCAAGAAGTTCGTTGTCTATTCGGAAAACCTATGGATTAGGCAAGGGGAATGACCAAGAATGCCTTAGCTCCAACACGGTACCTCTCTTGGTGGTGCCGAAACAAAAGGAAGTATGGAAAGTGAACATTTGTCACCGGATGGTCTACAACCTCGTCATGAGGTCCGAATCTCCATGGTCAAGGATGAGCACGTATGTTAGAGAATTATGTGGAGCCAAAATGTCTTCAAAGGTCGGCTTGAAAAAAAGATCTCCACCAATGAAGACCCGAGAGGAAGTTGAGCAAGAAAAGGGCTGATGTCTTGTAATGTCACTCGAAAGTTATGACATACAAAGTAGTTATCCCTATACTACCCCTATCATGGTCATGACGGTACAAGTTGAGCAAGATCTTGGTGCCAACCTAATGAAAGAACCCCGAGCCGTGACTCCTTGTGATGAAAGGTTGGCAGGCAAGCACCAAAAACCATTGTCTTATGACGACTTGATTAAATGGGAAGGCTACTTGAGAGATGATTCCTTCAAGTTGTTGGCTAAGTTCGATGCGGATTACGTGAGACGAAAATTTTGGGGGACGAACTAGGTCCAATATGTATTCTCCTAAGATGCCTTCATACTCGAACCATCTGAATTTGAGGACAAATTCTTTCAAAGAAGGGGAGAATGATTTAAATTAGCCCGCGGACTTAAACTCGTCAACCAAAGCCGAGAAGAGCTTTACTAAGGTTGCCAACAATGGTACATAATTCTACACTTTGCCTAACATGGCATGGAAAATGGAATGGAGTTGGAGTTGTGACATGAAGATTTAAAAAGTCTTGTATTTTTGGCCTTCTTGTTTGTACTCGGGTTTGCACCTAGCATCCCGTGTCCATCCCTCGTCCAAACCATCTCATTCCTTTCACCATCACATCCCAGAGTACCTTAAAAATATCCACAACAAAGGACAAGCCCCGAAACCACCCACAACTTCCCGTCCAACCCGGCAACCACAAATAGTCCACAAAACAACACCTACCGACAACCTCACTGTTTCAGGTCCTATTCCGCGGCCTTTCCACCATCAAGTCACTGAACCCCGACAACCACCACAACCCTATGGGTGTCCACAATAACCCCATAAAACTCCCTGACCAAACTCCTCTTGAATCCACCCGAAACATCCTCAAAACACCCAAAGCCCCGCAATAGCCGAGAACCGTGAACCCCCACTTTGTGTCTTGTTTTCGCATCAACTTGTTCCCCGCCGAACTCGACCCACTTACACTCACTCACCCCTCCATACTTATATAAAATTTGTATCCGAGCAGGGCGCTCCCATCGCCTTGACGCAATGATCATCACAAAAATGTCCCTTAAGATTAAGGAAGAACTTCAAAAAATCATTATCGACATTTTTTTAAAAAGAGATGTTGATCTCCCAATCTTTGATGGAGCTATGAACCCAAAAGAGTTCCTTAAATGGTTAAACACCATTGAGGAGCTTTACAAGTACCGGTAATATGACGATCATAAGTGCTTCAAAGTTGCCAAATCGAGGTTCAAATCATTTGCTTCCGATTGATACAAAAATCTAAAAACAAATCGAAAAACAAATGGCAAGTCCAAGATTGACTCTTGCAGAAAATTAAAGAAACATTTGATGAGAAAATTCTTGCAAAGGGAGCATGAACAAAGTCTATACTTCCAACTCCCCACACGTCGCCAAGAAAAAGTTGAAGTGGCGTCATGCCGCACCTTTAGAGGCATAATTAAGGAACTACAAAGGAGAGATGCCCCAAAGTCTTACATAAAGCCCACCAATGTTAAGAAAACAGGTAGTACCATTTTTACTAAACACTTGTATGGTCACGAAATAGATCAAACGGAAGAAGAAGGTAACCAAGGAGTTGTAGAAAGAGATAGAGAGAGAAGAAGGTAGAGGTCACAACAGGGATAGACAAAAGAGAAGAAGGTGTTCCTAACCTCCGAGTGGTGACAAATGAAGATGGTGTGAAGTCCTTTGAGGACTCCGAAGCCAAGGAGAATCCAGAGACCCCCTTACTTGATGCACAAAAGATAGATGATGTGTCTAAGAAGGGAAGTGCCATGAACATTTTGGCATGTAGAGAAGAATCGGATTTGAAGAAACCCGTAGAGGTTTCGGGAGATGCCATACCGAATGAGACTACCACCGAGCTACCATCAAACAATATTGTTGATCCTATTTGTGAGCGAGTTCTCGAAAGATCCCTCCCACCCTATGATGATGCGAAGGAAATAATGAGCAACGTATTCACGAGAGCCTTATTTCATGGCCGATCCCTATCTATGATTATATTACGAAGGAGGATAAAGAAACAAAACAAGGTTGGACCTTGTTTACCAATCCTTTGTACCAAGTTGAGGAAATGGGTGGTACCTTCTTTGTCAACCCATTATATTAGCCAACCCGCATGGAAGAAGATGCCGACATGGAATTCCCATGGAACAACACATCCGGAATCTTACCAAGGGAAGATAATGAACTCACTTTAGATTTATTTTCAAGAAGTTCGTTGTCTATTCGGAAAACCTATGGATTAGGCAAGGGGAATGACCAAGAATGCCTTAGCTCCAACACGGTACCTCTCTTGGTGGTGCCGAAACAAAAGGAAGTATGGAAAGTGAACATTTGTCACCGGATGGTCTACAACCTCGTCATGAGGTCCGAATCTCCATGGTCAAGGATGAGCACGTATGTTAGAGAATTATGTGGAGCCAAAATGTCTTCAAAGGTCGGCTTGAAAAAAAGATCTCCACCAATGAAGACCCGAGAGGAAGTTGAGCAAGAAAAGGGATGATGTCTTGTAAAGTCACTCGAAAGTTATGACATACAAAGTAGTTATCCCTATACTACCCCTATCATGGTCATGACGGTACAAGTTGAGCAAGATCTTGGTGCCAACCTAATGAAAGAACCCCGAGCCGTGACTCCTTGTGATGAAAGGTTGGCAGGCAAGCACCAAAAACCATTGTCTTATGACGACTTGATTAAATGGGAAGCCTACTTGAGAGAAGATTCCTTCAAGTTGTTGGCTAAGTTTCGATGCGGATTACGTGAGAAGAAAATTTCGGGGGACGAACTAGGTCCAATATGTATTCTCCTAAGATGCCTTCATACTCGAACCATCTGAATTTGAGGACAAATTCTTTCGAAGAAGGGGAGAATGATTTAAATTAGTCCGCGGACTGAAACTGTCAACCAAAGCCGAGAAGAGCTTTACTAAGGTTGCCAACAATGGTACATAATTCTACACTTTGCCTAACATGGCATGGAAAATGGAATGGAGTTGGAGTTGTGACATGAAGATTTAAAAAGTCTTGTATTTTTGGCCTTCTTGTTTGTACTCAGGTTTGCACCTAGCATCCCGTGTCCATCCCTCGTCCAAACCATCTCATTCCTTTCACCATCACATCCCAGAGTACCTTAAAAATATCCACAACAAAGGACAAGCCCCAAAACCACCCACAACTTCCCGTCAACCACAAATAGTCCACAAAACAACACCTACCGACAACCTCATTGTTTCAGGTCCTATTCCGCGGCCTTTCCACCATCAAGTCACTGAACCCCGATAACCACCACAACCCTATGGGTGTCCACAATAACCCCATAAAACTGCCTGACCAAACTCCTCTTGAATCCACCCGAAACATCCTCAAAACACCCAATGCCCCGCAATAGCCGAGAACCGTGAACCCCCACTTTGTGTCATGTTTTCGCATCAACTTGTTCCCTGCCGAACTCGGACCCACTTACACTCACTCACCCCTCCATACTTATATAAAATTTGTATCCGAGCAAGGCGCTCCCATCGCCTTGACGCAATGACCATCACAAAAATGTCCCTTACGAATAAGGAAGAACTTCAAAAAATCATTAGCGACATTTTTACCGAGCATGTGCCAATATTAAAAAGAGATGTTGATCTCTCAATCTTTGATGGAGCTATGAACCCAAAATAGTTCCTTAAATGGTTAAACACCATTGAGGAGCTTTACAAGTACCGGTAATATGACGATCATAAGTGCTTCAAAGTTGCCAAATCGAGGTTCAAATCATTTGCTTCCTATAGATACAAAAATCTAAAAACAAATGGCAAGTCCAAGATTGACTCTTGCAGAAAATTAAAGAAACATTTGATGAGAACATTCTTGCAAAGGAAGCATGAACAAAGTCTATACTTCCAACTCCCCACACGTCGCCAAGAAAAAGTTGAAGTGGCGTCATGCCGCACCTTTAGAGGCATAATTAAGGAACTACAAAGGAGAGATGCCCCAAAGTCTAACATAAAGCCCACCAATGTTAAGAAAACAGGTAGTTCCATTTTTACTAAACACATGGTCACGAAATAGATCAAACGGAAGAAGAAGGTAACCATGGAGTTGTAGAAAGAGATACAGAGAAGAAGGTAGAGGTCACAACAGGGATAGATAAAAGTAGAAGAAGGTGTTCCTAACCCCCGAGTGGTGACAAATGAAGATGGTGTGAAGTCCTTTGAGGACTCCGAAGCCAAGAAGAATCCAGAGACCCCCTTACTTGATGCACAAAAGATAGATGATGTGTCTAAGAAGGGAAGTGCCATGAACATTTTGGCATGTAGAGAAGAAAACGATTTGAAGAAACCCGTAGAGGTTTCGGGAGATGCCATACCGAATGAGACTACCACCGAGCTACCATCAAACAATATTGTTGATCCTATTTGTGAGCGAGTTCTCGAAAGATCCCTCCCTCCCTATGATGATGCGAAGGAAATAAATGAGCAACGTATTCACGAGAGCCTTATTTCATGGCCGATTCCTATCTATGATTATATTACGAAGTAGGATAAAGAAACAAAACGAGGTTGGACCTTGTTTACCAATCCTTTGAACCAAGTTGAGGAAATGGGTGGTACCTTTTGTCAACCCATTATATTAGCCAACCCGCATGGAAGAAGATGCCGACATGGAATTCCCATGGAACAACACATCCGGAATCTTACCAAGGGAAGATAATGAACTCACTTTAGATTTATTTTCAAGAAGTTCGTTGTCTATTCGGAAAACCTATGGATTAGGCAAGGGGAATGACCAAGAATGCCTTAGCTCCAACACGGTACCTCTCTTGGTGGTGCCGAAACAAAAGGAAGTATGGAAAGTGAACATTTGTCACCGGATGGTCTACAACCTCGTCATGAGGTCCGAATCTCCATGGTCAAGGATGAGCACGTATGTTAGAGAATTATGTGGAGCCAAAATGTCTTCAAAGGTCGGCTTGAAAAAAAGATCTCCACCAATGAAGACCCGAGAGGAAGTTGAGCAAGAAAAGGGCTGATGTATTGTAAAGTCACTCGAAAGTTATGACATACAAAGTAGTTATCCCTATACTACCCCTATCATGGTCATGACGGTACAAGTTGAGCAAGATCTTGGTGCCAACCTAATGAAAGAACCCCGAGCCGTGACTCCTTGTGATGAAAGGTTGGCAGGCAAGCACCAAAAACCATTGTCTTATGACGACTTGATTAAATGGGAAGGCTACTTGAGAGAAGATTCCTTCAAGTTGTTGGCTAAGTTTCGATGCGGATTACGTGAGAAGAAAATTTCGGGGGACGAACTAGGTCCAATATGTATTCTCCTAAGATGCCTTCATACTCGAACCATCTGAATTTGAGGACAAATTCTTTCAAAGAAGGGAAGAATGATTTAAATTAGTCCGCGGACTGAAACTGTCAACCAAAGCCGAGAAGAGCTTTACTAAGGTTGCCAACAATGGTACATAATTCTACACTTTGCCTAACATGGCATGGAAAATGGAATGGAGTTGGAGTTGTGACATGAAGATTTAAAAAGTCTTGTATTTTTGGCCTTCTTGTTTGTACTCAGGTTTGCACCTAGCATCCCGTGTCCATCCCTCGTCCAAACCATCTCATTCCTTTCACCATCACATCCCAGAGTACCTTAAAAATATCCACAACAAAGGACAAGCCCCAAAACCACCCACAACTTCCCGGCAACCACAAATAGTCCACAAAACAACACCTACCGACAACCTCACTGTTTCAGGTCCTATTCCGCGGCCTTTCCACCATCAAGTCACTGAACCCCGATAACCACCACAACCCTATGGGTGTCCACAATAACCCCATAAAACTGCCTGACCAAACTCCTCTTGAATCCACCCGAAACATCCTCAAAACACCCAATGCCCCGCAATAGCCGAGAACCGTGAACCCCCACTTTGTGTCATGTTTTCGCATCAACTTGTTCCCTGCCGAACTCAGACCCACTTACACTCACTCACCCCTCCATACTTATATAAAATTTGTATCCGAGCAAGGCGCTCCCATCGCCTTGACGCAATGACCATCACAAAAATGTCCCTTACGAATAAGGAAGAACTTCAAAAAATCATTAGCGACATTTTTACCGAGCATGTGCCAATATTAAAAAGAGATGTTGATCTCTCAATCTTTGATGGAGCTATGAACCCAAAATAGTTCCTTAAATGGTTAAACACCATTGAGGAGCTTTACAAGTACCGGTAATATGACGATCATAAGTGCTTCAAAGTTGCCAAATCGAGGTTCAAATCATTTGCTTCCTATAGATACAAAAATCTAAAAACAAATCGAAAAACAAATGGCAAGTCCAAGATTGACTCTTGCAGAAAATTAAAGAAACATTTGATGAGAAAATTCTTGCAAAGGAAGCATGAACAAAGTCTATACTTCCAACTCCCCACACGTCGCCAAGAAAAAGTTGAAGTGGCGTCATGCCGCACCTTTAGAGGCATAATTAAGGAACTACAAAGGAGAGATGCCCCAAAGTCTAACATAAAGCCCACCAATGTTAAGAAAACAGGTAGTTCCATTTTTACTAAACACATGGTCACGAAATAGATCAAACGGAAGAAGAAGGTAACCATGGAGTTGTAGAAAGAGATACAGAGAAGAAGGTAGAGGTCACAACAGGGATAGAGAAAAGTAGAAGAAGGTGTTCCTAACCCCCGAGTGGTGACAAATGAAGATGGTGTGAAGTCCTTTGAGGACTCCGAAGCCAAGAAGAATCCAGAGACCCCCTTACTTGATGCACAAAAGATAGATGATGTGTCTAAGAAGGGAAGTGCCATGAACATTTTGGCATGTAGAGAAGAAAACGATTTGAAGAAACCCGTAGAGGTTTCGGGAGATGCCATACCGAATGAGACTACCACCGAGCTACCATCAAACAATATTGTTGATCCTATTTGTGAGCGAGTTCTCGAAAGATCCCTCCCTCCCTATGATGATGCGAAGGAAATAAATGAGCAACGTATTCACGAGAGCCTTATTTCATGGCCGATTCCTATCTATGATTATATTACGAAGGAGGATAAAGAAACAAAACGAGGTTGGACCTTGTTTACCAATCCTTTGAACCAAGTTGAGGAAATGGGTGGTACCTTCTTTGTCAACCCATTATATTAGCCAACCCGCATGGAAGAAGATGCCGACATGGAATTCCCATGGAACAACACATCCGGAATCTTACCAAGGGAAGATAATGAACTCACTTTAGATTTATTTTCAAGAAGTTCGTTGTCTATTCGGAAAACCTATGGATTAGGCAAGGGGAATGACCAAGAATGCCTTAGTTTTAACACGGTACCTCTCTTGGTGGTGCCGAAACAAAAGGAAGTATGGAAAGTGAACATTTGTCACCGGATGGTCTACAACCTCGTCATGAGGTCCGAATCTCCATGGTCAAGGATGAGCACGTATGTTAGAGAATTATGTGGAGCCAAAATGTCTTCAAAGGTCGGCTTGAAAAAAAGATCTCCACCAATGAAGACCCGAGAGGAAGTTGAGCAAGAAAAGGGGTGATGTATTGTAAAGTCACTCGAAAGTTATGACATACAAAGTAGTTATCCCTATACTACCCCTATCATGGTCATGACGGAACAAGTTGAGCAAGATCTTGGTGCCAACCTAATGAAAGAACCCCGAGCCGTGACTCCTTGTGATGAAAGGTTGGCAGGCAAGCACCAAAAACCATTGTCTTATGACGACTTGATTAAATGGGAAGCCTACTTGAGAGAAGATTCCTTCAAGTTGTTGGCTAAGTTTCGATGCGGATTACGTGAGAAGAAAATTTCGGGGGACGAACTAGGTCCAATATGTATTCTCCTAAGATGCCTTCATACTCGAACCATCTGAATTTGAGGACAAATTCTTTCGAAGAAGGGAAGAATGATTTAAATTAGTCCGCGGACTGAAACTGTCAACCAAAGCCGAGAAGAGCTTTACTAAGGTTGCCAACAATGGTACATAATTCTACACTTTGCCTAACATGGCATGGAAAATGGAATGGAGTTGGAGTTGTGACATGAAGATTTAAAAAGTCTTGTATTTTTGGCCTTCTTGTTTGTACTCAGGTTTGCACCTAGCATCCCGTGTCCATCCCTCGTCCAAACCATCTCATTCCTTTCACCATCACATCCCAGAGTACCTTAAAAATATCCACAACAAAGGACAAGCCCCAAAACCACCCACAACTTCCCGACAACCACAAATAGTCCACAAAACAACACCTACCGACAACCTCATTGTTTCAGGTCCTATTCCGCGGCCTTTCCACCATCAAGTCACTGAACCCCGATAACCACCACAACCCTATGGGTGTCCACAATAACCCCATAAAACTGCCTGACCAAACTCCTCTTGAATCCACCCGAAACATCCTCAAAACACCCAATGCCCCGCAATAGCCGAGAACCGTGAACCCCCACTTTGTGTCATGTTTTCGCATCAACTTGTTCCCTGCCGAACTCGGACCCACTTACACTCACTCACCCCTCCATACTTATATAAAATTTGTATCCGAGCAAGGCGCTCCCATCGCCTTGACGCAATGACCATCACAAAAATGTCCCTTACGAATAAGGAAGAACTTCAAAAAATCATTAGCGACATTTTTACCGAGCATGTGCCAATATTAAAAAGAGATGTTCATCTCTCAATCTTTGATGGAGCTATGAACCCAAAATAGTTCCTTAAATGGTTAAACACCATTGAGGAGCTTTACAAGTACCGGTAATATGACGATCATAAGTGCTTCAAAGTTGCCAAATCGAGGTTCAAATCATTTGCTTCCTATAGATACAAAAATCTAAAAACAAATTGAAAAACAAATGGCAAGTCCAAGATTGACTCTTGCAGAAAATTAATGAAACATTTGATGAGAAAATTCTTGCAAAGGGAGCATGAACAAAGTCTATACTTCCAACTCCCCACACGTCGCCAAGAAAAAGTTGAAGTGGCGTCATGCCGCACCTTTAGAGGCATAATTAAGGAACTACAAAGGAGAGATGCCCCAAAGTCTAACAAAAAGCCCACCACTGTTAAGAAAACAGGTAGTTCCATTTTTACTAAACACATGGTCACGAAATAGATCAAACGGAAGAAGAAGGTAACCATGGAGTTGTAGAAAGAGATACAGAGAAGAAGGTAGAGGTCACAACAGGGATAGAGAAAAGTAGAAGAAGGTGTTCCTAACCCCCGAGTGGTGACAAATGAAGATGGTGTGAAGTCCTTTGAGGACTCCGAAGCCAAGAAGAATCCAGAGACCCCCTTACTTGATGCACAAAAGATAGATGATGTGTCTAAGAAGGGAAGTGCCATGAACATTTTGGCATGTAGAGAAGAAAACGATTTGAAGAAACCCGTAGAGGTTTCGGGAGATGCCATACCGAATGAGACTACCACCGAGCTACCATCAAACAATATTGTTGATCCTATTTGTGAGCGAGTTCTCGAAAGATCCCTCCCTCCCTATGATGATGCGAAGGAAATAAATGAGCAACGTATTCACGAGAGCCTTATTTCATGGCCGATTCCTATCTATGATTATATTACGAAGGAGGATAAAGAAACAAAACGAGGTTGGACCTTGTTTACCAATCCTTTGAACCAAGTTGAGGAAATGGGTGGTACCTTCTTTGTCAACCCATTATATTAGCCAACCCGCATGGAAGAAGATGCCGACATGGAATTCCCATGGAACAACACATCCGGAATCTTACCAAGGGAAGATAATGAACTCACTTTAGATTTATTTTCAAGAAGTTCGTTGTCTATTCGGAAAACCTATGGATTAGGCAAGGGGAATGACCAAGAATGCCTTAGCTCCAACACGGTACCTCTCTTGGTGGTGCCGAAACAAAAGGAAGTATGGAAAGTGAACATTTGTCACCGGATGGTCTACAACCTCGTCATGAGGTCCGAATCTCCATGGTCAAGGATGAGCACGTATGTTAGAGAATTATGTGGAGCCAAAATGTCTTCAAAGGTCGGCTTGAAAAAAAGATCTCCACCAATGAAGACCCGAGAGGAAGTTGAGCAAGAAAAGGGGTGATGTATTGTAAAGTCACTCGAAAGTTATGACATACAAAGTAGTTATCCCTATACTACCCCTATCATGGTCATGACGGTACAAGTTGAGCAAGATCTTGGTGCCAACCTAATGAAAGAACCCCGAGCCGTGACTCCTTGTGATGAAAGGTTGGCAGCAAGCACCAAAAACCATTGTCTTATGACGACTTGATTAAATGGGAAGGCTACTTGAGAGATGATTCCTTCAAGTTGTTGGCTAAGTTTCGATGCGGATTACGTGAGAAGAAAATTTCGGGGGACGAACTAGGTCCAATATGTATTCTCCTAAGATGCCTTCATACTCGAACCATCTGAATTTGAGGACAAATTCTTTCGAAGAAGGGGAGAATGATTTAAATTAGCCCGCGGACTTAAACTCGTCAACCAAAGCCGAGAAGAGCTTTACTAAGGTTGCCAACAATGGTACATAATTCTACACTTTGCCTAACATGGCATGGAAAATGGAATGGAGTTGGAGTTGTGACATGAAGATTTAAAAAGTCTTGTATTTTTGGCCTTCTTGTTTGTACTCGGGTTTGCACCTAGCATCCCGTGTCCATCCCTCGTCCAAACCATCTCATTCCTTTCACCATCACATCCAGAGTACCTTAAAAATATCCACAACAAAGGACAAGCCCCAAAACCACCCACAACTCCCGTCCCGCAACCACAAATAGTCCACAAAACAACACCTACCGACAACCTCACTGTTTCAAGTCCTATTCCGCGGCCTTTCCACCATCAAGTCACTGAACCCCGATAACCACCACAACCCTATGGGTGTCCACAATAACCCCATAAAACTGCCTGACCAAACTCCTCTTGAATCCACCCGAAACATCCTCAAAACACCCAATGCCCCGCAATAGCCGAGAACCGTGAACCCCCACTTTGTGTCATGTTTTCGCATCAACTTGTTCCCCGCCGAACTCGACCCACTTACACTCACTCACCCCTCCATACTTATATAAAATTTGTATCCGAGCAAGGCGCTCCCATCGCCTTGACGCAATGACCATCACAAAAATGTCCCTTACGAATAAGGAAGAACTTCAAAAAATCATTAGCGACATTTTTACCGAGCATGTGCCAATATTAAAAAGAGATGTTGATCTCTCAATCTTTGATGGAGCTATGAACCCAAAATAGTTCCTTAAATGGTTAAACACCATTGAGGAGCTTTACAAGTACCGGTAATATGACGATCATAAGTGCTTCAAAGTTGCCAAATCGAGGTTCAAATCATTTGCTTCCTATAGATACAAAAATCTAAAAACAAATCGAAAAACAAATGGCAAGTCCAAGATTGACTCTTGCAGAAAATTAAAGAAACATTTGATGAGAAAATTCTTGCAAAGGGAGCATGAACAAAGTCTATACTTCCAACTCCCCACACGTCGCCAAGAAAAAGTTGAAGTGGCGTCATGCCGCACCTTTAGAGGCATAATTAAGGAACTACAAAGGAGAGATGCCCCAAAGTCTAACATAAAGCCCACCAATGTTAAGAAAACAGGTAGTACCATTTTTACTAAACACTTGTATGGTCACGAAATAGATCAAACGGAAGAAGAAGGTAACCATGGAGTTGTAGAAAGAGATACAGAGAAGAAGGTAGAGGTCACAACAGGGATAGACAAAAGGAGAAGAAGGTGTTCCTAACCCCGAGTGGTGACAAATGAAGATGGTGTGAAGTCCTTTGAGGACTCCGAAGCCAAGGAGAATCCAGAGACCCCCTTACTTGATGCACAAAAGATAGATGATGTGTCTAAGAAGGGAAGTGCCATGAACATTTTGGCATGTAGAGAAGAAAATGATTTGACGAAACCCTTAGAGGTTTCGGGAGATGCCATACCGAATGAGACTACCACCGAGCTACCATCAAACAATATTGTTGATCCTATTTGTGAGCGAGTTCTCGAAAGATCCCTCCCTCCCTATGATGATGCGAAGGAAATAACCGAGCCACGTATTCACGAGAGCCTTATTTCATGGCCGATCCCTATCTATGATTATATTACGAAGGAGGATAAAGAAACAAAACGAGGTTGGACCTTGTTTACCAATCCTTTGAACCAAGTTGAGGAAATGGGTGGTACCTTCTTTGTCAACCCATTATATTAGCCAACCCGCATGGAAGAAGATGCCGACATGGAATTCCCAAGGAACAACACATCCGGAATCTTACCAAGGGAAGATAATGAACTCACTTTAGATTTATTTTCAAGAAGTTCGTTGTCTATTCGGCAAACCTATGGATTAGGCAAGGGGAATGACCAAGAATGCCTTAGCTCCAACACGGTACCTCTCTTGGTGGTGCCGAAACAAAAGGAAGTATGGAAAGTGAACATTTGTCACCGGATGGTCTACAACCTCGTCATGAGGTCCGAATCTCCATGGTCAAGGATGAGCACGTATGTTAGAGAATTATGTGGAGCCAAAATGTCTTCAAAGGTCGGCTTGAAAAAAAGATCTCCACCAATGAAAACCGAGAGGAAGTTGAGCAAGAAAAGGGCTGATGTCTTGTAATGTCACTCGAAAGTTATGACATACAAAGTAGTTATCCCTATACTACCCCTATCATGGTCATGACGGTACAAGTTGAGCAAGATCTTGGTGCCAACCTAATGAAAGAACCCCGAGCCGTGACTCCTTGTGATGAAAGGTTGGCAGGCAAGCACCAAAAACCATTGTCTTATGACGACTTGATTAAATGGGAAGGCTACTTGAGAGATGATTCCTTCAAGTTGTTGGCTAAGTTCCGATGCGGATTACGTGAGACGAAAATTTCGGGGGACGAACTAGGTCCAATATGTATTCTCCTAAGATGCCTTCATACTCGAACCATCTGAATTTGAGGACAAATTCTTTCAAAGAAGGGGAGAATGATTTAAATTAGCCCGCGGACTTAAACTCGTCAACCAAAGCCGAGAAGAGCTTTACTAAGGTTGCCAACAATGGTACATAATTCTACACTTTGCCAACATGGCATGGAAAATGGAATGGAGTTGGAGTTGTGACATGAAGATTTAAAAAGTCTTGTATTTTTGGCCTTCTTGTTTGTACTCGGGTTTGCACCTAGCATCCCGTGTCCATCCCTCGTCCAAACCATCTCATTCCTTTCACCATCACATCCCAGAGTACCTTAAAAATATCCACAACAAAGGACAAGCCCCGAAACCACCCACAACTTCCCGTCCAACCCCGGCAACCACAAACAGTCCACAAAACAACACCTACCGACAACCTCACTCTGTTTCAGGTCCTATTCCGCGGCCTTTCCACCATCAAGTCACAGAACCCCGACAACCACCACAACCCTATGGGTGTCCACAATAACCCCATAAAACTCCCTGACCAAACTCCTCTTGAATCCACCCGAAACATCCTCAAAACACCCAATGCCCCGCAATAGCCGAGAACCGTGAACCCCCACTTTGTGTCTTGTTTTCGCATCAACTTGTTCCCCGCCGAACTCAGACCTACACTCACTCACCCCTCCATACTTATATAAAATTTGTATCCGAGCAAGGCGCTCCCATCGCCTTGACGCAATGACCATCACAAAAATGTCCCTTACGAATAAGGAAGAACTTCAAAAAATCGTTAGCGACATTTTTGCCGAGCATGTGCCAATATTAAAAAGAGATGTTGATCTCCCAATCTTTGATGGAGCTATGAACCCAAAAGAGTTCCTTAAATGGTTAAACACCATTGAGGAGCTTTACAAGTACCGGTAATATGACGATCATAAGTGCTTCAAAGTTGCCAAATCGAGGTTCAAATCATTTGCTTCCGATTGATACAAAAATCTAAAAACAAATCGAAAAACAAATGGCAAGTCCAAGATTGACTCTTGCAGAAAATTAAAGAAACATTTGATGAGAAAATTCTTGCAAAGAGAGCATGAACAAAGTCTATACTTCCAACTCCCCACACGTCGCCAAGAAAAAGTTGAAGTGGCGTCATGCCGCACCTTTAGAGGCATAATTAAGGAACTACAAAGGAGAGATGCCCCAAAGTCTTACATAAAGCCCACCAATGTTAAGAAAACAGGTAGTACCATTTTTACTAAACACTTGTATGGTCACGAAATAGATCAAACGGAAGAAGAAGGTAACCAAGGAGTTGTAGAAAGAGATACAGAGAAGAAGGTAGAGGTCACAACAGGGATAGACAAAAGGAGAAGAAGGTGTTCCTAACCCCCGAGTGGTGACAAATGAAGATGGTGTGAAGTCCTTTGAGGACTCCGAAGCCAAGGAGAATCCAGAGACCCCTTACTTGATGCACAAAAGATAGAGGATGTGTCTAAGAAAGGAAGTGCCATGAACATTTTGGCATGTAGAGAAGAAACGGATTTGAAGAAACCCGTAGAGGTTTCGGGAGATGCCATACCGAATGAGACAACCACCGAGCTACCATCAAACAATATTGTTGATCCTATTTGTGAGCGAGTTCTCGAAAGATCCCTCCCACCCTATGATGATGCGAAGGAAATAACCGAGCCACGTATTCACGAGAGCCTTATTTCATGGCCGATCCCTATCTATGATTATATTACGAAGGAGGATAAAGAAACAAAACAAGGTTGGACCTTGTTTACCAATCCTTTGTACCAAGTTGAGGAAATGGGTGGTACCTTCTTTGTCAACCCATTATATTAGCCAACCCGCATGGAAGAAGATGCCGACATGGAATTCCCAAGGAACAACACATCCGGAATCTTACCAAGGGAAGATAATGAACTCACTTTAGATTTATTTTCAAGAAGTTCGTTGTCTATTCGGCAAACCTATGGATTAGGCAAGGGGAATGACCAAGAATGCCTTAGGTCCAACATGGTACCTCTCTTGGTGGTGCCGAAACAAAAGGAAGTATGGAAAGTGAACATTTGTCACCGGATGGTCTACAACCTCGTCATGAGGTCCGAATCTCCATGGTCAAGGATGAGCACGTATGTTAGAGAATTATGTGGAGCCAAAATGTCTTCAAAGGTCGGCTTGAAAAAAAGATCTCCACCAATGAAGACCCGAGAGGAAGTTGAGCAAGAAAAGGGCTGATGTCTTGTAATGTCACTCGAAAGTTATGACATACAAAGTAGTTATCCCTATACTACCCCTATCATGGTCATGACGGTACAAGTTGAGCAAGATCTTGGTGCCAACCTAATGAAAGAACCCCGAGCCGTGACTCCTTGTGATGAAAGGTTGGCGAGGCAAGCACCAAAAACCATTGTCTTATGACGACTTGATGTTGAAGTGGTGTCATGCGATTGCCTTTAGAGGCATAATTAAGGAATTACAAAGGAGAGATGCCCCAAAGTCTTACATAAAGCCCACCAATGTTAAGAAAACAGGTTGTACCATTTTTACTAAACACTTGTAAGGTCACGAAATTGATCAAACGGAAGAAGAAGGTAACCAAGGAGTTGTAGAAAGAGATACAGAGAAGAAGGTAGAGGTCACAACAGGGATAGACAAAAGGAGAAGAAGGTGTTCCTAACCCGCGAGTGGTGACAAATGAAGATGGTGTAATGTCCTTTGAGGACTCCGAAGCCAAGGAGAATCCAGATACCCCCTTACTTGATGCACAAAAGATAGAGGATGTGTCTAAGAAGGGAAGTGCCATGAACATTTTGGCATGTAGAGAAGAAACTGATTTGAAGAAACCCGTAGAGGTTTCGGAGATGCCATACCGAATGAAACAACCACCGAGCTACCATCAAACAATATTGTTGATCCTATTTGTGAGCGAGCCAACCCGCATGGAAGAAGATGCCGACATGGAATTCCCAAGGAACAACACATCCGTAATCTTACCAAGGGAAGATAATGAACTCACTTTAGATTTATTTTCAAGAAGTTCGTTGTCTATTTGGAAAACCTATGGATTAGGCAAGGAGAATGACCAAGAATGCCTTCGCTACAACACGGTACCTCTCTTGGTGGTGCCGAAACAAAAGGATGTATGGAAAGTGAACATTTGTCACCGGATGGTCTACAACCTCGTCATGAGGTCCGAATCTCCATGGTCAAGGATCAGCACGTATGTTAGAGATTTATGTGGAGCCAAAATGTCTTCAAAGGTCGGCCTGAAAAAAAGATCTCCACCAATGAAGACCCGAGAGGAAGTTGAGCAAGAAAAGGGCTGATGTCTTGTAATGTCACTCGAAAGTTATGACATACAAAGTAGTTATCCCTATACTACCCCTATCATGGTCATGACGGTACAAGTTGAGCAAGATCTTGGTGCCAACCTAATGAAAGAACCCCGAGCCGTGACTCCTTGTGATGAAAGGTTGGCAGGCAAGCACCAAAAACCATTGTCTTATGACGACTTGATTAAATGGGAAGGCTACTTGAGAGATGATTCCTTCAAGTTGTTGGCTAAGTTCCGATGCGGATTACGTGAGACGAAAATTTCGGGGGACGAACTAGGTCCAATATGTATTTTCCTAAGATGCCTTCATACTCGAACCATCTGAATTTGAGGACAAATTCTTTCAAAGAAGGGGAGAATGATTTAAATTAGCCCGCGGAGTTAAACTGTCAACCAAAGCCGAGAAGAGCTTTACTAAGGTTGCCAAGAATGGTACATAATTCTACACTTTGCCTAACATGGCATGGAAAATGGAATGGAGTTGGAGTTGTGACATGAAGATTTAAAAAGTCTTGTATTTTTGGCCTTCTTGTTTGTACTCGGGTTTGCACCTAGCATCCCGTGTCCATCCCTCGTCCAAACCATCTCATTCCTTTGACCATCACATCCCAGAGTACCTTAAAAATATCCACAACAAAGGACAAGCCCCGAAACCACCCACAACTTCCCGTCCAACTCCGGCAACCACAAACAGTCCACAAAACAACACCTACCGACAACCTCACTGTTTCAGGTCCTATTCCGCGGCCTTTCCACCATCAAGTCACTGAACCCCGACAACCACCACAATCCTATGGGTGTCCACAATAACCCCATAAAACTCCTGACCAAACTCATCTTGAATCCACCCGAAATATCCTCAAAAAACACCCAATGCCCCGCAATAGCCGAGAACCGTGAACCCCCACTTTGTGTCTTGTTTTCGCATCAACTTGTTCCCTGCCGAACTCAGACCAATTACACTCACTCACCCCTCCATACTAATATAAATTTTGTATCAGAGCAAGGCGCTCCCATCGCCTTGACGCAATGACCATCACAAAAATGTCCCTTACGAATAAGGAAGAACTTCAAAAAATCGTTAGGGACATTTTTGTAAAAAGAGATGTTGATCTCCCAATCTTTGATGGAGCTATGAACCCAAAAGAGTTCCTTAAATGGTTAAACATCATTGAGGACAAGTACCGGTAATATGACGATCATAAGTGCTTCAAAGTTGCCAAACGTCGCCAAGAAAAAGTTGAAGTGGTGTCATGCAGCGCCTTTAAAGGCATAATTAAGGAACTACAAAGGAGAGATGCCCCAAAGTCTTACATAAAGCCCACCAATGTTAAGAAAACAGGTAGTACCATTTTTACTAAATACTTGTAAGGTCACGAAATTGATCAAACAGAAGAAGAAGGTAGAGGTCACAACAGGGATAGACAAAAGGAGAAGAAGGTGCTCCTAACCCCCGAGTGGTGACAAATGAAGATGGTGTGAAGTCCTTTGAGGACTCCGAAGCCAAGGAGAATCCAGAGACCCCTTTACTTGATGCACAAAAGATAGAGGATGTGTCTAAGAAGGGAAGTTCCATGAACATTTTGGCATGTAGAGAAGAAACTGATTAGAAGAAACCCGTAGATGTTTCGGAAGATGCACTACCGAATGAGACAACCACCGAGCTACCATCAAACAATATTGTTGATCCTATTTGTGAGCGAGTTCTCGAAAGATCCCTCCCACCCTATGATGATGCGAAGGAAATAACCGAGCCACGTATTCACGAGAGCCTTATTTCATGGCCGATCCCCATCTATGATTATATTACGAAGGAGGATAAATAAACAAAATAATGTTGGACCTTGTTTACCAATCCTTTGTACCAAGTTGAGGAAATGGGTGGTACCTTCTTTGTAAACCCATTATATTAGCCAACCCGCATGGAAGAAGATGCCGACATGGAATTCCCAAGGAACAACACATCCAGAATCTTACCAAGGGAAGATAATGAACTCACTTTAGATTTATTTTCAAGAAGTTCGTTGTCTATTCGGCAAACCTATGGATTAGGCAAGGGCAATGACCAAGAATGCCTTAGCTCTAACACGGTACCTCTCTTGGTGGTGCCTAAACAAAAGGAAGTATGGAAAGTGAACATTTGTCACCGGATGGTCTACAACCTAGTCATGAGGTCCGAATCTCCATGGTTAAGGATCAGCACGTATGTTAGAGAATTACGTGGAGCCAAAATGTCTTCAAAGGTCGGCTTGAAAAAAAGATCTCCACCAATGAAGACCCGAGAGGAAGTTGAGCAAGAAAAGGGCTGATGTCTTGTAATGTCACTCGAAAGTGATGACATACAAAGTAGTTATCCCTATACTACCCCTATCATGGTCATGACGGTACAAGTTGAGCAAGATCTTGGTGCCAACCTAATGAAAGAACCCCGAGCCGTGACTCCTTGTGATGAAAGGTTGGCAGGCAAGCACCAAAAACCATTGACTTATGACGACTTGATTAAATGGGAAGGCTACTTGAGAGATGACTCCTTCAAGTTGTTAGCTGAGTTCCGATGCGGATTACGTGAGACAAAAATTTCGGAGGACGAACTAGGTGCAATATGTATTCTCCTAAGATGCCTTCATACTCGAACCATCGAATTTGAGGATAAATTCTTTCAAAGAAGGGGAGAATGATTTAAATTAGTCTGCGGACTTAAACTGTCAACAAAAGCTGAGAAGAACTTTACTAAGGTTGCCAACAATGGTACATAATTCTTCACTTTGCCTAACATGGCATGGAAAATGGAAGGGAGTTGGAATTGTGTCATGAAGATTTAAAAAGTCTTGTATTTTTGGCCTTCTTGTTTGTACTCGGGTTTGCACCTAGCATTCCGTGTCCATCCCTCATCCAAGCCATCTCATTCCTTTCACCATCACATCCTAGAGTACCTTAAAAATATCCACAATAAAGGACAAGCCCCAAAACCACCCACAACTTCCCGTCCAACCCCGGCAACCACAAACAGTCCACAAAACAACACCTACCGACAACCTCACTATTTCAGGTCTATTCCGCGGCCTTTACACCATCAAGTCACAAAACCCCGATAACCCTATGGATGTCCATAATAACCCCATAAAACTGCCTGACCAAACTCCTCTTGAATCCACCCGAAACATCCTCAAAACACCCAATGCCCCGCAATAGCCGTGAACGGTGAACCCCCACTTTGTGTCTTGTTTTCGCATCAACTTGTTCCCTGCCGAACTCAGACCCACTTACACTCACTCGCCCCTCCATACTTATATAAAATTTGTATCCGAGCAAGGCGCTCCCATCGCCTTGACGCAATGACCATCACAAAAATGTCCCTTACGAATAAGAAAGAACTTCAAAAAATCATTAGCGACATTTTTTCCGAGCATGTGCCAATATTAAAAAGAGATGTTGATCTCCCAATCTTTGATGGAGCTATGAACCCAAAATAGTTCCTTAAACGGTTAAACACCATTGAGGAGCTTTACAAGTACCCATAATATGACGATCATAAGTGCTTCAAAGTTGCCAAATCGAGGTTCAAATCATTTGCTTCCGATTGATACAAAAATCTAAAAACAAATGGCAAGTCCAAGATTGACTCTTGCAGAAAATTAAAGAAACATTTGATGAGAAAATTCTTGCAAAGGGAGCATGAACATAGTCTATACTTCCAACTCCCCACACGTCGCCAATAAAAAGTTGAAGTGGTGTCATGCAGCGCCTTTAGAGGCATAATTAAGGAACTACAAAGGAGAGATGCCCCAAAGTCTTACATAAAGCCCACCAATGTTAAGAAAACGGGTAGTACCATTTTTATTAAACACTTGTATGGTCACGAAATAGATCAAATGGGAGAAGAAGGTAACCAAAGAGTTGTAGAAAGATATATAACGAAGAAGGTAGAGGTCACAACAGGGATAGACAAAAGGAGAAGAAGGTGTTCCTAACCCCCGAGTGGTGACAAATGAAGATGGTGTGAAGTCCTTTGAGGACTCCGAAGCCAAGGAGAATCCTGAGACCCCCATACTTGATGTACAAAAGATAGAGGATGTGTCTAAGAAGGGAAGTTCCATGAACATTTTTGCATGTAGAGAAGAAACTGATTTGAAAAAACCCGTAGAGGTTTCGGGGGATGCCATACTGAATGAGACAACCACCGAGCTACCATCAAACAATATTGTTGATCCTATTTGTGAGTGAGTTCTCGAAAGATCCCTTCGACCCAATGATGATGCGAAGGAAATAACCGAGCCACGTATTCACGAGAGACTTATTTCATGGCCGATCCCTATCTATGATTATATTACGAAGGAGGATAAAGAAACAAAACAAGGTTGGACCTTGTTTACCAATCCTTTGTACCAAGTTGAGGAAATGGGTGGTACCTTCTTTGTCAACCCATTATATTAGCCAACCCGCATGGAAGAAGATGCCGACATGGAATTCCCACGGAACAACACATCCGGAATCTTACCAAGGGAAGATAATGAACTCACTTTAGATTTATTTTCAAGAAGTTCGTTGTCTATTTGGCAAACCTATGGATTAGGCAAGGGGAATAACCAAGAATGCCTTAGATCCAACACGGTACCTCTCTTGGTGGTGCCGAAACAAAAGGAAGTATGGAAAGTGAACATTTGTCACCGGATGGTCTACAACCTTCGTCATGAGGTCCGAATCTCCATGGTCAAGGATGAGCACGTATGTTTGAGAATTATGTGGAGCCAAAATATCTTCAAAGGTCGGCTTGAAAAAATGATCTCCACCAATGAAGACCAGAGAGGAAGTTGAGCAAGAAAAGGGTTGATGTATTGTAATGTCACTCGAAACTTATGACATACAAAGTAGTTATCCCTATACTACCCCTTTCATGGTCATGGCGGTACAAGTTGAGCAAGATCTTGGTGCCAACCTAATGAAAGAACCCCGAGCCGTGACTCCTTGTGATGAAATGTTGGCAGGCAAGCACAAAAAACCATTGTCTTATGACGACTTGATTAAATGGAAAGGCTACTTGAGAGATGATTCCTTCAAGTTGTTGGCTAAGTTCCGATGCGGATTACGTGAGATGAAAATTTCGGGGGACGAACTAGGTCCAATATGTATTCTCCTAAGATGCCTTCATACTTGAACCATCTGAATTTGATGACAATTTCTTTCAAAGAAGGGGAGAATGATTTAAATTAGCCCGCGGACTTAAACTGTCAACCAAAGTCGAGAAGAGCTTTACTAAGGTTGCCAACAATGGTACATAATTCTACACTTTGCCTATCATGGCATGGAAAATGGAATGGAGTTGGAGTTGTGACATGAAGATTTAAAAAGTCTTGTATTTTTGGCCTTCTTGTTTTTACTCGGGTTTGCACCTAGCATCCCGTGTCCATCCCTCGTCCAAACCATCTCATTCCATTCACCATCACATCCCAGAGTACCTTAAAAATATCCACAATAAAGGACAAGCCCCGAAACCACCCACAACTTCCCGTCCAACCGCGGCAACCACAAACAGTCCATAAAACAACACCTACCGACAACCTCACTGTTTCTGGTCCTATTCTGCGGCCTTTCCACCATCAAGTCACTGAACCCCGACAACCACCACAACCCTATGGGTGTCCACAATAACCCCATATAACTGCCTGACCAAACTCCTCTTGAATCCACCCGAAACATCCTCAAAACACCCAATGCCCCGCAATAGCCGAGAACCATGAACCCCCACTTTGTATTTTGTTTTCGCATCAACTTGTTCCCTGCCGAACTCAGACCCACTTACACTCACTCACCCCTCCATACTTATATAAAATTTGTATCCGAGCAAGGTGCTCCCATCGCCTTGACGCATTGACTATCACAAAAATGTCCCTTACGAATAAGGAAGAACTTCAAAAAATCGTTAGTGACATTTTTGCCGAGCATGTGCCAATATTAAAAAGTGATGTTGATCTCCCAATCTTTGATGTAGCTATGAACCCAAAATAGTTCCTTAAATGGTTAAACACTATTGAGAAGCTTTACAAGTACCGGTAATACGACGATCATAAGTGCTTCAAAGTTGCCAAATCGAGGTTCAAATCATTTGCTTCCGATTGATACAAAAATCTAAAAACAAATGGCAAGTCCAAGATTAACTCTTGCAGAAATTAAAGAAACATTTGATGAGAAAATTCTTGCAAAGGGAGCATGAACAGAGTCTATACTTCCAACTCCCCACACGTCGCCAAGAAAAAGTTGAAGTGGTGTCATGCAGCGCCTTTAGAGGCATAATTAAGGAACTACAAAGGAGAGATGCCCCAAAGTCTTACATAAAGCCCACCAATGTTAAGAAAACAGGTAGTACCATTTTTACTAAACACTTGTATGGTCACGAAATAGATCAAATGGGAGAAGAAGGTAACCAAAGAGTTGAGAAAGAGATATTGAGAAGAAGGTAGAGGTCACAACATGGATAGACAAAAGGAGAAGAAGGTGTTCCTAACCCCCGAGTGGTGACAAATGAAGATGGTGTCAAGTCCTTTAAGGACTCCGAAGCCAAGGAGAATCCAGAGACCCCCTTACTTGATGCACAAAAGATAGAGGATGTGTCTAAGAAGGGAAGTTCCATGATCATTTTGGCATGTAGAGAAGAAACTGATTTGAAAAAACCCATAGAGGTTTCGGGTGATGCCATACTGAATGAGACAACCACCGAGCTACCATCAAACAATATTGTTGATCCTATTTGTAAGCGAGTTCTCGAATGATCCCTCCCACCCTATGATGATGCGAAGGAAATAACCGAGCCACGTATTTACGAGAGCCTTATTTCATGGCCGATCCCTATCTATGATTATATTATGAAGGAGGATAAAGAAACAAAACAAGGTTGGACCTTGTTTACCAATCCTTTGTACCAAGTTGAGGAAATGTGTGGTACCTTCTTTGTCAACACATTATATTAGCCAACCCGCATGGAAGAAGATGCCGACATGGAATTCCCAAGGAACAACACATCCGGAATCTTACCAAGGGAAGATAATGAACTCACTTTAGATTTATTTTCAAGAAGTTCGTTGTCTATTTGGCAAACCTATGGATTATTTAAGGGGAATGACCAAGTATGCCTTAGCTCCAACACGGTACCTCTCTTGGTGGTGCCGAAACAAAAGGAAGTATGGAAAGTGAACATTTTCACCGGATGGTCTACAACCTTCGTCATGAGGTCCGAATCTCCATGGTCAAGGATGAGCACGTATGTTAGAGAATTGTGTGGAGCCAAAATGTCTTCAAAGGTCGGCTTGAAAAAAATATCTCCACCAATGAACTAGATTCTTCCAACAACCTCATCTTCTTGGAATGTGTTGGATGCTTCCATTCTTGGTATTTGTTTGGATGATCAATTCGACCACCTCTTGCTATTTTCTTGGCCGAATTTGGAGTCTTCAATGTAGTCAAATATGTGGTTGAGATGTCCTCTTGGAATCCCTTTGTTCTAGATGGTTGTTGTTCTTGCCATCTTGTCGGCCAAGTCGTCCTTGACATGGTGTACTCTCGGCCTAGTCACCTTTGTGACTTATTAATTGTATCCCAATTACATAGCACACTATGTCCTAAGCTAGCAACTAAGCTAAGAATAAAAGACAAGCTAAAAGAATATACACGGTCTTGGCCAAGACCAATCAAGAAGGCCGAAAATACAAGACTTTTTAATTCTTCATGTCACAACTCCAACGCCATTCCATTTTCCATGCCATGTTAGGCATATAAGTGCAGAATTATGTACCATTGTTGGCAACCTTAGTAAATCTCTTCTCGGCTTTGGTTGAGAGTTTAAGTCCGCGGGCTAATTTAAATCATTCTCCCCTTCTTGGAAAGAATTTGTCCTCAAATTCCGATGGTTCAAGTATGAAGGAATCTTAGGAACATAACATATTGGACCTAGTTCGTCGACCGAAATTTTTGTCTCACATAAGCCGCTTCGGAACTTAGCCAACAACTTGAAGGAACCATATCTCAAGTAGCCTTTCTATTTAATCAAGTCGTCACATACGTGCGCATCCTTGACCATGGAGATTCAGATCTCATGACGAGGCTGTAAACCATCCGGTCACCAATGTTCACTTCCCATACATCCTTTTGTTTCGGCACCACCAAGAGAGGTACCGTGTTGGAGCTAAGGCATTCTTGGTCATTCCCCTTGCCTAACTTTTCTTGTTCTTCACATCCATAGGTTTGCCGAATAGACAACGAACTTCATGAAAATAAATCTAAAGTGAGTTTATTATCTTCCCTTGGTAGGATTCCGGATGTGTTGTTCCATTGGAATTCCATGTCGGCATCTTCTTCCATGCGGGTTGGCTCATATAATGGGTTGACAAAGAAGGCACCGCGTATTTCCTCAACTTGGTACAAACGATTGGTAAAGAAGGTCCAACCTTTTTTTGTTTCTTTATCCTCCTTCGTAATATGATGATAGGTAGGGATCGACCATGAAATAAGGCTATCGTGAATACATGGCTTAGTTGTTTCCTTCGCATCATCATAGGGAGGGAGGGATCTTCCGAGAACTCGCTCACAAATAGGATCAACATTATTGCTTGATGGTAGCTCGGTGGTTGTCTCATTCGGTATGGCATCTCCCGACACCTCTACGGGTTCCTTCAAATCGGTTTCTTCTCTACATGCCAAAATATTCATGGCACTTCCCTTCTTAGACACATCCTCTATCTTTTGTGCATCAAGTAAGGGGGTCTCTGGACACTCCTTGGCTTCGGAGTCCTCAAAGGACTTCCCACTATCTTCATTTGTCACCACCCGGGGGTTAGGAACACCTTCTTCTCCTTTAGTCTTATCCCTGTTGTGACCTCTACCTTCTTCTATGTATCTCTTTCTACAACTCCTTGGTCATACAATGGATTATTAAAATAAGTATTACCTTCTTCTTCCGTTTGATCTATTTCGTGAGGGGTTTAGTAAAAATGGTACTACCTATTTTCTTATCATTGGTGGGCTTTAGGTAAGACTTTGGGGCATCTCTCATTTGTAGTTCCTTAATTATGCCTCTAAAGGTGTGGCATGACGCCACTTCAACTTTTTCTTGGCGACGTGTGGGGAGTTGGAAGTATAGACTTTGCTCATGCTCCCTTTGCAAGAATTTTCTCATAAAATGTTTCTTTAATTTTCTGCAAGAGTCAATCTTGGACTTGCCACTTCTTTTTTGATTTGTTTTTAGATTTTTGTACCAATCGGAAGCAAATGATTTGAACCTGGATTTGGCAACTTTGAAGCGCTTAAGATCGTTATATTGCCGGTACTTGAAAATCCCCTCAATGGTGTTTAACTATTTAAGGAACTCTTTTGGTTTCACAACTCCATCAAAGGTTGGGAAATCAACATCTCTTTTTAATATTGGACTTTTTCAATCTTCATGTCACAACTCCAACTCCATTCCATTTTCCATGCCATGTTAGGCATATAAGTGCAGAATTATGTACCATTGTTGGAAACCTTAGTAAATCTCTTCTCGGCTTTGGTTGAGAGTTTAAGTCCGCGGGCTAATTTAAATCATTCTCCCCTTCTTGGAAAGAATTTGTCCTCAAATTCGGATGGTTCAAGTATGAAGGCATCTTAGGAACATAACATATTGGACATAGTTCGTCGCCCAAAATTTTCGTCTGACATAAGCCGCTTCGGAACTTAGCCAACAACTTGAAGGAACCATATCTCTAGTAGCCTTCCCATTTAATCAAGTCGTCATGAGGCCATGGCTTGTGGTGCGTGCCTGCCAATCTTTCATCACAAGGAGTCACAGCTCGGGGTTCTTTAATTAGGTTGGCAAAGCAAGCTCTTGCTCAACTTGTACCGTCATGACCATGATAGGGGTAGTATAGGGATCACTACTTTGGATGTCATAACTTCCGAGTGAAATTACAAGTCTATCCGCCCTTTTCTTGCTCAACTTCCTCTCGGATCTTCATTGGTGGAGATCTTTTTTCAAGCCGACCTATGAATATATTTTGGCTACACATAATTCTCTCAAATACGTGCGCATCCTTGACCATGGAGATTCGGACCTCATGACGAGGTTGTAAACCATCCGGTGACTAATGTTCACTTCCCATACATCCTTTTGTTTCGGCAACACCAAGAGAGGTACAGTGTTGGAGCTAAGGCATTCTTGGTCATTCCTCTTGCCTAACTTTTCTTGTTCTTCACATCCATAGGTTTGCCGAATAGACAACGAACTTCTTGAAAATAAATCTAAAGTGAGTTCATTTCATCATCTTCCCTTGGTAGAATTCTGGATGTGTTGTTCCTTCGGAATTCCATGTCGGCCTCTTCTTCCATGCGGGTTGGCTCATATAATGGGTTGACAAAGAAGGTACCGCCCATTTCCTCAACTTGGTACAAAGGATTGGTAAATAAGATCCAACCTTTTTTTGTTTCTTTATCCTCCTTCGTAATATGATGATAGGTAGGGATCGGCCATGAAATAAGGCTCTCGTGAATACATGGCTCAATTGTTTCCTTCGCATCATCATAGGGAGGGAGGGATCTTCCGAGAACTCGCTCACAAATAGGATCAACATTATTACTTGATGGTAGCTCGGTGGTTGTCTCATTCGGTATGGCATCTTCCGAAACCTCTACGGGTTCCTTCAAATCGGTTTCTTCTCTACATGCCAAAATATTCATGGCACTTCCCTTCTTAGACATATCCTCTATCTTTTGTGCATCAAGTAAGGGGGTCTCTGGACACTCCTTGGCTTCGGAGTCCTCAAAGGACTTCCCACCATCTTCATTTATCACCACTCGGGGGTTAGGAACACCTTCTTCTCCTTTTGTCTTATCCCTATTGTGACCTCTACCTTCTTCTATATATCTCTTTCTACAACTCCTTGGTCATACAATGGATTATTAAAATAAGTATTACCTTCTTCTTCCGTTTGATCTATTTCGTGAGGGGTTTAGTAAAAATGGTACTACCTATTTTCTTATCATTGGTGGGCTTTAGGTAAGACTTTGGGGCATCTCTCATTTGTAGTTCCTTAATTATGCCTCTAAAGGTGTGGCATGACGCCACTTCAACTTTTTCTTGGCGACGTGTGGGGAGTTGGAAGTATAGACTTTGCTCATGCTCCCTTTGCAAGAATTTTCTCATAAAATGTTTCTTTAATTTTCTGCAAGAGTCAATCTTGGACTTGCCACTTCTTTTTTGATTTGTTTTTAGATTTTTGTACCAATCGGAAGCAAATGATTTGAACCTGGATTTGGCAACTTTGAAGCGCTTAAGATCGTTATATTGCCGGTACTTGAAAATCCCCTCAATGGTGTTTAACTATTTAAGGAACTCTTTTGGTTTCACAGCTCCATCAAAGGTTGGGAAATCAACATCTCTTTTTAATATTGGACTTTTTCAATCTTCATGTCACAACTCCAACTCCATTCCATTTTCCATGCCATGTTAGGCATATAAGTGCAGAATTATGTACCATTGTTGGAAACCTTAGTAAATCTCTTCTCGGCTTTGGTTGAGAGTTTAAGTCCGCGGGCTAATTTAAATCATTCTCCCCTTCTTGGAAAGAATTTGTCCTCAAATTCGGATGGTTCAAGTATGAAGGCATCTTAGGAACATAACATATTGGACATAGTTCGTCGCCCAAAATTTTCGTCTGACATAAGCCGCTTCGGAACTTAGCCAACAACTTGAAGGAACCATATCTCTAGTAGCCTTCCCATTTAATCAAGTCGTCATGAGGCCATGGCTTGTGGTGCGTGCCTGCCAATCTTTCATCACAAGGAGTCACAGCTCGGGGTTCTTTAATTAGGTTGGCAGCAAGCTCTTGCTCAACTTGTACCGTCATGACCATGATAGGGGTAGTATAGGGATCACTACTTTGGATGTCATAACTTCCGAGTGAAATTACAAGTCTATCCGCCCTTTTCTTGCTCAACTTCCTCTCGGATCTTCATTGGTGGAGATCTTTTTTCAAGCCGACCTATGAATATATTTTGGCTACACATAATTCTCTCACATACGTGCGCATCCTTGACCATGGAGATTCGGACCTCATGACGAGGTTGTAAACCATCCGGTGACTAATGTTCACTTCCCATACATCCTTTTGTTTCGGCAACACCAAGAGAGGTACAGTGTTGGAGCTAAGGCATTCTTGGTCATTCCTCTTGCCTAACTTTTCTTGTTCTTCACATCCATAGGTTTGCCGAATAGACAACGAACTTCTTGAAAATAAATCTAAAGTGAGTTCATTTCATCATCTTCCCTTGGTAGAATTCTGGATGTGTTGTTCCTTCGGAATTCCATGTCGGCCTCTTCTTCCATGCGGGTTGGCTCATATAATGGGTTGACAAAGAAGGTACCGCCCATTTCCTCAACTTGGTACAAAGGATTGGTAAATAAGGTCCAACCTTTTTTTGTTTCTTTATCCTCCTTCGTAATATGATGATAGGTAGGGATCGGCCATGAAATAAGGCTCTCGTGAATACATGGCTCAATTGTTTCCTTCGCATCATCATAGGGAGGGAGGGATCTTCCGAGAACTCGCTCACAAATAGGATCAACATTATTACTTGATGGTAGCTCGGTGGTTGTCTCATTCGGTATGGCATCTTCCGAAACCTCTACGGGTTCCTTCAAATCGGTTTCTTCTCTACATGCCAAAATATTCATGGCACTTCCCTTCTTAGACATATCCTCTATCTTTTGTGCATCAAGTAAGGGGGTCTCTGGACACTCCTTGGCTTCGGAGTCCTCAAAGGACTTCCCACCATCTTCATTTATCACCACTCGGGGGTTAGGAACACCTTCTTCTCCTTTTGTCTTATCCCTATTGTGACCTCTACCTTCTTCTATATATCTCTTTCTACAACTCCTTGGTCATACAATGGATTATTAAAATAAGTATTACCTTCTTCTTCCGTTTGATCTATTTTGTGAGGGGTTTAGTAAAAATGGTACTTATTAATTGTATCCCAATTACATAGCACACTATGTCCTAAGCTAGCAATTAAGCTAAGAATAAAAGACAAGCTAAAAGAATATACACGGTCTTGGCCAAGACCAAACAAGAAGGCCAAAAATACAAGACTTTTTAAATCTTCATGTCACAACTCCAACTCCATTCCATTTTTCATGCCATGTTAGACATATAGGTGCAGAATTATGTACCATTATTGGCAACCTTAGTAAATCTCTTCTCGGCTTTGGTTGAGAGTTTAAGTCTACGGGGTAATTTAAATCATTCTCCCCTTCTTGGAAAGAATTTGTCCTCAAATTCGGATGGTTCAAGTATGAAGGCATCTTAGGAATATAACATATTGGACCTAGTTCGTCGCCTGAAATTTTCGTCTCACATAAGCCGCTTCGGAACTTAGCCAACAACTTGAAGGAACCATATCTCAAGTAGCCTTCCCATTTAATCAAGTCGTCATAAGGCCATGGTTTGTGGTGCGTGCCTGCCAACCTTTCATCACTAGGAGTCACGGCTCGGGGTTCTTTCATTAGGTTGGCAGCAAGCTCTTGCTCAACTTGTACCGTCATGACCATGATAAGGGTAGTATAGGGATCACTACTTTGGATGTCATACCTTCCGAGTGACATTACAACTCTATCCGCCCTTTTCTTGCTCAACTTCCTCTCGGGTCTTCATTGGTGGAGATCTTTTTTTCAAGCCGACCTTTGAATACAGTTTGGCTCCACATAATTCTCTCACATACGTGCGCATCCTTGACCATGGAGATTCGGACATCATGACGAGGTTATAAACCATCCGGTGACCAATGTTCACTTCCCATACATCCTTTTGTTTCGGCACCACCAAGAGAGGTACAGTGTTGGAGCTAAGGCATTCTTGGTCATTCCCCTTGCCTAACCTTTCTTGTTCTTCATATCCATAGGTTTGCCGAATAGACAACGAACTTCTTGAAAATAAATCTAAAGTGAGTTCATTTCATTATCTTCCCTTGGTAGGATTCCGGATGTGTTGTTCTTTCGGAATTCCATGTCGGCATCTTCTTCCATGCGGGTTGGCTCATATAATGGGTTGACAAAGAAGGTACCGCCCATTTCCTCAACTTGGTACAAAGGATTGGTAAACAAGGTCCAACCATTTTTTGTTTCTTTATCCTCCTTCGTAAGGTAGGGATCGGCCATGAAATAAGGCTCTCGTGAATACATGATTCGGTTGTTTCCTTCGCATCATCATAGGGAGGGAGGGATCTTCCGAGAACTCGCTCACAAATAGGATCAACATTATTGCTTGATGGTAGCTCGGTGGTTGTCGCATTCGGTATGGCATCTCCCGAAACCTCTACGGGTTCCTTCAAATCGGTTTCTTCTCTACATGCCAAAATATTCTTGGCACTTCCCTTCTCAGACACATCCTCTATCTTTTGTGCATCAAGTAAGGGGGTCTATGGACACTCCTTGGCTTCGGAGTCCTCAAAGGACTTCCCACCATCTTCATTTGTCACCACTCAGGGGTTAGGAACACCTTCTTATCCTTTTGTCTTATCCCTGTTGTGACCTCTACCTTCTTCGATGTATCTCTTTCTACAACTCCTTGGTCATACTTTGGATTATTAAAATAAGTATTACCTTCTTCTTCCGTTTGATCTATTTCGTGAGGGGTTTAGTAAAAATGGTACTACCTATTTTCTTAACATTGGTGGTCTTTATGTAAGACATTGGGGCATCTCTCCTTTGTAGTTCCTTAATTATGCCTCTAAAGGTGCGGCATGACGCCACTTCAACTTTTTCTTGGCGACGTGTGGGGAGTTGGAAGTATAGACTTTGCTCATGCTCCCTTTGCAAGAATTTTCTCATAAAATGTTTCTTTAATTTTCTGCAAGAGTCAATCTTGGACTTGCCACTTCTTTTTTGATTTGTTTTTAGATTTTTGTACCAATCGGAAGCAAATGATTTGAACCTTGATTTGGCAACTTTGAAGCGCTTATGATCGTTATATTACCGGTACTTGAGAATCCCCTCAATGATGTTTAACCATTTAAGGATCTCTTTTGGTTTCATAGCTCCATCAAAGGTTGGGAGATCAACATCTCTTTGTAATATTGGCACATGCTCTGCAAAAATGTCGCTAACGATTTCTCGATGTTCTACCTTGTTCGTAAGGGACATTTTTGTGATGGTCATTGCGTCAAGGCAATGGGATCGCCTTGCTCTGATACCAATTTTAGGTAAGTACGGAGGGGTATGTTCGGCAGGGAACAAGTTGATGCGGAAACAAGACACAAAGTGGGGTTCACAGTTCTCGGCTATTGTCGGGCATTGGGTATTTTGAGGATGTTTCGGGTGGATTAAAGAGGAGTTTAGTTCGTGAGTTTTATGGGGTTATTGTGGACACCCATAGGGTTGTGGTGGTTGTCGATGTTCAGTGACTTGATGGTGGAAAGGCCGCGGAATAGGACCTGAAACAGTGAGGTTCTCGGTAGGTGTTGTTTTGTGGACTGTTTGTGGTTGTCGGGGTTGGACGGGAAGTTGTGGGTGGTTTCCGGGATTGTCCTTTGTTGTGGATATTTGTAAGGTACTGTGGGATGTGATGGTGAAAGGAATGAGATGGTTTGGACGAGGGATGGACGCGGGATGCTAAGTGCAAACCCGAGTACAAACCAAGCAAAATCGGTCGATAAGTTAACGATAATGACAAGGGGCTTTTAATGCCCAAGTCGACACCTTGAGGGGGTGACCAATTTAACAAGGTCTAGTCCGAGGTTGCTAAGTGCAATGCTCATGAACAATCCAAGTGAGGGTGGTGGTAAAACCTTATGATAGACCCTGGTTTTGGGTTTTGTTTGACCACACAGTTCCAACGTCTGCATACGTCGAGGAGGTTCCTTAAGCTTTAGTTTTGATTAGGTCACACGGTCCTAACTTCAACTTACACCAAGGGGCTTGGCTCACACAAGAACTAAAGGTATTCCCGGAGCACCAACTAAGAATATCAATCCCGAATTGAAAGACTTAGTAAGGATGAGTAAACACTCAAGTTGGCCAACCCTTCCTCTTCCCTAGGCCGAAATTGTGGTCTCCCATGTAACCATATTCATGAACTAGATTCTTCCAACAACCTCATCTTCTTGGAAGGTGTTGGATGCTTCCAGTCTTGGTATTTGTTTGGATGATCAATTCGACCACCTCTTGCTATTCTCTTAGCCAAATTTGGAGTCTTCAATGTAGTCAAATATGTGGTTGAGATGTCCTCTTGGAATCCGTTTGTTCTAGATGGTTGTTGTTCTTGCCATCTTGTCGGCCAAGTCGTCCTTTGTCCTTGATATGGTGTACTCTCGGCCTAGTCACCTTTGTGACTTATTAATTGTATCCCAATTACATAGCACACTATGTCCTAAGCTAGCAACTAAGCTAAGTATAAAAGACAAGCTAAAAGAATACACACGGTCTTGGCCAAGACCAAACAAGAAGGCCGAAAATACAAGACTTTTTAAATCTTAATGTGACAACTCCAACTCCATTCCATTTTCCATGCCATGTTAGGCATATAAGTGCATAATTATGTACCATTGTTGGCAACCTTAGTAAATCTCTTCTGGGCTTTGGTTGAGAGTTTAAGTCCGCGAGCTAATTTAAATCATTCTCCCCTTCTACGAAAGAATTTTTCCTCAAATTCGGATGGTTCAAGCATGAAGGCATCTTAGGAACATAACATATTGGACCTAGTTCGTCGCCCGAAATTTTCGTCTCACATAAGCCGCTTCGGAACTTAGCCAACAACTTGAAGGAACCATAAGTAGCCTTCCCAATTAATCAAGTCGTCATAAGGCCATGGTTTGAGGTGCGTGCCTGCCAACCTTTCATCACAAGGAGTCACGGCTCAGGGTTCTTTCATTAGGTTGGCAGCAAGCTCTTGCTCAACTTGTACCATCATGACCATGATAGGGGTAGTATAGTGATCACTACTTTGGATGTCATAACTTCCGAGTGACATTACAACTCTATCCGCCCTTTTCTTGCTCAACTTCCTCTCGGGTCTTCATTGGTGGAGATCTTTTTTTCAAGCCGACCTTTGAATACATTTTGGCTCCACATAATTCTATCACATACGTGCGCATCCTTGACCATGGAGATTCGGACGTCATGTCGAGGTTGTAAACCATCCGGTGACCAATGTTCACTTCCCATACATCTTTTTGTTTCGGCACCACCAAGAGAGGTACAGTGTTGGAGCTAAGGCATTCTTGGTCATTCCCCTTGCCTAACCTTTCTTGTTCTTCACATCCATAGGTTTGCCGAATAGACAACGAACTTCTTGAAAATAAATCTAAAGTTAGTTCATTTCTTTATCTTCCCTTGGTAGGATTCCGGATGTGTTGTTCTTTTGGAATTCCATGTTGGCATCTTCTTCCATGCGGGTTGGCTCATATAATGGGTTGACAAAGAAGGTACCGCCCATTTCCTCAACTTGGTACAAAGGATTGGTAAACAAGGTCCAACCATTTTTTGTTTCTTTATCCTCCTTCGTAAGGTAGGGATCGGCCATGAAATAAGGCTTTCGTGAATACATGGCTCGGTTGTTTCCTTTGCATCATCATAGGGAGGGAGGGATCTTCCGAGAACTCCCTCACAAATAGGATCAACATTATTGCTTGATGGTAGCTCGGTGGTTGTCTCATTCGGTATGGCATCTCCCGAAACCTCTACGGGTTCTTTCAAATCGGTTTCTTCACTACATGCCAAAATATTCATGGAACTTCCCCTCTTAGACACATCCTCTATCTTTTGTGCATCAAGTAGGGGGGTCTCTGGACACTCCTTGGCTTCGGAGTCCTCAAAGGACTTCCCACTATCTTCATTTGTCACCACTCGGGGGTTAGGAACACCTTCTTCTCCTTTTGTCTTATCCCTGTTGTGACCTCTACCTTCTTCTATGTATCTCTTTCAACAAACCCTTGGTCATTTAATGGATTATTAAAATAAGTATTACCTTCTTCTTCCGTTTGATCTATTTCGTGAGGGGTTTAGTAAAAAGGGTACTACCTATTTTCTTAACAGTGGTGGGCTTTATGTAAGACTTTGGGGCATCTCTCCTTTGTAGTTCCTTAATTATGCCTCTAAAGGTACGGCATGAAGCCACTTCAACTTTTTCTTGGCGACGTGTGGGGAGTTGGAAGTATAGACCTTGCTCATGCTCCCTTTGCAACAATTTTCTCATAAAATGTTTCTTTAATTTTCTGCAAGAGTCAATCTTGGACTTGCCACTTCTTTTTTGATTTGTTTTTAGATTTTTGTACCAATCGGAAGCAAATGATTTGAACATCGATTTCGCAACTTTGAAGCGCTTATGATCGTTATATTGCCGGTACTTGAAAATCCCCTCAATGGTGTTTAACCATTTAAGGAACTCTTTTGGTTTCATAGATCCATCAAAGGTTGGGAGATCAACATCTCTTTTTAATATAGGCACATGCTCTGCAAAAATATCGCTAACGATTTTTCGATGTTCTTAATTGTTCGTAAAAGACGTTTTTGTGATGGTCATTGCGTCAAGGCGACGGGAGCGCCCTGCACTGATACCAATTTTATGTAAGTACGGAGGGGTGAGTTCAGCAGGGAACAAGTTGACGCGGAAACAAGAAACAAAGTGGGGTTCACGGTTCTCGGCTATTGTCGGGCATCGGGTATTTTGAGGATGTTTCGGATGGATTAAAGAGGAGTTTGGTCCGGGAGTTTTATTGGGTTATTGTGGACACCCATAGGGTTGTTGTGGTTGTCGGGGTTCAGTGACCTGATGGTGGAAAAGCCGCGGAATAGGACCTGAAATAGTGAGGTTCTCGGTAGGTGTTGTTTTGTGGACTGTTTGTGGTTGTCGGGGTTGGACGGGAAGTTGTGGGTGGTTTCGGGGCTTGTCCTTTGTTGTGGATATTTGTAAGGTACTGTGGGATGTGATGGTGAAAGGAATGAGATGGTTTGGACGAGGGATGGACGCGGGATGCTAGGTGCAAACCCGAGTACAAACCAAGCAAAATCGGTCGATAAGTTAACGATAATGACAAGGGGCTTTTAATGCCCAAGTCGACACCTTAAGGGGGTGACCAATTTAACAAGGTCTAGTCTGAGGTTGCTAAGTGCAATGCTCATGAACAATCCAAGTGAGGGTGGTGGTAAAACCTTATGTTAGACCCTGGTTTTGGGTTTTGTTGGACCACACAGTTCCAACGTCTACATACGTCGAGGGGTTCCTTAAGCTTGGGTTTTGATTAGGTCACACGGTCTTAACCAAGACTTACACCAAAGGAAAAACCTTAGCTTGTGTTTAACTAGGTCACACAGTCCTAGCTTCAACTTACACCAAGGGGCTTGGCTCACACAAGAACCCTTGTATTCCCGGAGCACCAACTAAGAATATCAATCCTGGATTGAAAGACTTAGCAAGGATGAGTAAACACTCAAGTTTTATATTCAAATAACTCTGAATTTTACAATGCCCTAAGGCCTCTATTTTTAGTACAAAAGAGACTATTCTAGAAACCAAATGAAAAGACACAAACTAACACCTAGTGTGGACACATTTGTATTGACTTGGTGACCAACGGAGTTCGGCCAACCCTTCCTCTTCCCTAGGCCGAAATTGTGGTCTCCCATGTAACCATATTTATGAACTAGTTTCTTCCAACAACCTCATCTTCTTGGAATGTGTTGGATGCTTCCATTCTTTGTATTTGTTTGGATGATCAATTCGACCACCTCTTGCTATTCTCTTGGCCGAATTTGGAGTCTTCAATGTAGTCAAATATGTGGTTGAGATGTCCTCTTGGAATCCGTTTGTTCTAGATGGTTGTTGTTCTTGCCATCTTGTCGGCCAAGTCGTCCTTTGTCCATGACATGGTGTACTCTCGGCCTAGTCACCTTTGTGACTTATTAATTGTATCCCAATTACATAGCACACTATGTCCTAAGCTAGCAACTAAGCTAAGAATAAAAGACAAGCTAAAAGAATATACACGGTCTTGGCCAAGACCAAACAAGAAGGCCGAAAATACAAGACTTTTTAAATCTTCATGTCAAAACTCCAACTCCATTTTCCATGCCATGTTAGGCATATAAGTGCAGAATTATGTACCATTGTTGGCAACCTTAGTAAATATCTTCTCGGCTTTGGTTGAGAGTTTAAGTCCGCGGGCTAATTTAAATCATTCCCCCCTTCTTGGAAAGAATTTGTCCTCAAATTCGGATGGTTCAAGTATGAAGGCTCTTAGGAACATAACATATTGGACCTAGTTCGTCGCTCGAAATTTTCGTCTCACATAAGCCTCTTCGGCGCTTAGCCACCAACTTGAAGGAACCATATCTCAAGTAGCCTTCCCATTTAATCAAGTCGTCATAAGGCCATGGTTTGTGGTGCGTGCGGCGCCAACCTTTCATCACAAGGAGTCACAGCTCGGGGTTCTTTCATTAGGTTGGCAGCAAGCTCTTGCTCAACTTGTACCGTCATGACCATGATACGGGTAGTATAGGGATCACTACTTTGGATGTCATAACTTCCGAGTGACATTACAACTTTATCCGCCCTTTTCTTGCTCAACTTCCTCTCCGGTCTTCATTGGTGGAGATCTTTTTTTCAAGCCGACCTTTTAATACATTTTGGCTCCACATAATTCTCTTACATACGTGCGCATCCTTGACCATGGAGATTCGGACGTCATGTCGAGGTTGTAAACCATCCGGTGACCAATGTTCACTTCCCATACATCCTTTTGTTTCGGCACCACCAAGAGAGGTACAGTGTTGGAGCTAAGGCATTCTTGGTCATTCCCCTTGCCTAACTTTTCTTGTTTTTCACATCCATAGGTTTGCCGAATAGACAACGAACTTCTTGAAAATAAATCTAAAGTGAGTTCATTTCATTATCTTCCCTTGGTAGGATTCCGGATGTGTTGTTCCTTCGGAATTCCATGTCGGCATCTTCTTCCATGCGGGTTGGCGTATATAATGGGTTGACAAAGAAGGTACCGCCCATTTCCTCAACTTGGTACAAAGGATTGGTAAACAAGGTCTAACCTTTTTTTGTTTCTTTATCTTCCTTCGTAAGGTAGGGATCGGCCATGAAATAAGGCTCTCGTGAATACATGGCTCGGTTGTTTCCTTCGCATCATCATAGAGAGGGAGGGATCTTCCGAAAACTCGCTCACAAATAGGATCAACATTATTGCTTGATGGTAGCTCGGTGGTTGTCTCATTCGGTATGGCATCTCCCGAAACCTCTACGGGTTCCTTCAAATCGGTTTCTTCTCTACATGCCGAAATATTCATGGAACTTCCCTTCTTAGACACATCCTCTATCTTTTGTGCATCAAGTAAGGGGGTCTCTGGACACTCCTTGGCTTCGGAGTCCTCAAAGGACTTCCCACCATCTTCATTTGTCACCACTCGGGGGTTAGGAACACCTTCTTCTCCTTTTGTCTTATCCCTTTTGTGACCTCTACCTTCTTCTATGTATCTATTTCTATAAACCCTTGGTCATACAATGGATTATTAAAATAAGCATTACCTTCTTCTTCCGTTTGATCTATTTCGTGAGGTGTTTAGTAAAAATGGTACTACCTATTTTTTTAACAGTGGTGGGCTTTATGTAAGACTTTGGGGCATCTCTCCTTTGTAGTTCCTTAATTATGCCTCTAAAGGTACGGCATGACGCCACTTCAACTTTTTCTTGGCGACGTGTGGGGAGTTGGAAGTATAGACTTTGCTCATGCTCCCTTTGCAAGAATTTTCTCATAAAATGTTTCTTAAATTTTCTGCAAGAGTCAATCTTGGACTTGCCACTTCTTTTTTGATTTCTTTTTAGATTTTTGTACCAATCGGAATCAAATGATTTGAACCTCGATTTGGCAACTTTGAAGCGCTTATGATCGTTATATTGCCGGAACTTGAAAATCCCCTCAATGGTGTTTAACCATTTAAGGAACTCTTTTGGTTTCATAGCTCCATCAAAGGTAGGGAGATCAACATCTCTTTTTAATATTGGCACATGCTCTGTAAAAATGTCGCTAACGATTTTTCAAAGTTCTTCCTTGTTCGTAAGGGACATTTTTGTGATGGTCATTGCATCAAGGCGATGGGAGCGCCTTGATCTGATACCAATTTTATGTAAGTACGGAGGGGTGAGTTCGGCAGGGAACAAGTTGATGCGGACACAAGACACAAAGTGGGGTTTATGGTTCTCGGCCATTTTTGGCATTGGGTATTTTGAGGATGTTTCGGATGGATTAAAGAGGAGTTTGGTCCGGGAGTTTTATGGGGTTATTGTGGACCCCCATAGGGTTGTTGTGGTTGTCGGGGTTCAGTGACCTGATGGTGGAAAGGCCGCGGAATAGGAGCTGAAACAGTGAGGTTCTCGGTAGGTGTTGTTTTGTGGACTGTTTGTGGTTGTCGGGGTTGGACGGGAAGTTGTGGGTGGTTTCGGGGCTTGTCCTTTGTTGTGGATATTTGTAATGTACTGTGGGATGTGATGGTGAAAGGAATGAGATGGTTTGGACGAGGGATGGACGTGGGATGCTAGGTGCAAACCCGAGTACAAACCAAGAAAAATCGGTCGATAAGTTAACGATAATGACAAGGGGATTTAATGCCCAAGTCGACACCTTAAGGGGGTGACCAATTTAACAAGGCCTACTCCGAGGTTGCTAAGTGCAATGCTCATGAACAATGCAAGTGAGGGTGGTCGTAAAACCTTAAGATAGACCCTGGTTTTGGGTTTTGTTGGACCATACAGTTCCAACATCTACATACGTCGAGAGGGTTCCTTAAGCTTGGGTTTTGATTAGGTCACACGATCCTAACCAAGACTTACACCAAAGGAAACCTTAGCTTGTGTTTAACTAGGTCACACAGTCTTAGCTTCAACTTACACCAAGGGGCTTGGCTCACACAAGAACCAAAGGTATTCCTGGAGCACCAACTAAGAATATCAATCCCGGATTGAAAGACTTAGCAAGGATGAGTAAACACTCAAGTTTTATATTCAAATAACTCTGAATTTTACAATGCCCTCAGGCCTCTATTTATAGTACAAAAGAGACTATTCTAGAAAGCAAATGAAAAGACACAAACTAACACCTAGTGTGGACACATTTGGATTGACTTGGTGACCAAGGGAGTTCGGCCAACCCTTCCTCTTCCCTAGGCCGAAATTGTGGTCTCCCATGTAACCATATTCATGAACTAGATTCTTCCAACAACCTCATCTTCTTGGAATGTGTTGGATGCTTCCATTCTTGATATTTGTTTGGATGATCAATTCGACCACCTCTTGCTATTCTCTTGGCCGAATTTGGAGTCTTCAATGTAGTCAAATATGTGGTTGAGATGTCCTCTTGGAATCCGTTTGTATTAGATGGTTGTTGTTCTTGCCATCTTGTCGGCCAAGTCGTCCTTTGTCCTTGACATGGTGTACTCTCGGCCTAGTCACCTTTGTGACTTATTAATTGTATCCCAATTACATAGCACACTATGTCCTAAGCTAGCAACTAAGCTAAGAATAAAAGACAAGCTAAAAGAATATACACGGTCTTGGCCAAGACCAAACAAGAAGGCGGAAAATACAAGACTTTTTAAATCTTAATGTCACAACTCCAAATCCATTCCATTTTCCATGCCATGTTAGGCATATAAGTGCAGAATTATGTACCATTGTTGGCAACCTTAGTAAATCTCTTCTCGGCTTTGGTTGAGAGTTTAAGTCCGCGGGCTAATTTAAATCATTCTCCCCTTCTTGGAAAGAATTTGTCCTCAAATTCGAATGGTTCAAGTATGAAGGCATCTTAGGAACATAACATATTGGACCTAGTTCTTCGCCTGAAATTTTCGTCTCACATAAGCCGCTTCGGAACTTAGACAACAACTTAAAGGAACCATATCTCAAGTAGCCTTCCCATTTAATCAAGTCGTCATAAGGCCATGGTTTGTGGTTCGTGCCTGCCAGCCAACCTTTCATCACGGCTCGGGGTTCTTTCATTAGGTTGGCAGCAAGCTCTTGCTCAACTTGTACCGTCATGGCCATGATAGGGGTAGTATAGGGATCACTACTTTGGATGTCATAACTTCCGAGTGACATTACAACTCTATCCGCCATTTTCTTGCTCAACTTCCTCTCCGGTGTTCATTGGTGGAGATCTTTTTTTCAAGCCGACCTTTGAATACATTTTGGCTCCACATAATTCTCTCACATACGTGCGCATCCTTGACCATGGAGATTCGGACGTCATGACGAGGTTGTAAACCATCCGGTGACCAATGTTCACTTCCCATACATCCTTTTGTTTCGGCACCACCAAGAGAGGTACAGTGTTAGAGCTAAGGCATTCTTGGTCATTCCCCTTGCCTAACTTTTCTTGTTCTTCACATCCATAGGTTTTCCAAATAGACAACGAACTTCTTAAAAATAAATCTATAGTGAGTTCATTTCATTATCTTCCCTTGGTAGGATTCCGGATGTATTGATCCTTCGGAATTCCATGTCGGCATCTTCTTCCATGCGGGTTGGCTCATATAATGGGTTGACAAAGAAGGTACCGCCTATTTCCTCAACTTGGTACAAAGGATTGGTAAACAAGGTCCAACATTTTTTTGTTTCTTTATCCTCCTTCGTAAGGTAGGGATCGGCCATGAAATAAGGCTCTCGTGAATACATGGCTCAGTTGTTTCCTTCGCATCATCATACGGAGGGAGGGATCTTCCGAGAACTCTCTCACAAATAGGATCAACATTATTGCTTGATGGTAGATCGGTGGTTGTCTCATTCGGTATGGCATCTCCCGAAACCTCTACGGGTTCCTTCAAATCGGTTTCTTCTCTACATGCACTAATATTCGTGGCACTTCCCTTCTTAGACACATCCTCTATCTTTTGTGCATCAAGTTAGGGGGTCTCTGGACACTCCTTGGCTTCTGATTCCTCAAAGGACTTCCCACCATCTTCATTTGTCACCACTAGGGGGTTAGGAACACCTTCTTCTCCTTTTGCCTTATCCCTGTTGTGACCTCTACCTTCTTCTATGTATCTATTTCTACAACTCCTTGGTCATACAATGGATTATTAAAATAAGTATTACCTTCTTCTTCCGTTTGATCTATTTCGTGAGGGGTTTAGTAAAAATGGTACTACCTATTTTCTAAACATTGGTGGGCTTTATGTAACACTTTGGGGCATCTCTCCTTTGTAGTTCCTTAATTATGCCTCTAAAGGTGCGGCATGACGCCACTTCAACTTTTTCTTGGCGACGTGTGGGGAGTTGGAAGTATAGACTTTGCTTATGCTCCCTTTGCAAGAATTTTCCCATAAAATGTTTCTTTAATTTTCTGCAAGAGTCAATCTTGGACTTGCCACTTCTTTTTTGATTTGTTTTTTGATTTTTGTACCAATCGGAAGCAAATGATTTGAACCTCGATTTGGCAACTTTGAAGCGCTTATGATCGTTATATTGCCAGTACTTGAAAATCCCCTCAATGGTGTTAAACCATTTAAGGAACTCTTTTGGTTTCATAGCTCCATCAAAGGTAGGGAGATCAACATCTCTTTTTAATATTTGCACATGCTCTGTAAAAATGTCGCTAACGATTTTTCGAAGTTCTTCCTTGTTCGTAAGGGACATTTTTGTGATGGTCATTGCGTCAAGGCGATGGGAGCACCTTGCTCTGATACCAATTTTATGTAAGTACGGAGGGGTGAGTTCGGCAGGGAACAAGTTGACGCGGAAACAAGACACTAAGTGGGGGTTCACGGTTCTCGGCTATTGTCGGGCGTTGGGTATTTTGAGGATGTTTCGGGTGGATTAAAGAGGAGTTTGGTCCGGGAGTTTTATGGGGTTATTGTGGACACCCATAGAGTTGTGGTGGTTGTCGGGGTTCAGTGACTTGATGGTGGAAATGCCGCGGAATAGGACCTGAAACAGTGAGGTTCTCGGTAGGTGTTATTTTGTGGACTGTTTGAGGTTGTCGGGGTTGGACGGGAAGTCGTGGGTGGTTTCGGGGCTTGTCCTTTGTTGTGGATATTTGTAATGTACTGTGGGATGTGACGGTGAAAGGAATGAGATGGTTTGGACGAGGGATGGACATGGGATGCTATGTTCAAACCCGAGTACAAACCAAGCAAAATCGGTCGATAAGTTAACGATAATGACAAGGGGATTTAATGCCCAAGTCGACACCTTAAGGGGGTGACCAATTTAACAAGGCCTACTCCGAGGTTGCTAAGTGCAATGCTCATGAACAATGCAAGTGAGGGTGGTCGTAAAACCTTAAGATAGACCCTGGTTTTGGGTTTTGTTGGACCATACTGTTCCAACGTCTACATACGTCGAGGGGGTTCCTTAAGCTTGGGTTTTGATTAGGTCACACGGTCCTAACCAAGACTTACACCAAAGGGAAACCTTAGCTTGTGTTTAACTAGGTCACACAGTCCTAGCTTCAACTTACACCAATGGGCTTGGCTCACACAAGAACAAAAGGTATTCCTGGAGCACCAACTAAGAATATCAATCCCGGATTGAAAGACTTAGCAAGGATGAGTAAACACTCAAGTTTTATATTCAAATAACTCTGAATTTTACAATGCCCTCAGGCCTCTATTTATAGTACAAAAGAGACTATTCTAGAAAGCAAATGAAAAGACACAAACTAACACCTAGTGTGGACACATTTGGATTGACTTGGTGACCAAGGGAGTTCGGCCAACCCTTCCTCTTCCCTAGGCCGAAATTGTGGTCTCCCATGTAACCATATTCATGAACTAGATTCTTCCAACAACCTCATCTTCTTGGAATGTGTTGGATGCTTCCATTCTTGGTATTTGTTTGGATGATCAATTCGACCACCTCTTGCTATTCTCTTGGCCGAATTTGGAGTCTTCAATGTAGTCAAATATGTGGTTGAGATGTCCTCTTGGAATCCGTTTGTTCTAGTTGGTTGTTGTTCTTGCCATCTTGTCGGCCAAGTCGTCCTTTGTCCTTGACATGGTGTACTCTCGGCCTAGTCACCTTTGTGACTTATTAATTGTATCCCAATTACATAGCACACTATGTCCTAAGCTAGCAACTAAGCTAAGAATAAAAGACAAGCTAAAAGAATATACACGGTCTAGGCCAAGACCAAACAAGAAGGCCGAAAATACAAGACTTTTTAAATCTTAATGTCACAACTCCAACTCCATTCCATTTTCCATGCCATGTTAGGCATATAAGTGCAGAATTATGTACCATTGTTGGCAATCTTAGTAAATCTCTTCTCGGCTTTGGTTGAGAGTTTAAGTCCGCGGGCTAATTTAAATCATTCTCCCCTTCTTGGAAAGAATTTGTCCTCAAATTCGGATGGTTCATGTATGAAGGCATCTTAGGAACATAACATATTGGACCTAGTTCGTCGCCCGAAATTTTCGTCTCACATAAGCCGCTTCGGAACTTAGCCAACAACTTAAAGGAACCATATCTCAAGTAGCCTTCCCATTTAATCAAGTCGTCATAAGGCCATGGTTTGTGGTGCGTGCCCGCCAGCCAACCTTTCATCACGGCTCGGGGTTCTTTCATTAGGTTGGCGCAAGCTCTTGCTCAACCTGTACCGTCATGACCATGATAGGGGTAGTATAGGGATCACTACTTTGGATGTCATAACTTCCGAGTGACATTACAACTCTATCCGCCCTTTTCTTGCTCAACTTCCTCTCCGGTGTTCATTGGTGGAGATCTTTTTTTCAAGCCGACCTTTGAATACATTTTGGCTCCACATAATTCTCTCACATACGTGCGCATCCTTGACCATGGAGATCGGACGTCATGACGAGGTTGTAAACCATCCGTTGACCAATGTTCACTTCCCATACATCTTTTTGTTTCGGCACCACCAAGAGAGGTACAGTATTGGAGCTAAGGCATTCTTGGTCATTCCCCTTGCCTAACTTTTCTTGTTCTTCACATCCATAGGTTTGCCGAATAGACAACGAACTTCTTGAAAATAAATCAAAAGTGAGTTCATTTCATTGTCTTCCCTTGGTAGGATTCCGGATGTGTTGTTCCTTCGGAATTCCATGTCGGCATCTTCTTCCATGCGGGTTGGCTCATATAATGGGTTGACAAAGAAGGTACCGCCCATTTCCTCAACTTGGTACAAAGGATTGGTAAACAAGGTCCAACATTTTTTTGTTTCTTTATCCTCCTTCGTAAGGTAGGGATCGGCCATGAAATAAGGCTCTCGTGAATACAAGGCTCAGTTGTTTCCTTCGCATCATCATAGGGAGGGAGGGATCTTCCGAGAACTCTCTCACAATTAGGATCAACATTATTGCATGATGGTAGATCGGTGGTTGTCTCATTCGGTATGGCATCTCCCGAAACCTCTACGGGTTCCTTCAAATCGGTTTCTTCTCTACATGCAAAAATATTCATGGCACTTCCCTTCTTAGACACATCCTCTATCTTTTGTGCATCAAGTAAGGGGGTCTCTGGACACTCCTTGGCTTCTAATTCCTCAAAGGACTTCCCACCATTTTCATTTGTCACCACTCGGGGTTAGGAACACCTTCTTCTCCTTTTGCCTTATCCCTGTTGTGACCTCTACCTTCTTCTATGTATCTCTTTCTACAACTCCTTGGTCATACAATGGATTATTAAAATAAGTATTACCTTCTTCTTCCGTTTGATCTATTTCGTGAGGGGTTTAGTAAAAATGGTACTACCTATTTTCTAAACATTGGTGGGCTTTATGTAACACTTTGGGGCATCTCTCCTTTGTAGTTCCTTAATTATGCCTCTAAAGGTGCGGCATGACGCCACTTCAACTTTTTCTTGGCGACGTGTGGGGAGTTGGAAGTATAGACTTTGCTTATGCTCCCTTTGCAAGAATTTTCCTATAAAATGTTTCTTTAATTTTCTGCAAGAGTCAATCTTGGACTTGCCACTTCTTTTTTGATTTGTTTTTTGATTTTTGTACCAATCGGAAGCAAATGATTTGAACCTCGATTTGGCAACTTTGAAGTGCTTATGATCGTTATATTGCCGGTACTTGAAAATCCCCTCAATGGTGTTAAACCATTTAAGGAACTCTTTTGGTTTCATAGCTCCATCAAAGGTAGGGAGATCAACATCTCTTTTTAATATTTGCACATGCTCTGTAAAAATGACGCTAACGATTTTTCGAAGTTCTTCCTTGTTCGTAAGGGACATTTTTGTGATGGTCATTGCGTCAAGGCGATGGGAGCACCTTGCTCTGATACCAATTTTATGTAAGTACGGAGGGGTGAGTTCGGCAGGGAACAAGTTGACGCGGAAACAAGACACTAAGTGGGGGTTCACGGTTCTCGGCTATTGTCGGGCATTGGGTATTTTGAGGATGTTTCGGGTGGATTAAAGAGGAGTTTGGCCTGGGAGTTTTATGGGATTATTGTGGACACCCATAGGGTTGTGGTGGTTGTCGGGGTTCAGTGACTTGATGGTGGAAAGGCCGCGGAGTAGGACTTGAAACAGTGAGGTTCTCGGTAGGTGTTGTTTTGTGGACTGTTTGTGGTTGTCGGGGTTGGACGGGAAGTTGTGGGTGGTTTCGGGGCTTGTCCTTTGTTGTGGATATTTGTAATGTACTGTGGGATGTGACGGTGAAAGGAATGAGATGGTTTGGACGAGGGATGGACGTGGGATGCTATGTGCAAACCCGAGTACAAACCAAGCAAAATCGGTCGATAAGTTAACGATAATGACAAGGGGATTTTAATGCCCAAGTCGACACCTTAAGGGGGTGGCCAATTTAACAAGGTCTACTCCGAGGTTGCTAAGTGCAATGCTCATGAACAATGCAAGTGAGGGTGGTCGTAAAACCTTAAGATAGACCCTGGTTTTGGGTTTTGTTGGACCATACTGTTCCAACGTCTACATACGTCGAGGGGGTTCCTTAAGCTTGGGTTTTGATTAGGTCACACGGTCCTAACCAAGACTTACACCAAAGGGAAACCTTAGCTTGTGTTTAACTAGGTCAGACAGTCCTAGCTTCAACTTACACCAATGGGCTTGGCTCACACAAGAACAAAAGGTATTCCCGGAGCACCAACTAAGAATATCAATCCCGGATTGAAAGACTTAGCAAGGATGAGTAAACACTCAAGTTTTATAATCAAATAACTCGGAATTTTACAATGCCCTCAAGCCTCTATTTATAGTACAAAAGAGACTATTCTAGAAAGCAAATGAAAAGACACAAACTAACACCTAGTGTGGACACATTTGGATTGACTTGGTGAGCAAGTGAGTTCGGCCAACCCTTCCTCTTCCCTAGGCCGAAATTGTGGTCTCCCATGTAACCATATTCACGAACTAGATTCTTCCAACAACCTCATCTTCTTGGAATGTGTTGGATGCTTCCATTCTTGGTATTTGTTTGGATGATCAATTCGACCACCTCTTGCTATTCTCTTGGCCGAATTTGGAGTCTTCAATGTAATCAAATATGTGGTTGAGATGTCCTCTTGGAATCCGTTTGTTCTAGATGGTTGTTGTTCTTGCCATCTTGTCGGCCAAGTCGTCCTTTGTCCTTGACATGGTGTACTCTCGGCCTAGTCACCTTTGTGACTTATTAATTGTATCCCAATTACATAGCACACTATGTCCTAAGCTAGCAACTAAGCTAAGAATAAAAGACAAGCTAAAAGAATATACACGGTCTAGGCCAAGACTAAACAAGAAGGCCGAAAATACAAGACTTTTTAAATCTTAATGTCACAACTCCAACTCCATTCCATTTTCCATGCCATGTTAGGCATATAAGTGCAGAATTATGTACCATTGTTGGCAATCTTAGTAAATCTCTTCTCGGCTTTGGTTGAGAGTTGAAGTCCGCGGGCTAATTTAAATCATTCTCCCCTTCTTGAAAAGAATTTGTCCTCAAATTCGGATGGTTCATGTATGAAGGCATCTTAGGAACATAACATATTGGACCTAGTTCGTCGCCCGAAATTTTCGTCTCACATAAGCCGCTTCGGAACTTAGCCAACAACTTAAAGGAACCATATCTCAAGTAGCCTTCCCATTTAATCAAGTCGTCATAAGGCCATGGTTTGTGGTGCGTGCCTGCCAGCCAACCTTTCATCACGGCTCGGGGTTCTTTCATTAGGTTGGCAGCAAGCTCTTGCTCAACTTGTACCGTCATGACCATGATAGGGGTAGTATAGGGATCACTACTTTGGATGTCATAACTTCCGAGTGACATTACAACTCTATCCGCCCTTTTCTTGCTCAACTTCCTCTCCGGTGTTCATTGGTGGAGATCTTTTTTTCAAGCCGACCTTTGAATACATTTTGGCTCCACATAATTCTCTCACATAATTGCGCATCCTTGACCATGGAGATCGGACGTCATGACGAGGTTGTAAACCATCCGGTGACCAATGTTCACTTCCCATACATCCTTTTGTTTCGGCACCACCAAGAAAGGTACAGTATTGGAGCTAAGGCATTCTTGGTCATTCCCCTTGCCTAACTTTTCTTGTTCTTCACATCCATAGGTTTGCCGAATAGACAACAAACTTCTTGAAAATAAATCAAAAGTGAGTTCATTTCATTGTCTTCCCTTGGTAGGATTCCGGATGTGTTGTTCCTTCGGAATTCCATGTCGGCATCTTCTTCCATGCGGGTTGGCTCATATAATGGGTTGACAAAGAAGGTACCGCCCATTTCCTCAACTTGGTACAAAGGATTGGTAAACAAGGTCCAACATTTTTTTGTTTCTTTATCCTCCTTCGTAAGGTAGGGATCGGCCATGAAATAAGGCTCTCGTGAATACATGGCTCAGTTGTTTCCTTCGCATCATCATAGGGAGGGAGGGATCTTCCGAGAACTCTCTCACAAATAGGATCAACATTATTGCATGATGGTAGATCGGTGGTTGTCTCATTCGGTATGGCATCTCCCGAAACCTCTACGGGTTCCTTCAAATCGGTTTCTTCTCTACATGCAAAAATATTCATGGCACTTCCCTTCTTAGACACATCCTCTATCTTTTGTGCATCAAGTAAGGGGGTCTCTGGACACTCCTTGGCTTCTAATTCCTCAAAGGACTTCCCACCATTTTCATTTGTCACCACTCGGGGGTTAGGAACACCTTCTTCTCCTTTTGCCTTATCCCTGTTGTGACCTCTACCTTCTTCTATGTATCTCTTTCTACAACTCCTTGGTCATACAATGGATTATTAAAATAAGTATTACCTTCTTCGTCCGTTTGATCTATTTCGTGAGGGGTTTAGTAAAAATGGTACTACCTATTTTCTAAACATTGGTGGGCTTTATGTAACACTTTGGGGCATCTCTCCTTTGTAGTTCCTTAATTATGCCTCTAAAGGTGCGGCATGACGCCACTTCAACTTTTTCTTGGCGACGTGTGGGGAGTTGGAAGTATAGACTTTGCTTATGCTCCCTTTGCAAGAATTTTCCCATAAAATGTTTCTTTAATTTTCTGCAAGAGTCAATCTTGGACTTGCCACTTCTTTTTTGATTTGTTTTTTGATTTTTGTACCAATCGGAAGCAAATGATTTGAACCTCGATTTGGCAACTTTGAAGCGCTTATGATCGTTATATTGCCAGTACTTGAAAATCCCCTCAATGGTGTTAAACCATTTAAGGAACTCTTTTGGTTTCATAGCTCCATCAAAGGTAGGGAGATCAACATCTCTTTTTAATATTTGCACATGCTCTGTAAAAATGTCGCTAACGATTTTTCGAAGTTCTTCCTTGTTCGTAAGGGACATTTTTGTGATGGTCATTGCGTCAAGGCGATGGGAGCACCTTGCTCTGATACCAATTTTATGTAAGTACGGAGGGGTGAGTTCGGCAGGAAATAAGTTGACGCAGAAACAAGACACTAAGTGGGGGTTCACGGTTCTCGGCTATTGTCGGGCATTGGGTATTTTGAGGATGTTTCGGGTGGATTAAAGAGGAGTTTGGTCTGGGAGTTTTATGGGGTTATTGTGGACACCCATAGGGTTGTGGTGGTTGTCGGGGTTCAGTGACTTGATGGTGGAAAGGCCGTGGAATAGGACCTGAAACAGTGAGGTTCTCGGTAGGTGTTGTTTTGTGGACTGTTTGTGGTTGTCGGGGTTGGACGGGAAGCTGTGGTTGGTTTCGGGGCTTTACCTTTGTTGTGGATATTTGTAATGTACTGTGGGATGTGATGGTGAAAGGAATGAGATGGTTTGGATGAGGGATGGACGTGGGATGCTAGTTGCAAACCCGAGTACAAACCAAGCAAAATCGGTCGGTAAGTTAACGATAATGACAAGGGGATTTTAATGCCCAAGTCGACACCTTGAGAGGGAGGCCAATTTAACAAGGTTTACTCCGAGGTTGCTAAGTGCAATGCTCATGAACAATCCAAGTGAGGGTGGTCGTAAAACCTTATGATAGACCCTGGTTTTGGGTTTTGTTAGACCATATAGTTCCAACGTCTACATACGTCGAGGGGGTTCCTTAAGCTTGGGTTTTGATTAGGTCACACGGTCCTAACCAAGACTTACACCAAAGGAAAACCTTAGCTTGTGTTTAACTAGGTCACACAATCCTAGCTTCAACTTACACCAAGGGGCTTGGCTCACACAAGAACCAAAGGTATTCCCGGAGCACCAACTAAGAATATCAATCCCGGATTGAAAGACTTAGCAAGGATGAGTAAACACTCAAGTTTTATATTCAAATAACTCTGAATTTTACAATGCCCTAAGGCCTCTATTTATAGTACAAAAGAGACTATTCTAGAAAGCAAATGAAAAGACACAAACTAACACCTAGTGTGGATACATTTGGATTGACTTGGTGACCAAGGGAGTTCGGCCAATCCTTCCTCTTCCCTAGGCCGAAATTGTGATCTCCCATGTAACCATATTCATGAACTAGATTCTTCCAACAACCTCATCTTCTTGGAATGTGTTGGATGCTTCCATTCTTGGTATTTGTTTGGATGATCAATTGGACCACCTCTTGCTATTCTCTTGGCCGAATTTGGAGTCTTCAATGTAGTCAAATATGTGGTTGAGATGTCCTCTTGGAATCCGTTTGTTCTAGATGGTTGTTGTTCTTGCCATCTTGTCGGCCAAGTCGTCCTTTGTCCTTGACATGGTGTACTCTCGGCCTAGTCACCTTTGTGACTTATTAATTGTATCCCAATTACATAGCACACTATGTCCTAAGCTAGCAACTAAGCTAAGAATAAAAGACAAGCTAAAAGAATATAAACGGTCTTGGCTAAGACCAAACAAGAAGGCGGAAAATACAAGACTTTTTAAATCTTAATGTCACAACTCCAAATCCATTCCATTTTCCATGCCATGGTAGGCATATAAGTGCAGAATTATGTACCATTGTTGGCAACCTTAGTAAATCTCTTCTCGGCTTTGGTTGAGAGTTTAAGTCCGCGGGCTAATTTAAATAATTCTCCCCTTCTTGGAAAGAATTTGTCCTCAAATTCGGATGGTTCAAGTATGAAGGCATCTTAGGAACATAACATATTGGACCTAGTTCTTCGCCTGAAATTTTCGTCTCACATAAGCCGCTTCGGAACTTAGACAACAACTTAAAGGAACCATATCTCAAGTAGCCTTCCCATTTAATCAAGTCGTCATAAGGCCATGGTTTGTGGTTCGTGCCTGCCAGCCAACCTTTCATCACGGCTCGGGGTTCTTTCATTAGGTTGGCAGCAAGCTCTTGCTCAACTTGTACCGTCATGACCATGATAGGGGTAGTATAGGGATCACTACTTTGGGTGTCATAACTTCCGAGTGACATTACAACTCTATCCGCCCTTTTCTTTCTCAACTTCCTCTCCGGTGTTCATTGGTGGAGATCTTTTTTTCAAGCCGACCTTTGAATACATTTTGGCTCCACATAATTCTCTCACATACGTGCGCATCCTTGACCATGGAGATTCGGACGTCATGACGAGGTTGTAAACCATCCGGTGACCAATGTTCACTTCCCATACATCCTTTTGTTTCGGCACCACCAAGAAAGGTACAGTGTTAGAGCTAAGGCATTCTTGGTCATTCCCCTTGCCTAACTTTTCTTGTTCTTCACATCCATAGGTTTGCCGAATAGACAACGAACCTCTTGAAAATAAATCTAAAGTGAGTTCATTTCATTATCTTCTCTTGGTAGGATTCCGGATATGTTGTTCCTTCGGAATTCCATGTCGGCATCTTCTTCCATGCGGGTTGGCTCATATAATGGGTTGACAAAGAAGGTACCGCCCATTTCCTCAACTTGGTACAAAGGATTGGTAAACAAGGTCCAACATTTTTTTGTTTCTTTATCCTCCTTCGTAATGTAGGGATCGGCCATGAAATAAGGCTTTCGTGAATACGTGGCTCGGTTGTTTCCTTCGCATCATCATAGGGAGGGAGGGATCTTCCGAGAACTCTCTCACAAATAGGATCAACATTATTGCTTGATGGTAGATCGGTGGTTGTCTCATTCGGTATGGCATCTCCCGAAACCTCTACGGGTTCCTTCAAATCGGTTTCTTCTCTACATGCAAAAATATTCATGGCACTTCCCTTCTTAGACACATCCTCTATCTTTTGTGCATCAAGTAAGGGGGTCTCTAGACACTCCTTGGCTTCTGATTCCTCAAAGGACTCCCCACCATCTTTATTTGTCACCACTCGGGGGTTAGGAACACCTTCTTCTCCTTTTGCCTTATCCCTGTTGTGACCTCTACCTTCTTCTATGTATCTCTTTCTACAACTCCTTGGTCATACAATGGATTATTAAAATAAATTTTACCTTCTTCTTCCGTTTGATCTATTTCGTGAGGGGTTTAGTAAAAATGGTACTACCTATTTTCTAAACATTGGTGGGCTTTATGTAACACTTTGGGGCATCTCTCCTTTGTAGTTCCTTAATTATGCCTCTAAAGGTGCGGCATGACGCCACTTTAACTTTTTCTTGGCGACGTGTGGGGAGTTGGAAGTATAGACTTTGCTCATGCTCCCTTTGCAAGAATTTTCTCATCAAATATTTCTTTAATTTTCTGCAAGAGTCAATCTTGGACTTGCCACTACTTTTTTGATTTGTTTTAAGATTTTTGTACCAATCGGAAGCAAATGATTTGAAACTCGATTTGGCAACTTTGAAGCGCTTATGATCGTTATATTGCTGGTACTTGAAAATCCCCTCAATGGCGTTTAACCATTTATGGAACACTTTTGGTTTCATAGCTCCATCAAAGGTTGGGAGATCAACATCTCTTTTTAATATTGGCACATGTTCGGCAAAAATGTCGCTAACGATTTTTCGAAGTTCTTCCTTGTTCGTAAGGGACATTTTTGTGATGGTCATTGTGTCAAGGCGATGGCAGCGCCTTGGTCTGATACCAATTTTATGTAAGTACGGAGGGGTGAGTTCGGCAGGGAACAAGTTGACGCGGAAACAAGACACAAAGTGGGGTTCACGGTTCCCGGCTATTGTCGGGCATTGGGTATTTTGAGGATGTTTCGGGTGGATTAAAGAGGAGTTTGTCCGGGAGTTTTATGGGGTTATTGTGGACACCCACAGGGTTGTGGTGGTTATCGGGGTTCAATGACTTGATGGTGGAAAGGCCACGGAATAAGACCTGAAACAGTGAGGTTCTCGGTAGGTGTTGTTTTGTGGACTGTTTGTGGTTGTCGGGGTTGGACGGGAAGTTGTGGGTGGTTTCGGGGCTTGTCCTTTGTTGTGGATATTTGTAAGGTACTTTGGGATGTGATGGTGAAAGGAATGAGATGGTTTGGACGAGGGATGGACGCGGGATGCTAGGTGCAAACCTGAGTACAAACCAAGCAAAAACAGTCGATAAGTTAACGATAATGACAAGGGGTTTTTAATGCCCAAGTCGACACCTTGAGGGGGTGACCAGTTTAACAAGGTCTAGTCCAAGGTTGCTAAGTGAAATGCTCATGAACAATCCAAGTGAGGGTGGTCGTAAAACCTTATGATGGACCCTGGTTTTGGGTTTTGTTGGACCACACAGTTCCAACGTCTACATACGTCGAGGGGTTTCTTAAGCTTGGGTTTTGATTAGGTCACACGGTCCTAACCAAGACTTACACCAAAGGGAAACCTTAGCTTGTGTTTAACTAGGTCACACAGTCCTAGCTTCAACTTATACCAAGGGGCTTGGCTCACACAAGAACCAAAGGTATTTCCGGAGCACCAACTAAGAATATCAATACCGGATTGAAAGACTTAGCAAGGATGAGTAAACACTCAAGTTTTATATTCAAATAACTCTGAATTTTACAATGCCCTAAGGCCTCTATTTATAGTACAAAAGAGACTATTCTAGAAAGCAAATGAAAAGACACAAACTAACACCTAGTGTGGACACATTTGGATTGACTTGGTGACCAAGGGAGTTCGGCCAACCCTTCCTCTTCCCTAGGCCGAAATTGTGGTCTCCCATGTAACCATATTCATGAACTAGATTCTTCCAACAACCTCATCTTCTTGGAATGTGTTGGATGCTTCCATTCTTGGTATTTGTTTGGATGATCAATTGGACCACCTCTTGCTATTCTCTTGGCCGAATTTGGAGTCTTCAATGTAGTCAAATATGTGGTTGAGATGTCCTCTTGGAATCCGTTTGTTCTAGATGGTTGTTGTTCTTGCCATCTTGTCGGCCAAGTCGTCTTTTGTCCTTGACATGGTGTACTCTCGGCCTAGTCACCTTTGTGACTTATTAATTGTATCCCAATTACATAGCATACTATGTCCTAAGCTAGCAACTAAGCTAAGAATAAAAGACAAGCTAAAAGAATATACACGGTCTTGGCCAAGACCAACCAAGAAGGCTGAAAATACAAGACTTTTTAAATCTTAATGTCACAACTCCAACTCCATTCCATTTTCCATGCCATGTTAGGCATATAAGTGCAGAATTATGTACCATTGTTGGCAACCATAGTAAATCTCTTCTCGGCTTTGGTTGAGAGTTTAAGTCCGCGGGCTAATTTAAATCATTCTCCCCTTCTTGAAAAGAATTTGTCCTCAAATTCGGATGGTTCAAGTATGAAGGCATCTTAGGAACATAACATATTAGACCTAGTTCGTCGCCCGAAATTTTCATCTCACATAAGCCGCTTCGGAACTTAGCCAACAACTTGAAGGAACCATATCTCAAGTAGCCTTCCCATTTAATCAAGTCGTCATAAGGCCATGGTTTGTGGTGCGTGCCTGCCAGCCAACCTTTCATCACGGCTCGGGGTTCTTTCATTAGGTTGGCAGCAAGCTCTTGCTCAACTTGTACCGTCATGACCATGATAGGGGTAGTATAGGGATCACTACTTTGGATGTCATAACTTCCGAGTGACATTACAACTCTATCCGCCCTTTTCTTGCTCAACTTCCTCTCCGGTCTTCATTGGTGGAGATCTTTTTTTCAAGACGACCTTTGAATACATTTTGGCTCCACATAATTCTCTCACATACGTGCGCATCCTTGACCATGGAGATTCGGACGTCATGACGAGGTTGTAAACCATCCGGTGACCAATGTTCACTTCCCATACATCCTTTTGTTTCGGTACCACCAAGAAAGGTACAGTGTTGGAGCTAAGGCATTCTTGGTCATTCTCCTTGCCTAACTTTTCTTGTTCTTCACATCCATAGGTTTGCCGAATAGACAACGAACTTCTTGAAAATAAATCTAAAGTGAGTTCATTTCATTATCTTCCCTTGGTAGGATTCCGAATGTGTTGTTCCTTCGGAATTCTATGTCGGCATCTTCTTCCATGCGGGTTGGCTCATATAATGGGTTGACAAAGAAGGTACCGCCCATTTCCTCAACTTGGTACAAAGGATTGGTAAACAAGGTCCAACATTTTTTTGTTTCTTTATCCTCCTTCGTAAGGTAGGGATCGGCCATGAAATAAGGCTCTCGTGAATACATGGCTCGGTTGTTTCCTTTTGCATCATCATAGGGAGGGAGGGATCTTCCGAGAACTCTCTCACAAATAGGATCAACATTATTGCTTGATGGTAGATCGGTGGTTGTCTCATTCGGTATGGCATCTCCCGAAACCTCTACGGGTTCTTTCAAATCGGTTTCTTCTCTACATGAAAAATATTCATGGCACTTCCCTTCTTAGACACATCCTCTATCTTTTGTGCATCAAGTAAGGGGGTCTCAGGACACTCCTTGGCTTCTGATTCCTCAAAGGACTTCCCACAATCTTCATTTGTCACCACTCGGGGGTTAGGAACACCTTCTTCTCCTTTTGCCTTAACCCTGTTGTGACCTCTACCTTCTTCTATGTATCTCTTTCTACAACTCCTTGGTCATACAATGGATTATTAAAATAAGTATTACCTTCTTCTTCCGTTTGATCTATTTTGTGAGGGGTTTAGTAAAAATGGTACTACCTATTTTCATAACATTGGTGGGCTTTATGTAAGACTTTGGGGCATCTCTCCTTTGTAGTTCCTTAATTATGCCTCTAAAGGTGCGGCATGACGCCACTTCAACTTTTTCTTGGCGACGTGTGGGGAGTTGGAAATATAGACTTTGCTCATGCTCCCTTTGCAAGAATTTTCTCATCAAATGTTTCTCTAATTTTCTACAAGAGTCAATCTTGGACTTGCCACTTCTTTTTTGATTTGTTTTTAGATTTTTGTACCAATCGGAAGCAAATGATTTGAAACTCGATTTGGAAACTTTGAAGCGCTTATGATCGTTATATTGCTGGTACTTGAAAATCCCCTCAATGGTGTTTAACCATTTATGGAACTCTTTTGGTTTCATAGATCCATGAAAGGTTGGGAGATCAACATCTCTTTGTAATATTGGCACATGCTCGGCAAAAATGTCGCTAACAATTTTTCGAAGTTCTTTCTTGTTCGTAAGGGACATTTTTGTGATGGTCATTGCGTCAAGGCGATGGGTACGCCTTGCTCTGATTCCAATTTTATGTAATTACGGAGGGGTGAGTTCGGCATGGAACAAGTTGACGCGGAAACAAGACACAAAATGGAGTTCACGGTTCTCGGCTATTGTCGGGAATTGGGTATTTTGAGGATGTTTCAGGTGGATTAAAGAGGAGTTTGGTCCGGGAGTTTTATGGGGTTATTGTGGACACCCACAGGGTTGTGGTGGTTATCGGGGTTCAATGACTTGATGGTGGAAAGGCCGCGGAATAGGACCTGAAACAGTGAGGTTCTCGGTAGGTGTTGTTTTGTGGACTGTTTGTGGTTGTCGGGGTTGGACGGGAAGTTGTGGGTGGTTTCGGGGCTTGTCCTTTGTTGTGGATATTTGTAAGGTACTGTGGGATGTGATGGTGAAAGGAATGAGATGGTTTGGACGAGGGATGGACGCGGGATGCTAGGTGCAAACCCGAGTACAAACAAAGCAAAAACAGTCGATAAGTTAACGATAATGACGAGGGGTTTTTAATGCCCAAGTCGACACCTTGAGGGGGTGACCAATTTAACAAGGTCTAGTCCGAGGTTGCTAAGTGCAATGCTCATGAACAATCCAAGTGAGGGTGGTCGTAAAACTTATGATAGACACTGGTTTTGGGTTTTGTTGGACCACACAGTTCCAACGTCTACATACGTCGAGGGGTTCCTTAAACTTGGGTTTTGATTAGGTCACACGGTCCTAACCAAGACTTACACCAAAGGGAAACCTTAGCTTGTGTTTAACTAGGTCACACAATCCAAGCTTCAACATACACCAAGAGGCTTGGCTCACACAAGAACCAAAGGTATTCCCGGAGCACCAACTAAGAATATCAATACCGGATTGAAAGACTTAGCAAGGATGAGTAAACACTCAAGTTTTATATTCAAATAACTCTGAATTTTACAATGCCCTAAGGCCTCTATTTATAGTACAAAAGAGACTATTCTAGAAAGCAAATGAAAAGACACAAACTAACACCTAGTGTGGACACATTTGGATTGACTTGGTGACCAAAGGAGTTCGGCCAACCCTTCCTCTTCCCTAGGCCGAAATTGTGGTCTCCCATGTTACCATATTCATGAACTAGATTCTTCCAACAACCTCATCTTTTTGGAATGTGTTGGATGCTTCCATTCTTGGTATTTGTTTGGATGATCAATTCGACCACCTCTTGCTATTCTCTTGGCCAAATTTGGAGTCTTCAACGTAGTCAAATATGTGGTTGAGATATCCTCTTGGAATCCGTTTGTTCTAGATGGTTGTTGTTCTTGCCATCTTGTCGGCCAAGCCGTCCTTTGTCCTTGACATGGTGTACTCTCGGCCTAGTCACCTTTGTGACTTATTAATTGTATCCCAATTACATAGCACACTATGTCCTAAGCTAGCAACTAAGCTAAGAATAAAAGACAAGCTAAAAGAATATACACGGTCTTGGCTAAGACCAAACAAGAAGGCCGAAAATACAAGACTTTTTAAATCTTCATGTCACAAATCCAACTCCATTCCATTTTCCATGCCATGTTAGGCATATAAGTGCAGAATTATATACCATTGTTGGCAACCTTAGTAAATCTCTTCTCGGCTTTGGTTGAGAGTTTAAGTCCGCGGGCTAATTTAAATCATTCTCCCCTTCTAGGAAAGATTTTGTCCTCAAATTCGAATTGTTCAAGAATGAAGGCATCTTAGGAACATAACATATTGGACCTAGTTCGTCACCCGAAATTTTCGTCTCACATAAGCCGCTTCGGAACTTAGCCAACAACTTGAAAGAACCATATCTCAAGTGGCCTTCCCATTTAATCAAGTCGTCATAAGGCCATGGTTTGTGGTGCGTGCCTGCCAACCTTTCATCACAAGGAGTCACGGCTCGGGGTTCTTTCATTAGGTTGGCAGCAAGCTCTTGCTCAACTTGTACCGTCATGACCATGATAGGGGTAGTATATGGATCACTACTTTTGATATCAAAACTTTCGAGTGACATTACAAGTCTATCCGCCATATTCTTGCTCAGCTTCCTCTCGGGTCTTCATTGGTGGAGATCTTTTTTTCAAGCCGACCTTTGAATACATTTTGGCTCCACATAATTCTCTCACATACGTGCGCATCCTTGACCATGGAGATTCGGACCTCATGACGAGGTTGTAAACCATCCGGTGACCAATGTTCACTTCCCATACATCCTTTTGTTTCGGCACCACCAAGAGAGGTACCGTGTGGGAGCTAAGGCACTCTTGGTCATTCCCCTTGCCTAACTTTTCTTGCTCTTCACATCCATAGGCTTGCCGAATAGACAACGAACCTCTTGAAAATAAATCTAAAGTGAGTTCATTTCATTATCTTCCCTTGGTGGGATTCCGGATGTGTTGTTCCTTCGGAATTCCACGTCGTCATCTTCTTCCATGCGGGTTGGCTCATATAACGGGTTGACAAAGAAGGTACCGCCCATTTCCTCAACTTGCTACAAAGGATTGGTTAACAAGGTCCAACATTTTTTTGTTTCTTTATCCTCCTTCGTAATATATTAATAGGTAGGGATCGGCCATGAAATAAGGTTCTCATGAATACATGGCTCGGTTGTTTCCTTCGCATCACCATAGGGAGAGAGGGCTCTTCCGAGAACTCGCTCACAAATAGGATCAACATTATTGCTTGATGGTAGCTCGGTGGTTGTCTCATTCGGTATGGAATCTCCCGAAACCTCTACGAGTTCCTTCAAATCGGTTTCTTCTCTACATGCCAAAATATTCATGGCACTTCCCTTCTTAGACACATCCTCTATCTTTTGTGCATCAAGTAAGGGGGTCTCTGGACACTCCTTGGCTTCGGAGTCCTCAAAGGACTTTCCACCATCTTTATTTGTCACCACTCGGGGGTTAGGAACACCTTCTTCTCCTTTTGTCTTATCCCTGTTGTGACCTCTACCTTCTTCTATGTATCTCTTTCTACAACTCCTTGGTCATACAATGGATTATTAAAATAAGTATTACCTTCTTCTTCCGTTTGATCTATTTCGTGAGGGGTTTAGTAAAAATGGTACTACCTATTTTTTTAACATTGGTGATCTTTATGTAAGACTTTGGGGCATCTCTCCTTTGTAGTTCCTTAATTATGCCTCTAAAGGTGCGGCATGACGCCACTTCAACTTTTTCTTGGCGACGTGTGGGGAGTTGGAAGTATAGACTTTGCTCATGCTACCTTTGCAAGAATTTTCTCATCAAATATTTCTTTAATTATCTGCAAGAGTCATTCTTGGACTTGCCACTTCTTTTTTGATTTGTTTTTAGATTTTTGTACCAATCGGAAGCAACTGATTTGAACCTCGATTTGGCAACTTTGAAGCGCTTATGATCGTTATATTGCCGGTACTTGAAAATCCCCTCAATGGTGTTTAACTATTTATGGAACTCTTTTCATTTCATAGCTCCATCAAAGGTTGGGAGATCAACATCTCTTTTTAATATTGGCACATGCTCTGCAAAAATGTCGCTAACGATTTTTCGAAGTTCTTCCTTGTTCGTAAGGGACATTTTTGTGATGGTCATTGCGTCAAGGCGATGGGAGCGCCTTGCTCTGATACCTATTTTATGTAAGTACGGAGGGGTGAGTTCGGCAGGGAACAAGTTGACGCGGAAACAAGACACAAAGTGGGGTTCACGGTTCTCGACTGTTGTCGGGCATTGGGTATTTTGAGGATGTTTCGGGTGGATTAAAGAGGAGTTTGTCCGGGAGTTTTATGGGGTTATTGTGGACACCCACAGGGTTGTGGTGGTTATCGGGGTTCAATGACTTGATGGTGTAAAGGCCGCGGAATAGGACCTGAAACAATGAGGTTCTCGGTAGGTGTTGTTTTGTGGACTGTTTGTGGTTGTCGGGGTTGGACGGGAAGTTGTGGGTGGTTTCGGGGTTGTACTTTGTTGTGGATATTTGTAAGGTACTGTGGGATGTGATGGTGAAAGGAATGAGATGGTTTGGACGAGGGATGGACGCGGGATGCTAGGTGCAAACCCGAGTACAAACCAAGCAAAATCAGTCGATAAGTTAACGATAATGACAAGGGGTTTTTAATGCCCAAGTCGACACCTTGAGGGGGTGACCAATTTAACAAGGTCTAGTCCGAGGTTGCTAAGTGCAATGCTCATGAACAATCCAAGCGAGGGAGGTCGTAAAACCTTATGATAGACCCTGGTTTTGGGTTTTGTTGGACCACACAGTTCCAACATCTACATACGTCGAGGGGGTTCCTTAAGCTTGGGTTTTGATTAGGTCACACGGTCCTAACCAAGACTTACACCAAAGGGAAACCTTAGCTTGTGTGTAACTAGGTCACACAGTCCTAGCTTCAACTTACACCAAGAGGCTTGGCTCACACAGGAACCAAAGGTATTCCCGGAGCACCAACTAAGAATATCAATACCGGATTGAAAGACTTAGCAAGGATGAGTAAACACTCAAGTTTTATATTAAAATAACTCTAATTTTACAATGCCCTAAGACCTCTATTTATAGTACAAAAGAGACTATTCTAGAAAGCAAATGAAAAGACACAAACTAACACCTAGTGTGGACACATTTGGATTGACTTGGTGACCAAGGGTGTTCGGCCAACCCTTCCTCTTCCCTAGGCCGAAATTGTGGTCTCCCATGTTATCATATTCATGAACTAGATTCTTCCAACAACCTCATATTCTTGGAATGTGTTGGATGCTTCCATTGTTGGTATTTGTTTGGATGATCAATTCGACCACCTCTTGCTATTCTCTTGGCCAAATTTGGAGTCTTCAATGTAGTCAAATATGTGGTTGAGATGTCCTCTTGGAATCCGTTTGTTCTAGATGGTTGTTGTTCTTGCCATCTTGTCGGCCAAGCCGTCCTTTGTCCTTGACATGGTGTACTCTCGGCCTAGTCACCTTTGTGACTTATTAATTGTATCCCAATTACATAGCACACTATGTCCTAAGCTAGCAACTAAGCTAAGAATAAAAGACAAGCTAAAAGAATATACACGGTCTTGGCCAAGACCAAACAAGAAGGCCGAAAATACAAGACTTTTTAAATCTTCATGTCACAAATCCAACTCCATTCCATTCTCCATGCCATGTTAGGCATATAAGTGCAGAATTATGTACCATTGTTGGCAACTTTAGTAAATCTCTTCTCGGCTTTGGTTGAGAGTTCAAGTCCGCGGGCTAATTTAAATCATTCTCCCCTTCTTGGAAAGAATTTGTCCTCAAATTCAAATGGTTCAAGTATGAAGGCATCTTAGGAACATAACATATTGGACCTAGTTCGTCGCCCGATATTTTCTTCTCACATAAGCCGCTTCGGAACTTAGCCAACAACTTGAAGGAACCATATCTCAAGTAGCCTTCCTATTTAATCAAGTCGTCATAAGGCCATGGTTTGTGGTGCGTGCCTGCCAACCTTTCATCACAAGGAGTCACGGCTCGGGGTTCTTTCATTAGGTTGGCAGCAAGCTCTTGCTCAACTTGTACCGTCATGACCATGATAGGGGTAGTATATGGATCACTACTTTTGATGTCATAACTTCCGAGTGACATTACAAGTCTATCCGCCATTTTCTTGCTCAGTTTCCTCTCGGGTCTTCATTGGTGGAGATCTTTTTTCAAGCCGACCTTTGAATACATTTTGGCTCCACATAATTCTCTCACATACGTGCGCATCCTTGACCATGGAGATTCGGACCTCATGACGAGGTTGTAAACCATCCGGTGACCAATGTTCACTTCCCATACATCCTTTTTTTTCGGCACCACCAAGAGAGGTACCGTGTTGGAGCTAAGGCATTCTTGGTCATTCCCCTTGCCTAACTTTTCTTGATCTTCACATCCATAGGTTTGCCGAATAGACAACGAACCTCTTGAAAATAAATCTAAAGTGAGTTCATTTCATTATCTTCTCTTGGTAGGATTCCGGATATGTTGTTCCTTCGGAATTCCATGTCGGCATCTTCTTCCATGCGGGTTGGCTCATATAATGGGTTGACAAAGAAGGTACCGCCCATTTCCTCAACTTGGTACAAAGGATTGGTAAACAAGGTCCAACATTTTTTTGTTTCTTTATCCTCCTTCGTAATGTAGGGATCGGCCATGAAATAAGGCTTTCGTGAATACATGGCTCGGTTGTTTCCTTCGCATCATCATAGGGAGGGAGGGATCTTCCGAGAACTCTCTCACAAATAGGATCAACATTATTGCTTGATGGTAGATCGGTGGTTGTCTCATTCGGTATGGCATCTCCCGAAACCTCTACGGGTTCCTTCAAATCGGTTTCTTCTCTACATGCAAAAATATTCATGGCACTTCCCTTCTTAGACACATCCTCTATCTTTTGTGCATCAAGTAAGGGGGTCTCTGGACACTCCTTGGCTTCTGATTCCTCAAAGGACTCCCCACCATCTTTATTTGTCACCACTCGGGGGTTAGGAACACCTTCTTCTCCTTTTGCCTTATCCCTGTTGTGACCTCTACCTTCTTCTATGTATCTCTTTCTACAACTCCTTGGTCATACAATGGATTATTAAAATAATTTTTACCTTCTTCTTCCGTTTGATCTATTTCGTGAGGGGTTTAGTAAAAATGGTACTACCTATTTTCTAAACATTGGTGGGCTTTATGTAACACTTTGGGGCATCTCTCCTTTGTAGTTCCTTAATTATGCCTCTAAAGCTGCGGCATGACGCCACTTTAACTTTTTCTTGGCGACGTGTGGGGAGTTGGAAGTATAGACTTTGCTCATGCTCCCTTTGCAAGAATTTTCTCATCAAATATTTCTTTAATTTTCTGCAAGAGTCAATCTTGGACTTGCCACTACTTTTTTGATTTGTTTTTAGATTTTTGTACCAATCGGAAGCAAATGATTTGAAACTCGATTTGGCAACTTTGAAGCGCTTATGATCGTTATATTGCTGGTACTTGAAAATCCCCTCAATGGCGTTTAACCATTTATGGAACACTTTTGGTTTCATAGCTCCATCAAAGGTTGGGAGATCAACATCTCTTTTTAATATTGGCACATGTTCGGCAAAAATGTCGCTAACGATTTTTCGAAGTTCTTCCTTGTTCGTAAGGGACATTTTTGTGATGGTCATTGTGTCAAGGCGATGGCAGCGCCTTGGTCGATACCAATTTTATGTAAGTACGGAGGGGTGAGTTCGGCAGGGAACAAGTTGACGCGGAAACAAGACACAAAGTGGGGTTCACGGTTCCGGCTATTGTCGGGCATTGGGTATTTTGAGGATGTTTCGGGTGGATTAACGAGGAGTTTGTCCGGGAGTTTTATGGGGTTATTGTGGACACCCACAGGGTTGTGGTGGTTATCGGGGTTCAATGACTTGATGGTGGAAAGGCCACGGAATAAGACCCGAAACAGTGAGGTTCTCGGTAGGTGTTGTTTTGTGGACTGTTTGTGGTTGTCGGGGTTGGACGGGAAGTTGTGGGTGGTTTCGGGGCTTGTCCTTTGTTGTGGATATTTGTAAGGTACTTTGGGATGTGATGGTGAAAGGAATGAGATGGTTTGGACGAGGGATGGACGCGGGATGCTAGGTGCAAACCTGAGTACAAACCAAGCAAAAACAGTCGATAAGTTAACGATAATGACAAGGGGTTTTTAATGCCCAAGTCGACACCTTGAGGGGGTGACCAGTTTAACAAGGTCTAGTCCAAGGTTGCTAAGTGCAATGCTCATGAACAATCCAAGTGAGGGTGGTCGTAAAACCTTATGATGGACCCTGGTTTTGGGTTTTGTTGGACCACACAGTTCCAACGTCTACATACGTCGAGGGGTTTCTTAAGCTTGGGTTTTGATTAGGTCACACGGTCCTAACCAAGACTTACACCAAAGGGAAACCTTAGCTTGTGTGTAACTAGGTCACACAGTCCTAGCTTCAACTTACACCAAGAGGCTTGGCTCACACAGGAACCAAAGGTATTCCCGGAGCACCAACTAAGAATATCAATACCGGATTGAAAGACTTAGCAAGGATGAGTAAACACTCAAGTTTTATATTAAAATAACTCTAATTTTACAATGCCCTAAGACCTCTATTTATAGTACAAAAGAGACTATTCTAGAAAGCAAATGAAAAGACACAAACTAACACCTAGTGTGGACACATTTGGATTGACTTGGTGACCAAGGGTGTTCGGCCAACCCTTCCTCTTCCCTAGGCCGAAATTGTGGTCTCCCATGTTATCATATTCATGAACTAGATTCTTCCAACAACCTCATATTCTTGGAATGTGTTGGATGCTTCCATTGTTGGTATTTGTTTGGATGATCAATTCGACCCCTCTTGCTATTCTCTTGGCCAAATTTGGAGTCTTCAATGTAGTCAAATATGTGGTTGAGATGTCCTCTTGGAATCCGTTTGTTCTAGATGGTTGTTGTTCTTGCCATCTTGTCGGCCAAGCCGTCCTTTGTCCTTGACATGGTGTACTCTCGGCCTAGTCACCTTTGTGACTTATTAATTGTATCCCAATTACATAGCACACTATGTCCTAAGCTAGCAACTAAGCTAAGAATAAAAGACAAGCTAAAAGAATATACACGGTCTTGGCCAAGACCAAACAAGAAGGCCGAAAATACAAGACTTTTTAAATCTTCATGTCACAAATCCAACTCCATTCCATTCTCCATGCCATGTTAGGCATATAAGTGCAGAATTATGTACCATTGTTGGCAACTTTAGTAAATCTCTTCTCGGCTTTGGTTGAGAGTTCAAGTCCGCGGGCTAATTTAAATCATTCTCCCCTTCTTGGAAAGAATTTGTCCTCAAATTCGAATGGTTCAAGTATGAAGGCATCTTAGGAACATAACATATTGGACCTAGTTCGTCGCCCGATATTTTCTTCTCACATAAGCCGCTTCGGAACTTAGCCAACAACTTGAAGGAACCATATCTCAAGTAGCCTTCCTATTTAATCAAGTCGTCATAAGGCCATGGTTTGTGGTGCGTGCCTGCCAACCTTTCATCACAAGGAGTCACGGCTCGGGGTTCTTTCATTAGGTTGGCAGCAAGCTCTTGCTCAACTTGTACCGTCATGACCATGATAGGGGTAGTATATGGATCACTACTTTTGATGTCATAACTTCCGAGTGACATTACAAGTCTATCCGCCATTTTCTTGCTCAGTTTCCTCTCGGGTCTTCATTGGTGGAGATCTTTTTTTCAAGCCGACCTTTGAATACATTTTGGCTCCACATAATTCTCTCACATACGTGCGCATCCTTGACCATGGAGATTCGGACCTCATGACGAGGTTGTAAACCATCCGGTGACCAATGTTCACTTCCCATACATCCTTTTTTTTCGGCACCACCAAGAGAGGTACCGTGTTGGAGCTAAGGCATTCTTGGTCATTCCCCTTGCCTAACTTTTCTTGATCTTCACATCCATAGGTTTGCCGAATAGACAACGAACTTCTTGAAAATAAATCTAAAGTGAGTTCATTTCATTATCTTCCCTTGGTAGGATTCCGGATGTGTTGTTCCTTCGGAATTCCACGTCGTTATCTTCTTCCATGCGGGTTGGCTCATATAACGGGTTGACAAAGAAGGTACCGCCCATTTCCTCAACTTGCTACAAAGGATTGGTAAACAAGGTACAACCTTTTTTTGTTTCTTTATCCTCCTTCGTAATAAAATGTTAGGTAGGGATCGGCCATGAAATAAGGCTCTCGTCAATACATGGCTCGGTTGTTTCCTTCGCATCATCATAGGGAGGGGGGGATCTTCCGAGAACTCGCTCACAAATAGTGTCAACATTATTGCTTGATGGTAGCTCGGTGGTTGTCTCATTCGGTATGGCATCTCCCGAAACCTCTACGGGTTCCTTCAAATCAGTTTCTTCTCTACATGCCAAAATATTCATGGCGGGAATTGCGTAAGATTTATGCACTTAAGGTGTTTGACAAATTGTCTAAGTGAAGATTTCTTATCGTTATTGACCCGGCCTTGATCCAAGACATTTATTCTATGTAGATGATTGTTCGTAGCACGTTTGGGAACTCGAGAGCTATTGTTAGCCAAGCGACAATGGTACGTAGGGCTTACCTTTCTTTCTATCGGCATAATAGGAAAGAAAACGTCGTAAAACAAAGGTCCATTTTCCTAAATCTACTATTGATTTATAAGAAGCATGTCTATTTTTAGTAGGAAATGTCGTTCAAATCTTACTTGTCCCTAGTCTAGAGTACTTTCCGCATCGTATATCATTTCTTCTATATTGACATAATATGGTTCCTTATTGATGATTTCAAAAGCAAGACATGGTATGTTGTGTCGCTTCTCATTGGTTCATATAGAAAGGTGAAGTGATATCTTATCCGCATAAGGATAATCGGAGTTGAAACAACCTTACGTCACTCCGATAAGTTCCCAGAGTATTCCATATTCTTCAAATGGTTCTCATATATGTAGAGATGTATTTATGTTCCCCACAGAGGCCTATGGCTATATATACAAATCTTATTTGTATGATATTTCTCACAGAGTCCTACGGCGCTATATACGTGATATACTATATTAATGATATTTTCCACAGAGGCCTACAGCGTTATATACGTGATATACTATATTGATGATATTGCGCACAGAGACCTATGATGTAATATATGTGATTGTACTTATTTATAAGTAGTATGCTCCACAGTGACACTTCGTAGTTACAAGTTGTTTCTTTTGGTTTCCTTGCACATTGATGCCTTCATTTACATTTACTTACACCCTACATATTCAGTATATTATTTCGTATTGACGTCCCCTTTGTTGGGGCACTATGTTTCATGCCCGCAAGTGCAGGTAGACAGACTGATGCACCTCCTCAGTAGGTGTCGGATTCAGCTGTTAGTCATCGCACTCCACTTTCTTGGAGTTTTGTACAAAGTTGTTAGGCACTGTTGCATATATTTATAGTTATTTTGGGTATGGCGGGGCCCTGTTCTGTCCTGATGACATAATGTAGTACTCTTAGAGTCTTGTGTACGGCTTTGTCAGTTGTTAGTACGGTTGTTATGGCCTTTTCGGCCTTATTGTACATACATGTTGGTTAGTTGTTCATTGCTACATGTTGTTTAATTCAAACTTCCTTTATGGCTATCATTCTTAGTCTTTGTTGGCCCAAATGGTTATGTGTTCAGGTTAATTTATGTAGGTGGTACGCTCGAGCCGTTCAGGCGCCGGGTGCCGACCACCCCTCCCCCAAGGTTCGGGTGTGACAAACTTGGTATCAGAGCAGGTCTATCCTAGGAAATCTAAAAGTCGGGTCTAGTAAAGTCTTATTTATGGGTGTGTTGTGCACCACACTTATAAACATTAGGCTACAAGGCATTCAGGGATTGTTTCTATTCTTTCATCTCATAGATCATGCAGTAGAGCTAACTTGTAAGAATTTGAATCTAACTCATGCCTTATACAGTTCTAGTAATTCCAGTAATTAGAAAGACTCTGGCCAGTTCGTATTCGTGATAAGTAAATGAGATACCCCCCAACAGGTTATTGATAGGCCAGAGGTGCAAGTGATATACTAAAGTCTTGCAGTATGAGTATTTGATATATGGATGAGATAATGAATTCCTATAAAGGTAAAGTGCTGGTTTTAGGATGCAAGAGAAATAAGGTAAATAAGGTATATAGTACTGAATGTAGGAGATTATATGGTGATTGATATTTAGATAGAATGATGTGAGTAACGTTACCCCCCTTTCTGTAGTGGTAGAACCGCAATGAGAAGAACTTACAGAGTTTCTACAATCCTTATTAAGGGCAGTAGTGGAGAATAGTATAGTCATGTCGAAGGCACTCCTTTAGACCATGTATACCTGACGTACCTTGAAATTGTGAGATGAATAGGACTTTTAAAGAATCTTGAAGCTCCAGTGGCGAAGTATTGAACTCCTTGTGTGCAAGGCAATTATTTCCCTCAGAAAGTGTTCTATTTAAAGTAAGTAGAAATAGTAAGTGCCTAGGAAATAAGTGTGACACCCCACCGTTGGGGGTGTGGCCAGTACCCGGTACCTTACGGCTTGAGCGTACCACATCTCATTCGGCTCTGAATATGGGCTAACGAGGCCTCTAAACAATGACCGTAAGGGAATATGACCCTACATCCTACAAACAGAAGAGATCCAACAATATAAATATATACGTAAACTAGGGTCGGCAAGGCCATCAGTTGTCTAACAAACCATCTGAAAGGCCGACAAGGCCATACACGACTGCTATACACAGGACAACTGTCTACAAGACTCTAAATAGTACATGACACTATTAGGTCAGGATAGGGCCCCTCCACACCCATAATTATATACATACCAACTCAGACTAGCGCCTTCAGAATAGCTCTGACACCGCCGTTGAGCTGAGATCCTACCAAGGGTGGGCGTTGCTCCGTCTATCTGAACTTGAGGGCATGAAATGCAGTGCCCCAACAAGGGACGTTAGTATGAAAAATGTACTAAATATGTAAGGCAGATAAACATAGGTAAGAATAGTATATATATATATATATATAGCACCCGACCCTAATATGGGACTCAATGTTATTGCACCTAGCTGCAATGGTGTGCACATATAAGTATTGTACCTAGTTGACTATAGTGTGGCTCGGTGTCACAAAATAGATACATATATGTATATAGGATGCATGAATGACCTTATAAACCCAATAGGAACAGGACAGGGTGACACAAGGTCGTTAGCCCTCTGTCAATTGTTATGGAACTCATTTACAGCCAACGTTACAATTTATCATGAACTCAAGGTCAATAATTTAACGACTCTCAAGAGATATGAGACACAATCCCGACAAGGGGAAACCAACCAATGGGTTTCAATAGAATCCAAGGAAAATTGAACGATCATAGGTTCAATAATATAACAAAGGTAACGAAGAGCGTTAAACAACACCGACGAGGAAACAATCTTGATAATATTATTAGAACACAAGAATCACCTTTGACAAGGAACGTACGATGATCATGGAACCAATCTCAAGATTTACTAATAAGCACAACATCAACGATTGAGAGTAACCATGTTTATATCTTCTATGAATAAGAATTTCTTTTGGAACATTCGGTTTGACGATGCTTAACTTTGAATCATCACAATAATGAAGAAGAAGAAGGTCTTACATACCTTGAATAGTGCCCCCTTAGATAGTTATTACGAATCAGCCCTTCCCACTTACGTTAATCTTGGTTGCCTTCTTTTGGATATCCCATCACTTTTCTTTACTACAAAATAGCGCGTGATCCACAAAAATAAAAACGTTGTTGCCCATAACGAAGTCAAATAATGTTATTGTATAGATGTTCACTGAATAGCTTTGTTGTGTAAATCTATTGATGTAATAACGTTGCTACCAATACTCATTGAATATGTGGATATGTGTATCTATTCACATAATATGTTATTGTACATGTGCAATTCCTCTATGAGACGCACAATCCAAAAGGCCTTAATACATAGTCATGTATGGATCCACATGTCCAATTTTTTTCATGCCACCTTCATGTCTATGTGTTTTCCCCTAACAGATCTCAACTTTACTTGTAGTCATATTACATTTCCTTTCCATGCTCCATGTGTCCCTTATTATTCATGCAATTTGTCCTTTTGTCACTTGCCCATATCATTTTGTCTCCCTCTACGATGACTTATATTTTAATCATTTTTATTAACACACTTCATATACTTATTATCATATCATGTAATATGGCACTAGTCCATGGCCTCCTTTTTGCACACATAAAAATATTATTCCAATCATAGTTGTCACACTTTGAAATTTTTAAATTATTTTGGGACATCATTCTTTTGTACACTGATCTATTGATATGCATAACTAAATATGACCAAATATCCTCGTGTCTCAGGTCTACTTACATACATCGAGCATCGGTTTAAACCATAGCCTAAAAGTACAGGCTATTACAACCCTATTTCCTTCAACGAACCTCGTCAAAAAGCATTATCTTCTATTCATTTAGCTTTTATACTTCCCGACACTTCCTTAAACGTATTTTAAACCTTTGTTGTCCAGATACAAGGTCTTAAAATTTCTCTAAACACTTACATTTGACAACGATGTACTTTGACAAAAAACTACAATGTGTAATAAAAATATGGGATGTAAGAATAAGACCAATTAAAGAAGGGGAAGTTATAGCCAGGGAATGTTTTGTCATAAGTATTTAAACTAAGGTAAGAAGTGAAATGGATAGCAAGGGGATGGTACAAACATAAGTTGGACACCTTAGTAAATATGAATAATGATTGAGAATCATACAATAAATATGGTAATGCGACAAGTTCATAGTCAAGTAAACCAGAACACAAGGAGAAGTAAATGATAAGTTGTGAAGATGAATATGTTGTGAGACTAATCACCTACTATGAGATTCGAACAGCCATATGCTAACAGAATAAACCGATCAAATAATCTAACCTCCTGAACTAGGAAGTATCGACATTCGAAAAGTTCCCTTAGTTAAGTGGAATACGAGTCATAGATTTGAGAAATTGTTATAAAAGTATTGTGAAATTGCAAGGTACGTAATCAGGCAATACAAGGATAAACAACATAGGAGGGACCAAAGAGTCCCCTGAGACTAACATGATTAGGAGATAAAAAAGGGTATTTTAAGAATTGAGAATGTTAGTTATAAACTCGTAACCTTCTATCCGTGTAAAAAATCAATAGTCCCTAGTCGTACTACATTCTCTTATAGGAACTAACTCAACAAGATCTCGCATTTCTTGCCTCTATGAAACCCATAAGGTACTACAAGGTGTCGATATAGACGAGATGTTACAAAGTACGGAACACTCCTGACAAAGGACAACATGAATTTAGGGAATCCCCTTAGAGTCAATAAACCATCATATCTTCCTTAGATGAGAATAGAGTGGACGGTTCGCCATACATATCATTTCAACAAACATGCCAAAAGTAATAAGAGTTTAGCCTTCACATTTCTTGTCTTTAAAGCTACAAGTCAGCATATAAGCCCTCGTATCCCTTACGGATGATTATATAAAGCGTCGATATCAATATCAAATCTATATCCAAACAAGAAACTTCATTTAGGCATCTTATCGATAACCTTAAACACAAAAGATTCTTACACTTGTTAACAAAGGGTACTTATGTAATTTGATCCCACGATTATCCGAAACATATTTCCTTAGGTTGACAATACCAATAATATACTAATCAATTCCAATTCATATCTTAATCAAAACAGCCCACAAGTCTATATACAATGAATTCATATGTTTATGGGGTTCGATTACGAATATCCTTTCACAACTTACGTCAAATCATCAATTAATCATAAACATAAATAGAGGAGGATAACTTTTACCTCGATGTGTCAAAACCTTCTCAAAACAGCAACTTGCCCCAATATCAAGGGTTTCAAAAACTGATTCAATGCGGAGAGGATACTTTCTATGATAGTCACATGATTAATGGCATTAATCTTATGTAATCGACCTTGGATTTGATCTTGGAAGCCATGGGAACTCTTTAGAGAGCTATTGAGAGCATTTAGGGTTTGGAATTTTGTATTAAGTGAGGTAAGGGTTGAGTTGGGCATTTAAAAAAATCCACCTCATCATTTTTGTCACTCCAGCTCGCTAGGCGAAGCCTAAGGCAAGCAAATCCTCGCTATGGAGCTCGCCGAGTAAGCTCCCTCAGCCAGTTTTCCAGCAGTTGCATAGTCCGACAAAAATGTGAATATATTTCTACTCCGATGTCGTATCAATGAACGGTTTATTGGGTTGGAAATAAGACTCCCTGAACTTGAACTTATTTAGGTGATTCACCCCATACCTTCTTATATATGGGGATATATGCCTTACCAAGTTATGTCAAAAATCTTGTTCCGAAATTCTACTTGACTTTCCTCGGATTTCGACAAACTTAATTTCTTTGATTCATTTTACCTCGAAACCTTGTGGTACACTTGATAACAACCTTGATTAACCTTATAAGGGTATCATTCCCTTTATGTCTTACGTTATCTAGCTTACGATGACGTCGACATACAAAGTGTGGGGTGTAACATCCTTCCCTCCTTAAGAACATTCATCATTGAATGTTAAGGTTTATCCGTTTAGCTACCTCATGATTAAAATTTTCCTCACACCAAGGTCTCTTATCTATGGTCATCACCCACGTATGACTATCACTTCTATATCTATGCTTAATCCTTTCTGATTCAAGCCTAGGTAACTCATTCTAATCTCACATAATATCTATACGCTGGACCCCCTCTTGGCCCTAACGTGAAGTCTATTACAAAAAGGTCAACATCTTCTCCTCACTCTCCTGATCTTACACTTCTTGTTCCCTAATTTATCACAAACCGTCGGCTCTGGTCGTTCTTGTTCCCTCTGAGATCTATTAATGCCTAATGGTCCTTCACTAACTAGATACCTCATCTTCTTTTCACCTATTATTATGGATGGATGCTTGTTTAATTTTTATGAAGTTAAGTATTCATAAAAATAAGCCATATGGATATCCGATCTATGAACACATAGGTGCATAGTAAAGGTTGACTATGGATGGTCTAAAAATGAAGCGCATAGTTCAGCCTAAGTAATAGTTAGTTAGCCCTACGGATAGTCTATGAACGCATAGAGGCATAATGAGGGTTGGTTATGGATAGTCTCAGTTGCACGCATAGTCCAATCCATGTATTGTGAGTCATACGGACGGTCTATTATACTATGCGTACGAGCCACCATTTATTCATGATTTTAAGTGAGCCTTACAGACGGTATCCTGTGAAACACGTAAGTGCCACTCTTATGTTTCAGTGTAGTCTTAAGGGCATATGACCTAATAGAGGAAAGTAATCAGATACAATGTATGATGGCCAAAACAGTATTATAGATAAGAGTTCTATAGTATGATAGTTCCATAGTATAGACAACATATTCTGATGAGCTCAGATGTCTCGCGATATGGTAAGAAGATCTAGAGTATTCTAGTATAGTTTCACTTATATATTATTCATATTCATGAGTTTCAAAGTTACGTATATATATGACGATGACAGTGCTACATTCACCTTACCTTCGGGGCTATACAGAGATGTAGTTTCCTTTAGGACTATATAGATAGACAGTTGCCTTCAGGGCTATATAGATAAATAGTTGCCTTCAGATTTATATACATTTGTCTTCGGGGCTATTACACTTACGCGTCAAACCCTATATGATTCCAGTTAGTTATGTCGGTACTATAGTTATGTTATGAGTCAGATAGAGATGGTTCCAGATTTTTATTCACACCTCATATTCATTCAGTACATTATGTATATACATATTAGTTCAATTTCAGTTTTAATGATTCAGTTATTATCTACCTTACATACTTGGTATATTTCTTTGTACTACGTCCCATTGTTAGGGCACTACATTTCATGCCTACACGTTCGGGCATCCGATTTGACGAGTCCTCATAGTAGATAGGATGAATATTCAGCTGAGGATTGGTAAGACTCCATTTCATTTAAAGTGCAGCCGATTCTAGAGGTGATGTTGATACCATATGTTCATAGACTTCATGGGTTAGTCGGTTCCCTATCCCGACTATGTTATGTTTGTCAGTTGTTCTTAAAGGCTTTTGTATACGTAGGTACACTTGTGGACAGTTATGTCAAGTCAGTGATATATTGTATAGGTTGAGGTATATATGTTTTGGGATTTTCTATTTGTAGATGCCTCAAGTTAAGTAAGTTATCAACTGTGGTGGGAAATGCGGCTGTAGATAGTGATTTGCGGCATAGATCCTCTTGCAGAATAGAGATGGTGGAGAGGCTATTTACAAGCCAAGCTCGAGCCCTCATTTGTTTAGTTCATTTTCTAGCCCATCCGAACCCTAAACACTCTCAACTACTCTCTAAGAGCTTAAATATTATTAGGGATCAATTCCTTAAGTTCATGAGGTGAAAATCCCCTTGGAGAACTTGGATTATCTTGCAAATCTTAAGTAGATTGTTGGACTAAAGCTTGGAGCTTTTCGGAGGATTGGGAGAGAATTTGGTATAGGAGATTTCTTGGGTGTTTAAAGGTACGTTCTTACTACTTTTTAATGTTTTCTAACTCCCCTAGACTAGATGGATCAATTGGGAAAACATAACACATGAGAATTGGGTTGAATCTCTAAGATAGGAACATGTTGATGGTTGAGTTGATTTGATTGACTTCTTGAGATAATTAAGGACAGATTTTGTAGAATATAGAAGGTGTAATCTTGGTATTGTTGTGGTTATTAAAGAAGCCATGAGCGTAGCTTAAATTTCCATGAAAACAATGTATGGAAATTGCGCACATTAGGTGTTTGATATAATGCTGTAATGAAACAATCGTGAAACCATCGATCTTAGGTTGATGATTGTAGAGTGAGAGGGACTACATAGGAGTAACGTTGGTCAACGATAAGGTATGTAAGGCTTACCCTCTTTCTTCTATTGGCATGATCGTTAAAGAGTCGTTATAGAAAAAATGTTTATTATCCTAATTTCATTCTTGAATGAAGAGTCATATCCACTCTTATTGTAAAACATTGTATGAGCCTTTATTTGTTCCTTGTCGAGGGTGTGTTCCTTACTTTTTAACGCTTCTTATTGTATGGTTGAGTCTAAGTTTTAGGATTGGATCGTAACGATGGTTGCTCCATAATGATAGGCGGGGGTTAACAACCTTGCGTCACCCCGTCTTGTTTCTATTGGTTGTATGAGGTCATTCATGTATTATATATATATATATATATATATATATATTATGACATCGAGCTGTGCTAAAGTCAGTCGGGTATGTCACTTATATGTGTACACCACTACAGTTAGATATGATAACACCGAGTCCTATATGGTCGAGTACGATATGACAATGGCATTGCCCCAATGTGTGGATATATATATATATATATATATATATTATGTATTTCATACGCCCTATGTGACTACCCAAGGTTCAGGTGGTTTCTTTACTCTTTTTTGCAGTTGTTATTGTCTTTACTTACGCTATCTACCTTACATATTTAGTACATTCTTCTTTACTAATGTCCCTTGCTTGGGCACTGCGTTTCATGCCTGCAGATACATATAGACATCTGAACGCTCCCCCGCAATAGGTGTGATTTAATTCAGTTGGTGTTGTTATGCTCCTTTCTTTCAAAGTTGTCTAGAGTGTTAGTAGGTAGTGGTTTTGCTGTATACATTTATCATGGGTATGACGGTCCCTGTCCTGACATGTTGCTACTCTATGTTATGTTTAGAGGCTTGTAGACCAATGTCGTGTATTTAGTTGTGTCATATGGCCTTATCATCTCCTTTCATATAGTTCATTGTATCTGTGATGGCCGTGTCGGCATTAGTATAAGTATATATGTTGTTGGGCCTCTTCTGCTTGTAGGACGCTATTGCACATTACTTTACAGTTGTAGGGGCCTTGTCGGCCCAAGTCTCTTTGCGTGTGGTTCAGGTACTATGGTTGGTACACTTGGGACTTAGGGTGCCGAGTGCCGGCCACCCCAACATTACCCCCCCCCCCCCCCCCCCCCATGTTGGGGTGTGACATATTTTTTGAAACTCGATATTTATCCAATAACATATTGGGCCAGTAGCAGTAGGGGTCTACAGTGCAGTCAAGTGTTAGGAGTTGGACTTTTGAAAAGCCCAACACTTCTTAGATCTATTTTCTCGCATGCTCTTCTGTTAATTGCTATATTTTGTCACTAACTCTCTGTATGTATTTGTTTTTGTTGTACAGAACTTGAAATGGTAGTAGATAATCCCCGTTCCCCTTTTAATTTTAGATTTTCCAGAAATCAAAATCTTTGAAAAATATATGTTTTCGTGACGTATTTCCAGAAAATTGAAAGGAGAAACCAATGAATCATTTTCATAAAGTATAATATTGCTTCCCTTTGCGTAAAGTGACTAGCGTCTTTTCGGAGAACATAGGAACTAAAACTTGAAAAAAACACGGCTTAGGTTAAATTAATGTAGGATCACTATTCATAATTTTTGCTAATTATGCATTGTAGGAGCATATTTTCAAGCCCATTCTTTCTCATCCAAACTCCGTCGGATGAGATATATACATATACTATTATTTTTATTAAGTATATACACATTTTACTCATATATCATAGTCATGTAACCATTTTTTCTTCTGCGTATACTTTATATATATATAGATTTATTATGTTCATTGCTTAAATGATTCCCACTTTCCTTCTTTAATCATATATATACATATGCATACATTATTTTTACCTTTTTGTTCTAAACATTATATCATAATACTATATTGCATACATACTTTATTTCATACGTCATGCATTATCACCTAGTGTAGCTCTTTAGGAAATCGTGATTAATATGAATAGGTAATTATAAAGAATAAGATAGATTGATAATCCCCTCTATTGCTAACCAAACTAAGTTTAAGGATTGATTTTGGGCAGGCTCTGAAGGGTGCTTAATACCTTTCCTTGGAGTAAATAAAACTCTTATCTAGAATTGCATAGGTTTTGTAGACTAAAAAACGGAGTAGACACATAAATACATATAGGTTTTTTTATTTCCCTTAAGAAATTAGGTGATGACTCTAACCCTTTAAAGAACAAGGTAGAAGAGTTAGGAAGTTGTAAAATATTTTGGACTCATTCAAAATAGGATGCAACAAGGACAGTCTAGCCATTCTGGTTCTTCCCATCAGCCTATGTTTCGTAGAGGATGTTTTGAGTATGGCGAGACTTGGAATTTCAAGAAGGAGTGCCCTAAACATAGGCACAATGGTTCATACTAAAGCTCGCAGAGTTCTCAAGGTTCTGCACTTAGGTCAGCATAACAGTCCGCTAGAGGAGGTGCTTAGAGTGGTAGAGGTAGAAAGTGATCAATGAAAGCCTCTGTTAACTCATCCCAAACTGCAGAAGATGAATTTTCCCCACGGGAATCTTCCCATGATTCATACCATATGATAGCAACATCCTTCAATTGATAGGTGGCAAATTCAATTGCCTCATTCTCAGTAGAATGCATGACTCGGAGAGTCCTCTTAATCTCATCAATGAAGTTCTAGGGATCCTCAGCTGGATTGGATCTTGTGAACACTAGAGGGTTCAGGAACTGGATGACCCTTCATGAACACCAATAGTTGGAGTCATTCCCTGATGCTGATTCTAAGTAGCAAAACACTAGGTGAGCAACTGGATAGCTCCCTTAATGTTACACCCCATACATTCATGTTAGAATGTATCGTATGTGAATCAATATGAGCCAGAGATGTTAAGGACCTTTACAAAGATAATGATGGGTTAAAACAAGTGTTAAGGAATTATCGTGAGGGTTGGAGGTTAAACAAATCAAAGATGTTATAACCCGTATTTTCGGGGTAAAACTAAGGGTGCTTAATATGCCAACGAGCTCGTGTTTTAAGGTATATGAATCATATAATATTGATATGAAAAGTTTTGATGTCAAGCAAGTTGTAAAACAAAAGTCGGAAAAAGTTATCGCAAGTTACGTTCAAAATTCTTCTGAAATTTGGGTCTAATGTCACTAAGCTTTTCTCCCAATATACTTGGAATTACGGGGTGGTCCAAAAACCAAAATTGAAGTTCTACGAGTGTAGTTTCCAACATATTTAAACCTTTCATATATATGCTATTGGAGTAGAGATATATTCACATTTTTGTGAAACTGCGCAGTCAGCACTGTTGGGACCCACTTGAGACGGGGCCGACCTTTGGTCGCTTTAAAGTTGATTAAGAGCTCATTAAAGGTCATTTTTAGGCCAAACATCATACTCCCACTCTCCTAAGACCTATCAACAGTTCCCTAAGGGTTCAAGGTGAAAACCAAGTGTTTATATCCAAATCCAACATCAAAAGCTAGCTCTAGTGGAGAACAACATTTTTATGGTGTTGTGGTGGCTTTGACAGTCGTTGTAAGATAAGAGGATCTTGGATTGAAGTTGGTGGTTGTTGTATAAGGTAATTATATCACTCTCCTAGTTGCACTTAAGTTTATATAGGTATTGTTTGGATAATTTGGTTGGAAAAAAAAGTATAACTAGCACATAGAAACGATGTTTGGAGTTATTGAACTATGTAGACTGTTTTGTAAGGTATATGTGGCCTTATATGGCTGGGAATATGAATAATAACTTGGTTATGATGTTTTTAGTATAATTATTCTTATTCACATGTCAAGCTTGTTGGAGAAAGTATTAACTAGAAGAGGAAATGGCTATAAAGCACTTGGAAATTGTTCACAGTGTTGCTATCTTATGTTAGGCTATTTTGTGTTATTTTGAAATTCTCTGAATTTATATTGTTAACATTCTGTACATATTGTTAGGTTAAGTAATAATTGATAATGGGGTTGAAGGGTTCTAAAAGGATCTAATCCAAGCTTGCCGCTCGTCGTGATAAATAATAGTTTCATTGGTGATGTTTGTGCACTTGTTGTTGTGTAAATAGATTGGTGTTGTTGGGATGTTTGGTGTGTTGTGGTGCTGCAAGTATATAGTTTAAGGTTCTATGTGTTCTTTTTATTTTTATGAACTTGAGAAAGTAAGGAAAATGGGGAATATGCTGTCCGATTTTATATAGAATGAGCTTGCCGCTCGACATGGATTTTTGAACTACTCGTAATTAACGTTAGTACCCTTATTTTTGGTTGTAGACTTAGATGTGAAGGAGGCTAATTCTAGCTTGATATGTCGTGGTTCGATATAAGGTATGTAAAGGCAATTTCATTCCTTCTTTTGGCCTGATTCTAAACGAACGAAACGTAAACGAATGATATTTATAATGACTCTACTCTTAGTAGTTTAGAAGCTTATGTCTTTGTCTTACATGATGTATTATGATCCACTATATTGATCTTTCATTTTTAATTAAACATATATTGATGATGTTAGTCCCATAACGTATTAGGACGTTTACCGATCTTACGTTACTTCGAAAGGTTTAGAAATGTTATTCCACGAGTCTATCATATATATATATATATATATATATATATATGACACCGAGCCGCGCTATAGTCGATCGGGTACGACACTTAGATGCACACAACTATAGTTAGGTATAATAATATCGAGTCCTATTAAGGCCGGGTATGATATGATGAGAATTCGCCCCATAGAGAGGCTTGATATGATATTATATGGCCCCATAGTGTGGCCCGATTTTACTACCATGCATATGATCATGGTTAGGTCAGTTGTATACCCCAGTGGCAGTTCTGAGTTTCACGTTAACTTTTGTACCCTTCTCTTATATTACATTCTTATGTACATGTTTTACATGCCTTACATATTTAGTACATTCTTTCATAATGACGTCCATTTACTGGGGTGCTATGTTTCATGCCAACGGGTGCAGGTAGATAGACAGACATACCTCCACAGTAGGTTGCTCAGTTTAGTAGTTGGTCATCGCACTCCTCTTCTTCCGGAGTTGCTGTATAGAGAGTGGTAGTCTATGATGCTTATGCTATAGCTATTTTGGGTATGGAGGGCCCATGTCTCGACTTGATGACATGTTGTGGTACTCTTAGAGGCTTGCAGACTAGTGGTTATTGTATATTTGTTTTGTACAACCTTATCAGCCTCCTTGTCAGCTGTTGGTACTTTTGTTATGGACTTATCATCCTTGTTATGTATGTACATATTAGTTTGGTTGTCACTTGTTATATCCAGGTATTCTATATGATTGCCATATGAGGCCTTGTCGGCCCAGACCGTTATATGTTTATATCATGATACATAGGTGGTATGCTCGGGCCATTAAGGTGTGGGGTGTTGGCCTCACCCCCTAAGGTTGGCATGTGACACTTAATTTTAGTATCAGTTGAACTGGACGGTGGAGATAAAGTTTAGGGTGCTTGACCCGATGCAAACTCCTTGAGTCTGAGAGTCAACTTATGGGGCAATATTAGTATTAGCACTTTGGGTTGTGGCTGACTTTCTTTTCGCATACATTTTCTGGAAAAAAAAATAATACTCATGAATTAGAATAATTCCTGAAGGCATAACACTATTTGCACGATCTAGGATATGAAAGAAGTGGGAAAATATTGAATGTCATAGTAGTCAATCATTCATATGTGTGGTGCGCACACATATACAAAGGAAACTCCACTAGACACTGATTCATTAGATACCTAGGACACTTGAACCTAGTCCTCTGATACCAAGTTTATTACAACCCAAACCTAGACTTGAGTGGACCGGCACTCGGTGCCTGAACTTGAACAAATGTACCATATACATGACATAACATAAGACATAGGTTGTGCATAAATATTCATCATAAGATAATTTAAATGCTAAAAATCATTGTATGTCTTATAATTGAATAACTGTAATAGTTTCAAAACATAAATCATATAGCCACAATGTGTAAGGAAAACATCTGCTAAACTGACATAACATAATAGTCTATGAAGACTCTATCATGAACAAGAGTCCAAGCATTTACCGGGACAAGGCTCCAGCATACCCCAAAATTACTAAAATAATTGAATGAAATATAATGTCCCAAATAGTAAGTGGAGCTCACCAAAGCTGATACGTAAAGGTCCAAATGAGGATTCATGTCATCCTGAGTCTCTATACCTGCATCTGAAATGCACTGACTCTGGTAAAAGGGGTGTAAGTATTGTGGAATAGTACTCGTATTTAAAGCAACTGAATGATATAAGCGTAAGGAGTGGACAACGCCTGAGGGAATGGGCACCCCAAATCAATAAACATAAGTCATGAAAGAATACTGAAACTGAAACATGGAAATATTAAACATTTATATAATAATCATACGTAAACCTCTAGAGAAGATTAGAGGCTCAAAATGAAAGTTCAACAGGTAGTCTCACGATCGGGCACTCATGCCCCGACATTGTCATTGTATACTCCCGCGGGTCGGAAGGCGGCGTTTTAAGGGAGATGATTAATATAACTGACATACAATCCACCATGTGAGCACATGTAGTGTGACCTCTGCCTGATCAGCTAAGTTATCTCATACCTTGTTGGGGTAAGAGACATACATGATATGACTAGATTCATAAATAAATGTACAATGGGGTAACATGAAGGAGTCACCCGAATTAACGGAACGATCCTTATCCTACACTAGCTTACGTAGTTTCAGGTGTGTGTCACCTTCTAGGTAATCAATACTACTCCCAAAATATTAAGTGATAAAGATGGAATATACACCCATGGTTATCATATCATAATTCATAACATAGTTCATCATGTGAATCATAGAATAGTTTCATAAAACATAGAATCATTAAGAGTTCATCAATTTCGAACAAGTTATAGTTCATCATATGATTCATACTTCATGTTGGAAACTCATAGAAATCAAGTTATGAGTTTTCATGGAATACATAGGGAGTTCATGTCATTCATATTGATATAACATGAACGAATACGAGGTTTCATCATTGAAAATCTATGAACATTAAGACTTCTCATAAAATAGGGCATAATCATTCTTTTGTTGAGAATTCATGGAAATCGTAAATGAGCGTGGCGTAGCACACGTGGATAGAATCATTACATAACTTTAATTACTTTAAACAATCGAACGAAACTAAAATCCTTGATGTAAAACACCAAAAACCTTGCTTGACCTTTGGAAGGATTTACCTTGAAAACCCTAAGATTGAATGGTGATTCATGTTTATATTCCATTAATTGATATTGGCATTGCGTGGAAATAGTTAAAAAGGATTTACCTTGATGTAAATGAGGAGAGGACCGTGCTTAGGGCTTGAAAAACAAAGTCTAGGAATAAAATGTACAAGTGTTATACTTATAGACTAGAGGCAACCTTAGTTGTCAAGTTGTGATGGACAATGCGGTGGAGTTGCCCATGATGGGCTTGACATCGCATCATCCAGCACGATGAATTTCATTGTTTTAGGCAGCGCGCCTTCTGCCATTTCCGCACTTAGCCAAATTTAATTTTTTTCCTCATGACAACCATTCCACCGCATCATGACCTCCATCGCGCCAAACTTTGGTGCGATGGGCCTCGCGTTGCACTACCTTGCGGGGTCCAACACTTAGAATATTTTCTTTGTTTTTGGTTGAATATGTATAAGTCTTTGTATAGAGTATGAATTTACAAAAGGTCTGAAGCGTTAGAACCTAAACGTCAATATGCATCCTCTTAGTTCGAGTTGAACTGCTCATTTTCAATGGGTCAGTCCTTAGCCCGGAAGTACAAGGTATTACATGTTGATCCATGATATATGATGTGTTTATCCATCCTTGCATAGTATTCCTCTCCAAGGTCTGAAAACTCCTTAAAAAACGTGTAGATTAGGTCTTTATAGTGTTAAGATTTGACTATGGACTCAATCTATAAGTGAAGTCCAAAACCTACTCGAATTGGTAGAAAAATGCCAAGTCATGTCGTATAGGGTGGGAACCTAGAACGATGTGTTCTTGTTATTTTGGGAGAACTTTTACATCTTCAAACAATGAAGGAACGACATTCTTGTTACACCTCGTAGTTTCACGTCTAGTCATACCGTCGATTGATACTGATATCTCAGGAAGATATGTGACCTTATGGAAGGGTAATGAAGGTTAAAAGCTTGTTTATAGTAGTACCGGGATGTATAGAAGTTAAACGGATTAAAGAAAATATGTTTCGTCGAAATCAGCAAAATTCCAGAATTACAGCCCAAAATGTACGAACCTCACAAATTGGGATTTCCACCGTACTTTTTCCTGCAAAATTCATGTTTCAGGTCTGATTATATGGTCTAATTATACGGACCGTATAATTATACCGTATAAAAGGGCGGTGCAATTTCTTTTCTTGTATATAAATAAAGTCCTCGACTTGGGGTCTTCATTTCACTTCTATACATACCCTATATCATCCAAAAAACTTTCTCCAAGGCTCTCCATCAACTTGGAACTAAATCCAAGGTCAAACCATGCTAAATGATGATAAGGAATCTCATCGCTACCGCTAACTTTCTTTCTTGCTCGTTGTGACGACGTATGAGGTGTCTTGGTGTTGGAGTAAGCTGAGGAACAGAGGGTTCTTGGTGTATTTGAGGTAAGTCTCATCTTCCCTAGCCTAATATTAAGTTTGTACAAGTATTGAGTTGAATTTTGTTGGAGGATTTTTGAAGAACATAGTAACTATGAAACTTGAAGTTAAGTTATATTTTATGGGCTGTTTTTACATGATTTAAGCTACCAAATGGAGTTGTAAAGGCATGGATAGCATGGTGGGAATGAGAAGGAGTGAGGATGAGGGTTTTTGTGCAAAGACATATTGAATTTGTACTATAAACGACCCTATGTAAGCACATAAGTTGTTCGATAAAATGTCTAAATGAATTTTCCTATAGAATATGAAGCTGCTATTGATACCAATCCTTTGTGTGATATAGATAATTATCCGTAGAAAGTGTGAGGACTCGTGGGACGTTGTAGCTTTGGGAATAAGGTATGTAAGGCTTATCTGTTCTTTGGCATGATTCGTAAACCAAATGACTTCCTAAAAATGATACTTTCCAAGCTTAGCTAAATCATCCATGTTTCATTTCTTGTAGGAGGATAACGACTATAGGTCACTCTAACTCTTGTTATCGTGTTTTGAGATCTTTTATCACACTTATATATATGTATCTATTTTTTTACCAATCCGCGCTATAGTTGGCCGGGTATGGCACTTATACGTGCATACCACTGCAGTTGGTTTTGACATTACCAATTTTACTTACATGCATATATTCATGATTGTGTTGGTCGGGTGCCCCTCTTTCCGAGTTCCAGGTTGACTTTTGTACCTTTATCTCTCGTATTACATTTTTGTTTTACATATGTTATATGCCTTACATATTCAATACATTTTTCATACTAATGCCATTTTCTGGGGGAATGTATTTATGCCCGCAGGTACAGGTAGACAGAGCGACACACCTTTTTAGTAGGGTGTCTATTCTCAACTATTGATAGTCGCACTCCACTCCTCCGGAGTTGCTATTTGGAGTCGATAGGTACTTGTATATATATTTTGGTATTTTGGGTATGGTGGGGCCCTATCTCAACCATATCGTAGTACTCTTAGAGGCTTGTAGACCAGTATCAGTGTGTATTTCATTTTGTTTGGCCTTGTTCGTTGTCAATACTCGTGATGTGGCCTTGTCGGCCTTAGATATACCTCTTCTTATTATATATGTTGTTGTTAGGCCTCTTCTTATTGCAGGTTATACATTCTTATTATATTATGATTATCTGGAGGCCTTGTCGGCCTAAGTTTCATACTAAGGATCCCAGGTACTATAGTTGGTCCTCTCGAGCCTTCGGGTGTCGGGTGCCTGCCACACTCCAAGGTTGGGGTGTGACAATTCTAGGGGCCTTCCCCATGAGTTATGCCCTTATTATTATTGCAACACCTCACCTTTTCAATTCATTTTTCATGCGTACTTGGCCCTCGGGTATTAAGCTCACTCCGAATACTTCAAAATTACTTGTAATTAGACTTCAAAGTCATATTTCACCTCTTTTTGCATCAAAATGCAAGCTTCCCATCAAATCATCACTTAAATACAATAAATACATCAAGTATAAAATGGACGGAATGCACTTAAAACATAAGAAAAGAGTAACAAATGAGAGGTGTAAAGTGACTAAAAACATGGACTTCTACATTTTGATCAATGATCTTATGGAGTTTTGATGATTGGCAAACATTGTACAAGTGACAATCTATGTATAAGAAATATGGACAAAGATGTATAAGAACACTTCGACAGGTTTTTGATCTGGTACACCAGGATTCTGAATCCATTGACTTTCTCCAGGTCCTTAACAGATCTCAAAAATGAACTGGTGAAGTAGGCCATGTAGGTGCAAGATTGTTGAGAGGACCATGTCCTTCATACAAGAACTGGAGACTGTTTGGTCTACGGAGAAGAAGTTGTTCCACGCGCACAGAAGGAAGCCTTAGAGAATTAGGATTAAGGCATAATCCAATTTTAAAAGGAACCTGAGTTCAAGACATGGAAACATTACCATAATTGAACACATGGAATTAGCTTGGGATTAGGAGAAGAAGAGGTCGTACGCGTGAGTCAAATCCAAGTCAAAGAAGGATTCGTTTCTTGAAATTAATTGAACGAAATCTTGATTGGATTGGGAGAACTACAAGCGACTATTCTACTCCTATATAAAACATTTTGTGCTTATTGAAGACAAGAGATCCAACTACAAAGAGAGAGAAGAAAAGAAAGATCTTATCATTGAATGTTCTTCAATTTGTGAAAATATACTGCGACAAAGAACCTGTTCCGATCAAGTGTAAGCTTCACAATTCTTGTTGCATAGTTTAGATATCAAAGTTTATTTGTAACCTTTACATTCCTAGTGATTTGTAATAGGTTGTTATTGAGTTGTAAGACACTTCATAGACTGGGTAGAGTCTTTGTAAAAGTTGGAGAAAGTACCAATAATTAGGAAAAATTGCTTAGGATTAGGGCCTAGAGTCAGTCGCTTAGGTGTACAAGGCGTTGTAACATTAAAAGTTGCTCATGTTAAGTCGAGAGTTGGTGAAATCCTATTGGAGATAAGTCATAGTTTTTGCTTCCCTTGAGCAAGAAATTTTTCACGTAATAGTTCTTGTGATGATTTATTAGTTGCACTTTACCTTCTTGCATATTATCTTATGTCTACCTTCATGTCGTTCTCTTTTAATCTTTTCAAAAGATCATTGTTCGTCCTATTAAATGTTGAGACAAGAAGAAATGTGGGATATCATCACACAAGAAAATATTAGTCCTTTGTAGCATTTGATTTGAAATATATATTATCGAATGATTTTTTCAATCGTTCGGTTATGATATTGAGCAATTAATTGAAGCATAAAGTTCACATAAGATAATATAGTGTCCGACTAAACTACAAAAAATAATTGTTGTGTAATTTATGCATCAACCTTGTATTAAGTAATGTGAAAATTTATATATCATTTTATGTGATATAAAATATGAAATAAGTTCACGTACATTAGCAATGCGAGGAATAAACTATTTAAGGACAACAATGCTACTTTAAAATAAGTAATTCATGTATCAAAATTCTTTCACTATTACAATAATAATATATCAAGTGTAATTCAATAAGTGGGTCTGGACAGAATGGTGTGTACACATTCTTTTATAATTAATCAACATATAAAAATCATTTCATAATTAGTCACCGAATAACTAGTACGTAAACCAAATATTGTAAATTCCATACTTATAACTGGAAATAAATATTGATGTGTTTACTTATTTAATATTTTTAATCTGTTTCAAGTGTATCATCATTATCCTAACTAATCAGTGAGACAGTAACCTGAGAGAAAAACACTATAGAAAGAAAAGGTCATTAAACCAAACACGTACCTAATTAACTTTATATTTTAAAGAGCGTTGATAATAGTCATTCGTCTATTAATGCAACAGTACCAAACATAAAAACTGCCTTATAGAAACAACCAAACCCCTATTAAAGAACATTATTAAAGTGTCTCATACTTCTAATTATGCCGCAAATGCATAGGGCCTTTAATTTGTAGAAAGCACCCAATTTTCGCCGACTATACTCTGCGAATACACACATTTGTCCTACATTTTGCTGCGGAGGTAACCTAATTGACAAATCATTTTTCCTGTCGACCAGAAACAAAAAGGGGAAAAAAACGTTAAGATTAGAAAATGTTAAAATATTAAGATGACATTTGTTTCTAAAAAGTGCCGAAACTTTTTTCTTGAAGAACTTCCAATATTTGTAAGAACTAACAAAAGAATCATTAAATTTTTAAAATAAAATCACTTTTTTAATGCTCTAACAACGACAATCAGATTATTTTTTCTCTTTGTTTTATTTTGGTTTAGCTTTTTTTTTTTTTTTATCTTTTTAGATTTTAGATTTAATTTTAAAGAATTAAGTTGAATTTGTTGTGAGGAATTATTATTTGTAATTATGTTTAAATCAAATCATCAAAACATACTGTACTTGTTTTGAAGATCAAAACAATTATTTTCCATCGAAAAAAAACATTTTGTTTCGTTCAAATCCATCAACAATAGCTCCTTTCCGCTTTCTTTGTTCCTTGGCTTCACCTTGATTGACCCTCAGAAAAAAGTATAAATCAAGTAATTCTACGTTAAAATTCTCTAATTGCTTTTCATTTTTATTTTTATACCATAAAAAAAATATAGGACTGAAGTTGTTGTAGGGACCTTCTCTTCTGTTTTAATCTTTTAAGAGGACATGGAGACGCATGACATTTTCGTTCTAGGAATAAAAAATAAACTCCTCTTCACTAGGAGATCATAGGCACATCATTCTTTCAAGTAATTCCAAAACTAAGAAAAATACAGGATCATATTTATTATTTCGAGGTTATCTTTTAATTTTTTATTTGGAATTTTGTAATAACCTATATTTTTCATAAGGGTTATTTAGTAATTTGAAATAAAAGAAAGAAGAAAAAAATTAAGGATTTTCTTTAAGAAGAGAAAAAATGGACCAAGCCCAATGCAAAGCAAAAAATTTATGAAAGTATAATGTATACAAGAAATCATATTGCAGAAGTAGAACGCAGGAAAATAAAATAAAGCGCAGTAGAGAAAAAGAAAAGAAGGGGAGAAAAAGAGAGGAAAAGAGAAGAGAAAAATAGGAAATTTACACCCAACTCAGCAAGGTAATGACTTTAATCTTTTATTTAAGTTTATTACATGATCAGGGACAAGTTTTTATGGTGCAAACACAGAGAAATTATGAAGAATTTAGAAAGTTTAGCTCTAAGGTTCTTCAACCTAAATTTTTGGTTTGCAATGGCAAGCAATATCGGATTTTAAACTTCTTTATATCGTTGGAATCGTGTCATCGAGAACTTTCCGAAAACATATGGCTTGTTGGGTTTTGAACCCGTTGACCAAAGGGCATTTCATCCTTTAAAGTTTAAATTTGACCGTTTGAGCCTCTAAAAATGTAGAAGTGATTTACTCTAAGATTTTTTACTGTCCTGGATCCGTTTTTTAATAGATTGGAGCGATTCGGAGACCCGATGATGTTGAACTCAAATTCAAGAGAACTGTTTGAGCTTGGTTTTGAGGTAACTTAGACTTTAAGCTTTGGATGCTTGCTTTTCAAACTCATTTTTAAAAACATATTTTTTCTGCCCGGTTCATATGTTAGGACCAGCGTGTGCTTGGAAGAATCGGTGGTCCTTGAGGCCAAATGCGTTTATGCTATTTTCAGATTCTCTAAAACTCTTTTTATAAATTATTTTGTGATGTGATATTGTTGTGAGCCATGATATTGAGGCATTATGTATGCTTTCCTGAGCATTATGTATGCTTCTTGACTTCATTGGGACATTGTGCATATTTTTCCGAGCATTGTGTATGCTTCTTGACTCTATTGGGACATTGTGTATGTTTTTCCAGCATTGTGTATGCTTTTCGATATATTTGGAACATTGTGTATGTTGTCGTGGACTCTCGGTGTTGATTAATTTCTTTAATTGTTGTTTATTGACCAGTCCTTATGTAGATTTTGTTGAAGTATATACCATTCTTGATAAATGATGGTTTGAACCTTGTTGGATATTATATTGTGATATAATTCTTGTGCATATTATTATGTGCTTGTTGTGCGTTGTATTTTCTAACACTTGTTTCATGGGTATTTAAAGTGGCGGGTCGAGGATCTTACTGGATTATATGTACGTACAACTCACCATGCAGATACTATTGGTGACAACGAGGCTAGTAGCTTACGAGTTCGCTAGAGTTGATCCACTTGTTGAGGTAAGCCGTCACATTGTTCGTGGAGGCTATCAAGAGAATCTTTATTATTTATGTATTGATGTGTTCCCCTTTGGGATTTACACATTCGAGTCTTTGAAATTCTCTTAGATGCTCCATGGTCTAGTGTGGGATTTGGGCAAGAGTTGTATATAAATATTATGAGATACTAATTATCGGTATTTAATTATTATATTATTTAGATTCTTATTTAAGTTAATAAATGTTTCAAAATAATGGTAAGGATATTGTAATTTGGTTCGCCTGGCCGGTGGTGAGTGTTGGGTGCCAATCACGTCTAAGGGGTAATTTAGGACGTGACACATTTTCTCTCCAAGTGACCAATGTGAAAAGAAAGGGTGGAACTAAGGTTCGTTTATTTCACATAACTAATAGAAATATGAATATGATTCATTCAAATCTTAATCATTAAGAGTATTTATTCCGTCTATTCTAATTTAAGAGTCTTAATTTGTTTTGACATAAAATTTAAGGAATAAAAGAAATATTTAAATCTTGTGGTCGTAAATTAAAGATGTGCGTAGACGATTGACAGTCTGGTGCACAAAGCATCCGCTTTAGCATGGTCCGGAGAAGGACTGCACCCCAAAGGGTAAACATAGACAGTCTAACCTAATGCAAGTATTACTGACTGCTTCCACGGCTCAAACCCGTCAACTTTACCGTTACTTCGAGGCTCTCCTTCAAATAAAAGATGTGTGTATGTACTAAAATGTCCTTTAAATCTTGTGATTTCAAACTTGTCATGTATGACGTTGAACTGTCAACTTTCTAAATATTGAAAGAGACACTCTTTTTAGAAAAGACCAAAAAGAAAAGTAAAACATTTAAATTCATACGGAGAGAGTAATTCACTTGTTTGATCTAAATGTTTGGCTTATTAATATCTTGTATATAGTCAAAATCATAAAAAGAATGTTATTCACTTATAATTTGTGCAAATATAACTTTTTATCACTACTATGTTAACCATCAGCGTCCCTTCAACCACCACCAGCTATCATCACCATCACCACCATCACCAGTACCAACCTCCACAACCAAATTATTATTTCTGGCCACAATTATCAACCAACTCTACCATCAATTGTCACCACCAACATATAATAACACAACTACTGACTACTCCTTATTTAACAATCATGATTAACTGTTACTACACATTAATATCGTCAGCCACTTTCACTAATCATTATCATCACTAATTACGACTGTTCAACCATTACAATCAATCACCATTACAATTAACTGCCACCTTACAATCATCACCATTTCAGTGACTACTACCCCTAGCTTTAGTAGATTTCTCTAATACAGTGTCTGCAAAGTTTATTACTCCATCTGTCTCAATTTAAGGACCTGTTTGACCATAGATATTATTCATTTTTTTTCCCAAAAAGTAATGGTTGGCCATGAAAATTTTAAATACAACTTCGAGTTGTAATTGGAATTTGAAAAACAACCAAAACCTTGTTTTCACTTTTTTTTACTTTTTGTTTTTGGTTGTTGCTTTTACCTTTCACTTTTTAAATTTTACCCTACATTTTTATTTTTATAAATTTGACCCTATTTAATTCAACTAATCAAAAAATGCATGCTCGATGACAATAGATTGTTCACACAATGTGGGAGAATTATGTTAAAGAATAACTATTACTAGTGTTGTTGATTTTTAATACTAATGAATCTTTATAATAATATTTAGAATTGACAAAATGTAATAGTATATTAGTAGCTCGTAGGCGAAAAGAAACGCACTGAGTCATTTTAGTTCTGTATCTCGTATGCATTAGTGAAAAAGCCCATTTCCATAATTATTATCGTCTTAAAGTGATATTATTGTGTTAGCTGAGTCAAGGGCAGTAAAACTTTGAGTGTCATTTTCTTGGCTTAAGAGGAATGGAGTATTACACATAGGATAATTTTCTTGTTTAAGTTGGATATATGTAGTAGTAGACACTGATGGACTCTAAATTTATTATCTAGAAAATTGATGATTGAAATTAACAATTAGGAGATGGAAAACAATTTCGTGGAAAAAGGGAAGAGGAAGAAGACAAACGAAGAATTTGAACTAGGAAATACTAGAGAATTGTTTGGTCTAATGAAGATACATGTTGAAGATGTGAAAAATTGTGAACTTGATTATATCACCATATTAAAAAAAGTCTATATAAATCATGCTTAATGCTATAGGAAATGATTGATGGGAAGTGTTTACGCACTAATTATGTTTATTAATTGCTTTGAGTGATTTTGCTAGTTTTTAAAAATTAGGGGGTATAAATCATATTTCATATTTTTAAGAAAAAGTACATTTCAACAACCAAATATTATTTGCAAAAACTATGGCCAAACACAATCCAACTCCAACTTCAGAAATTAAAAAAAAATGATTTTTTGGTTTCTATAGCCAAACGCCTACTAAGGAGGTGTTTGGACATGATTTGAAATCACTGATTTGAAATTATGATGATTTGAAGTTGAAGTTTTGTTTGGACATGCAATTTGAATTTCTTAAGTCGTATTTTTTTCTCATTGACATAAAACCCCACAAGTTGTGAAAATGATCAAAACTTTCTTAATTCTTATGCAATTTTACCAAATGAGCAAGTCATAATTCATAACAAAATTAATACGGGGCTAGAAGGCCTTTCTAAAAAATACAACATTAATTGATTGAACTTAGTTCAATAAAAAGGAAAATTGAACATGAATAGTAGTGTAACTACTCTTTAATATAATCCTGCCACATGGTATGAACAATCTCTTCACGTCGAGCATGCATTTCCCTATCAGATGACCGAGAAGACGAAGCTACATTGTTACTTTGAGCCGGTTGTTGGTCAATATCATTAGCAACCGTATCATCATGTTCAGATTCCGTGAATATTTCATCACTCATGTGGTATTCCCGCAAAAACTTTTGTAACACTACACAAGCTATGACAATGGTTATCTGTGTATCACTATCATAATGGTTCATGCCTTGTTTCAGTATTCTGAATCTATTTTTCAAGCTCTAAAAGTCCGTTCAATCACATTGCGCAAAGATGAGTGCTTAAAGTTAAACGACTCTTTAGCGTTCTGAGGCTCACTTTCACTCCTTTTGTAATCTTGCAAATAATAGCGCAGTTCTTTGTATGGAGCTAAAAATCCTTTCGTGTTTCAAAGACCAACATCAACAACATAATATTTATCTACCAACAAGAATAACACAGTGAGAAGAACTACAAAAGAGACTTGTAGGGAAGGAATTAAGTCCCAATGAAAAAAGAATTTCATCTTGGACAATTATATCCAATACAATATAAAGTTGATCAATTGATATATATCTACTAACTTATGAATCTTTTTTTACAAAATACAAACTTATGTGTCAAGTTTTATATTTTAAAAATTTTAAAATCATGATTTAGAATCCCAAATCACACCTTTTTGGATGATTTGAGATTTCAAATCATGACATGAAGTTGAAATTATGTTCAAATTGCATAAACATACGGTGATTTGAAATCAAATTATGAAATCATGATTTGAAACGCATGACCATACGCCTACTAAGTGTCTTACTTTTCTTTTTGGTACGTCCCCATAATAGTGTCTCTTTGTATAGTAATATAGTAAGTTGACAATTCAAATATCCTACATGACAATTTTAAATCACAAGATTCAAAGGATATTTTAGTACATTACACACATCTTTAATTTAGAACCACAAGATTCAATACTCTTATTTTATTTCTTACTTTGTGTCAAGTCAAACTAAGACACTTAAAATGGGACGGAAGTAGTATTATATTCAATTCTTATATTTTATAAATATTCAAATATAAGTAAATATATATTTAGATGTTGAGAAAAATCATATTTTAAATTATTAGTAATCAAATTTACAGTCCCTTAAATGTAGATTCAAATTCAAATATTTTAAAGATCAAGAATTAAAGGAAAAAGACAAAGGGGGCCAAAGGTGGAAACTTCCTTTGCTAATGAAAAAAGCAGGAAGGTAGAGGGCCAGTGTGTGTGATGCAAGTTGTAGCCATATGAGAAAGGGATAAAGTGATATGTCGGTGTCTTTTGTTTCTTTTTCCAAATTGTCTACTCTTTTTGTGCATCCCCATATTCTTCCCTTTTGAAATTATAGAGGGTACAGATTGTGAAATCAAATTGTCAAAACTCGCCCCCTGTCAATAATTGAGTTTTGTTGAACTCGAGCATTCACTTTACCTAAGGACAAATCCCTCATTTGTGTTTTTTTTGCTGCCACAGTTTTTTAAAGAGAAAATCAACAGAAAACTACTATTGGAATTATAGTATCGTAAATATGAATTGCAGTAGTCTTTTAAGTTTCTTTTCTCTTGTATTATGTATAAACAAAAGAACAATCATTTGAGCTATACATGTGAACTAACCAACACAGAGAGAGGAGTAAACGACAACTTTATTAAAAAAGAAGAAGGTTATTTTATTAATCAGGTAGTCTTTTAAGTATTAGTAATTCTTATTTGACATATTTGGACCTCAGGAGCGGTAGGTATGTTGGAGCCTAATTAAACAAAAGAAGGTTCATTAATTAATGTGTCTGATCAAGATTCTACGAATATCTTTTTTCCTTTTAAGAGAGAAAAGGGAGAGGGTCAACTTCAATCTTTTTATCTTCACATTGTGCTCATACTTTTCCTTTTTTATTTTTCTTTTAGAATTTTACTCATACTTTCTAATATACTGTTTCTAGACTTCTTTTTTCTCTCTTTTGGCCTTGGGCAACAGCATAATAGCATCCTCTATAAAGTTACTTTTTCCTTTACTCTTCTCTTTAGAAAGAACCATTTTATTTTATATTTATTTTAAGTGGGGTTGTGATTTATTGACTTTAATACACCCATCCACTTGAGTTGCTTGAAAAGCTTATTACAATAAGGTAGTTTTCTAGTTTTAATTGTGTTTTTTTTTTTACTATAATTACCATTTTTGCTCATATTTTTAATCCTTTACACTGTTGCACTAGCTGTTAGAGTCTCATTTTCTTTGCCTTTATTTTTCTCTTTTACAGTTGGTATAAAGTAAGTAGGTATATGGTATACTAACATGGGGTTTGTTGTTGCAATCTCGTCATTCTTGGATGTTCTATTTATTAGTATTTGAGCTTTACAAAATTTGAGCCTCTCGAGAATCCAAAAAAGTTTGAGTCTGTGTGATCTGGATAGTTGTATAAATTAGGTGTATAGTGTTGAGTGAATAAAGTCTCAGAAATGGCAGGTGGAGGAGCAGCACCAGCAGCAAAGTCAGATGACCCAGCGCCACATCCAACTAAAGATCAGCTTCCCAATGTTTCCTACTGTATTACTAGTCCTCCCCCATGGCGTAAGTCCACTATATTCTTTTGCTTTCCTCTCTTACTGTTTCATGCGACTTTGGGGAAGCACTTTCTTACTCTTTCCAAATTTTCTTTTTCTAGTTTTTTTTGCCTTGTAGAATTCCTTTCCTCGAAATTGGAGTTTGACCATGACTAGTGCAAAGGAGACGAGGGGAGAGGTTGATGGCCAAGGGGGCTTGAGGGAGCAGTGGGGATGCGACCGGTATGTGGTACATGACGACCAATTGCATTCGAGAGGTAGCTAGAAGTGTTTGGGGTCTCGAGGGGTAGTCGTGGTAGGCATCGAGGGGACTGGTGGTGGAATGGTGTAGTTCAAGAGGTGTAAGCGAAGAAAGCGGCATATGTGAAATTGGTAGAAAGCAAGGATGGGGTGGAGAAGTGGACGAATAGAGAACTGTATAAGTTGGCGAGGAAGGAGGCAAAACTTACGGTTACGGCGGCGAAAACGAATGCTTTTGAACGCTTGTATGTGGAATTAGAGGAGAAAGGCGGGGATTGTAAGTTGTACAGACTAGCCAAGGCGAGGGAGAGGAGGGCCCGTGGCTTGGATCACGTGAGGTGCATCAAAGACGAGGATGGAAAAGTACTGGTGGAGGACGCGCATATTAGGCGGTGGCGGAAGTCTTACTTTCATAAACTCTTGAACGAAAAGGAGATAGTGACATCGTGCTGAGAGATTTGGAGCAATCTAATAGGTATCAGGATTTTGGGTATTGTAGAAGCATTAAGGTTGAGGAAGTTAAGGGTGTTGTTCACAGGATGCGTAGGGGAAGAGCGACCGGGCCTAACGAGATCCCAGTTTAATTTTGGAAGAGCTTAGATAGGACAGGTTTGGAGTGGTTGACTGAGCTGTTTAACATCATTTTTAAGACGACAAGAATGCCCGAAGAATGGAGGTGGGGTACAATAATCCCGTTGTACAAGAACAAATGTGATATCCAGAGTTGCAACAACTATAGGGGTATCAAGCTGCTAAGCCACACTATGAAAGTTTGGGAAAAGGTCGTGGAGATGTGGGTGAGGAGAGGCGTGTCTATTTCCAAGAACCAGTTTGGATTCATGCCGGGGCGTTCGACTACTGAAGCCATTCATCTTATTAGAAGGTTGGTGGAGCAGTATAGGGAGAGGAAGAAAGACTTACATATGATTTTCATCGATCTCGAGAAGGCATACGACAAAGTTCCTAGGGAGGTTCTATGGAGATGTTTGGAGGTTAGAGGTGTACCTGTGGCATACACTAGGGCGATCAAGGATATGTATGATGGAGCCAAGACTAGGGTACGGACAGTAGGAGGAGACTCGGAGCACTTTCCAGTGATGATGGGGCTGCACTAGGGATCATCTCTTAACCCATTCCTATTTGTCTTGGTGATGGACGGACTGACGCGACAAATCCAAGGAGAGGTGTCATGGTGTATGTTATTCGTAGACGACATAGTCCTGATTGATGAGACTCATAGCGGAGTGAACACCAAGATGGAGTTTTGGAGACAGACTCTAGAGTCTAAAGGGTTCAGGTTGAGTAGGACCAAGGCAAAATATTTGGAGTGCAAGTTCACCAACGGGAGTGACCCTGAGACAGGCGTGGAGGCGAGACTTGGGACTCAGGTCATTCTAAAAAAAGGAAGCTTCAAGTACCTCGGGTCTATTATTCAAGGGAATGAGAGATTGATGACGATGTCACACATCGTATTGGGGCAGGGTGGATGAAATGAAGGCTCGCATCTAGAGTCTTGTGCGACAAAAATGTGCCACCAAAACTTATAGGCAAGTTTTAGAGGGTGGTGATTAGACCGACTATGTTATATGGGGAGGAGTGTTGGCCAGTCAAGACTTCGCACATCCAAAAGATGAAAGTTGCGGAGATGAGGATGCTGAGATGGATGTATGAGCATACAAGGAGAGATATGATTAGAAATGATGATATCCGGGACAGAGTGGGAGTGGCCTCGGTGGAGGATAAGATGCGGGAAGCGAGATTGAGATGGTTCGGACATGTGCAGAGGAGAGACACAAATGCCCTAGTGCGGAGGTGAGAGGTTGTCTAAGGACGAATTCAGAAGGGGTAGAGGTAGGCCGAAGAAGTATTTGGGAGAGGTGATTAGATGAGATATGATGCAGGTGCAACTTACTGAGGACATGACCTTAAATAGGGGATTGTGGAGGACACAAATTAGGGTAGAAGGGTAGTAGGTAGTCGAGCGTAGTCCTACTTACGCTCACAAAATGATAGTTGTAGTGTTATTACTGCAGACCCGATTAGCCCATCACACTTATAGGCGCAGTATTGATTTATAGTCCTTGTAGTTTGATTTCTGCTGCTATGTGTTCCCTAGTGTACTTTATTTATATTATTTATATGCGTTAGCTACCGCTTCCTTTTGTCAGAATGCACTACCATGGCGTATTCGATTTTGGTATCAACATGTTCATACAACTTTAATTTTTTGTCTTTGACCGTTTATCTTGCTTTGTAATGCTTGCTTGATTGTGATTATGCTTTGTCTTGAGCTGAGGGTCTCTCGGAAACAGCCCCTCTACCTACCAAGGTAGAGGTAAGGTCTGTGTACACTCTACCCTCTCCAGATCCCACGTTGTGGAATTTCACTTGGTATGTTGTTGTTGTAACTCTGCGTATAGCCGGGGTTGCAGTAAAACTAATTAAACAATGAAACCTGGCACACATAATTCATATTGCCGAACTGACTAGTTTGTTTTTGAGAAGTTGATTAATTGGTATTTTTATCCTGAACCAACTCCACGGTGTGACTAGTTTCTTAACGCATCAATTGCTTTAGTTTTCAAGGTTTCTGATTTTCTTTCCTTAAAATATACTGTCAAAATCACGGGCAAATTGAGATCTAGAATATGGGAACAGCTTTGTGCTCCCCCTTATTTTGTTCTAGTTTTGGTAAAAAGATAGGATTACTTTTCGTTCCATCGTATGGTTAAACTATATAGCTCAGGCTAATTTTGGTTCCGCTGTAATTACTGGAATCTCTTTTGTCTGTATATATCTTAAGGTTTCTTTTTGTTCTTACATTTACATAAATGCCTCTTACTGTTCCCATATCAGATTACTTAAAAATCTCACACAACTTGTTAAAGAGTTTCATGGCGAGTAGAGTAGGCCGATTTTGTATTGCTCTTGAACGAAGAGTCAAAGACATAACCGGATACTTCTCTGTATTAAGTAACTTCTTTAAATATGTTTTTACCATAATCTGGATGTTGTACTATGCTGATGTTGTGTAATTGTTGGAATGCAGCTGAGGCTATCCTTCTTGGATTTCAACATTACCTTGTTATGCTTGGTACGACGGTTATCATTCCTACGGCTTTGGTTCCTCAAATGGGAGGTGGAAATGTGAGGCCTCTCAACACAATTAAGTTGTTTAACTATGTAACCCATGATTGATTTTTGACCTCAAGCAGCGTTATCCTTGTTAAATGAAATATTATGTGTCCTTTTGCAGGAGGAAAAAGCAAAAGTTATTCAGACATTGCTATTTGTTTCTGGGCTGAACACCCTGTTGCAGACTTCCTTTGGGACTAGGCTACCTGCTGTGATTGGAGGGTCCTATACCTTTGTTGCACCTACAATTTCAATCATACTTTCTGGTCGATGGGAGGACCCAGACCCTGTTTCGGTTGGTCTCTTCAAACATTGTATTTTGTCTTCCATGTGAATACATTCTGAATCTCAACAATTAAACGTCAAAAAAGAAATGTCATTTATTTTTTAATTATTACGTTCCTTGCACTTAGCAATTTTAAACAAACTGCTTATTTTTTCTTTTTATGATTCATATTGGTGTATATTCCTTTTAACTCTCTAATGGGTGGGAAGATATGTGGAGACACAGTGATAGACATTGTGAAACTCATCCGTTGCATCATAGTGATATTCGGTCCTAATTGATTGTAAACATAACCTATGACTCATCAGAGATTCAAGAAGATAATGCGAGCCACCCAAGGTGCCCTTATTGTTGCTTCAACACTTCAGATTGTCCTTGGTTTCAGTGGTCTCTGGCGCAACGTTGTAAGGTTTGTCAATGTCACAATGCATATGCATATTGTAAATTATTCATTACCTATAGCAAAATTCATGCTTCAAATTGTGCTTCTCTATGCACCTCAATCGTAATTCTCATGTAGTACCTTCTTCTTCATCCATCATTTGATGAAGTGACATAATTTCTGCACTTTGCATAGTGTTCCTCTATTTTAGTGGATCAAGAAAAAGCTCCAAACATTATTCTCTGTGGTTTCTTGTCTGCACGGTCATGGCAAAGTCTTCATATAGATACTGTGGAAACTAGCTCTTGTTAACATTTTGTATTCTGTGGATTCATAGGTTTCTGACCCCACTCTCAGCTGTTCCGTTGGTGTCTCTTGTTGGCTTTGGGCTTTATGAGTTCGGTTTTCCTGGGGTAAGTATACAAACTCGCTACACTGATTCTGAAGTATCAATCCTACACATTACATATTTCCTGTTTGGGTGTCCATGGACTTGTTCCACACTTTGCCGTTAAAGTGAAAAAAAAAAATCTTCTCTGTTTAAGTTGCCAAATGTGTTGAAGTTGGGTTGCCACAGTTGGTCCTTTTGGTCATCTTCTCTCAGGTAGGATGCTATTTGGAAATCAAAATTTTCTTTTGAGCATTATTTATGCTGGAAGGCATCATTGGACATGAAATTACAAAGTTAACTTGGTGATTATTGCAGTATTTGGCCCATCTGATACGCCCAGGGAAGCATATCTTTGATCGCTTTGCTGTTCTTTTCACGGTGGCAATTGTATGGATTTATGCATACATTCTTACTGTTGGTGGGGCTTATAATGGGAAGCCACAAAAGACCCAGATAAGCTGCAGAACTGATCGAGCTGGACTTATTGGCGCTGCTCCCTGGTAAGTGATCTTTTATTATTTTCTTCTTATGCCTTTTTCTTTCATAACCTCTAGGCGTAATGGAGGAGTGCTTGTGCACATTAGTTGCCATTAATTCTTGCACAATAATTAACGTATATCATAATGTGGTGAAAAATGTACAAGGTAAAAGACATCAGTATCTGAAAATCACCAATCTGATTTTTAAGACTGCATGGGTTGTTTCTTTCTGAAGTTGTCTACACTTCGGAAATGGTAAAAGCTATTATTTTTGTTTTTATAACCCTTGGACCAGATCCATCTCGGTGAGCTTGCTGGAGCATAATCAGTCCCAAGCTTGGATAAATTAGTGGGGTTCTGGTTTGTTAATATTCAGCACAGAAAAGGCCTAACTATGCAGAGAGTTCATGTAGCCCTCTCCAACTAATTTGAATTGAGGAATAGTTGATTGATTGATATTATTGCGCACACGAAAATTTCTTCTCTTCTCCACTTCATCATTCCAGTTTCCACTAATGGGCCCATCGTCACGGCACATGATGCAATTGGTAAAAGCAGAGTTTTCCACTTTGTTTAGTAGTTCTGTTTAAGTGTCCGTATTAGTTCAGCTTCCTACTATGTTTCCCCATCAGTTTGTCAAAATGATGCTTTTAGTTCCAAGGTAACTGGGTGGCACATTTTCCAAAATACTTCGCTAGAAACAAAAAAAATAAAAAAGAGCAACATTTGACAGGAGAACTATTTTTGTTTCACAAAGACCAAAGCGTAACTTACAAAAATCGAAGATAATGAAAATTGTTCAGAGTTTTCCAGAAACCCCAGGAAGGAAAAAAGATTAGGTTGTTCTTCCTCCTTTTTAGTAGAAGGCTAGTAGGTAGTCTCACTTATCCTTTCATTATCGTAGTCGCAGTATCGCTTCTATAGTTTCTTGTGCTTTGATTTCTGCTACTATCTGTTATTTCTTGTACTTCGACTATCTTATTTTATGTGGTAGCTATTGTCCCTTTTTCCAAACTGCTGTATCATGGCTTAGTCGCTTTCGTTATTTTCATTTCCATACTGCTTTGAATTTCTTGTCCTTATCTGACATCTTTTCATGTTTTCTCTTGAGCCGAGGGTCTTTCGGAAATAGCCTCTCTACCTTGGTAGGGGTAAGGTCTGCGTACACTCTACCCTCCCCAGACCCCACTTTGTGAGATTTCACTAGCTATGTTGTTGTTCCTCCCTTTTTAGAAAAAATCCTCACTTTGGCCCTCCTTTCTCCACGATGTTATCTAAACAAGGTATACTGCCCCGTTACATTTTATATAACATTATTTGATCACACAAGAAGTTTTAGATGTTAAGTTGGCTTATATATTTTATTAGTAATAGTGGAAGAAAATATTAAAGTAATGGTTGAAAAGGTAGTTTAATAGAGACAATACCAGACAAACTTCAAAAGTTGATAATGAATGTGATTTCTTGAAAGTTGTGAAACTTTTATCGAGATGAACTTACATCAAATAGTTTGGAATTGGGACAGAAGTACTATTTCCCCCCCTTCCTTTTCTCTTGCTTTATTTTTTACTAATTCTATTCATCCTTTGCTATTTCATGCTCTCATAGTTATTATTTTCTCGTCTTTCTTTCTTTTTATGTTTCTATGTACTAACTCATTGATCTAATACATGATACTTTATTGAATTATTGTAATATTTACATAATTTCCCAAATGTAATTATTAGAGGTTCAATTCAAATTTGAACAAAATAATGAGTTGCAATTTAGTTTTTGTTTTTGATTAACATCTAACCCTAAACACCATTTTTTTAAAACACAATTTTAGCAAGCTCGTCCAAACAGAAAATCTCTTTAAGATAATAAATTCTTGCTTCTGATTATCTGCAGGATTAGAGTTCCATACCCGTTTCAATGGGGAGCACCTTCATTTGATGCTGGTGAAGCATTTGCTATGATGATGGCTACATTTGTTGCTCTTGTAGAGGTTTGTCACCCATCAGAACTTCGATACACAGGGAATTACTATCTGATACTAGCATTTTTGTGGTGCGGTTCCCTATATTTCTTGCCCACCCTCCCTCTACTCAATTGTCAATACTGGTACTTTCCCACTTTGCTCTCCTTGCTGACTCAAATCCCCCAAACTCAAGGATGGATGAGCAGGGTGCTGTCCGCTTTAGCTGCCTCTCTTGTCTATTATATACTTTTGGCATGATTACAAATATTTTAGGTCTGTGTTTCTCTTTTTGTTATTTCTTTGCTTTATTACGTAGTACTCTCTGCTTACATTAGGGTACAATGAATATGACACCTCAGGTTCTTGGTTGAGATTATATGGGTTACTTGTCAACCTATAGCTATCTCTCTTTCTTATTCTCCCCTGCTCTGTTCTTCCCTTTTTTAACTTCTATCATTGCTTTAATTTCATTCCACAATTTTCCTTGTCAGTGAGTATGGCTACTTTTATGCTTGTCAAGATATAGGGCTGAAGCTAATCTCTTTCTTGCTTGTGCTTTCTGGTATTTTCAGTCTACTGGTGCTTTTATTGCAGTTGCAAGATATGCAAGTGCCACTCCGATGCCACCATCCATACTCAGCCGTGGCGTAGGTTGGCAGGTAAACAGGTGTTGCCCCCCTGAAAACTCCCCTCCCCAGTCCCACCATTTTCTATGACGAGTACAAAGGGAAAATGCAAATAATTTGATGATTTCGTTGAACTAGAACGTACAATCAAATGCATAGGGTGGTTTGGAAGGTTAATGTGGAGAGTCGTGACATTGTTTCAGTCTTCCTAGATTTGCCTTTTCCACCAGAAGATTTCGCCCTTGGTATTACAAATTGATTCAGCTAGTACCCCAAGTCTGTCACATGACTCTTCAGCTAATACCCCAAGCCTGTCACATGACTCTCTCCATGCATTGCACGAGTGAAATATGTCCACTCAATCTAAACCAAAGTTGTTTAGCTCTAGTCTGGTTCAGCTCTGTAAAACTAACATTCTGTGTCAACATGGTTACTGATTTTTCTAATCGGATCCACTTTGGTATGGCAGTATAATGCAACTATCGTACTTTATACACTGCTAAAGCCCTGCATACCCATCTGACAACCCGTGTCTTGAAACTTGATAATTACCAGTCCTGGCTTCCTCCTGTGGTTTCTAGTAATTTTCCCCCTTCCTCTTCACTCTATCTTTCATTCTCTGCCCTCCGTTTAGGTGGGAGGATTAGTTCATCTTGCAGAATGAGATTTAGAAATTATGTACTATATGCCTTCTTTCCCTCTCTATTTCTTGTGTTTCTCACGTTTCTGTCTACACATCTTATGGGCATGGTCTTAAACTTATGCAAGCCTGTGATTACTGTATTGGGAAAGATGATGGTTCTAGAGGGATGGAAGAGCAGGGATCAACTGGATCTGGATCATGGAAAGAGAAAGGACCTTTTATAATTTCTCTTCTGCTCTTTTTGTGGTTTTGGGGGTGGGAGGGTTTAGTGAGGGCATAAATGGAAGGACAACTATTTTGGTACTCTCCATTAGATTCACGAGAAGGATGATTGTTCTCACTTCCTCACTCCGATCTCTGGCCATGTTGCTCCCTAATTATCATCATGTGACTAGTCATCTTGCTGTAGTTAATTTCCAAATCTCTGTGTTATGTCAGGGAATTGGCATTTTACTGTCGGGTTTGTTCGGCACCGGGAATGGTTCTTCTGTATCTGTGTAAGTACAGGCAAAATCTTTTTCAGCACAATAAGATGGCAAAATTAGTCATCCAAGACGAATTAACTTTTCCTTCGTACACATGCAGTGAAAATACTGGTCTTTTGGCACTAACACGTGTTGGCAGCCGAAGAGTTGTTCAGATATCAGCGGGGTTTATGATTTTCTTTTCAATTCTTGGTAAATGTCCTGCCTAAGTATTTTGTTAAATAAGTTTTCTTGATTTTTGGCTTATATGTGATCCGTTCCCCCCCTGCTCCTCTTTTGCATGTTAATTTATCTAACTGCAATTTTTTTTCTCGTCAGGAAAATTTGGAGCCATCTTTGCTTCGATTCCAGCACCCATTGTAGGCGCTCTGTATTGCCTGTTCTTTGCTTACGTAGGTATGTAAATATGCAAGGGAAGCCCCGTGTCATGGTCACTACCAATATGTGGTTCACGTTATGATGAGTTAGTGATTTTCTTGTTCTCTTTCTTTGCAGGGGTTGGAGGCTTAAGCTTTCTTCAGTTCTGCAATCTTAATAGTTTCCGTAACAAGTTTATATTAGGTTTCTCTATCTTTCTGGGTTTGTCAGTACCACAGTACTTCAACGAATACACTGTCATTGCTGGTTATGGACCTGTTCACACACATGGACGATGGGTATAGCGAATTAGCATTAGCTCCTTAATATATCTTAACATTTTGTTTTTTCCTTTGATTTCGTTCATGTATTGAGAGGTCCGCTGAAAAAAGTTACTTGTGGTTTGTTATTGTTCAGTTCAACGACATGGTCAATGTGCCCTTCTCGTCGGAAGCTTTTGTTGCTTGCATCTTGGCTTATTTTCTGGACAACACAATGCACAAAAAGGATAGTTCAATTAAGAAAGACAGAGGCAAGCCCTGGTGGAACAAGTTCCGGTCCTTCAAGAGCGACACAAGAAGTGAGGAATTCTACTCCCTTCCCTTCAATCTCAACAAGTATTTCCCGTCAGTGTGAATTGCGGGCATCATATGGTGGAAACAAAAGGGTTCATACACCATAAAACGGAAGTCCCTTCTCAATGAAATCTTCATTGGGGGCCTCCACTGCTGCTACACATATTTTCTTTTATATGTACCCAGTTACATGCAAAAAAAAAAGTATAACTAGTCTGACCATTTTGAAGATGCTTAATGAATTTGTTTATTGTTATTTTTCTGCTGTAAATTGATGGAAATGTGGATCGAAGTAGCAATATAGCAAGTCTGGTGTTTTCCACTCGTCCTGATTTGTGCAGCAAAAACTAAGCTAGCACACCCACTTCTTCCACTAGAGCCACTCTGTTGTCGTTTTTCGTCTTCAAATTGTTAATTTGTTAGCAATATTCTATTCTAGGTTGTATCATCTACTTTAGAAGTTTTGGTTCCATCTTATAGCGTACTTGGACTTGACGCTGCACTTGTTCTAGTACTTAAAAAGGAAAAAAAAAACAAGGATTGGGAAAAAGGGAGGATATCAATGAAGCACAATTGTCGATCAGTAATGGTAATTGAGGCAATATAGTAAATCTTTATCTGATTTTGATTGGAAAATCCAACTTACAACTAGATGTACGACTATATGCAATTTGCTTAACGGCTAATTTGAGTTTATCCTAAATACTGCTTCTCCATCTGAAAAAGGAAAAGGAAAATCACATAGAAAATTAAATGCATCGAGTCTAGTGCTTTAGACCTTGTGAAAAGATTTTCTATTGGGACGGACAGAAAATATCAGACACCCCACAACTCTTTACCAGGATACAGGGAATATATCATGTTAGCCCAAAAGTAAGATAACCAAGAATATAAATAATGATATAGTAATGCAGCTTCATGGGGAAGTGAGAGATATCAGCTTAGAATGAAAAATACAGTTTGGGACGAATAAGTTACTGCTTATATTTCACTTAAAAGAAAAGTGAAATGCTTAGTGGGTATTTGCCTACATAATTGAGCTCACCTACTTATTCAATTAGGAAAGCTGTACAGAATAGAGTGGATCCCTCGTCCACTACCATTATCTTTAAAAGTTCAGCCTGAAAACTCAAGGTCTGTTTTCAGGATTATGCTTGGGACTGTTCATGAATATATTAGGCGTCTCGACTATATTTGAGTTGAAGTTGAAAATTAATGTCACGCCCCATTCTCGACTACTGGGTCAAACTACATTCTACATGCAATTACTATGAATCTGTAATGGATGTACATGATGTAGTAAAGTCTGAAAATCTGTAAACATGAATTATGAGATGCTCTGAAGGCTCTGTCTGTACAACCAAAACATAAACATGTACATGACTGAACCTAACCACAGACGTATATGAAGCCTCTAAGATAGCTAACACAAGTTTCAGGACAGGGCCCCGACCTACCCATAATTATGATACATGCAAGTACTAGACCTGACTCGGCTCCAGAAAAAAGTGGAGCTTACATTATCTCGCTGAGAATCTGTCATCTAAAGGGAATGCCTGCCATCATGTATACCTGGGCATGCAATATGAAACATAACAAATGCAGTGTCCCCCGGAAAGGGAAGTCAGTACAGAAAGATTGTACCGAATATGTAAGGCTGACTGAATATCATATGAAAGAACATCAAATGTAAAAAGAGATAGAGAAGAATCAAACTGAAACTCTGAATTTCCACTGAGGGCCATGATATGCACATGTATGTTGTATATGAGTATATAACGCCATCGTACATATATATGCATATATAACACCGTCAAGCCTCTGTGTGCATCATCATAACCAACTGATCAGTGGCATGTATAACGCTGTCGTACATATATATGCGTATATAATGCTTGGAGCCACGCACAGACTCATAATCTCATAACATACATATATACATGCACAAGAATGATAAGAAAACGTTCTGAACTTATCGGAGTGACGTAAGGTTGTTACACTTCCGATTATCATTATGAAACTAACATCATCAACATATATTTCATCAGGAGCCAAAGATCAATGCAATATGAATCAAAATTACATCATGGAAGACAAAGACATGAGCTTTTATAACTATTGAGTGTAGAGTCGTTATGAGTATAGTTCGTTTAAGTTTCGTTCGGATTCATACCAAAAGAAGGATAGAAAGTTAGAAAGGGCCTTAACATACTTTCTGCTTCTATGATGCTTTATCTACGACCCTTGGAAACATAGGAGATCCGTAACAACAAGTGTTGGATCACCGATGAGGACATGATACAACACAAATAACATCACACAGGGGGGGGGGAGGGGTGCAACTTTATAAAAGTAGAACACTTGCGATACTTCATTCTTAGGAACTCATATTAAAGGGAAGAATAGATGATGGGACTTCATATTGCTGGATACGATAGGGACCTACTCATTGTTCTACAATCCTAATACACTATCGTTAGAGACTAGTATCTATTCTGGTGGACCGTCTTACTTCAGAAGGATTATGTCATCTATGCCAATGTAGTTTACCCTAAAAGAAGGAGATCATATGAAAGGTTAATGAAGGTTCAAGACTCGTTTATAGATATGTCGGGAAGTATGAAAGTGAAACGAATCAAAGAGGATCCGTTTCACCAAATTTTGATGAAGTTACAGTAATAGAGTGAGAGGTACGGGTCGTACATTTTGTACTTATTGTACAGTTTGTACGGGTCATACATGTTGCCGTACATTTTGTACGGGCCATACTTTTGACCGTACATTGAGGCGGTGAGAAATTTTATGCTTTTTTATATTATGTTTTGCTCGACTTTATGTCTCATGTTTTTCATATCTCTCAACCCTAAGCACTCAAATCATATCCTAAGGTTCTATAATGATCTTAGACAAAAATGAAAGGTACACTACGCAAATCCAACGTGAAGAATCCCGTGATTATCGTCATATCATCTTTCTCTTTATTGTGTTGATTTCAGAGGATTTTTAGAGGTGGAGTAGCTTCTGTTTTGGGAAGATTCTTGTGTTAAAGGTAATTTTCATCCCTTTCTACTTATTCTTAGAATCATACAAGTATTTGGAAAGTGATTGTTGGAGGATTCTCTTTGAACAAGTTATGGAACCTTGAACATGGGATGGTATTGATCTTGTGCTGTTTTATATGAAGTAAAGGATAGTGTTGATAATCAAAACCTATTGTATATGTTGAGAAGTTAAGGAGGGGGAATTGAAAAGTCTTGTAGTGTTGAATTTCATGTAAGATTGGATATGGAAGAATATTACTGAGTCCTATTATGTCCAGGTACGTTATGATGATACTTTCTCCACAGAGAGGCTTGATATTATATTACATGGCCCCATAGAGTGGCCCAATTTTACTACTATGCATATGATCATGGTTATGTTAGTTGTATGCCCTCAATGGCAGTTCTGAATTTTAGGTTGACTTCTATACCCTTGTATTGTATTACATTTTTACATATATGCTTTACAATCGTACTGACGTCCCTTTGTTGGGGCACTGTGTTCATGCCCACAGGTGCAGGTAGACACACTGACACATCTCCTCAGTAGGCTATTGGATTCAGCTGTGGTCTTTGCACTCCACTTTCTCAGAGTTTTTGTATAGAGTCAGTAGGCACTATTACTTATATATATGACTATTTTGGGTATGGCCTTGACCTGATGACGTAAGGTAGTACTCTTATAGGCTTGCAGACCAGTGGTTAGTGTATATTTATTTTGTATGGCCTTGTCAGCCTCTTTGTCAGTTATTGAGACGCTTGTTATGGCCTTGTCAGTTATTGATACACTTGTTATGGCCTTGTCAGTTATTGATACACTTGTTATGGCCTTGTCAGCCTTGTTATACAAATATCTGTTGGTTGGCTGTTTATTGCTACATGTTGTCTTAATTAGGTTTTATTATATTTGACTTTCTGAGGCCTTGTCGGCCCAGACAATTGGTACGTTCGGGCCATAAAGGCACCGGGTGCCGGCCACATCCCCCAAGGTTGGGGTGATATCAGAGCAAGTCTGTCCTAGGGAGTCTACAAGCCATGTCTAGTAGAATTTTTTTTATGAGTGTGTTGTGCACCACACTTATAAACATGAGGCTACAAGGAATTTAGGGATGGTTTCTTTTCTTTCATCTCATAGATCGTGCAGTAGAACTGAGTTGTAAGAATTCAATTTTCTAACTCGTGCTTTGTACAGTTCTAGTAATCTTGATTATTAGAAAGACTCGACCAATCATATTTGTGATAAGTAAATAAAATACCCCCCCCCCAAGCAGGTTATTTATACGCCAGAGGTGCGAGTGTTATACTAAAATCTCCGAGTATGAGGATTGATATATACAGATGAGTAATGATGCCTAGAGAAGGCATTGATTTTAAGATGTAAGAAGAGTTAGTAAAGGAGGTATAGAGTACCTGAAGGCAGGAGGTTATAAGAAGATTGATATTCAGATGAGATGATGTAAGTATTGTTACCTGCTTTTCGTAGTGGTAGAACTACAGTAGGAAGAACGTATAGAGATCTTGGGATTTAGTAGAGGTTAGAATAATCCTTAGTATGGACAACACTAGAAGATAGTACAGTCATGTCGAAGGTACTCCTTTGAACCATGTATACTTGACGTACCCCAAAATTGTGAAACAAATATGACTTTTAAAGAATCTTGAAGCTCCGGGGCCAAGTATTGAATTATTTGTGTGTAAGGTAGTTGTTTCCCTCAGAAAGACTTTTTCCTTAAGTAAGCAGAAATAGTAAGTTCCTAGGAGATGAAACCAACTAAAGAAAAGGGAAGTTATAAGCGAGGGAATGTTCTGCCATGAGTAGTTTGAATTAAGGTAAGAAGTGAGACGGATAGTAAAGAAATGATACCAACATAAGAGGATTACCTGGGTGAATATGATGAAAGACTGAGAATCGTACGATAAAATATTGTAATGCGACAAGTTCGTAGTCAAGAAAACTAAAATAAAAGGAGAAGTAAATGCTAAGTTGTGAAGATGAATGTGTTACGGGACTAAGTACCTACAATGAGATTCGAACAACCAGATGTTAACAAAATATATTGAGGAGGCGATCTAGCCTCCTGAATTAGGAATATCGACATTGGAAAAGTTCCCTTAGTTACGTGGATTTTGAGTAGAAGATTTGAGGAATTGTTATAAATAGTGATCAAGCAGAAAATGGATAAACAACGAAGGAGTGACAATTGGAGGTTATCAAGAAAGAAGTTGTAAAGGCTAACGTGGGTAGGAGATAAAGAGGGGTCTTTTTAGAACTGAGTATCGATTATACGTAACCTTCTATCCTTGAAAACCGTTCAATAGTCCTTTGTAAGGAGAAACTATGCTAGAGCAGATGATAAGTTGTTAAAATATTGTAGAATTGTAGACGGTGTTGAGATAATGATGTGACTTTCAGGAAGGAAAAACTATGAGCTTAAATGAGTGGACCTCCTCCCATAAGGAAGATGATGCAACACAAGAATTGACATAGCCCCGCATGGTGGTTTAGTAAGTGGATAAGGGAGTTAGAATGAAGAATTTTAAAATGAATAAGATTATGTTATCAAGATTTTTGCAGATATGTTAAGATTGTCAAATGATATGTAAGTATTAATGATAAGGAAGGAATGGTGGCGATCTTTTTGTTAATGGAATTAAGTAACGACAAGAGCTGCGAGACCCATGGGGCTTAGAAAAGAAAGTGTAAGGAATAATCAACGATAGAAACATATGCTGGCCCAAGAGGTGTTATTCAAATTAAGAAATGAAAAGATAATTCGAGTTACATTGAGACATGATATATATAAAGCCTAGAAGAAAGTCAGTTTAGAAGTCAGAATAGATGTTAGTCTACATAACACTTTACATTATTGGATGATTTTTGAGCCTAAAGTCTTAACTATTATAGGTAAGTGATCACAGTTGTCAGAAATGTGTCAGATAAAGAGTAATGGCACAAAGGGATAGTATAAGCGGATTAAAAGCTAAAGGGCTATGTAGCCCAAAAATGAAGGGAAGTAGTTAAAGATTGTACTTAGAGTTGGTACTGTCAGAACGGAAGCGGGAATGAGAATAAGAAGGATAATCGCCGATAATTAAAGGTACCCAAAACCCTATAGGGATATATGACGATGATATTACAATTATTAATATACAATTCTAACTAAGAGACCAAGGAAAATAATTTACTCCAATTATAGTGGTTAGGTATAGACTGCAGAAAGATTGACCTGTAATGTGAATCCAAAATGGGTGTGTATTCATTAAGGAAATACATCAACAACTTATCGTTAATTTTGTTGGTTGAGTGAGGAACTAAGATTGAGATCCAGAGAGGAACTTAAAGCCAGATATATAAGAAATTCCTAGATGGTGAAGGTTGAGGTAAGTCAATACATTGTAATGCACAGGTTCAGAATAGATAATGGAATGAGTTAGTTCACACGTAAGAGCGATTGGGAAATCCAAGAAGGATTTCGGACCCATGACTTGGAATTGGTAGTAGTGAGCACACGTTAGGTACATGACATCTTTAATAATCACAAGAATTTCCAGAACACCTTTAGATGACAACATTCGAATTTGAAGATGAGCTCCTCTTATTAATAGTAAAAGCATCCTCTAGTATGAGTCGCTATGATACAGAGATCTATGAGTCCTCTTGAAGAAATTATCAATTCAGGAATGAAAAGATGGATAAAGGAGAGCTTAGACAGTATGATGGAGCTAGAACTTAGTGGCAACACCTAGTGATCGAAATATTACTGTTTAAAGAGGAAGTTTAATAGAACAAAGTAACAACCTTCAGGGAAGCTTAAGATGAGATATAGATCTTCCATCAGTTGATTTGACGTGAAAAAAAAGGAGTTGATTAGGCCGGTGTTAGTTCACTGTTGTGGAAAAAAATAGTAAACAACCAAAGGTTAACCGATTGAGGAAGGGAGAAACTAAAAGCGAAAGGACATCTTGTCAGAGTTCCCCAGAATAAGGTAAAATTGTGAAGTTAGCAAAAGATTGGTAGAATAAGTGAAGTGTCGAGAGTAAATATGAGAAACGACTAAATCTTTTAAAGCTAAGTATGGCAGTGTGCCAGGAATGGTGGCCAAGTAGGACAAGATGAAGCAAGTGTTGAGAGTATAAAAGGATACAAGTATGTTCATACTTCAGAAGTTCAAGAGAACATATGCTAAAGTGTTACGCCGAGTTAAAGGATAACGTTCATGATTGGGTGCTCTTAAAGGTTTTGCCCCTAAGAAGTGTAATGGGAGTTGATCGGAAAAGAAAACTTATCCCCAGATACATCAGGCCGTATGAGATTACTAAGATACTAGCCAAGAGACCTATGAGCTTAAGATATCTTTAGAGATTAAATGGAGTTCATTAAGCTTTCCGTGAAGCGATATTACAGAAATATCTAATAGCTTCCTCTCGTATGTCACTAATCGACAATATTTGAGTTACAAAGAATTTCATGAAGATATTTCTATTACTATCCTTAATTATCGAGTCCGAGAGTTGCAAATTAAAGAGATAACCTTTGATTAAGGTGTTATTGAAAAGCAATATTATGGATTGTATATATATATATATGTATCTATTTTCTATCGAGTCGCGCTATAGTCAGCCGGGTACGGAACTTATATGTCCACACCACTACAGTTGGGTACGATATTACTAAGTCTTATTATGGCCTGGTACGTTATGATGATATTTACTCCATAGAGAAGCTTGATATTATATTACATGGCCCCATAGAGTGGACCAATTTTACTATTATGCATATGATCATGGTTATGTAAGTTGTACGTCCTCAGTAGCAATTATGAGTTTTAGGTTGACTTCTATACCCTTCTCTAGTATTACATTTTTACATACATGCTTTACATGCCTAACATATTCAGTACATTCATTTGTACTGACATCCCTTTGTTGGGGCTGTGTTAATGCCCGCAGGTGCAAGTAGACAGACGGATGCACCTCCTCAGTAGGCTATGAGATTCAGCTGTAGTTGTCGCACCTCATTTTTTTGGAGTTCCTGTATAGAGTCGGTAGGCACTATTACTTACGTATATGATTATTTTGGGTATGGATGGGCCCTGTACCGACCTGATGATGCATGGTAGTACTCTTAGAGGCTTGCAGACCAGTGATCATAGTATATTGTTTTGTATGACCTTGTCGGCCTCCTTATCAGCTGTCGATACACTTGTTCTAGCCTTGTCGGCCTTGTTATACATACATCTATTGGTTGGCAGTTTATTGCTACAGGTTTTCTTACTCAGGTCTTTATTGTATTTGTCTTTTTGAGGCCTTGTCGGCCCAGGTAACTATATGCACATGTCATGATATACATGTGGTACGCTCGAGCTGTTAAGGCATCGGGTGCCGACCACACCCCCCATGGTTGGGGTATGACATTGTACCCCAACAATGCTAATTTGGATGCTTACGATATAATTCCTCTTACATTATGCTCTATCACACTTTAACGATCATCTGAACTCTAACCATATAATGGTTTGTTGCAATATAACTCACGTCATGTGAAAGGAACACCTAAGAATGAATAAGAGAGTCGCGATACTTTGCTTTTAGAAACTCAAATAGGAAGGGAACTTCTAATAGGACTTTATTATACTAAATGTGAGATTGGCATACACACTCACTTTACTATAATCCTTATTGGTGCTCCCAAACCTATATTCTAACTCCTTATGTTGTCTTATCCTCGGGAAGGCTATAACATTTATATCAACTTAGTTCACCTTAAGTGAAAATCTCTACACCATTAACCATCACATAAAAGCTATCATATAATTCATCTTAAGTAGTAAGCTATCATCCATTAGTGATACTTTGGAAGCCAACACTTAATTCATCTTAAGTAAGATACTACAATCCGATAACGATAATTTGGATATAGTTGACATGACTCATCTTAATTAACGAACTATAATCCATTAACAATAATATAAAATCCATCCACATAATTCATCTTTATTAGGACCTATAAACCATTAACAAAAATTTGAAGCTATTTATGTGATTTATCTTACCTTAAGCATATGAGTGGAGCAACTCTTACTAACTGTCATTATGCTAATGTGAGTCTCGCGAGAGAGCCATTGTGGCTCATATACACTTTCTAAGAAGAGTACAAGACTACTAATAAATATATGAAACTAGTATTACAGAGGCGACATAAAATAGGGAGTATATGAAATTGTGAAATACACACGTAAAACACCTCTACAATTCTATTTTGGAATTGTACTCTATAGGCCACTAGTGTGGTCCCACCTAAGGGGAAACTCAATGTTCTTTGCGATAGCTCGTAACTTATATTATGAGACAAATACGCTTGAGTAACGACCAAGTGTAAACACATAACATCTCTTTTATTTCACTTTGTGTGCTAGGAACACCATCATACTTAAGGGGAATTCTAATCCCACCATAGCAACTTGGAACTCGACTCTTAAGAGTAAACACTTGAATAACAACTGATTACGGACACATAACTTTCTTAAGATATTCATGATACTTGAAAGATGGAACTACTACACTTGGAAGCTCTAAACTTTATGGTTTATATAAGAAGCAAATATATTATGTCGTGCCATAGTGGCGAGTAAAGAAAATAGTCTTACATACCTCTAACTTTGGCCCTCGGATACCGATGAAGAACTCATCCTCATTTTACTATCAACTACAATAAGGAAACAATACTACTGTTAACAACTAGAAACACAACAACTAACCGACTAATGTGTTACACCCTGTAGTTTTACGTAAAATTGTGTCATCGATTAACTCGAGTATTAAGGGAAGGAATGAGACCTTATGAAGGGATAATGATGGTTTAAAACCTACTTATGGAAGTGCTGAGGAATATAGGAGTTAAAAGAATCAAAAAGGGTAAGTTTTGGTAGAAGTTTCCAACATATGGAGCAATATATAGACTGTAATTTAGAGGTATGGGCCGCATGTCCACCTTCTGATAAAAGTATGGGATTCAGAGAGTCTTTTCACAAATATTCTCCAACATATGGTGGACATACGACCCGTATGTTGTGACTTACAACTATAAGTCTACCGTAAGTTGGAGGCGGTGGTAAATTTTAGATTTTTAAATAAAGCAGTGGGGTTCATTTCTTCATTAAGTTTCATGTCCCTCCAACCCAAAACTGTCCCAGACCCTCTCCAAGGGCTCTCACATGATTTTAGACCAAAATCAAAGGCAAACTAAGTGATTTCAATGTAAAAAATATCGTGGTTGTTGTTAGATCACTTTTCTCCTTGTTGATTGAATTGGGAGACTGCTTGGAAGTGAAATAATCTCAAAATTAAAGTGATTCTTGCACTTGGAGGTAAGTTCCATCTATTTACTATTGTTCTTAAGTTTATACAAGTGTTAGGATGATGAATATCGAAAAATCTTGTAGAATAAGTTCTTGGAATATATCTTGCTTGTTGTGTCGTTGGGCTGCTTGTATGAGGTTGTGAGTGTGATATGAAGTTGCTGAATTGTTGAGGATGTTATGGAGGTTAAGGATAAGGATTAGAAGGATTGGGTTGTGTTGGTTTATACATAAGTTTCCATGTAAAAGATGATGTGAATTCTATGCCTGCTAGGTGTTCAATGAAATATTTAAATGAGTTTTATTATGAGTTATGGATCCATTGTTGATACAAATCATTCGTTTGTTGTAGACAATAATTCATAGAGCGTACGAGGACTCATGAGATACGTATAGCTAAGGTGACAAGGTATGTAGGTCTTTTCTTTGCATGATCTTGCTAGAACATAAAAACAAAATGAAACATCTTTCAAACGACTCCATTCTTGATAAGTTTGAGCTGGCATGTCTCCCTATTCTGTCGAAGTATTGTGACTCCTGTTTGTCCCTTGTCGGGAGTACTTTTCACACTCTATTTTATCTCTTGTTGATTGATTAAAGTTGACATACGTAGTTACATAATGATAGTCGGAGGATACCGACCTTCAGTCACTCTAACCATGTTTGATGATGTCCCTTCAGGTCCTTCATGCATTGTATATGTATATGTACCTATTTTCTACCGAGCTGCACTATATTCGGTCGGGTATGATACTAATATGTACATACTACTGCAGTTGGATACGTTATGATGGTTTGCCCCATAGAGAGGCTTGATATGATATTATATGGCCCCATAGAGTGGCCCAATTTTACTATTATGCATATGATCATGAGTACGTCTATTGTACGCCATCAGTGGCAGTTCTGAGTTTTAGGTTGACTTCTCTACCCCTAACTTATATTATATTCTTATATACATATTTTACATGCCTTACATATTCAGTACATTCTTTCATGCTGATGTCCCATTGCTGGGGCATTGTGTTTCATGCCTGCAGGTGCATACAGATAGATAGACACACCTCCTTAGTAGGTTTCCTGATTCAACATTTGGACATCGCACTCCTTTTCTTCCGGAGTTGCTATATTGAGAGTGGTAGGGTATGCTGCATATGTTTATATCTCTTTTGGGTATGGCGGGGCCCTGTCCTAACCTAATGACATATTGTATTACTCTTAGAGTCTTCCAGACTAGTGGTCGATATATAGTTGTTTTGTACGGCCTTGTCGGCCCTCTTGTTAGCATGTTGATGCACTTGTTATGGCTTTTCCGACCTTGTTATATATATGTTGGTTAGCTGCCTATTGTTGTAGATCGTATTATTCAGGCTTATTTTGTGATTATCATTCTGAGGCCTTGTTTGCACAGATGGCTATAGGTTCAAGTTATGATACATAGGTGGTATATTTGGGCCGTTCAAGCCCTGGGTGCCGTCCACACACTCCAAGGTTGGGATGTGACAAACTTGGTATCTGAGCAGGTCTGTCCCAGGGAGTCTGCAAGCCGTGTCTAGTAGAGTCTTGTTTATGGGTGTATTGTGCACAACACTTATACATAGGAGGCTATATGGCATTTAGGATTGTTACCTTCCTTTTTGATCTTGAATCGTGCTATAGAGATGAGTCTTAAGAGTTATTTCCGTAACCCTTATCGTGTTTATGATTAAAGCGATGCCTTCTTCTGGTAGGGCTATGACTAACAAGGGAGTTGAGGATGAATTGAGAGGGGATGCGAGTAGTGAACCCTCTGTTGAGATAGATCCATCAAAGGATATGCGTGAGTTGCCTTTCTAGGTATCTTCGACTCTAGTAGTACTAGAGGAGCTGAGAGAAGCTCCCGTATCATCAATTCTACCACCAGCTCCGTCTGATGAGGATGTTAGGAAAGCAGTGCAGGTGTTGACTTAGTTTGTTGCTCCCAGGCATGGCGCCACCCTAGAGCAGTTGATATTCATAGACCCCTTGAAGGGTCAGGAAGTTCACAGCCTAGGAAGATTTTTAGTTAGGGACCACCGATGGTTATAGGATTTGACCTAGTTGAGGGTGATGAGAGGCCCAGGATAGTTGGGGAGTATAGAGGATGACATAGTAGTGATGAACTACATATATATGAGCAGAGTTCTTGGGTAAGGCCAAGGAAGGGTTCACAAACATCAGTATCTCGGGGTCAGAGTAGTACAGGTCAAGTGAAACTGCCCCAACCAACTTGTAGTCAGTGTGGTCGAGCACATGTTGGGTTATGTCATAAAGGTACATGAGGTTGTTATTGGTGTGGTAGCCTAAGCCACAGGATTTGTGAGTGTCCTAGGTTGATCGATAAAGGTAAAGGTAAGGGAGCAGATGGAGACTCGAGTCCTGATGCTGTTTGAGGTATGATAGAGTTTTTATTGTTGACATCGTTGCCTCTTACAGACTTAGTATTGACATGTTTTATGTTAAAATTATTGGCATGACCCTCATTTTAGGGATTAGTTGAATGGTACCACTTGTGGTATGAGACACTCCGATAAGGATATGTTATGACAGTAAGGGTAAGACAATGGCTAAATCTCTGTATGTGCGCTGGTAGGCTGAATGAATGTGGAATCCCACCTGATATAGTGATAGAATATGTAATGTGATTCTCCATTTCATATGATTATGCTAGGTGGATCCCGAACTTATGATGTTATGTTACCCAGACTATTTCATGAAAGCCCAAGTTTTATGGGAAAGCTGGTAGGATGAAGATAAGTTATGACGATGGGATGTAGAATGTATTGTTGGAAGGTTTAAGAAGATTAAGAGAATCTGACCGTTTCACAGTGAGTTTTGTCGACGTAAAAAAGTGAGTATTTCATGAACACGTGACCCAAATGGTCACACCTTACTTAAGGGATCGAGGATGACCTTAGGATATTGTTAATGAGGATGGATTTCCCCAATTACGTCACATTAATATTGATTGTGGATACGTTTAAGAAGATGGTGCAAGCACCCAAATAGTGACCCCAAGTCACACATAATAGAAGGTGATGTAAGCCCATCGTCTAGTTGTAATGAAGTCATATCACTTACTGTTGGGAATTTCATATCGTGGTGCTAATAATAAGAGGCAATGAACTGAAAAGACCTTCAAACTTATCGGGCTACATGACATAGTTCTAGAGACCCCTGGGTAAGAATAGTTTGTTGGATACAAGTAATGATGACAACTTTAGGATAATCGAAAATAGTTGGGAGAGTCCTGCAAATGGATAATAAGCACGAAAGGAATGACATGATGAAGTGTTGAGGCAAAAATAGGTATGCTAATGACAAATAGGCAGACCATGACGAGAAGGATAAAAGTGAACGAGGCTATGTTATATAAGTTTCATAAAGTGTGAGTACTCCGAAGCAATGTAAGAACCCATAGTGTGAAAGGGGGCAGTAAGGATTCTTCGACCAGAGGTACCAGACCTTCGATGTTCGGGAAGTAAGTATGAGGAGTACATTAAAGACAAGAAACCTCTCCCCCCCTAAAATAACCTGAAATGGAAATGTAAAAGTAAGGCGAGCAAGCAGTTAGTCATTGAAGGGCCTGATTATGGCAAGACAAGGAGATTTAGACATGCCGTAAACTGGATTGAAACATGTGATGACTCTTAAGAAGTATGTACACGGAAGTAACAATGAGTAAAGCTTGAAGTCTGCATATAAAGAAGCAAGAAAATGGGCCAATGAGCCTAGGAATATCAGGTAGACATTAGAAAGGTATGTTAATGGATAGTGACCTGATAGAGAAGATGAAAGGTCGAGCAAATAAAGATGATAGGAGCATCCTTGAATCGACCCAAGGTTCTACCAGATAAATAGAGTAATAGGATTACAACTAAACGTGATTAAGGAAATATATTCCCAAAGCATCCTTGACGGAAGGTCTTAGCCATAATGAAAGTGAAGGAGTTTGGATCTAAGTATGATAACAATATTTGTGTATAGCCAAACAATGCTGTGTGGTATTGAATCCTTCAGAAACTACTATTGGACCCCATAAGCGAATAAGTTAACCACCTGTTCTTTATAAGATAAGTACCGACAGTAATGTTTGAGTCTATCAATGTATACCAGGGTGTTTCAGAATGAATGATGTAAGATAAGTAAGCAAATGAGTAGGCAAGTGTCAAAAGAAGTAAGGAAAGAAAGTCGCTTATAGCCACAAGTAATAAGAAAATACGAAAAGGTTTTCCTTCCAAACCATGAATGAGAGTTTCGATGACATTATGTATGGAGTATGTACGGCTCAGGCATTGCAAACCATAGGAGTTCTAATACACTGACTGATAGACAAGACTAAGATTATGAAAGGATCAAGGGATTAAGTATTCTAAAGGACCTCATGTACCGATAATCCTATATCATTGAAATTAAGTAGTATCGTAACCATCATAACTAGCCGTGTACCCGGAAGTAGCTCAACAAGTGTGAAGGTTAAGAAAAGGAATTGTTCTAAAGAATACATTAGTTAATCAAGTGGAAGTCTGGCTAATGAATTCAAAAGACGGTACTCTTAAGATTCAAGACTCAATAGAGTCATCCTTCGCATGGAGAGATAAGGAAAATTAGGATAAAGATCCCATTTTTAGGAAAATTGGGAAGGGTACTTAACAAAAGGTACTACAACTCTTGAGTTTAATGGAAGAGGAACCCTCAAGTACCGTGGCGACTTATGTATCCCAACATAGTGGAACTAGGAGGAAAGATTTTGACAAGGGTCCATGATCAACAATATACCATCCATCTAGGATGTCCTAAGATGTATCAAGATGTTAATGAACGAATTAATGAAGAGATATGAGAAGGAACCTTATAGAGGTAGTAGCCAGTGTAACCTATCAACAGGTAAGAGAGTAAGCACCCGAAGCCAGTGGGTAGACTCGGAACGTTAAGGACTTGATAGAGATGGGAGATGGTTAATATGAAATTCTCTAAGGAACATCTCTTTATTGTCATAAGTTGATTTTTGTCTGAGTGATTGTTAATAGGCAGACTAGCCGGCTTACTTCTTGCCGATTAGAACTACCTTTACGACCGGGAACTATGCGAGATTGTATGTTAAGAAGATGGTTTACCTTTATGGTATCTTTGGTTTTATGACATTTGACAAGGACACTCAGTTTGTAACTAAGTTTAGAAGGTTATTTCAAAAAGGGTTATGGTCACTCCGATTAGTACCCCTTCAGACAGATATGCAAACCAACCATATGATTCAGACGCTCGAGGACATGTCACGAATTTGCGTAGTAGATTCTAAAGGAAGTTGGGATGACAACCTGTCTCTTAGAAAGTTGCATGCGATGATGATTATCATGTTAAGCATTATAATGACACCATATGAAGCCTTAAATAAGTGGATATGTAGAACTCCTATCGGATAGTTAGAAATAAGTACACCAGAGTTAATGCGATCTGATTTAAGATATCAAGTCAAAAAGTAGAAAAAGTCACTCGGCAGAAGATGTTAACTACTCAAAATCTTTAGTAGGTCATATTCAGATAGATAACGAAAGAAATTAGAACTTCAGGTTGGTGATTCTTGAAAGTACCGCCCTTAAATGACATACCAAATATTGGAAAGAGGGACAAACTTAATCTTAGCTATATCAGATCATATATGTTGTTCGAAGAATTGGCCAGGAGGCTTATGAACCGAAATTACCCCTAGAAATTGGAGCAGTTCATCCAGTATTTCATACGTCAACATTTTGGAAGTGCATAAGGAATCCCTCCAATATTACCCCTATAAAGGATGTTTAGATTACATAAAACTTATCGCACGAAGAGGTCCCAGTTGCCATTTTTGATGATTAGGTCCCGAAGTTACATACCAAAGAAGTAGCCTCTATTAAAATATTGTGGATAAACAATAATGTGGAAGAAATGACATGGGAGGCTGAGGGGAACATGAATTCCAGATATCCTTACTTGTTTCGGACTACAGATTTATGTTGACACTCGTGCGATACGATTTCCCTGTTCCTATTTTATACTTATAAATTACCTGATGTGCCTTGTATAGGCCATATTGTTGATACAGAGGTTACATATACAACCCATCCTACAGGATTTGACAATTGAGGTGAGTTATAAATAACCTTTTGACTTTTTGATAGATAGACGGTCGTGTGAGGCCAATATGGTTGTATTATGTTATTGTATAGTCTTGTGAGGCATTTATTTTTGTGTATTATGGCTGCGTGACAGGTTTGGATATTCATGTTTATAGAGGAAACTCTGCCAAAATTTTCAAACAATTTCTGAGAGTTAGAATCCTAGGTGATGTAACCCCACCATTTGAGGATGAATGTTCTTAAGGGGGAAGGATGTTACGCCCTGTAGTTTTACGTCAAATCATGTTGTTGATTAACTCGAGTATTATGGAAAGGTATGAGACCTTGTGAAGGGATAATGATGGTTTAAAACCTATTTATGGAAGTGCCGGGGAGTATAGGAGTTAAACAAATCGAAAAGGGTAAGTTTCGGCGAAAGATTCCAACATATGGAGCAACATACGCACAGTAATTTGGAGGTACGGGCTGCAGGTCTATTCCATCATCTGATGAAAGTATGGGATTCACAGAGTTTTTCCTAAAAAATTCTCCAATATATAGTGGACATACGGTCCGTATATTATGACTTACGATCGCAAGTCTACCGCAAGTCGGTGGCGGTGGAAAATTTTATCTTTTAAAATAAAGTGGTGAGGTTCATTTCTTCATTATTTTTCATTTCCCTCCACCCAAAACTCTCCCAAATCCTCTCCAAAGGTTCTCACATGAGTATAGGCCAAAATAAAAGGCAAACCAAATAATTTCAACGTAAATAATCCCGTGGTTGTCGTTAGATCACGTTTCTCGTTGTGTTGAATTGAGAGACTCCTTGGAAGTGAAGTAATCTAAAAAATAAAGTGATTCTTGTGCTTGAAGGTAATTTCCATCTCTTTCTTCTTGTTCTTAAGTCTATACAAGTGTTAGGAGGATGATTGTTGAAAAATCTTGAAGAACAAGTTCTTGGAATATGGAACCTTGCTTGTTGTGTCGTTGGGCTGCTTGTAGGTTGTGAGTGTGATATGAAGTTGCTGAATTTTTGAGGATGTTATGGAGGTTAAGGATAAGGATTGGAAGTATTAGATTGTGTTGGTATATACATAATTTTCCATGTAAAAGATGATGTGAATTCTATCCCTGCTAGGTGTTCGATGAAATGTTTAAATGAGTTCTCTTATGAGTTATGAATCTGTTGTTGATACAAATCATTCGTATGCTATAGACAATTGTTCGTAGAGGATATGAGGGATCGTGGGATACGTATAGATAAGGTGACAAGGTATGTAGGGCTTATTCCTTCTTTTCTTGGCATAATCATTCTAGAACATAAAAACAAAATGAAACGTCTTTCAAACAACTCCATTCTTAATAAGTTTGAGCTTCCATGTCTCCCTATTCTGTTAAAGTATTGTGACTCTTGTTTGTCCCTTGTTAGGTGTACTTTTCACACTCTATTTTATCTATTGTTGATTGATGAAAGCTGACATACGTAGTTACATAACGATAATCGGAGGATACCAACCTTCAATCACTCTGACCATATTTTATAATGTCCCTTAAGTTCCTTCATGCATTGTATATGTATATGTATCTATTTTATATCGAGAAGTGCTATAGTTAGCCGGGTACAGTACTTATATGTGCATACCACTACAATTGGGTACGTGATTCACCACCAGAGAGGCTTGGTATGATATTATATGGCCCCATAGAGTAGCCCAATTTTACTATTATGTAAATGATCATGAGTAGGTATTTTGTATGCCCTCAGTGGCAGTTCTGAGTTTCAGGTTGACTTTGTGCCCCTCACTTGTATTACATTCTTATATACATGTGCCTTACATATTTTGTAAATTCTTTTGTACTGATGTTCCTTTGATGGGGCATTGTGTTTCATGCTCGCAGGTGTAAGTAGACAAACACACACACCTCCTTAGTAGGTTTCCTGATTCAGCAGTTGGTTGTCACACTCCTCTTATTCTAGAGTTGTTGTATAGAGAGTGTAGGCTATACTGCATATATTTATATCTATTCTGGATATGGCGGAGGTATGTCCCGACCTGATGACATATTTTAATACTTCTAGAGGCTTGTAGAATAGTGGTCGATGTATAGTTGTTTTGTACGGACTTGTCAGCCCTCTTGTCAGTCTGTTGATACACTTGGTATGGCCTATCCGACCTTGTTATATATATGTTGGTTAGCGGCCTATTGTTGCAGGTCATTTTATTCCGACTTCTTTTGTGATTATCATTCTGAGGCCTTGTCGGTCCAGATGGTTATAGGTTCAGGTTATGATACACTGGTGGTATGCTCGGGTAGTTCAGGTGTCGGGTGCCGGCCACCTCCCAAGGTTGGGATGTGACAGACTGTCAAACTAAGATATACAAGCTTCTATAACATGTATCTTCATCTAGCTCTCACTAATCCTTGCAACTTCAGCAATCAATAAGCACATACATAAACATCTTCATCCCCTTCATATAACAAAATAACCCAACTTTACCACCAAACCAGTCCCAACACACTATATAACATAATCAACACTTCAACCACGTCATCTAGTTATTCAACTTACAACTTGTATCTTCTAAGCATAAGTAAATCATCAAAATAGTATATACAACATACTAATACCTCCAACACCTGCACATAACAAAAACAGTCTCAATATGTTGTATAATACAACAATTAACTCAACTACATCAATCAATCTTCAACTTACCAACTAATAGCAACTAAGAACATATAAATCATCAACTACATATCTACAACATGCTAATATTTCCAGCATCTTAATTCAACAAGAATAGGCCCAACATACTACATAACATGTCCATCAACTCATCTATAACATCAAACCACCAACTTGTAACAACTACACACAACTAAGTTATACACATGGAGGAATGGAGAAATCATACCTTAGAAAACAAGAACCTGCCTTTTTTGTACCTTACTTCATCATGAAAAAAGATCTAATCCAGCAACCAAATGGAAAAGAAGAGCAACACAAGCACCATGACACTTACAAAGAGGAAATCACATCAAACTCTTTCACACCATGGAAGAATAATGAAACCTGAAGCTTTTCCACTTAGAACCCTGGGAGAATCAAAGGGTGGTTGTTTTGGGTTTGGAGAGAGTTCAAATTGTAGAGCGAGAATATAGAGGATTATGGAATGTTTTCTATGTGAATATGAGATATACTACATGTATATATGGCCCATTAAATGGGCTTTGGCAGATTTGATCTTGGGCTGCCCCATCTCTCCTTTTCTTTTACTTTTATTTGGGCCACTCATTACTAAGTATGTGATGCACCTACTTGTCACTTACTTTAAAAAGAAGGTTGTTGATTTCCTTTAATCATGTGTGTCATCCTTATTTAACAAGTAGGACGTGAAACAAGTACGTCAAACATGTAGGACGTGTTAGAAAATAGCTCATGCAAGTAGGGCGGGTACGTAAGTAGTTCAAGCACATAGGACGTTTAAGCAAGTAGGTGAGATACATAGGTGGAGCCAATAGATTGTCTACCTTTTTCCGATGTTTCAATCATTTGTGAATCTCATTTACCTTAGCTAAACTTAATATTTACATACACTTGGACCCTTAGACAATAATTATAATCTTACTCTTCCACATTCAAGTGATCTTGTTGACTTCAACTTAGTCATACACACATTGAAAAGTATGGGGTGTTACGATAAAGTACTTGAAATAAAAGTTGAGAAAAAGAGAAGAAAAGTATTTGGACATGAACTTCATCTAGGAAAAAAACTTTATGAAACTTGTATGTTTGTATGTAAAAATAAGTATTATCGAAATACACATTGAAGTTGATAATGTGTAGGGATTACTTATGAAGCAGCACTGAGGATAAGAGAAAGATTGCATTAGCTACCAAATGAAACGATTCCTAAAGCGAAACTGTAGAAATCAAATGCAGAAATTAAAAGATAGAAGGAAGACACAAGAATTGAAATCTAAAAGCAACCAATGATATATTAAAACCAAGACCTCAATTAGATTAATCATTAAAAGAACCTATCCTATAGAATGATTCCACAAGTGAGCATACTCATATGTGAATCATGAACATGGTTCAAGAGCAACCAAGGAATTACACTATCACTAAGCTATGAACTATGACTATAACTAAAGCTATCAAATAAAAATATGTTTCATCTAAATTCAATCGAAGTGTTTATGCCTTGAAACCCACTATCGATAGTGCAATGCCTTATTATAAACTAGGCCCAAAGTAGGCGTTCAAATGCAACTATCACATTGTGCGACTCGCACAATGAGTCGCAGAATGCTCATATGGCTCACAAAATGGGCCAGCTTTATCTTTGAGCTCTTGTTCATTCCAAGAGATCATCCAAACATTGTATACTCGTGTGTGATGCTCCTCAAGGGCCTCCAAAGTCCCCCTTTGCATAAACATGGCTTGCAGGCTTGGAGTTCCTTGGCTTAGCTTCATGTGAAAGGTCTTGAGTTATATGTGGCCCCCGATATCATATCATCCTCCCTTTTTTGGAAAGGATTCATCCTCAAATCCATAGGCTCACCTAAAACACAAGAAGAAAGATCACTTACGTTGAAAACATTGTGAACATTAGTACACTTGGGAAGTCGATTTTGTATGCATTTTCATTGATCTTCTTAATAACGTTGAAGGCCCCATCTCCCCGTGGGCATAATTTTCCTCTACTCATTTGAGGAAACCTCTCCTTCTGAAAGTGAACCCACACCCAATCATCAAGTTGAAAGTCGACCTTCTTCCTCTCATGGTTTTGCCTCTTTTCCACCTTGGTGTTAATTTTCTCCATATTTTCCTTTACGTTAGCATGAATCTTCATCATCTCGACCGCCATTTGATTTGAATATAAGCTCACAACAACATCACTAGATAAGAGGGTTAAGGTTTAAGGGACCAAGGTGTTAAAACCATAACAAAATTCAAATGGAGTCATGCCAATAGAGAAATGGAGGGACCTATTATAAGCAAATTCAATTAAAAGGAAATGGTCCTTCCAAGGAGTTGGCTTTCCTCTAACCATACACCTAAGCATGCTCTTAAGATTTCTATTCACTACTTCAGTTTGTCCATCTGTTTGAGGGTGACAAGAATTAGAGAACATGAGCTTGGTACCAACTGTGCCCCATCGACTCTTCCAAATGTGACTAAGAAATTTGGAGTACCTATCACTAACAATAGTGTAAGGTACTCCATGCAATTTAAGCACATTATCAACAAAAAAAGATGCCACATGAGAGGCATCATCGCATTTATGGCATGGTATGAAATGAGACATTTTAGAATCTATCTACCACAACAAAATTCTATCATGACTCCTTTTGGTTCTTGGAAGGCCCAACACAAAATATATAGAAATGTCTATCCAAGGACCATTAGGGGTGGGGAGGGGAGTGTACAAACCTTGAGGACGAGTCTTTAATTTTTATTGCTTGCACTTCAAACATTGTCCACAAAGCTTCTCCATGTCATATTTCATCTTGGGCCAATAAAAATTTTCAATGACGATGCCAAGTGTCTTGGTGCCACCAAATTTCCCCATCATTCCTCCACTATGAACTTCCTTCATAAGTAGTTCTCTCCATGAGCTCTAAGGAACACACACTTTCCCATCTTTGAACAAGAACCCATCAACCATTTGGAAAAGGTCAATTCCCCCCCCTTGTGTCAATTCTTCACAAACCTATTGGGAGTGTAAATCCTTGGAGTATAATTCCTTTAAGATTTCAAATCCCATCATCCTAGAGGTCATGGTGTTTAGTAAGATGAACCTTGTAGACAAGGCATCCGCTACGACATTCTCCTTACCCCGTTTATAAGTGATTACATAAGGGAATGTCTATATGAAATTCACCCACTTTGCATGTATCTTATTGAGCTTGGATTGACCCTTTAAGTGTTTCATGATCCAAACGGATAACAAAATCCTTGTGCCATAAGTAGTGTTGACAATGAGCCAACACCCTTACAAGCGCATACAACTCTTTGTCATAAGTAGAGTAATTCAAATAAGCCCCCTTTAGATTTTCATTAAAGTAGGCCAACAGTTAAACCCTATTATCAACCCCTTTAAAAAAATTACTTAGTTTAGCTAGTGCACATATCTTTGGATTCTCATGAACGACCGTTTGTTCTTCTTGAGCAAGTAATGCTTCCCTCTCTTGTTTCTTATTCACTTCCCTTTTAACCCTCCCCCGGATTTTCTTCATGATTTGATAGTCCTCACTCACTTGATAGGGTGTTAGTGGAGTGAGAATATGCTTCCGACCCACAAATACAAATGAGTACTTGTTGTTACTTCCACTATGTTGTTCATCCCTATCAAATTGCCAAGGTCTCCCAAGCAACATTCGACATGCTTGCATTGTCACTACATCACACACCACTTCATCTTGGTACTTGCTAATGCTATACTTGACGGTCACACGCTTGGACACCTTTACCTCACCACAATCATTGAACCATTGGAGTTTATAAGGACTAGGATGCTTCATTGTAGGGAAGTTCATATGCTCAATCAAGGTAGTTGATGTAAATCAGCCCGCAGACTTGAACTCTCAACCAAAGCCGAGAAGAGTTTTACCAAGAATGCCAACAATGGCACGTCGTTCCACACTTGGATGCCTAACATGGCATGGAAAATGGAATGGCATTAGACTTGTGATGTGAAGATTTAAGAAGCCTTGTTTTTTTTCGACCTTCTTGTTTGGTCTTGGCCGAGATCATGTATATTTTAGCTTGTATTTTATTCTTAGCTTAGTTGCTATTTTAGGACATAGTGTGCTATGAATAACTAACATTGGGACACAATTAATAAGTCACAAAGGCGACTAGGCCGAGACTACACCATGGCAAGGAAAAAGGATGACTTGGACGACAAGATGGCAAGGACAACAACCATCTAGAGCAAACGGATTCCAAGAGGACACCAAGAAGATGAAGTGTTGGTCGAAATACTCCCTTATCCATTCATCCAAGGCACACAAATGTAAGGAATGAAAGCTTCCAACACATTCCAAGAAGATGAGGTTGTTGGAAGAATCAAGTTCATGAATATGAAGGGTTGGCCGAACTCCCTTGGTCACCACGTCAATCCAAATGCGTCTACACTAGGTGTTAGTTTGTGTCTTTTCATTTGCTTTCCAGAATAGTCTATTTTGTACTATAAAATAGAGGCCTTAGTCTATTATAAAATTCAGAGTTCGTTGATATATAAAAGTTAAGTTTTACTCATTGCTAAGTGTTTCACCCTGGGGTTGTGATTCTTAGTTGGTTCTTGTGTGAGCCAAACCCCTTAGTGCAAGTTTAGCTAGGACTGTGTGATCTAGTTGAACCCAAGCTAAGGTTCCCTCCGGTGTAAGCTTGGTTAAGACTGTGACTTAACTAAGTCCAAGTTTAAGGAACCCCCTTAGTGGTGAGAGAACGTTGGAGCTGTGTGGACCAACCTAGCCTAAGCTTCGGGTTACTAAAAGGGCTTCCGACCACCCTCACTTGGCTAGTTCACTGACTTGTACTTAGCAACCCCGGTCTTGACCTTTTGGAATTTGTCACCATCTCTTTGGTGTCGACTCGGGCAGTAAAACCCCTGTGTCTCTATCCTTGGGCTAATCGACTGTACTTCACTACAACCACAACAACCAAACACTTAACCCAAAACTATACCAACCAACACTTGGTGTATGTCCGAATTGCAATTCGCTTTCTGTGTTCATTCCTCGTACAAACCACTTCACTCCAAAATACGTCCCTAACATCCCCTATAATGACCACTGACCGAAAGCACACACGTAAAGAACCATCCAATCCCGACAACACCCAAATAGTCCCTACAAACACCAACCGAGAACCTCACTATTTCAGATTGTCCCGTCTCTTTGCCACTACCAAACCACCAAGTCCCGATCACCATCCTGACCCTCAACCCACCCGTGACAACCTCACAAAACCCCTTGAGCCGATTCCCACAACAACTACCTGAAACAACCTCCCATACACCATACTGCCGGCCTAGCCGAGAACCCGAAATCCCCACTTGTGTCTTGTTTTTGTGTCAACTTGTTCCTTGCCGAACTCAGCCCTCACTCACCCTTCCAAATTTACATCAGAGTGTTATTATCAGATCAAGGTGCTCCCGTCCCATGCCTTGACTCGATAATCATCACAAAAATGTCACTTACAAATAAAGAAGAACTTCGGAAACTCCTTAGTGACATGTTTGCAAAACATGCGCCTATCTTGAGAAGAGAATGTAATCTCCAAACCTTTGATGGATATAGGGACCCAAAAGAGTTTCTTGAATGGTTAAAGACCATTGAAGGATTTTTCAAGTACCAGCAATATGACGATCATGAGTGCTTCAAAGTTGCCAAATCGAGGCTCAAATCATTTGCTTCCGTTTGGTATGAAAATCTAAGAACTAATCGAAAAAGAAGTGGCAAGACCAAGATTGACTCTTGGAAGAAATTAAAGAAGCATATGATGAGGAAATTTTTTCCAAGGGAGTATGAATAAAGTCTATACTTCTGACTCCCCACTCGCATCAAGAAAAGGTTGAAATTGCGTCATGCCGCACCTTCAGAGGCGTGGTTGAGAAATCACAAAGGGGAAGTGCCCCAATACCTTAGGTAAGGCCTACCAATGTTAAGAAAATGGGCAGCACCCTTTTTATCAACCCCTTGTATTGTCACGACCCGACCCGACGGGCCTCGACTAACCGCCCTAATGACGTCATTATACTAACCTGTCACACATAATCCAACTAACACTTAATGAGTCGAAATCCAAAGCATAACGTTGCAATAACAACATATGCCAGGGTAGGCAGGCCGACAAGGCTGCCTTTACCCCCGAATGTACCTGCCTCCTGAGGAGTCACAACTAGCCAACACAATATAACAGGTAAGCCGACAAGGCTGCTAACAGATAATATAATAGGCAAGCCGACAAGGCTGCCAACAGATAATATCACATATACACGGGAACACCCCCAACATAGAGTACAATAATATGGCTGACCGAAACAGATTTCTGACCCTTACACCAGTGCAACCCACAACTGTCTACAGACCTCTACAAGAAGGATAACGACATATGACGGGACAGGGCCCCGTCGTGCCCCCGAATATACAAAAGTAAAAATAATAGGGTTCGTACCCAAAATGACAAAGCTCGAATCAAAGGAGCTTCCCAACTCGCCGAGTAGGAACCTAGGCACGAGGTTCACCAAGCGAAAACACTGTACTGCGGGCATGAAACGTAGCCCCCCGAGGAAAGGGGATAGTACGAAATAATGTACTGAGTATGTAAAACATGAAGCTGTAAAAGAGATCATAAGTAGCCAACAGAAAACAGGAGATCAGTATAAAAATCAGGATCCAAATCCAACTGTGCCATAAACAATAAAAGTCAGTTGCCTTATAAAAATACGAGTCAAGTCAAGAAAATATGAATGCCTGTCCATATACATATATATACATGTAACGTAACCCGACCCACTAATGCGGGACTCGGTGGAATCATATCATAACCCGGCCCATGCTGGGACTCGGTAAAGTCATATCTCATCTATGGATCCATCCTACGTAACCCGACCCTTTAGTGAGGGTCTCGGTGAAAAAATGCAAGGCTGTGCACGAACATAACCCGGCCCGGGACTCGATGAGGTAAAATAGTAACACTTAGCACGAGTAGATATCATGAGTAACCATATGCAAGTAAAAATTATCATTTGACTCTCAATAAAATCATTATAATAATGTCATAATCAAATCTTTGCTGAAAAATCATAGGCACTTCTCATAACAATCCTCTTTAGGAATTAAACTGTATAAAAATCAAGTACGTCCGTCGTACTTTCATTAAATCATGCCAAAAGAAAGAAGTAAGGGTTTCACATACCTTTTAGACGAACTAATCCACCCAATATTAGAATATGCCTCGTTATAGAACTTCAACCTATAATAATGGTAATACGTTCGTCAATTCTCTGATCACTAGCATACTTTATATCGAATAACGACTTCTTATTCTATAAAAATTCGGGCAGCACTTCCCCCGTTTATACATGTTTCCACAACTTCCAAACGAGGCTAATAACATCAATAACCAAGCATCAATTAAGGGCACAACCAAAACACCAATAAAGGGAATTTACACACCCCACTTATCATGTAAATTTAGCCTCTTAATCCACATTAAAAACAGCCCACAAACACAGTCCATGTTCCAATAACAATGAGGGTAGAATGTGAAGCCTTTCTACACCCTTATTCCTTTAGGACTTACATTAGCAATTACCACACTTAAACATGCATAATGGTGACTAAATTTTCAGCATTATAACACCACAAAACAGTCCCTAAAACAGTCCATATACATCACAACATGTCCAACAATTTCATGCAAGTTCTTGGCCACAACATGTCATAATTCCATAACTCTTATCTTAATTCCTATAATCCAATTTCGTATTTCAATACTTCCATATAACTAATTCCAACTAAATCTCAATGTTTCCTTTCAATTCATCATGAAATTAGTGATAATAATAACAACAATAACCAACGAATCCAACAACACCAAAATCTGTCCCAAATTGGCAACTAGCCCAAAATTGTCACATGCAATGCTTAAATTCCAATTTTTCCTTAACACAAATTCATTACCTTAATTCTAACAACATGCATTCCAATTATATCATAGAAAGAAGAATTTTTATACCTCAAATTCGTCCAAAATAGTCCACAATTTTCTGCCCACTGCTTGTCCGAAAATCCCCACCGTTTTGTAATTTCTCCTCTTTTTTGTTCACTTCTTCAACTCCAATTGACATGCAAGTGTTCTACAATGTTAAACCATCATCCCTACACGTTTTTCTTCCAAAATTTCATCCCAAAAATCCCAAATTTCTGGGCAGATTTTCGGCTAGCAGTGGTTGTTTTTGCCACTGTTTTGCCATTGTTTTGCTTCTAATTTTTGGTGAAAAATGTAGTCTAGGAAGAGAAGATAAAAATCTTAAATTGGGTATGGGGTTGGGGTGATTTTCGGCCAGCAAGGGGGGTGAGTTTGGAGAAGAGAGGTGAGGTTTTTGGTTAAGTTTAGAATGAAGTTGAAGATGAAGAGTGTAGGTTATAAAAAAATCTGAAATTTCTTATTACCCTTTGTCCCCCCAAGTTCTTCAATTAATAAATCTTAAACCCACTTCTTAATTCCCGAGAATTTCATAAAGCCTCGTATCCTCAATGTCACAATTTTATAATACAATGCTATTCCATAACTCCATTGGAATAAATTCAACTACTAGGATTAATTCTCGTCGTCACATGTATAGCACTAAAGAAAAACTATTCCGGGATAACATCCGTTTATACACTAATTTCCCGTATTAACATATGTAAGTGTTCCTTATATTCAATATCCGAATCTTACTTCCTTAATGACGTTCTTAATTATCGTCTTAATCTTACAAGGTGTAACATGTATGGTAACGAAGGTGAAGAGAAAGATCAAACGGTAGAAGAGGGTACTACTTCTTTTACTAATCCATTATATGACTAAGGAGTTGTAGAAGGAGACACAGAGAAGGTAGAGGTCACCACGGGGATAGACAAAACGAGAAAAACGTGTTTTCAATGTTGAGAATCGGGACACTTTGGCAAAGAATGTTCTAACCCCCGATTAGTTACAAATGAAGATGGTGCGAAATCCTTGGAGGAATCCGAAGCCAAGGAAAGTTCCGAGACCCCCTTACTTGATGCACAAAAGATAGAGAAAGAATTTAAGAAGGGGAGTGCTATAGTTTCCGATGTGAAGGAACTTCCGAATGACGTTGTATCCGATACACTACCAATGAAAGGTGTTGAACATATTATTGATTTATTTTCAAGAAGTTCATTACCTAATCAACAAAGATATGGATGCCACCTGAAAGAGGTTGAAGAATTTCAAGGCCAAGAAAAATAATTGGTAGGCGAAGGCTATACTCGAAAGATTCATAGTCTATGCACGACAACCGCCTTGCTGGTGCCAAAAGAAGATAAGGCTTGCACACATATGGCACTATCCAAGCAATCGGCAATATCATGAAAAGCAAGCTCTCTTTGCCGAGGCTAAAATTTCCTTTTAGGAATCAAGTAGAACCAAGTGGTCCTTTAAGATGGACTCGAGGAGAGGACACTCTCTAAGGGGAACCTGAGAGGGAAATGCATGAAAGGTGACCTTCGTGATCGAGTTTGGTTTGAGCAAATGGGTTTTAATGCCGTTTGGATGGTGTGACGCTCCAAACTTTTTCCTATACAAGGTATCACGTCTATCCTTGGGACACTTAACATCACCCGAGGTCAGTTATGCTAACCAAACCAAGATGGTCTAGCCAAATATGGTCCGAGTCTACGGGAATTGTTGTGGAAAAATGTTTCCTTAGCCCAGCTTCTTTTTCTCATCACTTCATTGGGGGGTGTTGTAAACTTACTGCCCCTATAACCAAACTAATGAGAAGGGATCAGTGTGAATGGCTCCAAAGAGCAACAAGAGTCTTTGAGTCCTTGAAGGAAAAAATTGTGAAGCCTCGGTTCTAACCATGCCAAGCCGTGAAAATCCATTGGACATTAAACACGAAGCTAGAGTAGGTTCCATCTTTTGATCGAGCACAAATTAAATGGTGCACCGTGCTATTCTTCAACCCATGGCAAGGCGGTATTTTTTATGGGCTCCGTGATCCAATATGACCATTATGTGAAGTCAATACCATTTATCTTGTATTCGGATCCTTATTTGGCAAATTTTGAAGAAGGCGCCTACAAGCTAAGACTTCCGGTCCTATCTAATGGTGGAAATATTAGAATAATACTTTTATTGACAAAATTTTTTCTCATTTAGACGGCGCGAATTTGAGGGCAAATTCCTTCAAAGAAGGGAGAATGATGTAAATCAGCCGCGGACTTGAACTCTCAACCAAAGCCGAGAAGAGCTTTACCAAAAGTGCCAACAATGGAACGTTGTTCCACACTTGGATGCCTAACATGGCATCAAAAATGGAATTGCGTTCGAGTTGTGACGTGAAGATTTAAGAAGCCTTGTATTTTTTCGGCCTTCTTATTTGGTCTTGGCCGAGACCATGTATATTATTTTAGCTTGTCTTTTATTCTTAGCTTAGTTGCTAGCTTAGGACAAAGTGTGCTATGAATAACTAACATTGGAACACAATTAATAAGTCACAAATGTAACTAGGCCGAGAGTACACCATGTCAAGAAAAAAGGATGACTTGGCCGACAAGATGGCAAGGACAACAACCATCTAGAACAAATAGATTCCAAGAGGACACCAAGAAGATGAAGTGCTGGTCGAAATACTCCCTTATCCATTCGTCCAAGGCACACAAATGCAAGGAATGAAAGCTTCCAACACATTCCAAGAATATGAGGTTGTTGGAAGAATCAAGTTCATGAATATTGTTACATATGAGGCAACAATTTCTGCCTGGGGAAGAGAAAGTGTTGGCCGAACTCCCTTGGTCACCAAGTCAATCCAAATGCGTCTACACTAGGTGTTAGTTTGTGTCTTTTTATTTTCTTTCTAGAATAGTCTATTTTGTACTATAAATAGAGTCCTTAGGCCATTGTAAAATTAAGAGTTTATTGATATATAAAAGTTGAGTTGTACTCATTGCTAAGTGTTTCAACCCGGGGTTGTGATTCTTAGTTGGTTCTTGTGTGAGCCAAACCCCTTAGTGCAAGTTTAGCTAGGACTGTGTGATCTAGTTGAACCCAAGCTATGGTTCCCTTCGGTGTAAGGTTGGTTAAGACTGTGTGACTTAACTAAGTCCAAGCTTAAGGAACCCTCTTAGTGGTAAGAAAATGTTGGAGCTGTGTGGACCAACCTAGCCTAAGCTTTGGGTTACTAAAAGGGCTTCCGGCCACCCTCAGTTGGCTAGTTCATGGGCTTGTACTTAGCAACCCCAGTCTTGACTTTGTGGAATTGGTCACAATCTCCTTGGTGTTGACTCGGGCAGTAAAACCCCCGTGTCTCTATCCTTGGGCTCATCGACCGTACTTCACTACAACCACAACAACCAAACACTTAACCCAAAACTATACCAACCAACACTTGGTGTGTGTCCGAATTGCAATTCGCTTTCCATGTTCATTCCTCATCCAAACCACTTTACTCATTTCACCACCACACTCCAAAATATGTCCTTAACAAGAGTCTTTGAGTCCTTGAAGGAAAAAGATTGTGAAGCCCCAGTTCTAACCATGCCAAGCCGTGAAAAGCCCATTGGACATTAAACACAAAGCTAGAGTAGGTTCCATCTTTTGATCGAGCACAAAATTAAATGGTGCACCGTGCTATTCTTCAACCCATGGCAAGGCGGTATTTTTTACGGGCTCCATGATCCAATATGACCATAATGTGAATTCAAAACCATTTATCTTGTATTTGGATCCTTATTTGGTAAATTTTGAAGAAGGCGCCTACAAGATAAGACTTCCGGTCCTATCTAATGGTGGAAATATTAGAATAATACATTTTGTTGACAAATTTTTTTCACATTTAGACGGCACGAATTTGAGGGCAAATTCCTTCAAAGAAGGGGAGAATGATGTAAATCAGCACACGGACTTGAACTCTCAACCAAAGCCGACAATGGAACGTCGTTCCACACTTGGATGCCTAACATGGCATCGAAAATGGAATGGCGTTCGAGTTGTGATGTGAAGATTTAAGAAACCTTGTATTTTTTTGGCCTTCTTATTTGGTCTTGGCTGAGACCATGTATATTATTTTAGCTTGTATTTTATTCTTATCTTAGTTGCTAGATAGGACATAGTGTGCTATGAATAACTAACATTGGAACACAATTAATAAGTCACAAACGTAACTAGGCCGAGAGTACACTATGTCAAGGAAAAAGGATGACTTGGCCGACAATTGCAAGGACAACAACCATCTAGAAAAAATAGATTCCAAGTGGACACCAAGAAGATGAAGTGTTGGTCAAAATACTCCCTTATTCATTCAACCAAGGCACACAAATGCAAGGAATGAAAGCTTCCAACACATTCCAAGAATATGAGGTTGTTGGAAGAATCAAGTTCATGAATAGTGTTACATAGGAGACAACAATTTCTGCCTGGGGAAGAGAAAGTGTTGGCCGAACTCCCTTGGTCACCAAGTCAATCCAAATGCGTCCACACTAGGTGTTAGGTTGTGTCTTTTTATCTTCTTTCTAGAATAGTCTATTTTGTACTATTAATAGAGCCTTAGGCCATTGTAAAATTAAGAGTTAGTTGATATATAAAAGTTGAGTTGTACTCATTGCTAAGTGTTTCAACCCGGGGTTGTGATTCTTAGTTGGTTCTTGTGCGAGCCAAACCCCTTAGTGCAAGTTTAGCTAGGACTGTGTGATCTAGTTGAACCCAAGCTATGGTTCCCTTCGGTGTAAGGTTGGTTAAGACTGTGTGACTTAACTAAGTCCAAGCTTAAGGAACCCTCTTAGTGGTAAGAAAATGTTGGAACTGTGTGGACCAACCTAGCCTAAGCTTTGGGTTACTAAAAGGGCTTCCGACCACCCTCAGTTGGCTAGTTCATGGGCTTGTACTTAGCAACCCCAGTCTTGACTTTGTGGAATTGGTCACCATCTCCTTGGCGACTCTCGGGCAGTAAAACCCCCGTGTCTCTATCCTTGGCTCATCGACCGTACTTCACTACAACCACAACAACCAAACACTTAACCCAAAACTATACCAACCAACACTTGGTGTGTGTCCGGATTTCATTTCTCTTTCCATGTTTATTCCTTATCCAAACCACTTCACTCATTTCACCACCACACTCCAAAATATGTCCTTAACAAGTGTCTTTGAGTCCTTGAAGGAAAAAGATTGTGATGCCCCAGTTCTAACCATGCCAAGCCGTGAAGAGCCATTGGACATTAAACACGAAGCTAGAGTAGGTTCCCTCTTTTGATCGAGCACAAAATTAAATGGTGCACCGTGCTATTCTTCAACCCATGTCAAGGCGGTATTTTTTATGGGCTCCGTGATCCAATATGACCATTATGTGAATTCAAAACCATTTATCTTGTATTTGGATCCTTATTTGGCAAATTTTGAAGAAGGCGCCTACAAGATAAGACTTCCGGTCCTATCTAATGGTGGAAATATTACTTTTTGTTGACAAATTTTGTTCACATTTAGACGGCGCGAATTTGAGGGCAAATTCCTTCAAAGAAGGGGAGAATGATGTAAATCAGCACACGGACTTGAACTTTTAACCAAAGCCGAGAAGAGCTTTACCAAAAGTATGGCAATGGAACGTCGTTCCACACTAGGATGCCTAACATGGCATCGAAAATGGAATGGCGTTCGAGTTGTGATGTGATTATTTAAGAAGCCTTGTATTTTTTCGGCCTTCTTATTTGGTCTTGGCCGAGACCATGTATATTATTTTAGCTTGTATTTTATTCTTATCTTAGTTGCTAGATAGGACATAGTGTGCTATGAATAACTAACATTGGAACACAATTAATAAGTCACAAATGTAACTAGGCCGAGAGTACACCATGTCAAGGAAAAAGGATGACTTGGCCGACAATTGCAAGGACAACATTCATCTAGAACAAATAGATTCCAAGAGGACACCAAGAAGATGAAGTGTTGGTCGAAATACTCCCTTATCCATTCGGCCAAGGCACACAAATGCAAGGAATGGAAGCTTCCAACACATTCCAAGAATATGAAGTTGTTGGAAGAATCAAGTTCATGAATATTGTTACATAGGAGACAACAATTTCTGCCTAGGGAAGAGAAAGGATTGTCCGAACTCCCTTGGTCACCAAGTCAATCCAAATGCGTCCACACTAGGTGTTAGTTTGTGTCTTTTTATTTTTTTTGTAGAATAGTCTATTTTGTACTATAAATAGAGACCTTAGGCCATTGTAAAATTAAGAGTTAGTTGATATATAAAAGTTGAGTTGTACTCATTGCTAAGTGTTTCAACCCGGGGTTGTGATTCTTAGTTGGTTCTTTTTTTAGCCAAACCCCTTAGTGGAAGTTTGGCTATGACTGTGTGATCTAGTTTAACCCAAGCTATGGTTCCCTTCGGTGTAGCTTGGTTAAGACTGTGTGACTTAACTAAGTCCAAGCTTAAGGAACCCTCTTAGTGGTAAGAGAATGTTGGAACTGTGTGGACCAACCTATCCCAAGCTTTGGATTACTAAAAGGGCTTCCGACCACCCTCACTTGGCTAGTTCATGGGCTTGTACTTAGCAACCCCGGTATTGACCTTGTGGAATTGGTCACCATCTCCTTAGAGTCGACTCGGGCAGTAAAACCCCCGTGTCTCTATCCTTGGGCTCATTGACCGTACTTCACTACAACCGCAACAACCAAACGCTTAACCCAAAACTATACCAACCAACACCTGGTGTGTGTCCGGATTGCAATTCACTTTCCATGTTCATTCCTCAACCAAACCACTTCACTCCTTTCACTACCACACTCTAAAATACGTCCCTGACATCTCCTATAACGGCCACTGACCGAAACCACACGTAAACGACCATCCAATCCAGACTACACCCAAATAGTACACTACAAACACCAACCGAGAACCTCACTGTTTCATATTGTCCCATCATCTTTCCAGTACGAAACCACTAAGTACCAATCACCATCATAACCCTCAGCCCTCCCATGACAACATCACTAAAAGCATTGAGCCGATTCCCACCACAACTACCCGAAACAACCTCTCATACACCACGCTGTCGGCCTAGCCGAGAACCCGAGACCCCCACATGTGTCTTGTTTTTGCGTCAACTTATTTCCTACCGAACTCAGCCCCACTTACCCTTACTCACCCTTTCGTATTTACATCAGTAGTGCTCACCACATTAGTACAAATTCAACCATCAATGAATAAAGAATACACCTTATCCTTTATTTTGCATCTTGCATGAAATATATTCTCTCTTTGGTCAAACAATTCTCTCGCATGGCACCCATAATCCTCCTAATCACATAATCCAAGTCTATCCTCGCCACCAATCTCTGGTCACCATTATCATCTAAGTGTTCCTCCTTTCGTTCTTCCCTAGGCTCGTCCTCATCACTCTCAACACCATACTCCTCATCCTCATCGGTACGATACCCATCATATAAGGCCACAATTGACCTCCTAATCAGACATTCACTTGTAATATGCCCTCTACTTTGACATTTTAAACATTGAATAGTAGAAGGATGAGTAAAGTTGTGTTACTTTAATATTTTAAACATTGAATGGTAGAAGGATGAGTAAAGTTGGGTTTAGCATTGTTACCTCCCTTTGTCTTGTCATCGCCTTTGGCTTTGTAGTCGACCTTGCCATGGGGAGTTGGAGTAGCGATCTTGGGCTTCTCCCACTTATAATTTCTCTAATTCCATGATGAGGATGACACATTCTTTGTCTTGTAAGACTTCTCCGTATTCAAATCCGCTTCAACCTTGGAAGCATCATAAAAAGCTTTCTCTAGAGTTCTATACGTTTGTAGCCTCATGGGTTTAGAGATGTCATACTTCAAGTTGGCTACAAAGCTTATCACCATATAGTTAAAGTGCTCTTCGATTTTGAATTTAAACCTCAAGTTCTCAAACTCATTGAAGTATTCCTCAACACTCTTACTACCTTGTCTTAGTATGTACTCCATCATAAGGATGCTTTGATAATTGTCAGGTGTCACATACCTTGCCCCTATGAGCTCAATCAACTCGTGCCAAGTAAGGATATCATATATGTGATATTGAGCTTGTTTTCGCTTCTTGGACTCCTACCAAGTGGATGCATATCCATCAGATTGAGTGAGGGCATACTTTGCTTTCAAAGCATTCGATATGTTGTTGGTAAGGAAGATCCTCTCACTTTGCAACTTCCACTCTAAGAACTCTTCTGGGTCACTACTACCTTTGAACTTCGAAAGGTTCACTTTGATAGTATTAAAGTTGCGGTCTTGTACACCCCTATCTTCATAACCTTTCCACCTAACCCAATCCTCATGACCTTGCCATCTACCCCGAACTTCATGAACATAGGGTATACTAATACCTCCTCGCCTCCTTCTTCCCCTATGGGCATCATACCCATGTCTCCCACCATATCATGGTTCTTCCCACTATCTATCTTGGGAAACCTCCTCAACTTCATCATCGTAAAGGGGTTTTAGAAATGGCTTTGGAATGGTTCCTGGGGAAAGTTTTGTTGTGGTGCATGTTGGGGTGCTTAGGATTCTTACTTGACTCATCACCAACATTTGATTGGGGAGTTCCCACTCGACTCGCATGTTCAACATTCACCACCCTAGACTCCAAACTACATATTTGCTCCTTCACCCCGCCTACTTCTGCTTTGAACCTCGCAATCTCCCTAAGTATGAGGGATAACGGGTCCTCCATCATGATATTGGCTTCAGGAATTAGTCATTGTACCTGCAAAACTCAACAATAAAGTTAGCAGAAAAAGCTCTTCACGTCGCGCGTGTTTTACTTTCACTCCTCACCATGCTCTAGTTCTTTTCCAAGGTTAGAAAGAATTGTTGCTCAATAAATCATACAATGTTTCTTAGACTATGTGGAGGAATAAATTCTTGTTAAGTAGAAAGACGTATGACTCAAAAACTAACGGACGGAGCAAAAGAAGTTCAACGAAATAAAATGGAAAAACGTAAGAAGAATTAGCATTAAAGTAAATAGTGACTCAAGAACTAGTTGACAATCAAGTAAGATCAATTACTCATTTTTAGTTAGTTTAGAGAATCAAAGAAGTGAAATGGAATGGAATCAGAAAAGGAATTAGAAGTTAAAAACCTGAAATGGAATGGAATCAGAAATGGAATGGTTCACAGACCTGATCTGCGGCTCGCGGATTGGTCCATTTAGTAGGACAACTTACTATCTAATTCTGTGAGGTTCTAGGAAATTTTGCGATCTGCAGATTGGTTCGCAGAATTGACCTAGCACCTCAAAAGTTTTAAGGTGAAGTTTTCTTGGGATCTATTTGAGTGACCTTATTTTGATTATTCCTTGTACTTGGATTTCCTTGGGTCCAATTTTTTAGATATTTTGCTATGTTTGACCTTACAAATACTTTTTCACTTTTGCACTTGAGAATTTTGGATCGAACCTTCCTTTTTGGCTTTCTTCTTCCCAAGAACTTGATGAACAACGAAGAACACCAAAAAATCCAACTATGCTCAAATCAACTATGAATTTCCTCTAATTTTAGATCTAGGTTCCTCTCAACAAGGAGAACAAATCACAATGGTTTTTTTTGAATTAATTACCCTTCAAATCACAATACTCACTTGATGTTCTTCAAAGCTTGAAGGTTTTTCAATGGTGACTAGACCTAAAAATCATCCAAACAATTTGAAACTTTGGGGATTGATAGATTTAACCTTTAGGAACTCAAATATATCAATATTTTCACTCAAATCCAATAACAACATATTTTTTTGGAACTTTTGAATTTTTTAGATTTATGTATTTTTCAAAATAAGAAGAACCTAGTGTTGACACCTAATTTTTACCCCCCAATAATTATGTTTAATTATTCAGGATTTCTGAGTCACAGACAGAGGGAAATATATATATATATATATATATATATATATTATCATGTCTTAATTTTACATAATTTTGTCCGTTAATCATAATTTTAGAATTTTAACCGACAATTATAAATATAACTGTTTTAAAAGAATTCTCAAAATTAAAGAATTAATGTTCCACTCCGTCAAAACCGGAAAACTGTCTAATTAAATTCGATAATGGAATTATCTCTCAAATTTAAAGCATGTTTTAAATTAGAAGGAATTTGGTGTTGACCAAATATTTCAATTCCTAATTACTGTCAAATTTGGGCTTTAATTGAAGAACATGACCTAAGTAGGATATAATTGAACCGCATTTACAAATATAACCATTCCTTTACTATCCTATTTCTAATAACGATTTGGGCCTTTCTTGTATTTAAAATCGACGGAGCCCAAGACCAATGGTCCAAGACATTGCCCACATTGCAACTTTACAAGGGACAAAGGGAAAAATTTCCATATCACTCGCTTCACGATTTGGGTAAAAGAAAACCCTTGTCGCGCTTAGTCATCATCTCAAAAATTGCCAAAATTGGCAAACCTGCTCGTACTGATGCGTGTGATATGATGCTCGACCATTTCTAGCAAGAGCAATTAATGCTCTTGCCCTTATCCCACCAGAGCACAGTCACACCACCGTTACCCCTATATTCCCCAAGGTGAAGTCGCCCCTCTCCTATACCTTGCTTGTTTTGTGAGTTTTAATTAGCTTTGTCCTTTTACGATTTGAATTCATTGATTTCTATTGGTTTAGAATCGAATTTGAGGGAATCCCCCCCCCCCAATTTGAGTTCTCCCACATAGATTCGTGGTCTCTGCTAGGGTGTACTTATTGCCATATAAATTTAGACCCATTTGCTTCATTTTCAGAGGTCTGAAACTTAATTTAGGCATTCATATTGATTGAAAGCCTAATTGATTTTAAATCAACTAATTTAGTTTAAGTTGGTATCCAAGCCATTTGGCGGAATGCAAAATTAGTTAGATTAGTCCTCAACAATATAAACCCTTTCCATTTTTGTATGATTTACGAGTTGGAGATCCCGGAGTGAAGAACAAGCTCCCCTTCAATCTTTAGGCTGCCTCCATATAAGGTAACCGCTATTCCTTTAATTTAGTTTAACATCCTATTTAAATTATGCCATATGATATATGACTATGTGTTTTTGTGTTTAGATTAGTATGTTTAGTTGATGCTATGTACGATTAGGATTTATCTTAGTTTGTTTAAGTTCGATATGGTTCACAATATGGATATGATTACTGTTTTGGATAACTGATAGTATTCAATGATACTTTAAGGTTAATATGTGATGAACAAGGTTAAATATATCATAATATATGTTTGGATGAGTTTGTGAATCAGTATGTAGTTTAGTTTAAGTCATAAAATAACCTTTAATTTGTTTTTATATGCATATTTGGGCTGCAGTAGCTTCATTCAAATCGATCTAGTAAGCAATATGTTGGTTTTGAACTTACTTAGCCAAGTAAACTAGTTTAAGATGATTGTTGTGTGAATATTGAAGCATGATTAGCTAGATAATCTGATTTTGGTTGGTTAATGTGTTTGTTTAGTTAATGTGAGCATGTTTATATTGAAATAACATTAAATGTGTTGGTATGAAGATTATTTGGTTAATATGGGTTATCTAGATTCGTGTCATGGCCCTTATGAGCTAGTTCATGATCTAAATATGTAAATTAGAAGTATGATTTAAATTATGGATGTCTGTTTTGATTCGTAAAGAATCTATTCAGTTGTAAAGAAACATGTTTAGGTGACTAAGTGCTCTACTAGATCATGTCATGTCTTGTATTAACAGTTTCTAACCTAGAAGTGAGGTAAATAGATGATATAGTAATATGTTCATGATTAACTAGCATATTTAGTCAATATGATGTTCATATGTTAATCAAATGGTTGATTAGTTAATCTAGTTTGATAAGTGTTAGGATATAACTATTCTTTTGATTAAGCCCTTGAGCATGTTTAGTTTATCAATTCATATACGTTTATGGATCAATCTAGCCTATGTCTTCTAGTTTTATGTGATTTGTATGCAAATGCTTGGTATTCTTGTTAACTTCGGAATTCCTTTCTGTATCATTCTGTATTAATGGAGTATTAGCATGTTAAGTCTGTCTATCTTGGGGTCTTTAAGTCATAACCAAGCCCTTGAATAATGTATGACATGTTAAGATAGGCCTGCACACATATTATCTAACATATGCTAGTCTAATATCTTGTATCTTCATGACATGTCTCTCATTCATAGGTGTTTGATCCCTGTTAAATGTCCTCATGGAATTCTAGACTAAGTTGATATATATGCAAAGCATTATGAGTCTATATGTGCCCAGTACCACCTATCTAGAACCCCTAACTGTTAGTCAGCAACATGATTACCCTATATGCCCATTAGGACTTTGTCTTTCCTATTTAATCCTTATGTGTGCTTTAAGGTCTCATGTTTAGTCCCTGCCAGATCATAATCATGTATTGACTTTGCTTGCACAGACCAAGGTTTACTAAGTGATCTATGTAGGCCATGCCTCAAAACCTAGAGAGGTCTAGCGTATAAAGTAATATCTATGCTGGTATGCTGTGTGAAATCTTGTCATGTGAACTTTTTAATTAGAACATGACAATCTAATCAGACCATTGGCTTAAGTTGAACTTGAATTTTATGTAGTATCTCTGTTTGCAGCCAGAATAAGGCATTTTGTATGCATTTGCTTGCGTATCCTTGGCATGTTTACTAATTTTATTTGGCTTAGGGATACATGTGTTACCTTAAAATGGATTGAAAGATGTCTATTGGATTTAATGATTTGGGTGTAATTTTGACTTAACTCTTGTATCAACTAAACATATGTTGGGTTAGTTTATTTGTGTCACTTGGCATGTTTACTAATTTTATTTGGCCTCTATATTGCTGGAAGATTAATATATGAGGGTTTGATAGTTCATTTACAGAGATCAGAGTTCTTCATGATTCAACCATATTTAGCTATATAGTTAGGGATCTGCTTAATCTCTTCATACCCATCACGTGTCTACTTCAATTGACTCCTGTTTGATATAGATAGTATGTTTTAACATTGTTTAGCCTAGTCCATATTTCTTACAAGCTTATTTTATTTCCTCTATGTGTATACATGCTATCATGAGTAGATAATAGTGTGAAAACAAGCCTAGGCATGTCATCCTTCCCCTTCTATGTGCCAGTTGTGTGAGTGTTGGTGTACATGCTTGATATACATGATTTGTATATCTAAATATACTCGGTATATTGGGTATATGAAGGTTGTATATTACTATGTATATCATTTATGTCAATTATGTTTTGAGGTCTGCTGGTCTTAGCCCATTCGTGTTACCTCCTCTTATTTTCCTTTTTAGCCGCAAAAGGTTGGGCCAGGCCCATTATGTGTTTTGAATTATCATATATGTTTTAGTCCCTGATTTTTTATTGTAGTGTTCTTATATGTTTATCCATTTCATATTAATTGAATAATAAGTCCATTGTACTTTCTAACTTGGACCTTTGTTTGTGCCCTCCTCTCTTCTTCGTTCTTTGAACCACATCAAGGTGGGACCTTTTGGGATCGTTACTCCTTTCCAACTAGTTGGGCCAATGCCTAACTTATTTTCTTTGATGGAGTACACTTGTATTGCGCATTCAAGGCCCAACTATGCATGAAAATAGCCAACTAGTGGGCTTAGGTACGCCCACAAGCCTAAACTCAAACCTTTTCAATTTCATCTATGCATGTATATACATTTATAAATAAAAACATACTTTATATTAAAGGGAACCTTTGTAGTTACGAACCTAGGATAGGCAAATGATATGTATAATCATTTAGATATGGTTGCCTTAAAAATTGAATTTCAAATACTTGTTTAAATCTGGAAAAAAAAGAGAAACAAACTGTTTTGGTACTTTTAAAATCTGGAAAATGAGATACGGTTTTCTAATTTGGATTTAAGTTATTTTGGATGTTTAAATTCACATTTGGGACTTAAGAATTAAATTGGGCTTTGATGGACTACGGATATTCAAAAGGACCCATGTCGGGCCTGGGTGACAAAAGAAATAAGCGGGCTGCTAAAAAAACATATTTTTTGAACTTAAGTTGGACCAATAATGATCCTTTCAAAATTGATTTTATAGGCAAAGTCCAACTAATTGATTTTGGACAAAGACACCTATTATGGACTTGAGGTGTGGTAATGGATTTTGAAATGTTGAATGTGCACTGACTTTGGGGAGATATAACATGTAAAAGAACAAAAGCAAAACCATATTTTATACTTCTTTTCTAAAACTTGAATCTTGTCATTATAAAGGAACTATACTCATTTTAAACATTAAAATATTTTCAAAAGATGCAAGTGAGATTGGACATAATTGTTGGACTAAAAGTGAAGTTCTACTCAAATTAACATTTGAGTGTTCTTAGTTTGAAAATAAATTGATCCCCGTGCATACTATTGTAACGGAAGCCTAACTATTTTATTTTAAAATAAAACCTTCGAGTTTCGAATAAATGAACGAAAAGTATTTTTACGAATATTTTCAAACACTTAAAGAAATTCAAAGCATGCTATAGAAACCCGAAGGTCAACCGTATTCTACGGATCCTTAATACCGAGGTGTCTAACACCTTCCCCGGAGGATCACCAGAACCCTTTGACTCTGGTTTAGATAGGATTTTTCAATATCTTTTGACTAAACCCTTTCATTTAGTTTTCCTAATTTACCTATAAATTAGGTGGTGACTCTAAAATAATTATCCAACTAAGAGCACCATCACAAATTCTTAGTAGCTTTTATGCCTCCGCGTAAAAGTGAACCGTAATAGATGGCGACTCCACTGGGGATAAACCAAGGTTCTAACCACAAGGGTTCCAATACAACATGCTTTTAAATGACATGAATTGCTTATGTGTTTAAATACCCACAATTGTAACTGTCATTCATGCATTTCATCTTCTACCAAATGGCATGCACACACACTTGCATCAGCGCACAAAGATGGGTATGCGGATTGCGCAACCATCCTCCAGTATAAAACCAAAAAAAACATTTCCTTGGCGTTGAATACGAAGTTGGTTTGCGGTCGTCCAACAGTCGATAACGGTTCACCCTAGGTTGTCCGCTCGGGTCCCTTGGTCATTTGTTAAACCACTCTAGTACAACTAAGACAGAGCAAAGCCAAATCTCTACTAAGCTAGCGCATGCTGACCTAGACAGGTTCGGGTATCTCAGACCTACCTGAGCCTATTAGACTGACCACCTCGTGTCTTGACGGTCTATGACCCGACGACACTGCATCCAACTACTTGTTACATGGAAGCATAAAATGTGCCTTATGTGATTAACCATTGTCCTTGGGGGGGGGGGAAACTAATCGTGTTCTATTTTGTAGATGCATACCAATCTAAAATTTGACGTGGTTATCAATGCACCTGAGATGCTGAAAATTTAGTGGTCGTGGCTAGAGTCCCAACAACAAAGATAAGTAACGAACTGTCTTGGACACCTACCCTCCCTCATGACCATGAAAGGAAATAGTGACATTCTAGAAGTCCTTACCAGATACTAGGATCGAGATATGATGTTGTTTAGGTTTGGATATTTTGAGATGATCCCGACCCTAGAGGAGATCCGAGACTGCATAGATAGTGTGGGGACTTGTATGAGGCCGAAGAAGAAATCTGACCATAACCTCTTAGTACCCTATAAGCCGACTCCTAATGAGATTCTTAAGTTCTTGTCTCTAGCTAGCGCCGATTGGATACTCAGCCTGACAGTAGCTTTTAGGGACCTCTATAGCCAATTTGGGTCTAGACAGGGGTACATAGAGCACTCCGTAGAGTTCCGATCCTTTACCAGTTGGGAAGCCACCCGACCCCTAGCCTTCGCCATATGTCTCTTAGGAACTATGATGTTTTCCAAAGACTATTACCAGGCCGTAGATACCCGGATCATCTTCGTCACCCATGCTATCTTTCATGGAATAACCACAAATGGGGAAACCAAGTACTACGACATAGTTTCGGTCATCCTAGCTGACATCTACCGAGCTTTAGGTCAATGTCGAAACCTACGTAGGTACTTCCAAGGGTGTAACCTTCTTGTATAATGGTGGATCATTAAGCACCTCCATAAAACTAAGGTTCCAGCATACTAAGACCCTGAGCGTAGGGAAAGATAACCTCAAAGTCACTTACCCAAATTTTGAGACCCAATCCAAAGAAGGGTGGGCTCTTATCTTTTCTAGGCTCCGAGAGGACATTATTCAATGGAGATATGGGGAATCTGACCATACGCACCTCTTAGGGTCCTAAGACTGTTCGGAAGGAGACATGTTGGTGTACATAAGGAGGGGAATGTATGGTTAGGTTGGTCAGAGTTGGTTTGGGGCTGTACGGACACAAATATGGGTGTCAAATGGAGGTTGGTGGAATAGGACGGTTTCCGGACAGTTTAGGTTTGTGGGAGATGTATGGGTGCACTTACGTGGTTTTGGGCTAAGGCGTTTGGAGATGATGGAATAGATACATTGTAGGTTGGTATTTGGTAGTTGGATGGTGGTAAGGTGGCGGAAAATGGTCAGGATAGTAAGGTACGAAGGTTGAACCCGGTGAGGACAGTGGAGTAGTTAGTTGGGTTTTCAGGTGTTTTTAGGAGGAGTTGGTGAATGACCTTTTTGGTGTAGGTTGGGGAAGTGTTGTAGAGTAATGGGGTGAAAGGGATTAGGCAGTTTGGAAAATGATTAGGTGTGATACTGAAAGACAAGTTCGGGTGCGGGTAAGGTGATGTAAGCCGAGATGACCTTCTAATGAGTTTGAGACAAGGTAACCAGATAGAATCTTGGATTGGGTATAGTTAGATCACAAAAGTTATAACTAGACTTACACCTAGGGTTTGGACCACAAAAGGACCAACTAAGATAACAACACAAAAGTTGAATAACTTAGCAAAGTTTGAGAAAACTCAAATATATTTCATAAAAATGAAATGTTTTCATCAACTACATCCCATATTTATACTAGTTCTAAACCTTCTAGAAGAGGTAACAAGATAGACATAAAAATGCATCTAGGCCGAATAGGAAAGGAGGAGAGGTTCGGTCGATTTGGGAGAAGGGAAAAGACCCAACTCTTCATGTTCTCTAGGCCACCTTTTTGTGTCATCCATGTAGTTAAGTGCATGAACTAGCTAGTTCATGAATTACCTCATTGGGGAACGTTGGAAGCTTCTCCTTCTAGATGGTTCTCGGGTTGGTCATCTTATGTTATTACATGGCATAGTAATTAAGCTATAAGGAGATCTAGTAATTAAGCTAGGAATTAAAACAAGCTAAAAGGTGGTCACGGCCAAGACCTACATAAAAGCCGAAAAAATATTTCTTCGTGGATCTTCAAGTCTTGTCTTCAATTCCACTCCACATTAAGCATGTCACCATAGGACGGTTGGCAATCTTTGGCACTCCTAGCAAATCACCTCGCGGCTCATGCTGGAAACTTAAGTTCACAACCTTATTTTCATCACAGGTAATCCCCCAAGTAGGGAACATGGGGGAATATGTGGTTGACTACAAAGGGGATAGGATCAGAGGGGCCGTTGACATAATACGAGAGTAGAATGGTCGGATCAAGTGGGGTCCAGAGACCCTAGTTGATGATCCCCTCCACCCAGGTCGTGATGAGGACTATGTAGATTGGTTTAGAGCACACTTTCAAGGCACCCTCATACCGGGGCCCAACCTCTATTAGTCCAGACAAGATCGGGATTCAAAGGCCGAGATCAAAACCCACCGCATTTAGAGACAAGCGGATGATCGAGATGCCCTATACCCAGAGAAGATGGAGCATGACCAGACAGTCATAGCCAGCTTGACAGAGGAGCTAGACTTTACTTATGAGTGTCTAGAGGACTTAGACGCTCGCATGAGAAGAGCCATGGACGATAATACACCCATGACCTTAACAGAGAATGGTTGTTGGGTTGATTATCTTCTGATGTCTACTCATCTCCTGATTCAGTCCGCCCTTCAAAGGGCCAAGAAAGGTCGGACATACAAAGCGTCATTATCCACCACTAGAGGGGACTTCTTCTGATTTTACTACTTTATTCGTATTTTGTAATCCCACTAGGGAAAACATATTAATGAAATGATTATGGGGTAATGATTTTATCAACATTTGGAATAGTTATGCTTCAGACGATTAGAAAGCCTTGGAGTAATGCGATTATATAACTGCTTATATGCTTCTGTGATATAAATTGCTTATGTGTTTACATGTGTTATGTCTGAACTCTTGATCGCTCCTACATTCCTGACACCAACCCAAAAGAAAAACAGAATAAAATGCCCAAACTAAGCTAAATTTCACTTCATTTAATGGTTGATTTGCTACGAATGAATACCCCTGATAGACAAAGTGCCACATCGCTAGCTGTCGATCCAGTCAGTGATGAAGATACTGAGGAGTCTCTTGGGGAAAAAATCACAAGATAGACGCTAAGATTGACTTGGCAAAAGCCAAGATGAAAGAGGTTGACGAAAAGATGAACTTGGCCAGAGCTAAGATGAAAGAGGTCGATGAGATTTTAGAGTTTGTGGGAACTTCACTAAAGAGTCCTCTAAAGGAAAACCTCAATACTGAAACCTCCCTGAAGAGGTTAAGAGAATGGTCGACGACTATGTCCCACTGTCAAATTTGCCAGAAAATGATCCATACCGTATGGGGAATCAAGCGAGGCACCTTAGGAAGTTACCCAGACAATTGATGAAACTATCAACTACTATGGGATGCCACAAGGGCCTTCCCATACTTCACCTCCAATGTGGTGGGTTATCACCCTCAAAGCTCGCAGTTCACTCTATAGAGTTGCACCTAGGGCAGCGTGAACTATCGAGGTATATGATGGAATGAGAGCTGCCAGGTTAGAGTGTACTAGCTTTGACTTCTGCCTAACTTGTGCATCCATCTTTGCTCATAAGAGATGTTTGTTCTACAAGAATCAACTAGGCCACATCATAGATTAGTGCATGACTTTCAAGAGAAGAGTCGTCAGACTAATTGATGAAAATGTCATTCTTAAGTTGTTAGGGCCACACTCCCTACTGGTCCACGACCCCGTTATGCCTGGTGAAGGAATCACCATTGATACTCAGCTGTGGCATTATGACTTCACTGCCTTTGAAGATTCGTACACAAATATCTTCTCTCTTAGACCATACAGGCAAGGTACGCCCTCTTAGAACCACTTGGAAACTATCTGCCAGCACTTAGAGGATGAAGATCTGCTTGTACCATTCAGGGGCTCCAAGGCACGACATTTAAGAATGTGAAGCCTTCAAGTTCAAGCTGGATCATTTGGTCAGCACATGCCAGATTTTGCCCGTGATACAAGGCCACTTTTAGAAAAGGCGCTGGGAAATGTGCGGTTGTAAGGATGACATCGTCCCATTTTATCTTTCAATCAAATGTTATCCCCTCCTATTTTTTATAAACAAAACTATGTCCGACTTGATGTCCCAAAAAGGGATATGTAGGAAGCCCATATCGAGCCTGGTCTAGGGAAAAGATCTGGGTAGAAGAAGTTAGGATTAATTCTATATAACCCGAACTATGAAAAGGCCTGATTTCCTAAGGAGCATACGTAGGAAGTCTAGAAATAACGTGCTAGCAAATCAACCATAGACCTACAAACCAAAAATGGCCAAAATGACCAAAGTACCCCTAGAATGGAAAGTTGATCGATAGTTTGGATCGAATACAAGAGTCTATGTGCTTTACGTGTGCAACTTATGCACGATATCTTGTATTTATTATTTCCAACTAACATACTAACGTCGTTTACTTTTGAGTTGTTTTTATTCTTATAGAAAGGGTTGATACATGTTGCATCATACCGGTATACTTCACCAGATCAAAAGCCGTATCAACATCCCTAAATCAGCAAGATCAAACAAAAATGACTGGTACCCCTGAGGAAAAACGTAACAAGGATGCCTTGACTGTTGATGACATTGTGCCTCAAGATCTCCAAAATGCCTCGCACACCGAGAATGTAATCAACTTGCTATTCAGGAAAATAGCTGACCTTCAAGAGCAAGTCGCTAAAAAAGAAGCCATTAACGCTGCCAGGGAGGTAGCTGCTGCTAAGGAAAGAAGGCTTCCACCACCTTTTCCATATCTAAATTCGCCCGAACCCAAACACTAACAACCATGCTGGTACCACGTACCAAACACCACCTCCAGTAAATGCCACCCATATAGACGAGACATCCCGCTATGCGCCTATTTTTCAGGAACCACCTACTTATGCTAATCCTAGCCACCACCAAAACAATACTACCCATACAACACCCCGAGATGCCGGCACTCTCAAAAATCGCCTAGCGCACCCCACAGTCTCCTTTCACACTCCAATTACCCACATTAACTCATTGCCAGAAATTGACCACTACGAAGAGATAGAAATGGCATGGAGGTCCGAACAGGATCGAAGAGACAAGGAAATAGAACAGAAAATTATGGATCTGTTCGAGAAATCTAATAAAGGCTCGAACAAAGCAACAAGCCTAAGGTATAATGATTTATGCATGCATCCAGACTTGGATCTGCCATAAGGCTTCAAAGTGTCCAAGTTCGAACTATTCAACGGCATAGAAAACCCAAAAGCTCATATGAGAGCTTACTGTGACCAACTTGTCGGCACTAAAGGAAATGAGGCTTTGATAATGAAGTTTTTCAACCAAAGTCTCATGGGCAAAGCATCAGAATTCTTTACATCACAAGACATTCATCACTGGGACTCATGGAAAGAGTTGATGGGGGCATTCATGGATAGATTCTTCTTCAACGTGGAAACTGTGCCCAATTATTACTATTTGGAAAAGATCAGAAAAAAGTCTACTAAAACCTACCGCGAATATGCAAGTAGGTGGAGGGCTAAAGCCGCCCTAGTACAGCATGTGATGAGGGAAGAAGAACTGGTTTTGATCTTCATCCGATCACATGAAATAGATTTCTATGACCGCATGTTGGCTATGTTCGGGAGGTCATTATTCGAACTAGTAAAAATGGGAGAGGCAATAGAAGATGGCCTCAACACCGGGAAAATCATCAGCATTATCAATAAAGTTGGCACGGCAAGCTCCACCAGATCCACAAAGAAGAAGAAAGAGGACGTGTGAAATGCCTCTCACACCCCCAGCCCGAGGAGTTGTAGAAGGGAAGGATAACAACCATCATTTGATATATACCAATATCATCTACAAGGCAACTACATACCATCACCATACAACCTTGTGTCAGTCTACTACGCACTGCCCAATTACCAAATACCTATACCCACCTATCAAGCTCCATCTCCAAATTACCAAGCTCCCTCACCCGCTTATCAAGCACCTCAAAACTAGCAAAACCATCATAATCAACCTCCTCTGGCTACATACGACTTGCCACATCCAAATTTTGAGAGAATACCTCCATGACATTCACTCCACTTCCAAAAACCCGAACAATCTTGTTCTCCAAAATTAAATGTTGTCGGTATCATCCAGATCGTGCTATCAAAGCCTGCCAACCCCTGAAGTCATTTTTATAGAGCCGACCAAACTTATGCTTACTATTCTGGAGGGAATGGTCACACTACGGAAGATTGCATTAATCTGAAGCACAAGCTATATAAGATTTGATCGACAAATGAGAGATTATATTGGAGGCCGCAACACCAAACATAAACACAAACCTCTCCCAAATCATGGTGCCAATCATATCCACATGATAGTGTGGGAGAAAGATTGGGCTGTATGCCAGCCGCTGGCCCAAGAATGCATGGAAAGTTTAGAATGGATGGTTTCCTCTCTAACTCTGCAAGTCCTTCCTAACTTCAAAGTGCTGATCCTAACACCAAAGATACCATTCATGGTTCAGGTTCCACAAGTAGTCATTATAGATCCAATAAAAGAACTCGCAGCGGTTGCCCAAGGAATGACAAGATCGGGAAGATGTTACACTCCTGAAAAGTTAGCACACAGAGCACCTCGCAAGGAAACCAATCAAAGAAGGCCCATCACCGATGGCCGAGGACTTTTGGTGCAGGATGTAGCCAAAAGATTATTCTATTGTCGAACACTTGTAGAAAATGCTAGCCAGAATATAGACAATGTCACTACTCATGAGTTCGTCTCAACATCGTCAGGCCTTAATGAATATATTGGATGAAGCCCACGTCCTAGCAGAGATGAGTAGAGAAACATTAGCCGACATAGTAGGCCACATTATTGGAGCTCATCAAATTTCATTCACTCCCGATGAGTACCCAAGAGAGGGAACGACTCACAACAAGGCCCTATATATTACCATCAAATGTAGAGGCAATGTAATCTCTCGAGTACTCATCGACAATGGGACTGGTCTTAATATATGCCTCGAGTCCACTTTGAAGCAGTTAGGATATGACATTTGGAAGATACGCCAGAGATATACCAATGTAAGAGCTTTTGACTGGGCACAACGTGACCCCACAGGTGAAGTAGACCTCAATATACAAATGGGTCTTGTCGAGTTCACCACTGAGTTTCAGGTCATGGCCATTAGTGCCAATTACAACCTATGTTTCACATGCCTTACACATTTAGTACATTCTTTTGTACTGATGTCCCTTTGATTGGGCATTGTGTTTCATGCTCGCAGGTGCAGGTAGACAAACACACGCACCTCCTTAGTAGGTTTCCTGATTCAGCAGTTGGTTATCACACTCCCCTTATTCTAGAGTTGCTATATAGAGAGTGGTAGGCTATGCTGCATATGTTTATATCTATTCTGGGTATGGCGGAGGTATGTCCCGACCTGATGACATATTTTATTATTCCTAGAGGCTTGCAGAATAGTAGTCGATGTATAGTTGTTTTGTATGGACTTGTCACCCCTCTTGTTAGTCTGTTGATACACTTGGTATGGCCTATCTGACCTTGTTATATATATGTTGGTTAGCTGCCTATTGTTGCAAGTCATTTCATTTTGACTTCTTTTGTGATTATCATTCTGAGACCCTGTCGGCCCAAATGGTTATAGGTTCAAGTTATGATACACTGGTGGTATGCTCGGGTGGTTGGGGTGCCGAGTGCCGGCCACCCCATGTGACAGACTGTCAAACTAAGATATATAGCTTAGAATAACATGTATCTTCAGCTAGCTCTCATCTAATCCTTGCAACTTCAGCAATTAATAAACACATACATAAACATCTTCAGCCCCTTCATATAACAAAACAACCCAACTTTACCACCAAACTAGTCCCAACACACTATATAACATAATCAACACTTCAACCAAGTCATCTAGTTATTCAACTTACAACTTGTATCTTCTAAGCATAAGTAAATCATCAAACTAACTTATATACAACATACTAATACCTCCAACACCTGCACATAACAAAAATAGTCTCAATATGCTGTATAATACAACAATTAACTCAACTACATCAATCAATCTTCAACTTACCAACTAGTAGCAACTAAAACATATAAATCATCAACTACTTATCTACAATATTCTAATATTTCCAGCATCTTAGTTCAACAAGAATAGCCCCAACATACTACATAACATGTCCATCAACTCATTTACAACATCCAACCACCAACTTGTAAGAACTAGACACAACTAAGTTATACACATGGAGGAATAGAGAAATCATACCTTAGATAACAAGAACAGGCCCTTTTTGTACCTTACTTCATCATAAAAACAGATCTAATCCAGTAACAAAATGGAAAAGAAGAGCAACACAAGCACCATGACACTTACAAAGAGGAAATTACATCAAACTCTTTCACACCATAGAAGAATAATGAAACCTGAAGCTTTTCCACTTAGAACCCTGGGAGAATCAAAGGGTGGATGTTTTGGCTTTGGAGAGAGTTCAAATTGTAGAGCGAGAATATTGAGGATTGTGGAATGTTTTCTGTGAAAATGAGATATACTACATGTATATATGGCCCATTAAATGGTCTTTGGCAGATTTGATCTTGGGATGCCCCATCTCTCATTTTCTTTTACTTTTATTTGGGCCACTTATTATTAAGTATATGATGCACCTACTTGTCACTTACTTTAAAAAGAAGGTTGTTGATTTCCTTTAATCATGTGAGTCGTCCTTAATTAACAAGTAGGACGTGAAACAAGTACGTCAAGCAGGTAGGACGTGTTAGAAAATAGCTCATGCAAGTAGGGCGGGTATGTAAGTAGCTCAAGCACATAGGATGTTTAAGCAAGTAGGTGAAATACATAGGTGGAGCCAATAGATCGTCTACCTTTTTCCGATGTTTCAATCATTTGTGAATCTCATTTACCTTAGCTAAACTAAATATTTCCACACACTTGGACCCTTAGACAATAATTATAATCTTACTCTTCCACAATCAAGTGATCCTTGTTGACTTCAACTTAGTCGTACACACATTGAAAAGTACGGGGTGTTACGATAAAGTACTTGAAATAAAAGTTGAGAAAAAGAGAAGAAAGTATTTGGACATGAACTTCATCTAGGAAAAAAAGTTTGTGAAAATTGTATGTTTGTAAGTAAAAATAAGTATTATCGAATACACATTAAAGTTGAAAATGTGTAGGGATTACTTATGAAGCAGCACTGAGGATAAGAGGAAGATTGCATTAGTTACCAAATGAAATGATTCCTAAAGCGAAATTGTAGAAATCAAATGCAGAAATTAAAAGATAGAAGGAAGACACAAGAATTGAAATCTAAAAGCAACCAATGATATATTAAAACCAAGACCTCAATTAGATTAATCAGTAAAAGCACCTATCCTGTAAAATGATTCCACAAGTGAGCATACTCATATGTGAATCATGAACATAGTTCAAGAGCAACCAAGGAATTACACTGATCTAAGCTATGAACTATGACTATAACTAAAGCTATCAACTAAGAATATGTTTCATCCAAATTCAATCAAAGTGTCTATGCCTTGAAACCCACTATCAATAGTGCAAGGCCTTATTATAAACTAGTCCCAAAGTAGGCGTTCAAATGCAACTATCACATTGTGCGAGTCGCACAATGAGTCGTAGAATGCTCTTGTGGTTCACAAATGGGCCAGCTTTATCTTTGAGCTTTTGTTCATTCCAATAGATCATCCAAACATTGTATACTCGTGTGTGATGCTCCTCAAGGGCCTCCAAAGTCCCCATTTGCATAAACATGGCTTGCAAGGCTTGGAGTTCCTTGGTTTGGCTTCATGTGAAAGGTCTTGAGTTATATGTGGCTCCCGATATCATATAATCCTAGGAGCAACAAGCGTCTTTGAGTCCTAGAAGGAAAAGAATTGTGAAGACCCGATTCTAACCATGCCAAGCCGTGAAAAGCCATTGGACATTAAACACGAAGCTAGAGTAGGTTCCATCTTTTGATCGAGCACAAAATTAAACGGTGCACCGTGCTATTCTTCAACCCATGGCAAGGCGGTATTTTTTATGGGCTCCGTGATCCAATAGGACCATTATGTGAAGTCAAAACCATTTATCTTGTATTCGGATACTTATTTGGCAAATTTTGAAGAAGGCGCCTACAAGATTAGACTTCCGGTCCTATCTAATGGTGGAAATATTAGAATAATACTTTTTGTTGACAAAAAATTTTCACATTTAGACGGCGCGAATTTGACGGCAAATTCCTTCAAAGAAGGGGAGAATGATGTAAATCAGCACACGGACTTGAACTCTCAACCAAAGCCGAGAAGAGCTTTACCAAAAGTGCCAACAATGGAACGTCGTTCCACACTTGGATGCCTAACATGGCATCGAAAATGGAATGGCGTTCGAGTTGTGATGTGAAGATTTAAGAAGCCTTGTATTTTTTCGGCCTTCTTATTTGGTCTTGGCCGAGACCATGTATATTATTTTAGCTTGTATTTTATTGTTAGCTTAGTTGCTAGATAGGACATAGTGTGCTATGAATAACTAACATTGGAACACAATTAATAAGTCACAAATGTAACTAGGCCGATAGTACACCATGTCAAGGAAAAATGATGACTTGGCCGACAATTGCAAGGACAACAACCATCTAGAACAAATAGATTCCAAGAGGACACCAAGAGGATGAAGTGTTGGTCGAAATACTCCCTTATCGATTCGGCCAAGGCACACAAATGCAAGGAATGAAAGCTTCCAACACATTCCAAGAATATGAGGTTGTTGGAAGAATCAAGTTCATGAATATTGTTACATAGGAGACAACAATTTCTGCCTAGGGAAGAGAAAGGGTTGGCCGAACTCCCTTGGTCACCAAGTCAATCCAAATGCGTCCACACTAGGTGTTAGTTTGTGTCTTTTTATTTTCTTTCTAGAATAGTCTATTTTGTACTATAAATAGAGTCCTTAGGCCATTGTAAAATTAAGAGTTAGTTGATATATAAAAGTTGAGTTGTACTCATTGCTAAGTGTTTCAACCCGGGGTTGTGATTCTTGGTTGGTTCTTGTTTGAGCCAAACCCCTTAGTGCAAGTTTAGCTATGACTGTGTGATCTAGTTGAACCCAAGCTATGGTTCCCTTCGGTGTAGCTTGGTTAAGACTGTGTGACTTAACTAAGTCCAAGCTTAAGGAACCCTCTTAGTGGTAAGAGAATGTTGGAACTGTGTGGACCAACCTATCCTAAGCTTTGGATTACTAAAAGGGCTTTCGACCACCCTCACTTGGCTAGTTCACGGGCTTGTACTTAGCAACCCCGGTCTTGACCTTGTGGAATTGGTCACCATCTCTCCTTGGAGTCGACTCGGGCAGTAAAACCCCATGTCTCTATCCTTGGGCTCATTGACCGTACTTCACTACAACTACAACAACCGAACACTTAACCCAAAACTATACCAACCAACACTTGGTGTGTGTCTGGATTGAAATTCGCTTTCCATGTTCATTCCTCATCCAAACCACTTCACTCCTTTCACCACCACACTCCAAAATACGTCCCTAACATCCCCTATAATGGCCACTGACCGAAACCACACGTAAACAACCATCCAATCCAGACAACACCCAAATAGTACACTACAAACACCAACCGAGAACCTCACTATTTCATATTGTCCCATCGCCTTTCCAGTATGAAACCACTAAGTACCGATCACCATCATGACCTCAGCCCACCCGTGACAACCTCACAAAACGCATTGAGCCGATTCCCACCACAACTACCCGAAACAGCCTCCCACACCACACTGTCGGCCTAGCCGAGAACCCGAGACCCCCATTTGTGTCTTGTTTTTGCGTCAACTTATTTTCTACCGAACTCAGCCCCACTTACCCTTACTCACCCCTCCGTATTTACATCAGTAGTGCTCACCACATTAGTACAACTTCAACCATCAATGAATAAAGAATACACCTTATCCTTTATTTTGCATCTTGCATGAAATATAGTCTCTCTTTGGTCAAACATTTCTCTCGCATGGCACCCATAATCCTCCTAATCACATAATCCAAGTCTATCCTCGCCACCACTCTCTGGTCACCATTATCATCTAAGTGTTCCTCCTTTCGTTCTTCCCTAGGCTCGTCCTCATCACTCTCAACACCATACTCATCATCCTCATCGGTACGATACCCATCATATAAGGCCACAATTGACCTCCTATTTGGACATTCACTTTTAATATGCCCTCTACTTTGACATTTTAAACATTGAAAGGTAGAAGGATGAGTAAAGTTGGGTTTAGCATTGTTACCTCCCTTTGCCTTGGCCTTTGGCTTTGTAGTCGAACTTGCCATGGGGAGTTGGAGTAGCGATCTTGGGCTTCTCCCACTTATAATTTCTCTTATTCCATGATGAGGATGACACATTCTTTGTCTTGTAAGCCTTCTCCGTATTCAAATCCGCTTCAACCTTGAAAGCATCATAAAAAGCTTCCTCCAGAGTTCTATACGTTTGTAGCCTCATGGGTTTAGAGATCTCATACTTCAAGTTGGCTACAAATATTATCACCATGTAGTTAAAGTGCTCTTCGATCTTGAATTTAAACCTCAAGTTCTCAAACTCATTGAAGTATTCCTCAACACTATTACTACCTTGCCTTAGTATGTACACCATCTTAAGGATGCTTTGATAATTGTCAGGTGTCACATACCTTGCCTCCATGAGCTCAATCAACTCGTGACAAGTAGGGATATCATATATGTGATATTTAGCTTGTTTTCGCTTCTTGGACTCCCACCAAGTCAATGCTTAACCATCTGATTGAGTGAGGGCATACTTTGCTTTCAAAGCATTCAATATGTTGTTGGTAAGGAAGATCCTCTCACTTTGCAACTTCCACTCTAAGAACTCTTCCGGGTCACTACTACCTTTGAACTTCGAAAGGTTCACTTTGATAGTATTAAAGTTGCGATCTTGAACACCCCTATCTTCATAACCTTTCCACCTAACCCAATCCTCATGACCTTGCCATCTACCCTGAACTTCATGAACATAGGGTATACCAATACCTCCTCGCCTCCTTCTTCCCCTATGGGCATCATACCCATGTCTCCCACCATATCATGGTTCTTCCCACTATCTATCTTAGGAAACCTCCTCAACTTCATCATCGTAAAGGGGTTTTAGAAATGGCTTTGGAATGGTTCCTGGGGAATGTTTTGTTGTGGTGCATGTTGGGGTGCATGTTGGGGTGCTTAGGATTCTTACTTGACTCATCACCAACATTTGATTGGGGAGTTCCCACTCGACTCGCATGTTCAACATTCACCACCCTAGACTCCAAACTACATATTTGCTCCTTCACCCCGCCTACTTCTGCTCTGAACCTCGCAAACTCCCTAAGTATGAGGGATAACGGGTCCTCCATCATGATATTGGCCTCAGGAATTAGTCATTGTACCTGCAAAACTCAACAATAAAGTTAGCAGAAAAAGCTCCTCACGTCGCGCGTGTTTTTCTTTCACTCCTCACCATGCTCTAGTTCTTTTCCAAGGTTAGAAAGAACTATTTCTCAATAAATCACACAATGTTTCTTAGACTATGTGGAGGAATAAATTCTTGTTAAGTAGAAAGACGTATGACTCAAAAACTAACGGACGGAGCCAAAGAAGTTCAACGAAATAAAATGGAAAAACATAAGAATTAGCATTAAAGTAAATAGGGACTCAAGAACTAGTTGACAATCAAGTAAGATCAATTACTCATTTTTAGTTAGTTTAGAGAATCAAAGAAGTGAAATGGAATGGAATCAGAAAAGGAATTAGAAGTCAAAAACCTGAAAAGCGCGTTACGCTAGACCTGGGCCTAGTCTGCGGTTCACAGACCTGATCTGCGGCTCGCAGATTGGTCCATTTAGTAGGACAACTTACTATCCAATTCTGTGAGGTTCTAGGCAATTTTGCGATCTGCAGATTGGTTCGCAGAATCGACCTAGCACCTCAAAAGTTTTAATGCGAAGTTTTCTTGGGATCCATTTGAGTGACCTTATTTTGATTATTCCTTGGGTCCACTTTTTCAGATATTTTGCTATTTTTGACCTTACAAACACTTTTTCACTTTTGCACTTGAGAATTTTGGATCGAACCTTCCTTTTTGGTTTTCTTCTTCCCAAGAACTTGATGAATAATGAAGAACACCAAAAAATCCAACTATGCTCAAATCAACACTGAATTTCTTCTAATTTTAGATCTAGGTTCCTCTCAACAAGGAGAACAAATCACAATGATTTTTTGGATCAATTACCCTTCAAATCACAATACTCACTTGATGTTCTTCAAAGCTTGAAGGTTCTTCAATGGTGACTAGACCTAAAAATCATCCAAACAATTTAAGACTTTGGGGATTGATAGATTTAACCTTTTGGAACTCAAATATATCAATATTTTCACTCAAATCCAATAACAACATATTTTTTTTGGAACTTTTGATTTTTTTAGATTTATGTATTTTTCAAAATAAGAAGAACCTAGTGTTGACACCTAATTTTTACCCCCCAATAATTATGTTTAATTATTCAGGATTTCTGAGTCACGGACGGAGGGACATATATATATATATATATATATATATATATATATATTGTATATCCTGTCTTAATTTTGCATAATTTTGTCCGTTAATCATAATTTTAGAATTTTAACCAACAATTATAAATATAATTGTTTTAAAAGAATTCTCAAAATTAAAGAATTAATGTTCCACTCCGCAAAACCGGGAAACTGTCTAATTAAATACGATAGTGGAATTATGTCTCAAATTTAAAGCATGTTTTAAATTAGAAGGAATTTGGTGTTGACCAAATATTTCAATTCCTAATTACTGTCAAATTTGGGCTTTAATTGAAGAACTTGACCTAAGTAGGATATAATTGAAATTATTTGGTTAAGTTTTAATTTAAATTGTAACCGTATTTACAAATATAACCATTCCTTTACTATCCTATTTCTAATAACGATTTGGGCCTTTCTTGTATTTAAAATTGACGGAGCCCAAGACCAAATGGTCCAGGACTCGGCCCACATTGCAACTTTACAAGGGAAAAAGGTAAAATTTTCCATATCACTCCCTTCACGATTTGGGTAAAAGAAAACCCTAGTCGCACTTAGTCATCATCTCATAAATTGCCAAAATTGGCAAACCTGCTCGTACTGATGCGTGTGATCTGATGCTCGGCCATTTCTAGCAAGTGCAATTAATGCTCTTGCCCTTATCCCACCAGAGCACAGTCACACCACCGTTACCCCTATATTCCCTAAGGTGAAGTCGCCCATCTCCTGTACCTTGCTTGTTTTGTGAGTTTTAATTGGCTTTGTCCTTTTATGATTTGAATTCATTGATTTCTATTGGTTTAGAATAGAATTTGAGGGAATCCCCCCCCCTCAATTTGAGTTCTCCCACATCGATTCGTGGTCTCTGCTAGGGTGTACTTCTTGCCATATAAATTTAGACCTATTTGCTTCATTTTCAGAGGTCTGAAACTTAATTTAGGCATTCATATTGATTGAAAGCCTAATTGATTTTAAATCAACTAATTTAATTTAAGTTGGAATCCAAGCCATTTGGCGGAACGCAAAATTAGTTGGATTAGTCCTCCACAATATAAACCCTTTCCATTTTCGTGTGATTTACGAGTTGGAGATCCCGGAGTGAAGAACAAACTCCCCTTCAATCTTTAGGTTGCCTCCATATAAGGTATCGCTATTCCTTTAATTTAGTTTAACATCCTATTTAAATTATGCCATATGATCTATGAGTATGTGTTTTTGTGTTTAGATTAGTGTGTTTAGTTGATGTTTTGTACGATTAGGATTTATCTTAGTTTGTTTAAGTCTGATATGGTTCACAATATGGATGTGATTACTGTTTTGGATAACTGATAGTATTCAATGATACTTTAAGGTTAATATGTGATGAACAAGGTTAAATATATCATAATATATGTCTGGATGAGTTTGTGAATCAGTATGTAGTTTAGCTTAAGTCATAAAATAACCTTGAATTTGTTTTTATATGCATATTTGGGCTGCAGTAGCTTCATTCAAATCGATCTAGTAAGCAATATGTTGGTTTTGAACTTACTTAGCCAAGTAAACTAGTTTAAGATGATTGTTGTGTGAATATTGAAGCATGATTAGCTAGATAATTTGATTTTGGTTGGTTAATGTGTTTGTTTGGTTAATGTGAGCATGTTTATATTGAAATAACATTCAATGTGTTGGTATGAAGATTATTTGGTTAATATGGGTTATCTAGATTCGTGTCATGGCCCTTATGAGCTAGTTCAGGATCTAAACATGTAACTTAAAAGTATGATTTAGATTATGGATGTCTGTTTTGATTCGTTAAGAATCAAAACAGTTGTTAAGAAACATGTTTAGGTGACTAAGTGCTCTACTAGATCATGTCATGTCTTGTATTAACAGTTTCTAACCTAGAAGTGAGGTAAATATATGATATAGTAATATGTTCATGATTAACTAGCATATTTAGTCAATATGATGTTCATATGTTAATCAAATGGTTGATTAGTTAATCTAGTTTGATAAGTGTTAGGATATAACTATTATTTTGATTAAGCCCTTGAGCATGTTTAGTTTATCAATTCATATACGTTTATGGATCAATCTAGCCTATGTCTTCTAGTTTTATGTGATTTTTATGCAAATGCTTGGTATTCTTGTTAACTTTAGAATTCCTTTCTGTATCATTCTGCATTAATGGAGTATTAGCATGTTAAGTCTGTCAATCTTGGGGTCTTTAAGTCATAACCAAGCCCTTGAATAATGTATGACGTGTTAAGATAGGCCTACACGCATATTATCTAACATATGCTAGTCTAATATCATGTATCTTCATGACATGTCTCTTATTCATAGGTGTTTGATCCCTGGTAAATGTCCTCCTGGCATTCTAGACTAAGTTGATATATATGCAAAGCATTATGAGTCAATATGAGCCCATGCACACTTATCTAGAACCCCTAACTGTTAGTCAGCAACATGATTACCCTGTATGCCCAAGGTCTTTCCTATTTAATCCTGATGTGTGCTCTAAGGTCTCATGTTTAGTCCCTGCCATATCATAATCATGTATTGACTTTGCTTGCACAGACCAAGGTTTACTAAGTGATTTATCTATGCGGGTGTGCTGTGTGAAATCTTGTCATGTGAACTTTCTTATTAGAACATGACAATCTAATCAGACCATTGGCTTAAGTTGAACTTGAATTTTATGTAGTACCTCTGTTTGCAGCCAGAATAAGGCATTTTGCATGCATTTGCTTGCGTATCCTTGTTTGAGTTTGGACTGTTAGCATAGCCTTAAGCATTTTGCTACTGTCAAAAGATTTATACCTTAGGGATACATGTGTTACCTTAAAATGGATTGAAATCTGTCTATTTGCTTTAATGATTTGGGGTAATTTTGACTTAACTATTGTATCAACTAAGCATATGTTGGGTTAGTTTTATTTGTGACACTTGGCATGTTTACTAGTTTTATTTGGCCTCTATATTGCTTGAAACGTAATATATGAGGGTCTGATAGTTCATATACAGAGATCAGAGTTCTTCATGATTCAACCATATTTAGCTATATAGTTAGGGATCTGCTAAATCTCTTCATACCCATCATGTGTCTACTTCAATTGACTCATGTTTGATATAGATAGTATGTTTTAACATTTTTTAGCCTAGTCCATATTTCTTACAAGCTTATTTTATTTCCTCTATGTGTATACATGCTATCATGAGTAGATAATAGTGTGAAAACAAGCCTAGGCATGTCATCCTTCCCCTTCTATGTGCCAGTTGTGTGAGTGTTGGTGTACATGCTTGATATACATGATTTGTATATCTAAATATACTCGGTATATTGGGTATATGAAGGTTGTATATTACTATGTATATCATTTATGTCAATTATGTTTTGAGGTCTGCTGGTCTTAGCCCATTCGTGTTACCTCCTCTTATTTTCCTTTTTAGCCGCAAAAGGTTGGGCCAGGCCCATTATGTGTTTTGAATTATCATATATGTTTTAGTCCCTGATTTTTTATTGTAGTGTTCTTATATGTTTATCCATTTCATATTAATTGAATAATAAGTCCATTGTACTTTCTAACTTGGACCTTTGTTTGTGCCCTCCTCTCTTCTTCGTTGCTGAACCACATCAAGGTGGGACCTTTTGGGATCGTTACTCCTTTCCAACTAGTTGGGCCAATGCCTAACTTATTTTCTTTGATGGAGTACACTTGTATTGCGCATTCAAGGCCCAACTATGCATGAAAATAGCCAACTAGTGGGCTTAGGTACGCCCACAAGCCTAAACTCAAACCTTTTCAATTTCATCTATGCATGTATATACATTTATAAATAAAAACATACTTTATATTAAAGGGAACCTTTGTAGTTACGAACCTAGGGTAGGCAAATGATATGTATAATCATTTAGATATGGTTGCCTTAAAAATTGAATTTCAAATACTTGTTTAAATCTGGAAAAAAAAGAGAAACAAACTGTTTTGGTACTTTTAAAAACGGAAAATGAGATACGGTTTTCTAATTTGGATTTAAGTTATTTTGGATGTTTAAATTCACATTTGGGACTTAAGAATTAAATTGGGCTTTGATGGACTACGGATATTCAAAAGGACCCATGTCGGGCCTGGGTGACAAAAGAAATAAGCGGGCTGCTAAAAAAACATATTTTTTGAACTTAAGTTGGACCAATAATGATCCTTTCAAAATTGATTTTATAGGCAAAGTCCAACTAATTGATTTTGGACAAAGACACCTATTATGGACTTGAGGTGTGGTAATGGATTTTGAAATGTTGAATGTGCACTGACTTTGGGGAGATATAACATGTAAAAGAACAAAAGCAAAACCATATTTTATACTTCTTTTCTAAAACTTGAATCTTGTCATTATAAAGGAACTATACTCATTTTAAACCTTAAAATATTTTCAAAAGATGCAAGTGAGATTGGACATAATTGTTGGACTAAAAGTGAAGTTCTACTCAAATTAACATTTGAGTGTTCTTAGTTTGAAAATAAATTGATCCCCGTGCATACTATTGTAACGGAAGCCTAACTATTTTATTTTAAAATAAAACCTTCGAGTTTCGAATAAATGAACGAAAAGTATTTTTACGAATATTTTCAAACACTTAAAGAAATTCAAAGCATGCTATAGAAACCCGAAGGTCAACCGTATTCTACGGATCCTTAATACCGAGGTGTCTAACACCTTCCCCGGAGGATCACCAGAACCCTTTGACTCTGGTTTAGATAGGATTTTTCAATATCTTTTGACTAAACCCTTTCATTTAGTTTTCCTAATTTACCTATAAATTAGGTGGTGACTCTAAAATAATTATCCAACTAAGAGCACCATCACAAATTCTTAGTAGCTTTTATGCCTCCGCGTAAAAGTGAACCGTAATAGATGGCGACTCCACTGGGGATAAACCAAGGTTCTAACCACAAAGGTTCCAATACAACATGCTTTTAAATGACATGAATTGCTTATGTGTTTAAATACCCACAATTGTAACTGTCATTCATGCATTTCATCTTCTACCAAATGGCATGCACACACACTTGCATCAGCGCACAAAGATGGGTATGCGGATTGCGCAACCATCCTCCAGTATAAAACCAAAAAAGCATTTCCTTGGAACACGTTGAATACGGAGTTAGTTTGCGGTCGTCCAACAGTCGACAACGGTTCACCCTAGGTTGTCCGCTCGGGTCCCTTGTCATTTGTTAAAACACTCTAGTACAGCTAAGACAGAGCAAAGCCAAATCTCTACTAAGCTAGCGCATGCTGACCTAGACAGGTTCGGGTATCTCAGACCTACCTGAACCTATTAGACTGACTACCTCGTGTCTTGACGGTCTATGACCCGACGACACTGCATCCAACTACTTGTTACGTGGAAGCATAAAATGTGTCTTATGTGATTAACCATTGTCCCTTACGGGGGAAAAACTAACCGTGTTCTGTTTTGTAGATGCATACCAATCTAAAATTTGACGTGGTTATCAATGCACCTGAGATGCTGAAAATTTAGTGGTCGTGGCTAGAGTCCCAACAACAAAGAGAAATAACGAACTGTCTAGGACACCTACTCTCCCTCATGACCATGAAAGGAAATAGTGACATTCTAGAAGTCCTTACTAGATACTGGGATCGAGATAGTATGTTGTTTAGGTTTGGATATTTTGAGATGATCCCGACCCTAGAGGAGATCCGAGACTGCATAGATAGTGTGGGGACTTGTATGAGGCCGAGGTAGAAATCTGACCATAACCTCTTAGTACCTCATAAGCCGACTCCTGATGAGATTCTTAAGTTCTTGTCTCTAGCTAGCGCCGATTGGATATTCGGCCCGACAGTAGCTTTTAGGGACCTCTATAGCCAATTTGGGTCTAGACAGGGGTACATAGAGCACTCCGTAGAGTTTCGATCCTTTACCAGTTGGGAAGCCACCCGACCCCTAGCCTTCACCATATGTCTCTTAGGAACCATGGTGTTTCCCAAAGACCATTACCAGGCCGTAGATACCCAGATCATCTTCATAACCCATGCTATCTTTCATGGAATAACCACAAATGGGGAAACCAAGTACTATGACATAGTTTTGGTCATCCTAGCCGACATCTACCGAGCTTTAGGTCAATGCCGAAACCTACGTAGGTACTTCCAAGGTTGTAACCTTCTTGTATAATGGTGGATCATTAAGCACCTCCATAAAACTAAGGTTCCATCATACCTACCTCGAGTGTATGGAAAGATAACCTCAAAGTCACTTACCCAAATTTTGAGACCCAATCCAAAGAAGGGTGAGCTCTTATCTTTTCTAGGCTCCGAGAGGACATTATTCAATGGAGATTTCCCAACTTTATATCCGAGACCATAGTCATGAGAGGTAGAAAATGCTCTTTCTGCCACTTATGGGGATATGGGGATATGGGGAATCCGACCATACACACCTCTTAGGGTCCTAAGACTGTTCGGAAGGAGACATGTTGGTGTACATAAGAAGGGGATTGTATGGTTAGGTTGGTCGGAGTTGGTTTGGGGTTGTACGGACATAGAGAGGATGAAATAGATACGTTGTAGGTTGGTATTTGGTAGTTGGATGGTGGTAAGGTGGCAAAAACTGGTCGGGATAGTAAGGTACGAAAGTTGAACCCGGTGAGGACGGTGGAGTAGTTGGTTGGGTTTTCAGGTATTTTTGGGAGGAGTTGGTGGATGACCTTTTTGGTGTAGGTTGTGGAAGTGTTGTAAAGTAATAGGGTGAAAGGGATTAGGCAGTTTGTAAAATGATTGGGCACGAAATTGATAGACAAGTTCGGGTGCGGTATGTAGGCCGAGATGACCTTCTAATGTGTTTGTGACAAAGTAACCAGATAGAATCTTGGATTGGGTATAGTTAGATCACAAAAGTTCTAACTAGACTTACACCTAGAACTAGGATAAAGATCCTAGTAATGATAGAAAACCAAATCCCTACTATAGTATAATCAAGAAACAAGAAACGAATAGAAAAGGATCAAGAAACTTGAGCTTCTTGGACTTTCTTGCTCTTGAATTTCAATCTTGACCTTCTTGGTTTTCTTGATCTTTTTTATCTTTGATCGTTCTCCTCTGGTTGAGAAAGACTTGTCCTCGAGTCTAAAGGCTCCGTAAATGGTGAAATATTAGCAAAGAATTTTGGAAACAACCCATTCTCACTAGGCTCTAAGTTTCCTTTTCTAGCTTGTCATCGAGCTTCATCATGTTTGAAGAAATCTTTGCATATGGCCGAACTAATCTCACTTTCTTAGTAGTAACTTAGTACTATAATTTCTCAAACATATCATCTTAAACTGACCTTAAAAATTTAAACCACGATCAACACTTATTTCCTTTTAATCTTCAAGAATCTTGAACACCTCCATATCTTTTTGGTAAAAAGTGTTGGTGCCATCAAAATCTTTAAGCAAATCAAATTCATGGACCTTTGGATCAAGGTTGGAGATCAAATCATGTATTCTTAAAAACTACTCGATGATTTTTCTAGTCCCATATTTGACATGATTATAGCCCTTAACTTCAATGAATTTGAGAGATCTTAATTTTACAGTGTCTTGCAAAGGTTCAACATTTTGAGGAATAATTCTTGCTCTAACTAGATCATAAATTAAACTCTCATTCATTGACTCCTTTTTCAGTAACTCGTTCTCTTTCTCTTATGAATCATCACTGACTATTGGTTCTATGCATGATGCATTGGTTGGTGTAGAGTAAGAAACAAAATCTGTATTATTTTTGAAATCTCTTAAGAGTGGAAAAATAATCTCACAAATACTTGGATGCTCCAATGGGTCCTCATCAAACTTTGGAGGTATATCCTCCACTTTTGGATCTAATGCATTCTCCTCCTTCGTTTGTTGTTCCATATTTATGGGACCAATGATTTGTATTTTGATCACAAAAGAATCATCAACCTATTTGGGGTTTTTAGCAACATCTTCTAAATTCAAGGGAACTAAATTGATTTTTCGCCCATCCGTTGTAAAATAATAGGTATCCTGGTCTTCATCATATTTAGCACACCTATTATACACCCATGATCTTCCAAGTAATAAGTGGCAACCATCCATCTTTATTACATCACACCAAATAAGACCTTTATATATTTTTCCAGTAGAAAAAGAATCTAGGCATTGACGAGTTACCTCTAAAATATCATGATTCTGAATTTTGATGATATAAGGATATAGATGAGGTTTAGTTCACAAACCAAGTGTGGTAATCATCTCTTCGGAAATAACATTCATATAACTCTCACTATCAATGATTACCGAACATACCTTGCCATGAGGGGTACATCAAGTGCGGAAAAGAGGTTCCTTTTGTAATAGTTTTTCATCTTCTTAAACCCAGCATCCTTTTCTTTATTGCATATAATTCATGATATTCGTCAACTATGCTCTGATACCAAATTGATGTGATCGTAATATCAAATAGGCTATGATACTAAATTTATGTGATTGTAATATAAATTAGGATCTAATACCAAATTTATGTGATTCTCTGAGTTGACAAAGAACCAATCAACCATGATCTTGATCTTGAAGCGATTTGATGGGATGAATTCAAGAAACGGACGTATCTCGGGTTATATGTCTCAGATTTAAGTGATTCAAAAATGAAGTGAAAGATGATGATATAAAATATGAGAATAAATATTTACTAGTTTTAAACCAAGTAGATATTGAGGGTGAAATGATGGAAATAAAGTTAACGTTCTGTGTACGAACCAACAAGTCTCTCTTCTTTTTTTGGGGAGGAGCAGACAAAGAAAATACAATCTGACTATTTCTGTTATGAGAAACAATTCATTTCGACTCTCCCCCAGCGATCTTCACTTTATGCAAAGTTCCACTTCTTCGTTCCCTTCCATTAGTAGCTCTGCTACTCTTTCTTCAACTAGGTCGGACGCGCAAAGCGTTCCACCTGAGTTAACTCTGTTATTTCAGGACATCTGCCAAAATAGCGCGGAGTTGCTTCGACTCGAGAGGTAGGGAATTACCTCCGGAGTGGAACATAGCAGATCTTGTTCAGGCTGTTATGGGAGACGAGGCTTTTCGAATTCCAGGACACCTCCAAGATAGTCTAGAACAAATTTTAATCAAGAAACGTATTCTTGAATGATCAAGAACCAATAAAGTTCATAAGTCACTACTTGAAATCAATAAATGTGATAAAGAAATACCACACGCAATTGAAAATAAGATAAAGACTCACCACCTTGCTTGGAACCAAAAACAGGATAAAGAACAAGAAGTAGTAAAAATAACTCTACTGCAAAGGCAAAGCTCAAAAATGGAATTCATTTTTTACAAATCATGAGAATCATTTATCGCCTAGGGTTTCTAATTGAATGACTATAAATCTCTATTCTACTCTAGAAAGAAAATAGCTAAAAACTAGGAAAGTAAAATACATATTCTATAAGGAAAAGAATAAAGAAAACTAGAATTCTACTAGAACTAGGATAAATATCCTACTAATGATAGGAAATTAAATTCCAACTATACTATAAATCAAGTAATAAGAAACCTACTTAGAAAAGGATTCAAGAATAAAGAATTCTCATTCTTGGAAGAAAATAATCTTCAAACTTGAGCTTCTTTGAAGTTCTTGTTCTTAAATTTTAATCTTGTTCTTCTTGGTTTTCTTGATCTTCTTGATATTTCATCATCCTCCCACATGGGTAAGATTGCCATTCACGCCTTAAGGTACTAGCATAATACTTGCACCTCCGATGCATACATGATTTGATAAAAACATCACTTTTACTCATCACAAGCACGAGTTGGAATAAAGTTCCTCTGACTCAGCTCTATCGCACGATCTGGAATGTCAAAGAAAGGCCACAGTTCCTAAATACCCTGTAGCTTCCTAATTTTAAGTGTGGTGCACAACACGCCCATAAGCACGACTCTACTAGACATTGTTTGTAGACTCCGTAGGATACGATCCGCTCTGATAGCAAGTTTGTTACGCTCCAAATCCAAGGAGGCATGGCCAGCACCCGGTGCCTTACTTAACCAAGCATACCCATCTGTAATATTTCACAGTTGACACACAGAGAGCATATCAGGCCAAACAAGGCCGAATCATATCTTAAACTGATACTTTGTATGCAGGCAAGGCTATACTTATAATACCCTAAGGGTAATGAAGTACATCAGGTTGTAAGGGCAGCAACCCATAAGACATATATACATATACGAGTCGACAAGGCCACCATGGGTTTCTATAACAGTACAACACTCAAAGATACAATCAAAGGCCGAAGAGGCTGCCATATAAACTGTAAGACAAAATCAAGACCTACAAGGTCGTACTGTACATACTAGACACACACAAGACATGATGTCTACAAGCCTCTACAGATGAACAATGGTAGTTTGGTCAGGACAGGACCACGGCCTACCCATTATCTTTATATATATTTATCAACACTCTAGACATGAAAACTCCAGATGATAGTCTATCTGTACCTATGGATATGAAACACAACGTCTCCCAACAAAAGGGATGTCAGTATGAAAGGTATACTGAATATGCAAGGCAGTAAGAGTTTAAGTAAGATACAATGTAAAAGAGTCAAGAAAGATCAATTTGTAACTTAAGACTTCCACTGTGGGCCATAATATGCACAAATGTAATATAATCGCGTATATAACGCCGTAGGGATGAAATTCCCTAAGTTATTTTGCGTTGGATTACATGATTATATGTTAAGTTATCCGGGGAGGATAAGGACTTGCACCACATTAGTAATAGTTTAAAACTAATATTAAGGCGAAATGTACAACACCCCGTACTTTTACATTAGGTTGTGTCATAGATTAACCGATATGAACTCCAGGGATTTTAAGGTCAAAAATAAATTTAGTAAATTACGACAAGTGTAGTAGTAATTTGAACAAAAAAGATGAAGTCCAGAAATAATTCAAGACATTAAAATGGGATAATGAGGATTTGAAATAATATTTTGTGTGTCCCAAAAGGTGTTATGGACTAGTGCTATATCACATGCTCATGATAATGAGCAGTGTGTTAAAAATATTATTTATTTAAGTTAATTGAGATGAAGAAATTAATTTTGTGAATAATTAGTTAAATATTGGATTTTTGGTGGAAAATTAATTAAGTGATTAGTAAATCATGGAAGTGGATATAGTCCACGTGGCAAGTAGGAAGAGAAACAATATGACTAATGCACTAATTTGTACATGTGTCCCATTAGAAAATGAGGTAGAGGGTCAATAGTAAGTGGACACCATGGTCATTAAGTGCACAAGTCATATTTGCATGTTGATGAAATGTATACATATTGAAATTTTTTAATATATACCTAAAACATATGTTGCTTCCATGTTTCCAGTAGATAGGATCTATATATGTTTATCTTTGATTTCATATAGGAAACCTCTCTTAAAAGGAAAGTTGTCAACAACATATGGATATAATATATATATATATATATTCAATTTTCAATGTGTGGAAGGCAAGAATTTTACTTCCGCTGAATTAGAAACACGAAGGATGACATAGAGCTAACGTCGGTGTCCTACGGGTGATAGCAAATCAAAGACTTCTTCATAGTGAAGTAAGGCATAAAAAGCTTAGTTCTTAGGTAGTGTGTCTCTTCCACCTTATTATTGGATTGAAATTGTTGCAAGTTGAAGTAAGCTAGATAAAGGGTTGCTCTAAGTTATTCGAGGTCGAGGTGCTACACGGGCTGCTTGAGCGGTGTTGTCAAACGAATTGACAAAGGTATGTAAAGGCTATCTATCTTCTTTGGTTTTGGAATGATTTCCTCATGGAGCTAATTCTGGTTAATTGCACAAAGATGTGCTAATTGTAGATATCACTTTCGGGTCACCATGACCCTACTCTAACAGTTCTTTCATGTCGAGAATGAGCTGTAGTTAGTTAAGTTTAGCGACACAGTCGAGATGATAGAAAGCTTGATAGTTGAATGAAATTAGTTATGCCATCGCCTGAGGGGTTATAACACTACACACTTATTTCCTTCGGGGATATTTACTTATTGAGTTGCCTTCAGGGCTATATACAAATGCGCGCTTGCCTTTGTGGCTATTCAGAAACACTTGCCTTTGGGCTATTCAGATATAATTTCCATCGGGGCTATTTAGATACATATTGACTTCGGGGATATACACTTGCCTTCGGGGCTATGCATTCACATTCGAGGCTATTTACGTATGTATAGATGCCTTACATGAGGTTAAGTAGTTGATATGATATTGTTTAGATATTAGATGACATAGGCGGTTAAGAGTAGCCAAATTATTTATTAACTCTTTAGTTTATATTCATATTATCTTATATTTTAGTACAGTTCAATTCCATTCACATTACATACTCGGTACATTATTTTGTGCTCACGTCCTATTGCCTGGGGACGCTGTGTTCATGCCCACAGGTTCATATTAGTTACCAGAAGGATTGCTACCATAGGATTTGCTGAGTATCAACTTTTTGGTAAGCTTCAAGTCATTCGGAGTTGCCAGGTCTAGTTTTGCATATTTATAGAGTCCATGTAGGCCGGGGCCCTGTCCTAGCTATGATAAAGTTGTGTCTCTTTAGAGGCTTGTAGACGTGTCTTGTATTTACTGTATTGTCAGTATGTTGGCCTAGTCAGCCGTTGTATATATCTATTTTGGGTTTCACGGCTTGCAAAGATGTATATTGGCGTTATCGGCCATTTAGTTTTTCATGTACGCATTGGGATGATCCTATCTTGCTAAGTTAATTTGAAGTATAGATATTACAGTTTAAGGCCTTGTCGGCACCCATATATGATATTATATTTATAAGTTGGCCTCCTTGGCCTAATTTGTCTTTGGAGACATAGATGATATGAGTTACAGCTTGGTTCGCTCGGGCTTAGTGAGATACCGGGTGCCAACCATGCCTTACCTAGGTTGGGGTGTGACAGTAGCCCTCTGTAGGCAATATCATAATCGCGTTTATAATTTTGTAGGCCTCTGTGGGCAATATCATCATTATCATAACCAACTGATCAGTGGTGCTATACATAAATATCGCGTATATAATGACGTAGGACTCAAAGGACAATAGAGATAGATAGTAATTATGTATATACATGCATAAGTATTATGAGAAACATTCTGAGCTCGTCGGAGTGACGTAAGGTCATTGCACCTCCGACTATCGTTATGTGGCTAACATACTATCAACTGTCGTGAAAAAAATAAAGAACATAGAATACCACATAATGAGAAATGAATCTATGACCGGAAAGTACTCCAAACAAGGGGACAACCGAGATTCAATTAACATCTCAAGGGAATGAAGAACATGGACATTTCTAACTAATATGAATAGAATAATTTTTGGAGGGACGTTCATTTAAGTTTCGTTTAGATTTGGGTCATGTCAAAAGAAACAAAGTATCGCCTTAACATACCTTTGTTGATTCCTTATAATCCAATGGATCCATCCGCATATCACCTCAATCTACACAACGATAATTACACTATTGTTAAGTTACGGAAGCTAGAATTCTTCACAAAGAGCGACAAACTCGTCTATAACAAATTGGACAACATCTTCCCTCTTTGTTTTTCTTTACTCAACTCCGAACAACAATACGAACATTTCCAGAATCCAGACAAACATATATACATGATTTCGCAGCCTTATATCCACCACAAAACACCACCAAACATCCCACACGATAACAACAACAACAATTTATACGATTTTCGATATTACTTTCGAATTTTCTCACCCAACAACTTAGCTATGACTTGGATAAACTTAAATACACCTAAGATAAGGGAAATCATAAGTTAATCCAGAAAGAACAACACCTTATTCAATCCAACTTCGACCTAGAAGAACTTCCATCCCAACAACACAATACAATCAACACTCAACAACTAGTTTACGACTTCTAGCCGACATCTCGCATATTCTAAATAATCCAACACATCCAGAACCTCATTTAATACATATACATGAAGAAGACAGAAAGTATTACATCTAAAAATCAAGGTAAAGATTTATCTCAAGCTACTTCAACTCAAAGGAACATATGACGCAACCACAACACGATAGAATTATGTTCTAGTAGAACCACGGGTTTCCCGACACTTGATTTAGGTGATTTACCTTTAGATTTACTCTTAGGACATAAGAGAACTTATTAGAGAGCTGTATGATCAGTTTGTGTCACAGAAATTAAGTGAAAAGGGGCTTCCACCGCTTAAATATAATGCTGGAACTTTTCACCGCCTAAGTGGGTCCCAATGAGGTCTGCCTGCGCAGTCTCACAAAAATGCACATTTCTCTCTACTACACTGTCGTATTGATGAATGGTTTAATGAATTGGATACTAGACTCATAGACCTTTCATTTACATGTGTATAACCCCGTAACTCCAAGTATATTGGGAGAAAATCTCATTGAGATACGACCCATATTTCAGTAGAATTATGAATGTAACTTGCAGTGACTTTTGCCAACTTTTGTTTTACAACATGCTTGAATTCAAAGCATAATATACGACTATTGTATGATGAAAATACCTCATAACAAGACCTTATTAGCATATTATTAACTCTTAGTCTTACCCCAAAAGTACGAGCTATTACAATCCACTTTCCTGCGGCGAACTTCGGCGAAAAGTGTTTTCTTTGATTTATTTAGCCTTAACCTACCACGGAATTTACTTAAAACTTGTTTAAATCCTTTACTATACATGTATGGTATCTTAAGCTCTCCAGTTCTCGTTACTTTACTTGCGATGCACACTAGCACAAACATACGGGGTGTAACATCCTCCTCCCTAGGGACATTCATCCTCGAATGTAGGGGCGTACAAGGGAGAAACTAAGTCTTACAGATTTTATGAAAACTTTGGCAGAGTCTCCTATGTATGTTAGACTATATCCAACATGTCATGAAGCCAGAAAACACAAGATAAATGCCATACAGGGCCATATACGATTAACAACAACTCTTGGCTCCACATGGCCATCAAAGTTAATAAAACATCCTTCTTGATGTCTATATCTCCATCTCTGATTTGTGCTGCAACTTACTCAACTAGAAGGCCAAATGTATTTTGGGATAAGCTCGCTTCCATTAATTCTGTAAGATCTAATGTTGTACCTTGTAGTTTTTTGACATGTCGTGCCATCGACTAACTTAAGTATTCAGATGAGATATGAGACTTTACGGAAGGATAATTAGTGTTTAAAACTTGTTTATAGAAGTGTCGGGATGTATAGAAGTTAAATTAATTGAAGAGAATACGTTTTGACAAAATTTGACAACTTTCCAGAATGTACCCTACCATGTACGTACCATACATTTTTTCTTGTGGGACTGTACCTAGCCATGGAACATTTTGAAATTCCTTCCCAAAGATATACGGCCATATTGTACGGACCATACATTTTTATACATCCAAATGTACGGACCGTACATGTTGGGCATATTTTGAGGCGGTGCAATTTTTTTAAAGTTGAATAAATTCTTCCCTCTTCGACCAGATCTCATTTGCATTTCATTTCTAACCCTAAATCATTACTAAGCTATTTCCTAAGGTTCTCCAATGGTTCTAAGCTAAAACCAAAGGCAAACTATGAAAGACTAACGTAATGAATCTCGTAACCATCATCTTATCATATTTACCTACATTGTGGTTATTGTGGAGACGTTTTTAGGTTGAAGTGACCTCTGATTTGAGGTGATTCTTGTGATTTAAGGTAATTTCTATCTATCTCATATTTGTTCTAGATGTATACAAGAATTTGGAAGGTAATAGTTGGAGGATTCTTTTAAGAACAAGTTGTAGGACTTTGAAACTAGGATTATGATTTTGGTTGGGCGGGTTTATATAAACTAGGAGTAAGTTAGGAGATTGATAGGATGTATATAAGATTATGTAGGTAAAGGAGAGTTGGTATGAAGTTGTAGAGTCCGGGTTCATGTAAATGTTGGATGTAAAGCTTGTGTAAACTTCATGAACATAAGGTGTTCGATAAAATGGCCAAATGAGTTTTCTTATTAGTTTTGAATATGTTGTTGATATTAATCATTTGTATATGTATATAATCGCTCTTAGAATGTCCAAGGACTTTTGGGATTTATATAAGCTATGCAATAAGGTAGGTAAGGCTTATGTTTCTTTCTTTCGGCATGATTTTAGAAGGAAAATTACATAGTAACATGAACTATAATCAAAGATCCTATTCTTGATCATGAAGGCTCATAACTCTTATTTTGGAACAATACATGAAAATATCCTTCTCATGCCGGGATTACTCTTCTTAAATTATGATATCCTTTTAATTATATTTGATTCTGAGAACTCTTGTTGGATTGTAACATTCGCTGTAAATGACTCCATAATGATACGCGGGGGTTCACGACCTTAGGTCACTCTACCCTATTCTTGTTGATGTCTTGAGCTCTTGCATTGCATCACACACACACACACACACACACATATATATATATATATATATATTGCTATTTTCTTACCGAGCCTCATAATTGTCAACCTGGTATGACACTTATATATGCACACCACTGTAGTTGGGTACGATATTACCGAGTCCTATTAAGGCCGTGTCTGGTATGATGCGATTTGCCCCACAGAGAGGCTTGATAATATATTATATGGCCCCATAGAGTGGATTGATTTTACTTTTATGCATACAGTCATAATTATGTCATTGTACGCCCTCAGTGGCTTTTCTGAGTTTCAAGTTGATTATGTACCCTTTTTTATGTTATATTCTTTATTTGCATGCTTCACCTGCCTTATATATTTTGTACATTCTTTCATACTAATGCCCCTTTTTGGGGCATCGTGTTTCATGCCCGTAGGTACTTGCTTTCAACTATTGATAGTCGCACTCCACCTTTCCAGAGTTACTCTATAGACTCGGTAGGCACTGCTGTAGATATTTATAGCTATGCTGGGTATGCCAGGGCCCTGTACTGACTTGTTTATGTGTTATAGTACTCGTAGAGGCTTGTAGACTGATAGTCAATGTATATTCATTTTTCTTGGCCATGTCGGCCTCTTTGTCAGATATTGATACGCTTGTTATGACTTTTTCAGCCTCATTTTATGTATATATATGTTTTTGTTTGGCTTTTTCTACTTCTATGATATTGTTGCATTCTTGATGCAAGTAAGGAGGGGTGATATGAGGGGTGATGTTGTATAAGTGGGTCGGGTGTTGGTGATGTTCGGTTTGAACCGAAAATGAATGCCAAAGTAGGGGTATCGGGTTCTCAATTTGGCTGGACAGTGTGGTGTTTGATGGCTATTTCGGGTAGATTTAAATAGAGTTGGATCAAGTCATTCTATAGGGTTGTTGTAGACACGTTGAGGGTTGTTTTTATGGTTGGATGATGGAAGGACAATGGAAAAGTACTAGGACTGTAAGGTTATCGGTAAAGTGTATTATGCGGACTGTTTGGTGTTATCGGGTTTGGACGGCTATTTGTGGACTATTTTGGATGGTGACCTTTGGTGGGGATGTATATGAGGTACTTTGGGAGGTGAGGGTAGTTGGTATATAGTAGGTTGGGTGAATATTGAACACGAGTTGTAAGCTCGGTTGAAGGATGGTTGATTGGTTAAGTGTTTGTTGGTTGATATGGTTTAAGTGTTTAGTGATTGTGGTTGTAGTGAAGTACGGTCGATGAGCCCAAGGAAAGATAAATGGGGGTTCTACTGCCCGAGTCGACACCAAGGATAAGGTGATCAATGCCACAAGGTCAAGACCGGGGTTTGCTAAGTGCAATTCCCGTGAACTTGTCAAGTGAGGGTGATCGAAAGCCCTTTTGGTAACCTGAAGCTTAGGATAGGTTGGTCCACACAGTTCTAATGTTCGCTTACCATTAAGGTAGTTCCTCGAGATTGGGTATTGATTAGGTCACACAGTCCTAACTAAGACTTACACTAAAGGGAGGGGTGACCCATATATGATCGATATGCTTCATGCTATTTGAAAGAGCACACACAAGTTGAAAACACACTTTAGATTTAATCCTAAACTCAAACTAATTATTTACAATATCATAAGGCCCTATTTATAGTACCATAGAGGCCATTCTGAAAACAAAAGGACACAAAGACAAGGCCATTCGGGCCGAAATGGGAACAAGGGAAGGGGATGGGTTGGCTTAGGAACCAAGTCGCCCTTCGGTCATTGTGAACATGGTGTAAACGAGTTTGGCCTTTTTGGAGACAAGGGTAAACTTAATCTTCTTCACACTTCTATTGTAGTAACCGAGTAGAAGGGAGAATGAATCTTGGCTTCTCTAGACTTCATCTTCGTGGGATCAATATAGAAGCTAACTTCTTGAGCTTGACCTTCCTTATTTGTCTCTTGAATGATCTTCTTGGAAAGCTTCTTGTCTCGGCCTTGACTCCTCGTGCCATCTTGGAAAGCTTCTTGTCTTAGGCTCTCAGCCAAGTCTCCTCGTGCTATCTTAGCATTCATGTCCATGCAACCTTCTCGGCTTAACCATTTCCTTACAAGCATTGAATGTGTCCTTATGGTGAGATAATAACTATTACATGATTTTAATATGTCCTAGGATGACTAATAGCTAGGATAGAAATTAAAGACAACAAAATAAAATGCAAGGTCTCATCCATGACCAACACATAAGGCCAAATAAAACTTGTCACTAGAAGGCTATTAAGTTATAGATCCTAATCCTCCCCACAATTTATGCCAGTTTTAGCCCTTAACTGCAGGTTGATGGCCAACCTTTGACCCCCTCGATCCTTGGGTCAATAACTCAAATTGAGAAGCTAAGTCTGGACTCTTTCTTTCATCAATTCTATCTTATCATTATTGTTAGAAGGCCTTGTCGGCCAAAGTCTAGTGTCATATGGTTCAGGTACTACGGTTGGAATGCTCGGTCCTTAAGATGTCGGGTGCTGGCCACCACCCCCTCCAAAGATTGGAGTATCACAAACTTGGTATCAGAGCATGTCTATCCTAGGGAGTCTACAAGCCGTGTCAAGTAGAGTCTTATTTGTGGGTGTGTTGTGCACCACACTTATAAACAGGAAGCTACAGGGTATTTCAAATGATTACCTTCCTTCTTGATCTAGATCGTACATTAGAGCTGAGTTGTAAATGTTTAATTCCTAATCTCTATCTTGTTTATAATTTTAGCGATGCCTATTACTAGACAATATGCGACTATTTAGAGGTTAGATGTGGAGGTAGGAGAGGGTGCCAGTCAGGTACCACCAGCTAATCCGGGGCAGTATGAACATCAGAATGAGGTTGTATCTCAGGCCTCTAGGACTCCAACCCCACCACCACTGGAGGAGCATAGAAAGATGATGTACCCCTAATTCCTTCCCAGGTTGCTCGTAATCAGGATATAGATATACGGAGTGCTGTAAAACTATTGACTTGACTAGTGGCCTCTCAAGTATTCAATGGATGAGATCTAACTACGGAACCACAAAGCTTTCTGTACCAGATGCAGCAGACATTCTGAGTTATGCATGCCACTGATGCTAAATTAGTAGAGCTTGCTTCCTATAGGCTGCGAGATGTTGCCGTGACCTGGTATGAGGCTTGCGAGCAGACTCGAGGACCCCGTGCCTCACTAGCAGGATGAAGAGAGTTCTTTGAGTCATTCTTGTGGCAGTGTCTGCTAGTAGAGCTTTGACAATCCAGGCAGGATAGTTTCTTATGTCTAGAGCAGGGAAACATGAGTCTATGTGAGTATAGTTTGCAGTTTAAATATTTTGCTAGATATGCTCCTATGATTGTGGCTGAGATGAGTGACCGAGTACATCAGTTCGTTAATGGTTTGGGACCGCACTTGGTTAATGAGTGTATTATGACTTCTTTGAATCTAACTATGGATATTGCCTACATTCAGGCTTATGTACAAAATTTGGAGAACAATAAGAGGCATCAGCAGATTGATCGAAAGCGGGATAGGGGCCGACATAAGAGGGCTCGATCTGCAGGTGATATAGGAGAGTTCAGAGGTGGGTTTAGGCCACCATTTTCTAAGCGGCTATCTTATCCAGCAGTCAGTGCACCACCGCAGTTTTAAGGATAGCGTCATGATCGAATCACTTATTTTGGTCAGGGTCAGAGTTCATTGGCATCAGACCCTCAATATAGAAGAGATTTTAATTAGATGAGACCTTTGATCCCTTATTATGATTAATGTAGTTGAGACCATTTTGGGCAATATCGTTAGGGTTTGGATTTGTGTTATTCTTGTGGACAACCCATTCATATTATGCGGAACTATTCGATAGACGCGAAGGTGGTATGGTGTAGCCGACATGATCTGTAGTTGATTCATCTTCGTCTATACACCCTCCTGGATAAGGTACGTAGATATCGACTAGTAGAGGTATAGGCATAGGCTCGTCTAGCTCAGGCAGTCATCAGAACTACATCTATGCATTATCGTGTCAACAGGATCTAGAGTCATCTCCTGATATGGTTACCTGTTTATTATTCATCTTTTCTCTTTATGTGTCATATATTAGGCGTCATTCTCAATTAATAGATCCAAGCTCTACCCTGTCATATATTAGTCCCTTTGTTGCTGGTAAGTGTGGTAGGAAACATGAGTAATTGCATAGGTCATTTGAAGTGTCTATGGTCGTTGGTGAATCTGTGATTGTTAGGCGGGTGTAACGGGGTTGTGATGTGATGATTTATAATTGCCAGACTTTTGCCAACCGAAATGAATTAAAGATGGTTGATTTCGATGTTATTATGGGTTTGGATTGGCCCTCTTGCTATTATAATATGAATTGCTGGATGAAAGTTGTTATTTATATTTTTCAAGGTGAACTTGTCATTGAATGGAAGAGCAATGCTCTATCACCTAAGGAGGGGTTTATTTCCTACCTTAATGCACAAAAGATGATCTCAAAGGGATATATATATCATCTAGTATGAGTGCATAATGTAGAAGGAGAATCCTCGACTCTTCAGTTCGTTCTCATTATTAATGAATTTCCCGATGTATTCCCTGATATATTTTCGGGTATTCCTCCTAAAAGGGAGATTACCTTATCAATATACTTTTAGACAGTCGGTCTATATCTATTCCGCCGTACAGAATGGCGCCTGATGAGTTGAAAGAATAGTTGAAGGATCTTTTAGAAAAGGGCTTCATTAGGCCCAATACTTCTCTGTGAGGTGCACCAGTGTTATTCATTCGCAAGAAGGACGGTTCATTGAGAATGTGTATTGATTACTGTCTGTTGAATAAAGTCACCATTAAGAATAAATGTCCACTCCCCATAATTTATGATTTGTTTGATCAATTGCAAGGCGCTAAATATTTTTGAAAGATTGATCTTAGGTCTGGATACCATCAATTGAGGGTCAATGAGAAAAATATTCTGAAGACCACTTTTAGGACCAGATATATCACTATGAGTTCCTTGTTATGTCCTTCGATCTTACTAATGCACCAATGACCTTTATGGATTTGATGAATCGGGTGTTCAAGCCATTTCTGGATATCTTCGTAATTGTATTTATTGACGACATCCTGGTATATTCCTGATCGAAAGCAAAACATGCAGATCATTTGCGAGTGGTATTATAGACGCTCCAAGATTGTAAATTATCTGCTAAGTTCTCCAAATGTGAGTTATAGTTGAGTTAAGTGGCTTTACTTTGGCATATAATATCATACAAGGGAATTAAAGTTGATAGCTAGAAGATCGGGGCTGTAAAGAATTGGCCGAGGCCCACAACTCCTATGGAGGTGTGTAGTTTCTTAGGCTTGGCAGGTTATTATCAAAGATTCATGGAGAATTTCTCTTATATTTCCGCTATGTTGACGAAGTTGACTCAGAAGGCAGCTATGTTTGAATGGACGGATGCTTGTGAAAGGAGTCTTCAAGAATTGAAGAATAGATTAACATCATCCATTGACCTAGCACTTCCAAAAGGTTCAAAAGGGTATGTTGTTTATTGTGATGCCTCCATAGTTGGCTTGGGTTATGTCCTGATGCAGCATGGTAAGGTTATTATATATGCTTTGAGATAGTTGAGGAAGCATGAGTAGAATTACCCGACTCACGATTTTGAGTTAGCAGCTGTTATTTTTTCCTAAAGATATGGCGTCACTATCTTTATAGAGTTCTATTTATTTATTTACTGATCATAAGAGTCTACATTATATATTAAAGCATAGAGAATTAAACCCGCGGTAGATGTGGTGGCTATAGTTACTGAAATACTGTGATATGGATATTATGTACCATCTTGGAAAAGCAAATAAGGTAGTTGATGCCTTAAGTCGAAAATTGATGGGTAGCCTGAAGTATGTAGAGGCTAATAAGCTGGAAGTGGCCAAAGATCTATGCCGTTTATCTAGCTTAAATATGCGACTGCTTGGCACAGATGACAGGGGTGCTATAGTTCAGAATGCTGTAGAGTCATCCTTAGTAGCAAAAGTAAAAGCAAATCAATTTGATGACCTAGTCAAGATAGATTTCTTAAGTATAAGGGTCGGTTATATTTACTCAATGTGGAGGACTTCAATGGCGAATTATGGCAGAGATTCACCAGTCTAGGTATTATATTCATCATGGTTCTACTAAGATATACCATGACCTTTAACAGATCTACTAGTGGAACGATATGGAAAAGAATATTGCAGAGTTTGTGGCCCAATGTCCAAATTGCCAGCATGTCAAGGTTGAACATTAGAAACCTGGAGGGTTGCTTCAGAATATTGAGATTCTGACATGGAAATGGGAGGCAAATAACATGGATTTCATTACAGGATTACCTAATTCTCATCGGAAGTTTGATTCCATTTGGGTTATCATTGATAGGTTAAAAATGTTAGCCCATTTTCTACCTGTCAGAACTACCTTTTTGGCTGAAGATTACGCAAGTTATATGTCAAAGAGATAGTCGGACTTTATGGTGTTCCAGTATCTATTACATCTGACAGAGGTGCCCAGTTTATAGATAACTTCTGAAGGTCCTTCCAAAAAGGTTTGGGTACTCAAATTAATCTTAGCATAGCTTTCCATCCACAGACAGACGGACAGGCTGAGTGCACTATTTAGATGCTCGAGGATATGTTACGAGCTTTTGTCTTTGACTTCAACAGCAACTGAAAATATCATCTACCGCTTATTGAGTTTTCCTATAACAATAACTATCAGTCCAGTATTAAAATTGCCCCGTATAAAGCCTGTTTGGGCGAAAGTGTAGGTTTTCTATTGGCTGGTTTGAAGTATGTGAAACTAAGTTACTTGGACCTGATTTGGTGCAAAAAGCAGTAGAGATGGTGAAATTGATCCAAGAGCGACTGTTGATCGCACAAATTCGATAGAAGTCTTATTCAGATAATTGACGCCGAGACTTAGAATTTGTTGTAGGCGATTGGGTGTTTCTAAAGGTGTCTCGTATGAAGGGCGTGATGTAGTTCAGCAAGAAGGACAAGCTTTGCCCCAAATATGTTGGACCGTATAATATTATATAGAGAGTCGGCCAACTGGCTTACAAGCTTGAGTTACCCCAGAGTTGGATGTAGTTCAACCAGTATTCCATGTATCTATACTTCAAAAATGTTTTGTGTGATCCCTCACGTGTTACCCTTGTAGAGGATGTCCACATCATAGAGGACTTATCATATGAAGAAATTACTATTGCTATCATAGATTGTCACGTCCGTAAGTTGTGACCAAGGAAGTAGCTTCAGTTAAGGTACTTTGGAGGATTAATAATTTGGAAGAGATGATATGGGAGGTTGATGAGGACATGAAGTTTAGATATCCACATTTTTTTAGACTTTAGATTTATATCAACACTCGTGCGATACGATTCCCTTATTCCTATTCTATCTATCAAGATTAGTATATACATCTTGTTTAGGTCACATTGTTGAGATATATGTGACAGATGCAGGCGATGTTTGGGCAATCAACAATTGAGGTAAGTTATGGCTAACCCTTTTGAGTTCCTGATAGATAGATGGTCGTGTGAGGCAGATATTGTTATGATGTAGTGTTATATGGCCCTGTGTGGCATTGGATATGTGTTTTGGGCAGCTTGACATGTTCTGGATAGTCCTGTTTATAAAGAAAACTCTGTCAAAATTTCCAAGAAATCCTTAAGAGTTAAGGTATTAAATGTACGTTACCCCAACATTCGAGGACGAATGTGCTTAAGTCGGGAAAGATGTTACGCCTCGTAGTTTACCGACATGTCGTTCTATCGAGTAACATAAGTATTCTGAGGAGATATGAGACTTTACGGAAAGATAATGAGGGTTTAAAACTTATTTATAGAAGTGTTGAGATGTATAGAAGTTAAACGAATTGAATAGAATACATTTTGATAAAAGTTGACAACATTTTGGAATGTACCCTACCATGTATGGACCGTACGTTTTGACTTGTGGGACCGTACCTAGCCTTGTACATTTTGAAATTCTTGCCCAAAGATATACGACCATATTGTACAGACCGTACATTTTTATATGGCAAAAGGTACGGATCGTATAAAATGTACGAACCGTACATGTTGAGCGTGTTTTGAGACGGTGCAATTTTTTTAAAGTTGTATAAATACTTCTCTTTTCGAGCAGACCTCATTTTTATCTTATTTCTAACCCTGAATCACTTCCGTAATCATCATCTTATCATCTTTTCCTATGTTGTGGTGATTGTGGAGACTTTTTGAGGTTGAAGTGACCTCTGATTTGGGGTGATTCTTGTGAGTTAAGGGAAGTTCTATCTATATCATCTTGTTTCTAGATGTATACAAGAATTTGGAAGGTACTAGTCAGAGGATTCTTTCAAGAACAAGTTGTAGGACTTTGAAACTAGGATTATGATCTTGTTTGGGCTGATTTATCTGAACCAGGAGTAAGTTACCCTTTTAGGAGAAAAGGTTAGGAACAAAATCAAAGAGAATTGCGGTAAACAGATTATACCCTACAGTGAGTTTACATACGGACAACTTGTCAGTATAACTCAACAGGAAGGTCTAAAGATCTGTCAAGACCTGAAATTGCAGAAACACCTCAAATTGGAGCTAAAGAGAACTAAGTGCGAACTTGAAACCTTTTGCAAACAGTTTGATACGAATTTCTCGAAACCCTCTTCCAGTTGTATAGGAAACTGTAGCAAGACTCATAAATTCCTTAAGAGTACTTCAAGAGGTTACAAAAGGAGAGATTTCAGCAAAACCAATGAAGAGTATTACAAAAATCCCTACAAAAATACTCATCATTCCAAAAAACCAAATACCAAAAAAGCTGATTCCAAATACAAAGAAATTACGTGTTACAAATGTCACATAAAGGGTCATACATCGAAATACTGCAGAATGAACAAAAAATTACAGGAACTGAAACTCGATGATGAAGTCACCCAAAAAATCTCCAATCTTCTCATTGATTCCTCCGATTCAAATGCCGAGTCAGAACCTATCTACTTTTCTCTGTCTTCTGAAGACAACAAAGTCCTTCAAATAGATGAATTGCTTACAACCAGTTCTTCTGAATATTCTGATAAGGGTAAGGGAAAACTTGTTTGTATTATAACCAAAGATCAAGAATTCATGTTAGAAATGGTTCAACACATATATGTCAAACACCAAAAAGATTATTTGAATAAACTCCTCAAATCCTTTACTGACGAGAAAAAAGATTTCAAAAATACGATTTTGCCAAATACCTCCAAAAATACTTACGACTTAACCAAAATCCTGAAAAAGGGTAAAATGATGAAAGAATCCAAAGAAACCCCAGTTCTAGAACTCCAGAGGGAAGTGAAACAAATCAAAGTAGAGATTAAGGCTCTACGAGAAAAACAAGAACAAGACTCTCTTCTACTAAAAATAGTCCTTTCAAATACCCAAGATAAATCTGAAACTAGTTCTGAGTCAGACAATTCCGACTCTGAAAATCCAGGAGAACCTCCTGACAACCCTTTCCTTGAAGAGGTCCCACAAGAATTCCTTACTATCTTAAGACAAATCACGTCCAAAAAATACCTTGTTCAAATAACCCTTAAATTCTCAAGTAATTTTAGAATTACTGCTATTGCTCTTTTTGACACCGGTGCAGATCTGAATTGCATAAAAACAAGTCTAATACCTAATAAATTTCATGAAAATACCCAGGAAACTCTAGCGACGGCTAATAACACATAGCTAGAAATCAATTCCCAAACTAGTGCGTCCGTTATTATTAATGGAGTTTCTATAGCTACATCATTTGTCTTAGTAAAAGACATTCACAACTCCGTTATCTTAGGAACACCATTTATAAATCTTATCACTCCTTATAAGGTAGATAATGATTTCATCTCTTTTGATTCTAATAATAAGAATCTAAAATTCCCTTTTCTGACAAAACCAAAAGCTAGAGACCTCAATCTGATTAAAATTTATTCTTGTCATCTAGGCGAATTAAGGAATAAATTTTTAGATCAGAATTGTGAGTCCCCTAGAAACTGTGATTCCATCAAATTAATTGATTCTTTCGCATACACAAAATTTTTGAAGCATGATTATATCAAAAACATTTTCAAAACATTGCATTAAAAGATATTTTCTGCAAATTAATTCCCGACATTTTTTGCTTTAAAAATCTTTTAACCAGTGGTTTACTCAAAAACAGGAGAGAAAAAACCCACAGATTTCTGATACAGGTTACAACACAGAAATATCCTATAAAAACCCATAGATTTCTGATACCGGTTACAACACAGAGATGTCCTATCACTGTCCCTTGCCCCAATGTCTGGGCTACAGAGAAAAAATATTCAGGAAGGACTTGCGAGAATCCGGGCAATACTGTGTCCACGCAATGTGTGAAGCCTTGCTCCAAAAGAGAAAAGATGAGATACCTCCACCAATAAATATACACGTTGTTGCACCACAACAACAAACAAATTCTATGGCCCCTAAAAACCCCATAAAATAAGAAAAAGAAAAATTCTCTGTCAAATCTCCCACTAAAAAAAACCCTGACGTGGTATGATGCAGTAGTAAAAGAAGAAAAATGAAAATGCCGCAGCATCTGTGCAAAAAACACCAGCACAGGAGATATCGACCGAAAATCTTCTGCAACTCCTGACGAAATCCCCAGAATTACAACATGCATTGATACAACTTCAAAATCCCAAACAAGAAGTTGCTCAAAGCTCAGGAGAGGAAAAAACCTCTCAAAATTTTACAAAAATTGAGAAAGGAGAAATATTGTGGTACCACAAGTCCCCAAAAACCCTTTCTCAAAAATAATTTTCAAAAAGCCAACTTCTGGTACCACAAGTCCCCAAAAAACCGACTCATAAATTCTTCATAAAACTGTTTTTTCAAAATATTGTGACTCTTGAAAAATAATTTTTTAATAAAGATCCTTTTTTAGCACTACAAAATTATTTTGGACAAAAATGGTTTTACAAATCATGGGATATTTTAAAAACCCCATATTTTTATCAAGCTATCCTTGAAATATCAGGATCAGCGACAATTAAGATTAATTTTCATAAAAATAACTCAGATCCCTCTTATTCAATTTGCAAAATACTTAGCGTAATTGCTCCTATTGATTGGGGGAATGATCTGTCTCAACTCCTAAATTTCCCAGATACCCAAAAAAATGAACCATTTTTTGATATTACCTTTAATTACTGGAATTACCAACACGCTTGGTTCAATTCCTTCTTTATTCAAAATATCAACCAAAGCCACACTTGGCTTTTCCATTTTGAACCTCATGTGATCCATCACAGTTTCCAACATGGTGGAATTCATGGTGGGAGCAATTCGGATGCACCCTAGAAATACAAAAACCAGAAGTCACTAAATCTTTCAGCCTCTTCATATCTCCCAATATAAACCCTCTGAGGAAGAAAAAATATTTGTGCCACTACACCTCTTTCACACAAAATTCCACTTACCATGGGTATTTACATGGTTCATAGATTATTCGGACAATAAAATACCAACAATCCGAAGAAGATTCAAAATCAGGTGGTGGGACAGCTTTAAAATACCATCAAGCCTCACCCCACAAAAAGTCCAGGAATGGTTAAATGTCCAAAAATCCATTCCAGTACAGGCGCCTCTACCAACACCACCGGCACCACTACAAACACCGTAGCACACCCAATTCCTTTCACAAAAATCCCAAATGGCCGCAATGCTGGCAGGAGCCAAAAATCCAGAAGAAATGCAAGCCATAATTCTGAAATTTGCACCGTCTTCATCAAAACAAGGCTTTTCATCATCAGAAGAAGAACCAAAGATTGATATTGAAGACAGTCCGGTTTTTGGCAACAGTGGATTCTGAAGAAAGTTGCCAAAAGAATTCAAAATACCCGAAGTAGAGTCCAGACAAAATTCCGACAAAAGAAAGTGCTCGAAAAAGCTACTTTCAAAAAAGCAAAGATTCCAGCAATAATTCAAGAAAATGCCAAAAGGATGAATAGTCATTCTCCACTCGGATGAATAGTTATTCTCCACTTAGATGAATAGTTAGATTACTCTTTAATTACGAAAATGCTATGTAAAACTCCTATAAAAGGAGACTCCCTCTCCCTTAGTTGGATAAGTTCAATTTTTAGGAAGTTCATTTTTTCCTAAGTCTTTCTCTTTCTAAACTAGAGAGAAGTGAGAGCCTCGTCTAAAGAAATCTCCCTTTAGGTTAGAATCAATAGTCCTAATATTCCCTCAAATACTCATATGATTCAGTTCATATGATTCAGTTCATATGACTCATATCATATGATCCATATCATATGACTCATATCATATGATCCAATATACCTTAGAAATTCCCAAGGTATATCTCTTTGATAATATACTTTATAAATTCCAATTTATTTTAAATGAATATGATTATGGACGGTACTACCTCCTAATCTTTTAAATAATTCATGCTTTAAAATTCATTAAATTCCTGCATTAAATACTTGGTCAGTTCAACCGCCTATTTGATTTAAATTCTTGCAGAACCTTTGATTTATGATTTCCATATTTGGAAGCTATTTTTGTAAGTTAATCTTTATTTACTTTCTGCATATTTCAATTATATTTTAATTTTTCAATACCTTATATTCTGATTCCTTCCCTGTATGTTATCCCCTTTAGATCTTCGACCTAAGTTTGGTATCAGAGCCATAAAGGGTAGAGATAGAGAGAATAGTGTCCAGATCAGATGAGATTCCATTTTAGAGGTTCGGGTTCTTCTGAGGTTTTGTGCTTAGGATAGTCCGGGGTCGGTAAGTCCTCAACGAACGCAGGCAGTTATACCCTAGGGAAGGCCTTTGATTGTAGGAAGAGTACGGGTGCTCTGTGGGAGTTCCATAGCATGGATCCGTTTCTCAACAGATCTACTTCTTGTGATGTTGGTTCATCTTCTTCCATGGATTCAAAGAAGATAATAAACACCGAAGAAATCTTGATACAAGATTTTGAAAAATCTATTGATAATTGGGAAATACCGAGAGTAAATCGAGATCAGATTTACAAAAATTTCAAATACCAGTTATTCAAAACCGATTTCACAATCAAAACAGAGGAAAGAGATATCCAATTATCTCAACCTTTTCAAACAATCCAATTACTTTCTCAAAGTTCCCTGAAGAGACACACAGAAAGAAATTACAAATATATCCATATTGGATTAGTCCAAGTAGGGATAAAACCCCTCACGAATGAAGGATTAAACACCTCAATCCTTGCTATCTTACGTGATGCCAGATTCACAAATTTTGAAGATTCCCTATTGAGTTCTGTTGAGTCTAGTCTCTGCACAGGACCAATATCTTTTGACTGTTACCCAAATTTCTCAGTTTCTTTAAACGACAAAAATATCAAAAAATCCCTTGTCTTACAAATCAAGACTCACAATTACCAAATGCTTGAAGGATCGATTCCTGTAGCTATAATTTATAGAATCCATTACAAAGCTATGACTTCAGCTTTTGCTACAAAAGTCAGATACCATAGTAAGAAAGGCGAAACCCTTCTTTTACAAGCAGATCTTTCCAGATCTAACACTGTTATACCAAGACCTATTAGATGGAAGGATATTACCCTACCAGATGAATGGATCTTAGAAGGTGTTGTCAAACTTGAACCTCTAGAGACTTCCGAACCAAATACCCGTCTCAGAGAAATAACTCAATACCAGGATGGTAGAGTCAATCTTTCGTTCCATAGAAAATCTACGAGTAGTAGATACGATGATTTAAGTTCCGTAGAAACTCTTGACTTAGGAAGAATCTCACAAATTCCCTCAGTCATAAATACTCCATACAAAACAAAACTCAGACATTCTACGTCAGATTTACCCAATCTACGAAACGTAGACTACTCCAACGAAATATCGAGACCCGTTTATGGAAATTCCACTGTTAGAGAAAAGATAGAGGACCAAGAACCTACTAGTCCGACTTCTTCCTCGATTACAGAGAACATAGTAAACAAAATTGGTGTTTTAGAAAAAGATTTCAAAGTTGATAAAAAATTCCTATAAAAAATACAACCTCGAAAAAAAGAGTTTGGTTCTTCAAAACCTTTTTAAATACTTGGACAAAAATACAGGAAGAATTTTATAATTTTGCTAATGAACATAGGATAAACATCCTATTCTTTGACTGGTTTGAAATTTACTCCAAAAATTCCATTGATTACCCCTTTTCTAAAATGGTAAATCCCGTTACGACTAGGAACAAAACACCGGAGTGGGAAACCCTAGCTGATTCTAGGAAAGTCCAGTCCAACCACCGTCCTCTACAAGGGATTAAGCTTAACATTCATGGCTGCCCTGTAGACGCAATTCCTCTTAAGAATCCTGTAGAGGATGAAAAAATAAATACCAAGAATATCCTCACCCAAAACAATTTTACCAATATCAGTTTGAATACTCTAGGAAAACAACTCGACAGGGTAGAGAAACACATAAAACCAACCCTTTAGTCACCATCGATTCCCCAGGAACGACTAAGGATAAGAAAAACCAAAGCCCTATCTTTAAACCCTTTCAGGTGTCCAAAGATGGTGTCAAGAATATCCAGCAAAACAAGTCTGAATTTATTTAGGCTATCCAAGATCAATTGAGTAGAATTAGGATGTCCAACAGTTCTAATACTGAACACGTTGTTCCTGATACTCCACAATCTTCCAACAAAATCACTACTTTTGTCAACGATTCCGACGACAGTGATACTCCAAAATAATTCCAAAACAAAAGACCACTTGTTAACCATATGGATTGGCAAAGACCAATACAACAGGTCCAACAACAACAGTTGCAGATTATTCCTGCTCCTGACCTAGGAATAGTCAAATCCCTAGCTCAATCCTGTTTCAATGCCTCTTCCATTTATGATTGGAACATAGATGGGATGACCGAATACAATATTCTCAGTTTTCTTCAACAAATGACCATGGCTGCAAATGCCTACAAAACCCAGAATGGTACGCAAGACAAGACCATTGCAGAACTGCTCATCGCAGGATTCTCTGGTTAACTGAAAGGTTGGTGGGATAATTATCTCGCTGATCAACAAAAGGAAGATATCCTCAATTCCATCAAAACTGATGAAGAAGGAATACCAATCCTTGATGAACAAGGTAAACCCCTACAAGATGCCGTAGCAACCTTGATTCTCACAATCTCTTTAAATTTCATAGGGGATTCTTCACATTTGAAAGACAAAAATGTCGAGTTACTTTCCAACCTCAAATGCAAGAAACTCAGTGATTTCCAATGGTACAAAAATACCTTCTAAACTAGAGTTATGCTCAACTAAGATTCCAACTAGCCATTTTGAAAAGAGAAATTCCTGGTCGGACTACCTACCCTTTTAGGAGAAAAGGTTAGGAACAAAATCAAAGAGAATTGCGGTAAACATATTATACCCTACAGTGAGTTTACATACGGACAACTTGTCAGTATAACTCAACAAGAAGGTCTAAAAATCTGTCAAGACCTGAAATTACAAAAACACCTCAAACTGGAGCTAAAGAGAACTAAGTGCGAGCTTGGAACCTTTTGCAAACAGTTTGATACGAATTTCTCAAAACCCTCTTCTAGTTGTACAGGAAACTATAGCAAGACTCATAAATCCCTTAAGAGTACTTCAAGAGGTTACAAGAGGAGATATTTCAGCAAAACCAACGAAGAGTATTACAAAAATCCCTACAAAATACTCATCATTCCATAAAACCAAATACCAAAAAAGTTGATTCCAAATACAAAGACATTACGTGTTACAAATATCACAAAAAGGGTCATACATCAAAATACTGCAAAATGAATAAAAAATTACAAGAATTGAAACTCGACGATGAAGTCAACCAAAAAATCTCCAATCTTCTTATTGATTCCTCCGATTCAAAGTAGAGATCAAGGCTCTACGAGAAAAAACAAGAACAAGACTCTCTTCTACTAAAAATAGTCCTTTCAAATACCCAGGATAAATCTGAATCCAGTTCTAAGTCAGACAATTCCGACTCTGAAAATCCAGAAGAACCTCCTGACAACTAAAGTCTTGAAGTGGTCCCACAAATATATATATATATTTTGGTGATATCAGTACAAAAAAATTGAAGGAGCTTCCTCTGATATCAAAGATAATCTTAATCTCATAGGTCACTCGGTTAGATCCTTGAGTGATATTATACGGTCTACTAAATCTGAGGGTAAGCTTGCATTTCTAGTCGAATCTCATCATGTCTTTTATAGGCAAAATCTTATAAAAAGATCAATAAACCGTCCGTAGTTGTCGTAAGCTCTTGTTGTTGCACGTCGGTAGGTGATTCCTAGCAATCCCGAATGGTCACTTTATTTTCTAAAGGGACTTTACTTCTTCCACAACCTTGGGAACTAACGGGACCTATATCGATTTAAACAATGTTTATCTTCTTATGTTAAGGTAGTAGATTGATGACTTATGCTTTCGACCATACCAAGTATAGGAATTCATCTCGATGATAATATAATAACCACCATAATATACATCACACAACAGGGTAGACGATCATCCCATTCTTTATATAGATCAAGCATATCTTCATGTATCGTACCCTTGAGCATCTGGATCATGCGCTCGGCTCGACCACTTGTTTGGGAGTGAGAACTACCAGGGTTTTCTCTGCACTCCTAAATTTTTTTCCTTGGAAAATATTTGAATTGTATTGCACTAAGCCCCTTCAACTTGGGGTACATGGTATTTAAATGTCCTGGGATCTTACGACCTTTTGTCGATGGAAAGATAGCAAAATCCTTCATTGCGTGAATAACTCTTATTTTCGTAAGGATAGGGTCAACCTGTAAATCTGTTGATTATCAACCATTGAGGGAAGTATTTTTTATAATAACATGTATGAACCCTTACTGAGCTTTATCCTTAACCCACACTATCCTTTCTAGGTGGCAATCTGAATTCTGTATACCAGTCCTTCTGGACCTCTAATGCTTTGTCTTTCTATTCTGACCACTGGGCTGCTATGCCAAGACTTTGGCAATACTTTGTTTACCATTATCATATCAATCCCTATCTTTGGTATAATAATACGTCCTCCCCGACCCTAGATGAGAAGAAGAATTGGAAAAATGCACCTCCGCTCTTAATCTTATCTCGTGACCCAGTGGAACTTGGGACACACGATTGACTTAGTGCTAGAGAACTCTGTCTCACTTTAACTCTAGCATTGGCTCTATTACCATGGAATCTTATCTTCCGATAGTATCAACTTCCAACTCTCCATTGGTTATTTCTTTTCCTTTTTGCCATTGGGGTGACACTAACATTCCTCGCGTATTGCTCTATTACTATTGGAGCCCTAAAATTGGACCTTTAAACTTGCTATCTACTGACGCTCCCTTTTTAGTCCTTCATTTTTCCAGGCCTCGATATAGGCTAAACTATTTACATACTCCATCTTAGGTTACTCTGAAGGATGTTATGATGTTCTGTTGAACTTACTCCTCGGAAAGTAATATGATTAAACCCTTATACAGTATTCTTCCACTCCATCCCTTAAAGGAGGGATACCACTGAGTTCTATTGTTCGATTGGGACAATGCTAGGCTTTTGTCTTTCTACCATACATGTGGGATACTCGCTCATTGAAGTTTAACTTCTAAAACCTCTTTCTCTTAAGAAGGATTGCACTTTGCAATATTATCTATCCACCATTGCTTACTTAATTTCTTCTTTCCCTTTTAGGAACCATTATTTTCGTTAAGAGGGTTCATATTTCTTTATACCATTGTAAGCCATCCGATAGGGTGCCTTTACTTATTGGTAAGAGAAACTCTTTTTAACTTTACCCTGAAGATCCTCATAGTTATACTTTTAATGTGGGCTCACTGTTGTCAACCATAAGTTATGGCCTTAACTTTCCCACCCGGCCCTTAAGGGTAAACAACCTCGTCCTCTTATTTCCTATGGAAAAACACATTGCAATGCATCGACTAATCACAACCTCTATTATTTAGGGATTCCTTATATATATGGCCTCATGGTCCACTATGATATTAAATATTAGTCCTTATTCAATTGTTGCCATTACCGGTGAGTTATTCCCATCTGTATGCGGATTAAATCCTTCTCTTGTCCTCAATAGATATCTACCATCCATTTTCTTTTAACATCTTTGTAATCGTATATTCTTGCAGAATCTTGAATATCTCTAATCATTTACCACTTATCCTTCTTACCATTGTATCTCTCTTCGTTCACTGTGAGTATCACCCTTAACCGTTGGCGCTTACTCCCAAGGTTTGTAGCCCCTCATCTTGGTCACCCTATACTAACCCCTCATACTATTACTTTTTGCTTGAAATATTTCTTGAGAATCGTTGCCGCTAACTTACAAGATCAATGTCTCAAATGCTATGATCGTCCCTTAATATAGATGAGCCATAGTCTGATGGCTTATCCGGTCGTTCAACGCATCTCTTTCTAGATTCTGTATACATCATTTCTCGATGAGACTCGACTTATCCATTTATTCATAAATTCAAAATACTCTTCTCGATCCTGCATATGCTTTCATCTCTAATTATTCATCATGTTTTCCTGGGTGAATCCCTTATAGATAGCAGTCTTGCCATTGCTTTACCTATTTCAACTAGGAGTCAACTATCATTCTTTTAATACTATCTCTATAAATACATACATATATGTCGATATTCATGGCATATCCATAAAATTTGGGTAACACAACGTTAGCCATTGCAAAGATTCCCTTCATGACCCTTGCACTTGCTTACTAAATTATCGTACGAATCTATGTCGGTTCTTTTCCGCACCATGTTCTATGTATTACTCCTTCCACATCCGGAATTTTCCTCATAAGATATCAGGTCGTCAATTCCACATTCTTCATAATCTACAATCCTTTAACGACTCACAACTTGCCTTAAAGCAATACCCCCTGAGTAGGGTCTCTTAATTGCTCACATAAGTAAGGTTCCACATTTTCATGACTGACACGCTAATTCCGATAACAAAAATAATAACCTTGGGGGGCTCATGCCTTACTAACCCTTAAGGATGGCCCTTCCTTGCGGAGTACTTCTTTACTGCCTATTCGCTTATTTTCCATTCCGCGGTAGCTCTTATTATATCATCGCAGGAGTCTTCAACTCTTATTCCATCCTATCTGAAGGATCGACTCAACATTAATGTTTCTTAATTTAATGGCTAACTCATCTTGACGGCCTATCCCATCGATTTTTGTTAACTCAAATCTCATAATAGGTACTCAGTATTATAACACCTTCCCATCGACGTCCCGACTATTATTGCTTTCATGACTTTCTATCATTATTGGCCACATCTTGCCATTCTTCTATACATTATTTCACGACACTTCATTGTCTCATACATTTATTCCAATGTTTCATTTACCTTTCATTATTCTCATTCTATCAATCTCACTTTTTATCCTCATCTATATCTTTATGATATAACCCTCTCTTACGTAAATGATCAAAAAGGGTCTGAAAATCATTTAAACTCGAAGCTAAGTTGGCTATCGACCAAATTGACGGTCCAATTTAACGGTCCGTACATTTTTGTACGGTCCATATGATGTATATAAGGAGGGGATTGTATGGTTAGGTGGGTCAGAGTTAGATTGGGACCGGGTGGATGCCAAAATGAGGGTCAAATAGAGGTTGGCGGGTTTTCGGGCAGTGTGTATTTGGTGGGGAGTGTACGGGTGAATTTGGAGGGTGTTGTGTTAAGGAGTTTAGAGCAGATGAACTAGACACGTTGTAGGTTATGTTGGTGGTTGGTTTCTGGTGGTAAGGTGGTGGAGGTGGCGGTCGGGGCAGTAATGTTGGCGGAATAGGGGTGCGATCGGGACGGTAGGGAATTGGTTGGGGGGTTTTGGGTGTTTATGGGAGGAGTCGGTTGACGATCTTTTGGGTGTGTATTGGGGAAGTGTTGGAGTGTCTTGGGGTGCAAGGAATTAGGCAGTTTAGACAAGGACGGGGCACGAAATTGATAAACAAATTCATGTAAGGGTAAGGTAATGTAGGTCGAGAAAACCTTCGATGTGTTTGTAATAAGTAACCGGATAGAACCTTGGCTTGGGTATAGTTAGATCACAAAAGTTCTAACTAGACTTACACTGAGGGTTTGGACCATAAAAGGACCAATGGGTGGCCCACAAAATGACCGTGGTTTGGACCACAAAAGGACCAAGGGTTGGACCACAAAAGGTCTGACTAAGATAACAACGCAAAAGTTGAAAACTTGGCAAGTTTGAGTAAACTCAAATATATTTCATTAAACTTTAATGTCCTCTTACATCAATTACATCTCCTATTTATACTAGTTCTAGACCTTCTAGAAGAGGAAACAAGAAAGACACAAACATGTGTCTTGGCCGAAATGGGGGAGATGCTCGACCAACCCCTCATGTTCTCTAGGCCACCCTTTTGTGTCATCCATGTATCTCGGCCGGATGGGGGAGATGCTCGACCAACCCTTCATGTTCTCTAGGCCACCCGTTTTTGTCGTCCATGTCTTGGCTGAATAGGGGAGATGCTCGACCAAGCCTTCATGTTCTCTACGCCAACCTTTTGTATCATCCGTGTAGATAAGTGCATCAACTAGCTAGTTCATGAATTACCTCCTTGGGAGACGTTGGAAGCTTCTCTTTCTAGATGGTTCTCGGCTTAGTCATCCTATTTTATTACAAGGCCTAGTAATTAAGCTTAAAGGGAAACTAGTAATTAAGCTAGAAATTATAAGCAAGATAAAAGATGGTCTCGGCCAAGACCTACATAAAAGCCGAAAATTAATGGCACTTCTTGGATCTCCAAGTCTTTTCTTCAAATCCACTCCACACTCCATTCCACATTAAGCATATAACCATAGGACGATTGGCAATCTTCGGCACTCCTAGCAAATCACCTCGTGGCTCATGTTGGACACTTAAGCTCATGACCTTCTTTACATCATACTCCCCTTCTTTAACAGAATTTACCCTCAAACTGTCATCATCTATATATGGCCAAACTAAATGATCCGAATACAAGACAAAGGGTTTTGACTTCAAATAATGTCCCCATTGGACCAAGGATCTCACAATACAAAATTCTTTGCCATAAGTAGAATGATTGAGCCGTGCACTACCCAATTTTCCACTAGTGAAAGAAATGGATATTTTGTCTAGAATCAAGACGGCACCAACACCAATTCCACTAGCATCACACTCAATTTCAAATAGTTTCTCAAGGTCTAGAGTCGGTGCTTCACATATCCTTCCCTTCAAGGTTTCCAAAGTTCTTTGTGCTCCTTGGGACCATTTTAACTCACCCTTTCTCATTAGTTCAGTTATAGGGGCAGAAAGCGTACAACAATATCGAATGAAATGATGAGCCAAACCATGGAAACTTCTGACCTCACTTATATTCATAGGCTTGGGCCAACTCTAGAGAGTTTCCATCTTGGATGGATCCACATGAATGCCCTTGGATGATACTATGTACCCCATGAGTTCTTGTACTACCTCGTGTATAAGCCTCATGAAAGAGCTGGGAGCATTCCATAATCCAAATGGAATCACAACCCATTCGTACAAGCCATACTTGGTTTTGGAAGCCATATTCCATTCACCTTCCTCTCGTATCCTCATTTGATGGTAGCCACTCCTCAAATATATCTTAGAGAACAACTTGGCCCCACTCAATTCATTGATCAATCTTGGCATAGGAATCATGTACTTCACGGTGATTTTCTGACCGCTTGGCTATCAATACTCACGCGCCAAGTTCCATCTTTCATTGGTACCAACATGGCGGGTACCGCACATGGACTAAGGTTCTTTTGGATAAGGCCTTTGTCTAGTAATTCTTGCATTTGTTCTTGTAACTCCTTAGCCTCTTCCAGATGGTATCTATAGGTTCTAATTGGTGATAATTTGGGTGCAAGATCATCCGAAATCACATCTTCAGATTTCTTCAAGAGTTCCTTCGAGTCGGCATCTTCAACCATATCTCCCACAAGACTCTTCTTCTCATCGCACACCAATGCACATATAGAACTCCCCTTCTTTAATTCTTCTTCTATCTTCGATTCATTAAGCAAGAGGGCCTCAGACTTTTCTTTGCATTTCTTGGCATTTTGGATCTTCATTTCCTTCACCTCGCTAGGTGACACTGGTATTAACCAGATATTCTTATCATCATTTTGAAAAGAATAGATATTCTTTTCTCCATAATTTTGCACTTTTCTATCAAATTGCCATGGCCGCCCCAATAAAATATGACAAACATCCATAGGTAGGATATCACACCATATCTCATCGTCATACTTACCAACCTGAAAACTAATAAAAACTTGTTTCATTACCTTTAGCCCTTTTTCATTGTTCAACCATTGGAGAGCATATGGCTTAGAATGGCTGCGGGTAGGTAATTTCAATTTGTCCACAATTTCCACGGAGGCCATATTGGCACAAATTCCTCCATCAATGATCATATTACATACCTTGCCATTTACCTTGCATCGAGTGTAAAATAGTTGCTCTCTTTGTGTCTCCTCCTATTCTTTAAGTTGAATAGTCAACACACGTTGGAGTACTAAACTTTCACCCTCCTCTAAAAGATCAACATCCTCCACAAGGACCTTCTCGACTTCGGGTTTCAATAACAAAGAAATCCCCACACTCTTGATATTCTTCAATAGTCATTACCCGAGGGTTAGGACATTCATTTGCAAAGTGTCCTAATCCTTGACATTTAAAACACCTTTTTCTACTTCTATCTACCCACTTTGTAACCACTACCTTCTTTCCTTTATCTTTCTCTACACTTTCTTGGCTATATAATGGGTTAGAAAAAGAGGTACTGCCTTTTTCTTTGACATTAGTGGGCTTTAGATAGGTTTTTGGGGTACCTTTCTTTTGTTGTTTTTCAAACATGAGGGCTAAGTGACATACGTCTTCAAAAGTGTTGTATGTTTCAACTTCAACCTTTTCTTGTATTGTCCCGTTTAATCCTCCAATGAATCGTGCAATCCTTTGAGCCTCCTTTTCGTCTAAGTCACAAAGCATGGTGACTTTCTCGAACTCTCAAACGTATTCCTCAACTTTAAGAACTCCTTGACGAAGTTTGGTGAGCTTTAGGTATATGTCTTGTTCATACTCCCTTGGCAAGAACTTCTTCTTCAAATGTTTCTTTAGTTTGTCTCAAGATTCAATCTTGGTCTTCCCATTCCTCCTCCGGCTTGTTTTGAGGTTTCCATACCATACAAAAGCGAATTCCTTCAACATCAATGTAGCAACATTAAAACACTTGTGGTCATCATATTGCTTGTATTCAAAAAGCCTCTCAATGGCCCTTAACCATTCAAGAAATACTTCTGGGTCCATATTTCCTTCAAAGGTTGGAAGATCAAACTGGAGGCTTCGGTCATCTTCTCTTTCATGCCTCATGTTCTCTTGGACATCTTCCCTTTCATGCCTTGGGTTGTTTTGTGCAACCTCCTCCTCGGACTCAACATCACTAATCACAACACGCTCTGCAAACTCTCTTCTCAAGAGTTGCATTTGTTCCGCAATAAGGTCTTATGGGATGGGAATGCCTTGATCTGATACCAAACTTAATTATATAAGGAGGGGATTGTATGGTTATGTGGGTAGGAGTTGTTTTGGGACCGGGTGGATGCCAAAATGGGGGTCAAATAGAGGTTGGCGGGTTTCTGAGCAGTGTGTGTTTGGTGTGGAGTGTGCGGGTGAATTTGGAGGGTGTTGGGTTTTGGCGTTTGGAGCAGATGAACTAGACACGTTATAGGTTATGTTGGTGGTTGGTTTCTGGTGGTAAGGTGGCGTAAACTGGTCGGGACAGTAAGGTTGGCGGAATAGGGGTGCGATCGGGACGGTGGGGAATTGGTTGGGGGGTTTTGGGTGTTTATGGGAGAAGTCGGTTAACGATCTTTTGGGTGTGCATTGGGGAAGTGTTGGAGTGTATTGGGGTGCAATGAATTAGGCAGTTTAGACAAGGACGGGGCACGAAATTGATAAACAAATTCATGTAAGGGTAAGGTAATGTAGGTCGAGAAGACCTTCAATGTGTTTGTAACAAGTAACCGGATAGAACATTGGCTTGGGTATAGTTAGATCACAAAACTTTTAACTAGACTTACACCGAGTGTTTGGACTACAAAAGGGCCAAGGGGTGGAACACAAAAGAACTGGGGTGTGTACCACAAAAGGACCAAGGGTTGGACCACAAAAGGTCTAACTAAGATAACAACACAAAAGTTGAACACTTGGCAAGTTTGAGTAAACTCAAATATATTTCATTAAACTTCAATGTCCTCTTACATCAATTACATCTCCTATTTATACTAGTTCTAGACCTTCTAAAAGAGGAAACAAGAAAGACACAAACATGTGTCTTGGCCGAATGGGGAAGATGCTCGACCAACCCTTAATGTTCTCTAGGCCACCCTTTTATGTCATCCATGTATCTCGGCCGAATGGGGGAAATGCTCGACTAACCCTTCATGTTCTCTAGGCCACCCTTTTGTATCATCCATGTATCTTGGCCAAATAGGGGAGATGCTCGACCAACCCTTCATGTTCTCTAGGCCAACCTTTTGTGTCATCCATGTAGATAAGTGCATCAACAAGCTAGTTCATGAATTACCTCCTTAGGAGACGTTGGAAGCTTCTCTTTCTAGATGGTTCTCGGCTTAGTCATCTTATTTTATTACAAGGCCTAGTAATTAAGTTAAAAGGGAAACTAGTAATGAAGCTAGAGATTAAAAGCAAGTTAAAAGATGGTCTCGGCCAAGACATACATAAAATCCAAAAATTAATGGCACTTTTTGGATCTTCAAGTCTTTTCTTCAACTCCACTCCACACACCATTCCACATTAAGCATATCACCATAGGACGCTTGGAAATCTTTGGCAAAATCACCTCGTGGCTCATGTTGGACACTTAAGCTCACGACATTTACATCACCATTAATATGTACCATACAACCTGTCCTTCAAAAATACGGTGAGGGTCCACTTTTGACAGCCTATATAATTTTGTACTATTTGTCTTTTTGGTTGTTAAATTAAAATTCCGCAGATTTTCGTTGAAACATATTTTATTTGATCCGTTTAACTTCCATATACAACCTATACGCTCTCATTACCCTTCTGTAAGGTCACATATTTTCCCGGAATGCCAATATCAATCGACGACATGACGTCCTCCTCTTCTCCATTTCTTACAGAGGTCTCACTAAGGGAAATATTTACCTCCCATATAAAAGGCCTTCATGCTTGGCCCGCTAATCTTTGAATCCTTTCAAGGTCATATTTGGCTAAAAATTCCCATGTGTATCATGTACATGTTCTCTAAAAGGGGTATCACTACCTAATTGTACTATTCTTCGGTACCGTCCTTGTTGACAATCGTGCGAAATCCTTATTAGATCCTGAGATCCCACTTCTTCTGAAACTACGTCCATTGACATAAATCAATAATAGAGATATGTACTTCTCACTGTGATTCTATCACCGCTGAAGATGGGACAACAAAGCTTTCATTACTCTATCTGAATTTCAATCTCATTACAATATTCTACATTTTGGACATTTGGTACCTCCACTACCTTTTTCTTCCTATATTTTTAAAGTCTATACTTTATCTTTACGAACTTACATCACTTCCTTCATATATAATGAGGAGGCAGTCGTTTATATTCTAAAATTTCAATATCACACTCACACCTCTAGCGTCTCACTAATCTTGGTCAAAATCATTCGTGAGTTGGCTGTGAATATGAGTTAACCAAGGTATTTCTGGTTATTGTTAGAACTGAAACTGTGTAAAGAACGAGTTAGACTATAATTTTCACCACTCAGAATAGAAACCATCCCAAAATGTCTGACAACCTCTCTCTTATAAGTGTGGTGCACAACACACCCATAAATAAGACTATGCTAGATACGACTTGTGTCTTCCTTAGGACTGACCTACTATAATAACAAGTTTGTCACACCCCAAATTGGGGGAGTGGCCAACACTCGGCACATGGACGGCCCGAGTGTACCACCTAAATATCATAGCTTGAGCACACAATGATCTGGGCCGCCGAGGCCTCAGAGTAATCAATATAAGAGAAAACAGAACATGAAAATTTGATATGATGATAACAAGGCCAATGTGCATATACAACAAGGCTGACAAGATGTGCATATACAACAAGGCTGACAAGGCCACAACAAGGCAACTATATGTATAACTCAGTCTACAAGCCTCTATGGAAAACGTAATCGTGATATGGCAGGGACAGGGCCCCTCTGTACCCAACTAAATATATATATACAACTGTCATACCTATCAGCTCACTAAACTGCTCCAGAAGAAGGGAGCGTGACAACCTTCAACTGAGTCGAGTCACCTACTGTGAGGAATCATCTGCATCTCTATATGTACTTGTGGGCATGAAACACAGTGTCCCAGTAAGGGGCATCATTACGAAAGATGTACTGAATATATAAGACATGAATAGCAATATGAAAATGTAAGTTGTAAAGAAAGGCATAAAAGCAATATGATACTCTGATAACTTGTGTACCCTGTATGACCAATAATGAAACTCTGAAACTAAAATGAAACTTGTGTCGATTGGACTTACTATACCTTGGCTTATAGATTGAGGTGTATAATATCTCACTGCCCTCAGATAATACTTTGAGGTGTATGTATGGATGCATATATAAGTTCTTGTCCTCCGATTATAGCCCAGGGTGTGTATAATGTACATGTACAACTTCCCATGGGCTATTCGTAATAGTGGTGTGAGTAATATATATATGTATAGTAATAATAACACTCAAGGCTTCTTTGGAACTCAGAACCTTTTGACTTTACTTTTGAATGACTTTTAGTCGACTCTGACAATAAAATCTTTAGAACACTTCTTTCCGAAGGCTTATGATATGGAGAACAAGTAACCAACCAACTAACCATAAGAATAGAAACAACAAGGAACAATTCTCGATAAGAGATTATGATATACAAGTAGAATGAAGCTTTCGACATTTCTTTTGAAAATGATAAACTCTTTAGATTTCATGCTTTTGAAAGAAGGAGAAAACCTTACATACCTTGTTGTCGAAGCAAATCCTATCTCACTAGTTCTCGTATCCTTCACAACTGCTAATAAACATCATATAAATAGTTTTGGATCAAATCCGTGTTGGAAGATTATAGAAATATTCGTTCAAGACTTTTTGTCGAACAACTCGCGGCCATAAGTTCATAGGGTCGTTTGTAGTTCAATTTCTTCATATCGAGCTACCATCTTCCTTCCATTTACTCCTCCTTCCCACTACAATTACATCCATAACTTCTCAATTTCAAGAATTTCATTTAATCCATACGAAACAGCCCAAACAATCAATTTTATCCCTAAGGCTTCATATAATTTCATAAGAGTTGTATCCGTGGGATTTCTGAAAAATTTCTAGGATAATTACTTGAAGGATTCTAAGAAGGTGATTATAAGGATGAAACATACCTCAATTTGAAGATATCCTTCAAGAATCAAGTTTTCTCCAAGATGAAGAATTCTTACGAAATGTAAAACGATGATTCTACGATTACCACAGACTTCCTTGCGTTGGATTAGCTTGGTGAGCTTTTAGATCTGATCAAGAACCATAGATAATTGTTTAGGAGAGTTTAGGGGGTGTTACGGGTCTAGAACCTGAAGGAAATAAAGCTCCCAAATCGATTTTGGGCTTACTATACATAAAAAGAAAAGTTGTCATTGCCTCAATTTGACAGACCGCACAGTTTTTGACGGTCCGTATATTCCACCGTATTTCTCAAATTGACGAATGGTTAGTTGAATAGGAAATTATACTCTCTGAACTTGAATTTAGATAGTTTATTAACTCAGTAATTCCTTATATACCAGGATATTTACCTCCGACAAGTTGGGCAAAAAATCAGGTCTGGAAATTCTGCCCGGTTTTCCCCGGATTTCAACAAACTTAATTTCTTCGATTCGTTTAGCCCCGAACTCTTACGAAACATACTTAACACTCATATAAACCTTGTGATGGTATCTCAACCTTACTAAAATTATGTTAGTTAACCCATGATGAAAACTACATCCAAAGTACGAGGTGTAATAGTGAAGGCCTATCTGTGTATTATCTGTTATGCGTATTTTGAGATATTGATATTTTTTCCATACTTAGGAGATTGGACAATTGTGGTTAGTTTAACACTAGGAAGACACTGGTTTCATTGCACTTTAGACCACTTGAAAGTTATTAGGACAATGGAATGGTCGGTGATCCTATGAAGTCTAGTGAGACTCACTCCTACAGTTTGTTTGTAGGTTTTAATTTTCATGGCACATCGAGCATTTTTGGTCTTGTTAGTGGCTATCTCTCAGCGGTGTCGAGTCGAGATTCCACTTGTTCGTGGTTGAGTCTATCTTTCCATATGACATTTTAGTTTCATTATTGGGCTTAAATCTGGTGTTATATTTTAAATGTTCTATTGTCATGACCCAAATCACTGAGTCATGACGGGAACCCACACTTTCCCTCTTGGAGGGCGAACCCTTTTCTTAATCACAATGAATAAAAGAAAACTTAGCAGTAAAACATTTATAAAACATACTTTTATTTCATTTAAAAATGTGGAAGTACATAAAAACTTTCAACCCCAAAACCTTGTAGTCACTTGTACAAGAGCTCTAAGAAGTACAAAATTGGAATGCTAATTACAAGTCTGGAAAATACTACTAAGTCTAAAATATAAAAGTAATGTCTAAGATAGAATGATAGACAATAGAAAGGAAGAGATCCAGGGCTACAGGCTGGATAGTAGCTCACCCACTGAATCTCAACAAATATGCCTCGAGCTACTCACAGGTACTCGAGCCAAATCTGTGCTCGAACTCTACACTCAGAAAAAGTGCAGTAAGAGTAGTATGAGTTCGAAACAATTGTACTCAGTAGATAGCATAGATCGACCACAATTAGTTCACATATACATGAAGTAAAACTAAATAGGTTGAGAAGATAAGACAATCAGCAAGTCACAAATCATAGAGACAAAATATCAAGGCTAAAGGGCAAAGCATATTCCAATTTTTGTTGAAATAACCAAGTCAATAACATACATTAATATAAGGTATGAATGCAATGCAATGTCAAGATCCAAAATCTCTCTCTCAAATATGTACACACAGGTTGTGGCAGAGATATTCGCTACCACTAGTCATGACCCGGGGGATTAGCTAGATCCATTTACCTGCCAACACTAAACCTAAGATATCATTTGGTTGACACGTGGCTCCAAACACAACCAGCGAACAATGAGCCTGAAATAACATCCAGTCGACATGTGGCTACAAATATCATAACCTACCAACACTAAGCCTGAAATATGATTTGATCGACACGTGTCTCCAAATATCATAATAATCATCAGATAACCACTCTAGAATGAATGTATGAATGCATGCACAAGTCAAGAAATAACAATGCTAGAATCCAAATGTGGGATTTTCATAACCTCATCTCATTTTCATTCTGAAACCATAGTATCATGACCAAATATACCAATAACCAAATTCAAATTCACAAGATCATCACTAATGCGGGAAACACGGTGGCAAACCCAAATAATTAGAAGTCATACTAACTTAATTGAACTTATTCTCCAACTACCATGCCGAATGCGTATCATGCTTTCCCCCGTCAATTCTACACATACATATGATTCGCTAAGCGTACTCTAGCAAAAGCAAAGTCAGAACCCACCTCAATGCTGAAATCATGTCCCGAACTCTTCAAACTTAGGCATTCTCCTTTCGAGCAGCTTTCGAATGATCAAAGTATAATCATATAATTAATCTATATTAGAATATGCAACCAACGACATGCATATTTTGAGATATTGATATCTATTCAATACTTAGGAGATTGGACAAATGTGGTTAGTTTAACATTAGGAAGGCACTGGTTTCATTGCACTTTAGACCAGTTGAAAGTGATTAGGACAGTGGAATGGTCGGTGATCCTACACAGTCTAGTGAGACTCACTCCCTACAATTTATTTGCAGGTTTTAATTTTAGTGGAACATCGGGCATTTTTGGTCTTGTTAGTGGTTATCTCTCAGCGGTGTCGAGTCGAGATTCCACTAGTTTGTGGTAGAGTCTATCTTTCCATATGACATGAAGAAATGTCAATTCTACGATTACCATGGACTTCCTTGCGTTGGATTAGCTTGGTGAGCTATTAGATCTGATCAAGAACCATAGATAATTATTTAGGAGAGTTTAAGGGGTGTGTAGGGTCTGGAACCTGAAGGAAATAAATCTCCCAAATCGATTTTGGGATTACTATACATAAAAAGAAAAGTTGCCACTGCCTCAATTTGACAGACCACATAGTTTTTGATGATCCGTATATTCCACCGTATTTCTCAGATTGACGAATAAGTTGAATTGGAAATTATACTTTCTGAACTTGAATTTAGACAGTTTATTAACTCCGTAATTCCTTATATACCAGGATATTTACCTATGACAAGTTGGGCAAAAAATCAGGTCGGGAAATTCTGCCCGGTTTTCCCCGGATTTCAACAAACTTAATTTCTTTGATTTGTTTAGCCCCAAACTCTTACGAAACATACTTAACACTCATATAAACCTTGTGATGGTATCTCAACCTTACTAAGATTATGTTAGTTAACCCATGATGAAAACTACATCCAAAGTACGAGGTGTAATAGTGAAGGCCTATCTGTGTATTATTATGTGTTATGCATATTTTGAGATATTGATATTTTTCCATACTTAGGAGATTAGGAAGGCACGGGTTTCATTGCACTTTAGACCAGTTGAAAGTTATTAGGACAGTGGAATGGTCGGTGATCCTATGAAGTCTAGTGAGACTCACTCCTTTGTAGGCTTTAATTTTCATGGCACATCGGGCATTTATGGTCTTGTTAGTGGCTATCTCTCAGCGGTGTCGAGTAGAGATTTCACTTGTTTGTGGTTGAGTCTATCTTTCCATATGACATTTTAGTTTCATTATTGGGCTTAAATATGGTGTTATATTTTAAATGCCCTATTGTCACGACCCAAATCACAAGTCAAGATGGGCACCCACACTTTCCCCCTTGGAGGGCGAACCCTTTTATTAATCACAATGAATAAAAGAAAACTTAACAGTAAAATGTTTATAAAACATCCTTTTATTTCATTTAAAAAATGTGGAAGTACATAAAAACTTTCAACCCCAAAACCTTGTAGTCACTTGTACAAGAGCTCTAAGAAGTACAAAATCGGAATGCTAATTACATGTCTGGATAATACTACTAAGTCTGAAATATAAAAGTAATGTCTAAGATAGAATGATAGAAAATAGAAAGGAATAGATCCACGGCTATAGGTCGAATAGTAGCTCACCCCCTGAATCTCAAAAAATATGCCTCGAGCTACTCACAGGGACTCGAGCCAAATTTGCACTCGAGCTCTACACTCAGAAAAAGTGCATCAAAAGTAGTATGAGTACAAAACAACTGTACTCAGTAGATATCATAGATCGACCACAATTAGTTCACATATACATGAAGTAAAACTAAGTAGGTTGAGAAGATAAGACAATCAGCAAGTCATAAATCATAGAGAAAAAATATCAAGGCTAAAGGGCAAAGCATATTCCAGTTTTCGTTGAAATAATTAAGTCAATAACAGACATTAATATAAGGTATGAATGCAATGCAATGTCAAGATTCACAATCTCTCTCTCAAATATGTACACACATGTTGTGGCGGAGATATTCGCTACCACTAGTCATGACCCGGGGAATTAGGTAGATCCGTTTACCTGCCAACAATGAACCCGAAATATCATTTGATTGACACGTGGCTCCAAACATAATCGGTGAACACTAAGCTTCATATCATCTGGTCGATATAAGGCTCTAAATATCATAACCTGCCAACACTAAGCCCAGAATATCATCTGGTCGACACATGGCTCCAAATATCATAACCAGCCAACACTGAGCCTAAAATATGATCTGATCGATATGTGGCTCCAAATATCATAATAATCATCAGCTAACCACTTTAGAATGAATGTATGAATGCATGCACAAGTCAAGAAATAACAATGCTAGAATCCATATTTGAGAATTTCATAACCTCATCTCCTTTTCATTATGAAATCATAGTATCATGACAAATCATCTGATATACCAATAACCAAATTCAAATTCACAAGATCATCACTAATGCGCGAAACACGATGGCAAACCTAAATAATCAGAAGTCATACTAACCTAATTGAACTTATTCTCCAACTACTATGCTGAAGTCCTATATTGCTTTCCCCCGTCAATTCTACACATACATATGATTCGCTAATCGTACTCTAGCAAAAACAAAGTCATAACCTACCTCAATGCTGAAATCATGTCCCGAACACTTCAAACTTAGGATTTCCCCTTTCGAGCAACTTTTGAATGATCAAAGTCTAATCACATAATTAATCTATATTAGAATACGCAACTAACGACATCCATATCGCTATCAAAGGAATTCAGGTTTGAAAAATCAGTCCAAATCCCACAACTCAAACCCTGAAAGTCAAAATGGTAAATTTGTTCAAATTAGAGATCGATATTTCCAAAATAGTATTCTACGGATTCATACAAGTCTAACAACACCCATATTTCTATTCTTTAATGAAAACCCAAAACAAATCTGAAAATAACCTTCACCGAGCCCAAGGATAAACTGGAAATTTGAAGTCATATGATGTTACCCATAGTCTAGATAGTTCATGGCCTAAATTTCATGAAACTCTATCCACAATCTGACCTTGAATTGAAGTATTGAATTAAAGCCCTAATTTCTAGAAACACTTAATTTACTAGTTAATTTCATGGATTAGAAGAGAAAAGTGGTGATGGAATCATGTAAATAATACTAGATAAAGGTTAGAATCTTACCCCGACAATGAACCCAACAATTGTTTTCTCCCAAAACCGAGCCTTAGAGATGAAAATATGAGAATATGAAGTCAAATCCCAAAGTTGGAATTTTAAGTTCTGTTTCTGAACATGCCTTCTTCGCGATCGCGAGAAGGTCCCTTGAATGTGAGCATACCCGACCCAAGACCATCGCAAATACGATAGGATAGCCGTGAACGCAATGAACAAGCCTGACCCGGCCCATGTCTTGACAAGCCTATGCGAACGCAAGCCTCACCATGTGAATGGGACCCTACTTGGTATCTCTTCTTTGCGATCGTGAGACCTTCATTGCGAACACGAAGAAGAAAACTAATTACCTGAAACATCAGAAAATCTAGTTTCCCCAAATTTCAACTTGACACTCAAAACTCACCCGAAACCCCCTGGACACAAATCAAAAATGCAAATTGACTATAAATGATACAATGAATTCACCCGTTCCCTCAGAATATCAAAGGGAGGTCATCTTGACTCGATCAACCCCTAAAACCTCTGATGTAGTTATCACATGTATCATTTCAATTTTGCCATCGGTTTGCTTCAGTCTTATTTCACCCAGGCTCAATTTTTATCTATGTGTCTACTTATTTCTCTACAGTTGTAGATATTCTATGTGACTTTCTTGATATACCTATTTGTGTCTCTACTCCTGTTGGGGATTCTATGGTAGTATATAGAGTCTATCCATTTTGTGTGGTTATGTTCATGGGATATGACTCTTAGATGAATTTAGTGTCCTAGACATGTGGACTTCGATATTGTTCTGGGTATGGGCTGGTATCTCCTTATAATGTGATCTTGAATAGTCATGCCAAGATAGTCACTTTGGCTATGATAGGTATTCTGAGGTTTGAGTGGAAGGGTACTCCTATCCCAGTATCGAATATGATCATATCATTCATTCGGGAAAGGAATTTGGTGCATAAGGGGTGATTGGCTTATTTATATTATATACTCATACACTTGAGTCAGTATTGGTAGTGAGAGTGTTTTCAGAGAGCTTTCTAACATACCTACCTGGTATACTACTTAATTGAGATATTAACTTCTGTATTGATTTGGATCCAGGCACTCGGCCTATTTTTATCCCACCAAATCGGGTGGCTTTGAAAGAGTTGAGAGAGTTAAAAGAATAGTTGCAGAACTTGTTGAGCAAGGGGTTCATTACACCTAGTGTTTCCCTTAGGGGTGCTCCTGTATTTTTTATGAAGACGAAGGATGGTACCATGCAGATGTGTATCAACTATCGACAATTAAAGGTTACAATAAGAGATAAGTATCTGATACCATGCATTAATGACTTGTTTGATTAGCTTCAGGATGTATCATTCTTCTCTAAAATTGATTTGAAATTTGGTTATCACAGTTGAAGATTAGTGTAGAGGATATTTCAAAAACGTCTTTCAAGACATGCGATGGTCACTACGAGTTCTGGGTCATGTCTTTTGGGCTTACCAATGCCCCCACAACTTTTTATAGATTTGATGAATGGGGTTTTTAAACCCTATTTGGATTCCTTCATCATCATTTTCATCGACAACTCTTGGTTTATTCTTGTAATATGGAGGATCATGAGAAGAATTTTAGGGTTGTGTTTGGGTTGTTGAAGGAGAGGAATTGTGTGCCAACATTTCGATTTGTGAGTTTTTTCTTAGTTCGGTGCAATTTTTGGGGAATGTGGTGTCTAAGGATGGCATCATGATACATCCTAAGAATATTAAGGCAGTTCTAGATTGGGCTAGGCCTACTTCAGTGACTGAGATTCGGAGTTTCATAGGCCTCGCAAGTTATTATCGGTGGTTCATAAAGGGGTTTCCATCTATTGCTTCTCATTTGACTAGGTTGGCTCAGAAGAATGCGCCTTTTCAGTGGTCTGATGAGGAGAACTTTCAAAATATCAAGTCTTTATAGACCTCAACCCTGATTTTGTCTTAACCCGTGGAGGGGAAGGATTTCACCATCTATTGTGATGCTTCACGATATTAGGTTTGATTATGTATTGATGCAAGAAGGCAAGTTGATAACGTATGCTTTGAGACAGTTTAAGATACATGAGAAGAACTACCCCACTCATGAGTTGGAGTTGGCGGCGGTAGTATTTTCCTTGAATATTTGGAGGCATTATCTTCACGGAATCCATTGTGAGGTTTTACGTATCATCACAATCTTTGGCATGTGTTCAATTAGAGGGAATTGAATTCAAGGAAGCATAGGTGGATGGAGTTGCTCAAGGATTGCGATATCACTATTCTTTATCATTCGGGCAAGGCTAATGTAGTGGCGGATGTGTTGGGCCAAAATGCGATGAGTATGGGTAGTTGGTGTGGTTGATTGTGGAGGAGCTTCCTTTGCCTTTGGATGTTCAGCCTCTAGCCAATAGTGTGATGAGGCTTGATATTTTGAAACGGAGCAAAGTTCTGGCTTGTGTGGAGGTGAGGACATCGCTTATAGAGCAAATTAAAGCTCAACAGTTTGAAGATTCCAAGTTGTGCAAGATCCGAGATAAGGTGTTAAAGGAAAAGGCCGGGGAAGCGATTCTTGACGATGAAGGAGTTTTGGAGTTGATTTGGTCGGTCAAAAATTCGGTTTGCCAAATTTAATTGCCCATGTTTGGATTTTCCATCCCCAGAGAATGAAAAGGGAAGTTGTTGACACCTAATTTTTACCGTTCATAAACTTTATTTAATTAGTGGGACTTCTTGAATCACAAACGGATTGAAATATGCATTTTTTGAAGTCGAAATTATTTTACGAAATTACTCCGGTAATATTTTGCCATTTCATTTGGCAAAATATCATCAAGTATATTATTTTATATCATTTGCATATTTTACATTATTATTTTAAATTTTAAACATATTTATCGATAATTACAATAGTGAAAATAATTATTTAATTAATTTGTTTAAGCTAAGCCATAGTTAATGGATAAATATTTTACTCAGTTGAAATTCAATTAATTAAATAGAAAAGTAGTTGCATTTCAATTTTTTAAATTAATCTAGCTCTAATCTTAATTATTAGCAAAATTGGTTACAATTGAAACTTTCTAACTGAATTTTTCATTTGATTACTGTTATAATTGAAAGTTTTTGGTCAATTTTTAAATTCAATTATAGCCATATTTTTTTGGAAAAATTAACCAAGTCTTGTAAGACCTCTAACTGCATCAAATCTGGGCCAAATCCTTTTTAAATCGGCTGAGCCCAGTCCAAAATGGACCACACCCAGCCCAACGTTCACGCTTTAGGGGAAACAACCATTTCCTTTATTCATTTATCGCGAAAAAGGGCCAAGGGTCAAACCCTAGCCGTTCCTTCTCTCTCTCGGGTCCCTGCGTTCTCGGAATGGGAAAAATGCAGGCCTCGCCGCCTTTTTCAGTCCTTGCTTGTCCTAAATGCACAAGAGCATTAATTGATTTTCCCACCTCTCTGTCCAAACACCACCAGCAGATAATCTCTCTCTCCTCTTTCTTTTTCCTGCGATCTGAGTGCAAGCTAGGACAAACCTTTAATGGGTTTAAGGGTTTGTCCTCTTGTTCTCGATCCCTATTGGCTCTATGGAGAATTCTGAGATTCAAAGGGGTCCCCCCCCCCCCCCCCCCAAAAAAAAAAAAACTTGATCCCACATCAAAAAACCTAGGGTTTGGGAATTCTTTGTGATCTTATGTAAATGCTTGAAATATGATTTTACATATACAAACGAGTTTCAAAGCAAACCCTATGTTTTTTTGTTGAGTTCAAAGAAGGGATCCGACTAGAATTGGAACCCCTGTTCAAAACTCTCAAGTTTAATAGCGTTTTAAGTTCTAAATTTTTTATTTTATTTCATTTTTTGGTTGAGCTTTGTGTTGTGGAAGCTAAGGACATCCTTCAAGCTTCAATACTTGAGTCGGCTGCCTCCACAAAAGGTAATGGCATACCCTTTTAAATTTTGCATTTCTTAAGTGTTTACGTGTTAGTATAAATGTTAGTTTTGTTTTATTAGTCATGTAATGATCGGTTTATGTATTTAGCTAAAGTCTAAACTTCATATGCCTTCCATTTAATGACTTAATTAGTTTCATTTTATGATCAATATGTTTACATGATTAGGTTATGCATTACACAATTAACATGTTGTTCAGTCAAGCTTCGATTGTATTACTTCATTAATGTCAAGATTAGAAGTATGCTAGCACTGTATGTAGGTTGTATATATGTCCAAATAGATGTGAAAAATGCTACTATGGGTCTGTTGTGTTCACTGTTTTTGTTTGAGGTCACTTGTGACTTGGTTGAAGTTGAGTGACATACTTGAAACCTTTCATAATTAGTTAATCTTGTGGTAGATCATTTGTGTAATATGTCCAAAGTTAAACAGTTCACATTAGGTCATATGCATGCTCCGTTTTTGGATTAAATAAGCTTGACAAGTTTATTCTTCTGTATTGATGGTGTCTTGAGTTAAATGCCTATGGGATTGTGAATCTCTCTGATGAGGTTAAATAAATGGTTTTGGGATATATATATGATAGTTTAATTTAAAGATTCCTTGGTAAATGGTTTGATAACCTTAAATAACTGGTCAACCTGTTGTATGTTGGTTGACATAAGATATGGTTCTAGGCGTCACTAGATTAAGGTGTGTTAACTTGACTATTGTGGTCTAGGTTGAGAGGTAACATGATCTCATATGCTGTTTTAGTTTATACTTGAAGTAAAATTAGAAAAGATAATAGTTCAGGTTCTCTTTTAACTTCTAACTCAGAGTCAAATCAAGAAAGAGATGAGAAGGAAATTTGAGTTGAATTGTTTGCTTTGCTTATATATGAAAATTGTGTGGTTGAGACTCTGGATTCCCTAAAATGACTTTCATGTTTGCTGTTACTTCCTCGTAAATGTTTGGATGTGTTTTTCTATGGTAGATAGCAGATGTATCATATTTGCTTGTGTGTGAAGGCTATACTTACAACCCCGTGAACTACGTGTGTGCTTGGCCTAGCCTGAAGTTGGTCTTTATGTCTCCAAGCCTATTCCTGCAGTTTATGGGAACCCTCCACTTGTCATTATATGTGCTAATGTTTGCCATTTATTTCTATCCCTTCATGTGACTTTGACACATGCTAAATGATGTATAAATCATGTCAAGGGACTTGAGTATAGATCATTGGGCCTACTGGATTTCTGTCATAACAAATGACTTAGTAATATACATATATAAATCAAAATTGAAAGAATGTAATTGGCTGTGTCTAATTTGCCTTGTTTATTAAGTTATAAGAGGTGTTACACACTTGCAGAGGGCATTGAGTGATGTCCCTAACTCATGAGCTCAATATGAATCTTTGAGTAATTCAACTCAGCTTCATTATGGCCTGCACTGAGTTAGGGTTTCCTCCTTGTCACTTTTCCAAGTTGTGGAGAAATTCCAAGTATAGGTGATAAGTCTAAACTTAAGTTTATCTCCTGAAAATGACCACTAACTTATGTGTACCACTTCACTGTTATAAATTTTAACTTGGGTTGATTCTTGAGATTTTGTTTCCTCTGTTCTAACCTGTGTGAATGCTGTAAGAATGTGGCAGATCCCATAATGCCTTAGTCTTATCATGGCATAGTTAAGGGAGTTTATTTGAACAATATGGGTTTGTTTTCCTAAGTTATGTTTCCTGAATGCCATGTCTGAATCTGGTTGACTTCACTTTTCTTCCTCCCACAATTGCATGCTTAGGTGATATGCGTCTTCCCTTTAGTTATGTTTGAACACATGCTCCTCTTTTTGCAAGATTGTCTTTGCTAAGGTGATTTGACAGATCTCCTGAACCTCAATAGTTGAAACTTACATGCTTAATGCCATGAGGGTTGTTGTGTGCTTGACTAGAGAACCTGTTGAATGTTTTGAACTTGCTACTCATTTGGTATGTTGTCTTGAAATTTATGGTAAGTCTATCATTGTGCAAAATTGAATACCTGTTGAAACTTACATGCTTAATGCCATGAGGGTTGTTGTGTGCTTGACTAGAGAACGTGTTGAATGTTTTGAACTTGCTACTCATTTGGTATGTTGTCTTGAAATTTATGGTAAGTCTATCATTGTGCAAAATTGAATACCTGAGTCCTTTTGTTCCATAAGCATGTATCTACTTGATTGATCCGACATTTGTTTGCGATCCTAGATGTATGTGCTATTTGTTGTCTTCAACATACAAGTATACCACCCCATATGAGTTAGGTATACTACCGAGTATACAAGGTATACATATTATTTGTATATTTTATAGTATACAAAGTGTATATCATTGTATATCAGAGTGAGGTATATGAGGCTAGTCTTGGGTAGCATGATTGTATATATTCTTAGATATATCTTTAGCACTGATTGAGCGAATTTACGTGATTGATAAATTATTTATTAAGTTAATTGTTAAGTGTGGATACATTCTAACTCACACTTTCCTTTTCCCCCTTGTATTTGCATGAACTTCTCGCATGAGCCCTACTGGGCCTATTAGTCCTTCAGTGTTTCAATTGGGAAGATGGACTAACATCCCCTTAGATTGAGCTAGCCCATGAATCATAGCCCACCTCTCGTACAGACGAACAGAGAGAAGGTGGGCCTTGACCATTGAAGGCCCAACAATGGGTTAAATTGCAAAATTTATGTTGGACTTAGTACATCCATCAGCTCACTTTTATTTTCTTTTATGTTAATTATTTGTATCTTGAAAAGACACGCATATGTACTATTACAACCCTTGAAATTTCAGTTGAAATCTGAATGCGGATATTGATAGCACGAATAGGAATTCGTTTTCAAATGAACGACCCGAGAAAAGATAAAAGAAAGGGTAAATGGTCTATAGTAAAACTATTTTGTTAAAAATGAATAAGTTGTTATATTTTGGAAATATCACAACAAGGCCTTGATCAATATTTTTTAGAAAATTGTTTCAAATACAAAGCTAAACTTATTTTTGGGCTTTCACTTAGTCGAAAATAAGAGACTCATGCATAGCCCACAAACACACTTTAAGAGAGAAGGGAAAGGGTTTTGGTCCTAGCCTAGTAAACTGATTTTCACAAAAGAAATTAAATAAAAAAATAAAAAAGGGATCCTATCTTTCCTAAAAGATTTTTAAAGAGATTTTTGAAGAATCTTGAACTCTTTTAAAATAAATCCAAGTCTTTTCTAACAAATCATTGGCTAAGTTTTAATTCAAAAAGTGTCGAGCTATTTTCTTGAACCAATTTTTAAAAAATTGACTTGTACTATTTTGGACCATATTCAAAAGATAATTTTTTATTTGTTTTGGTCTTGAAAAGTGTCACGCGCCAAATCGGAGGGGCACGATTGGCATCTGGTGCCTTGCCCAACCGAGCACCCATAACGTACATCACCCTACATGAGGATTGGAAGGGCCGCCAATACCAAATTAGAGATACTTGGAAACAACTCATCAATAGATAACTCAAAATTACACAAGTGAATGTATCCATGAAAATACGGTTGACTAGCCACCATGACCAACTGTACAACCAAAATTTAGACCGACAAGCCAAACAAAATATCTTTACATAGGACATTTGTTTATAATCCTCCAAGAGTACTTAAATGTCATCAAGGTTGGGACAGGGCCCCGACATACGTATCAATTCATATACATAAGTATGCTAACTTAAAAAGGCAATTCCGGAGCAAGTGGAGTGCACCAACAACTCCTGTTGAGCTGATAGCCTACTGGGAGGACCGTCAACCTATCTATCGAGACTTGCGGGCATGAAACGCAACATTCCCACGCAAAGAGATGTCAGTACAAATAAAGTTCGGAATATGTAAAGGCAGGTAAATATGTATATAATAATGTAATAAAAATGATGAGTACACAATGTCAACCTGGGATTTAGAACTGGCATTGAGGGTGCACAACTGACATAACCATGATCATATGCATGAAAGTAAAATCAAGTCACTCTATGGGGGCATATAATATAGTATCAAGTCCCTCTATTGGGGTAAGCTCATCATAAACTGCCTAGTCGTATAGGAGGCGGTAATATCTGCGCAACTAATAAGTGGTAACTGCCCAACCGGTGGTATGCACATATAAGTGTCTGTCTGGCCGACTATATATATATATATAAGTGCAATGCAAGACGGACCTTAGGGGATACTTTGAACATAGTCGAAGTGACCTATGGTCGTTTTCCTCTGACTATCGTTAATGTCGCTACATTCACCAACATACATTTCATACCTCTCACTATCGTTAATTGTTAAGTGGATACATTCTAACTCACACTTTCCTTTTTCCCCTTGTATTTGCATGAACTTCCCGCATGAGCCCTACTGGGCCTATTAGTCCTTCGGTGTTTCAATTGGGAAGATGGACTAACATCCTCCTTAGATTGAGTCAGCCCATGAATCTTAGCCCACCTCTCGTACAGATGAACAGAGAGAGAAGGTGGGCCACCTTTGAAGGCCCAACAATGGATAAAATTGCAAAATTTATGTTGATGGACTTAGTACATCCATCAGCACACTTTTTTTTTCTTTTATGTTAATTATTTGTACCTTGAAAAGACACGCATATGTACTATTACAATCCTTAGAATTTCAGTTGAAATCTGAATGCGGATATTGATAGAACGAATAGGAATTCGTTTTCAAATGAACGACCCGATAAAAGATAAAAGAAAGTAAATGGTCTATAGTAAAACTATTTTGTTAAAAATGAATAAGTTGTTATATTTTGGAAATATCACAAGAAGGCCTTGATCAACATTTTTTAGAAAACTGTTTCAAATACAATGCTAAACTTATTTTTGGGCTTTCACTTAGCCGAAAATAAGAGACTTGTGCCTAGCCCACAAACTAACTTTAAGAGAGAAGGGAAAGGGTTTTGGGCCTAGCCTTGTAAACTGATTTTCACAAAAGAAATTAAATAAAAAAATAGAAAAGGGATCCTATCTTTCCTAAAAGATTTTTAAAGAGATTTTTGAAGAATCTTGAACACTTTTAAAATAAACCCAAGTCTTTTCTTACAAATCCATGACTAAGTTTTAATTCAAAATATGTCGAGCTATTTTCTTGAACCAATTTTTAAAAAGTAGACTTATACTATTTTGGACCATATAAAGTGTAGCTTTATTCAAAAGATAATTTTTTATTTGTTTTGGTCTTGAAAAGTGTCACGCGCCAAATCGGAGGGGCACGATTGGCATCTGGTGCCTTGCCCAACCGAGCACCCATAACGTACATCACCCTACATGAGGATCGGAAGGGCCGCCAATACCAAATTAGAGATACTTGGAAACAACTCATCAATAGATAACTCAAAATTACACAAGTGAATGTATCCATGAAAATACGGTTGACTAGCCACCATGATCAACTGTACAACCAAAATTTAGACCGACAAGCCAAACAAAATATCTTTACATAGGACATTTGTTTATAATCCTCCAAGAGTACTTAAATGTCAAAAAGGTTGGGACAGGGCCCGACATACCTATCAATTCATATACATAAGTATGCTAACCTGAAAAAGGCAATTCCGGAGCAAGTGGAGTGCACCAACAACTTCTGTTGAGCTGATAGCCTACTGGGAGGACCGCCAACCTATCTATCGAGACTTGCGGGCATGAAACACAACATTCCCAGGCAAAGAGATTTCAGTACAAATAATGTTCGGAATATGTAAGGCAGGTTAATATGTATATAATAATGTAATAAAAATGAAGAGTACACAATGTCAACCTGGGATTTAGAACTGGCATTGAGGGTGCACAACTGACATAACCATGATCATATGCATGAAAGTAAAATCAAGTCACTCTATGGGGGCATATAATATAGTATCAAGTCCCTCTATTGGGGTAAAGTCATCATAAACTGCCTAGTCGTATAGGAGGCGGTAATATCTGCGCAACTAATAAGTGGTAACTGCCCAACCGGTGGTATGCACATATAAGTGTTTGTCTGGCCGACTATATATATATATATATATATAAGTGCAATGCAAGACGGACCTTAGGGGATACTTTGAACATAGTCGAAGTGACCTATGGTCGTTTTCCTCTGACTATCGTTAATGTCGCTACATTCACCAACATACATTTCATACCTCTCACTATCGTTAATTGTTAAGTGGATACATTCTAACTCACACTTTCCTTTTTCCCCTTGTATTTGAATGAACTTCCCGCATGAGCCCTACTGGGCCTATTAGTCCTTCGGTGTTTCAATTGGGAAGATGGACTAACATCCTCCTTAGATTGAGTCAGCCCATGAATCTTAGCCCACCTCTCGTACAGATGAACAGAGAGAGAAGGTGGGCCACCTTTGAAGGCCCAACAATGGATAAAATTGAAAAATTTATGTTGATGGACTTAGTACATCCATCCGCTCACTTTTTTTTCTTTTATGTTAATTATTTGTACCTTAAAAAGACACGCATATGTACTATTACAATCCTTAGAATTTCAGTTGAAATCTGAATGCGGATATTGATAGAACGAATAGGAATTCATTTTCAAATGAACGACCCGATAAAAGATAAAAGAAAGTAAATGGTCTATAGTAAAACTATTTTGTTAAAAATGAATAAGTTGTTATATTTTGGAAATATCACAAGAAGGCCTTGATCAACATTTTTTAGAAAACTGTTTCAAATACAATGCTAAGCTTATTTTTGGGCTTTCACTTAGCCGAAAATAAGAGACTTGTGCCTAGCCCACAAACTAACTTTAAGAGAGAAGGGAAAGGGTTTTGGGCCTAGCCTTGTAAACTGATTTTCACAAAAGAAATTTAATAAAAAAATAGAAAAGGGATCCTATCTTTCCTAAAAGATTTTTATAGAGATTTTTGAAGAATCTTGAACACTTTTAAAATAAACCCAAGTCTTTTCTTACAAATCCATGACTAAGTTTTAATTCAAAATATGTCGAGCCATTTTCTTGAACCAATTTTTAAAAAGTAGACTTATACTATTTTGGACCATATAAAGTGAAGCTTTATTCAAAAGATAATTTTTTATTTGTTTTGGTCTTGAAAAGTGTCACGTGCCAAATCGGAGGGGCACGATTGGCATCTGGTGCCTTGCCCAACCGAGCACCCATAACGTACATCACCCTACATGAGGATCGGAAGGGCCGCCAATACCAAATTAGAGATACTTGGAAACAACTCATCAATAGATAACTCAAAATTACACAAGTGAATGTATCCATGAAAATACGGTTGACTAGCCACCATGATCAACTATACAACCAAAATTTAGACCGACAAGCCAAACAAAATATCTTTACCTATACATTTGTTTATAATCCTCCAAGAGTACTTAAATGTCATAAAGGTTGGGACAGGGCCCGACATACCTATCAATTCATATACATAAGTATGCTAACCTGAAAAAGGCAATTTCGGAGCAAGTGGAGTGCACCAACAACTTCTGTTGAGCTGATAGCCTACTGGGAGGACCGCCAACCTATCTATCGAGACTTGCGGGCATGAAACGCAACATTCCCAGGCACAGAGATTTCAGTACAAATAAAGTTCGGAATATGTAAGGCAGGTTAATATGTATTTAATAATGTAATAAAAATGAAGAGTACACAATGTCAACCTGGGATTTAGAACTGGCATTGAGGGTGCTCAACTAACATAACCATGATCATATGAATGAAAGTAAAATCAAGTCACTCTATGGGGGCATATAATATAGTATCAAGTCCCTCTATTGGGGTAAGCTCATCATAAACTGCCTAGTCGTATAGGAGGCGGTAATATCTGCGCAACTAATAAGTGGTAACTGCCCAATCGGTGGTATGCACATATAAGTGTCTGTCTGGCCGACTATATATATATATATATATATATATATAAGTGCAATGCAAGACGGACCTTAGGGGATACTTTGAACATAGTCGAAGTGACCTATGGTCGTTTTCCTCAGACTATTGTTAATGTCGCTACATTCACCAACATACATTTCATACCTCTCACCATCGTTAATTGTTAAGTGGATACATTCTAACTCACACTTTCCTTTTTCCCCTTGTATTTGCATGAACTTCCCGCATGAGCCCTACCGGGCCTATTAGTCCTTCGGTGTTTCAATTGGGAAGATGGACTAACATCCTCCTTAGATTGAGTCAGCCCATGAATCTTGGCCCACTTCTCGTACAGACGAACAGATAGAAGGTGGGCCACCTTTGAAGTCCCAGCAATGGATAAAATTGCAAAATTTATGTTGATGGACTTAGTACATCCATCAGCACACTTTTTTTTTCTTTTATGTTAATTATTTGTACCTTGAAAAGACACGCATATGTACTATTACAATCCTTAGAATTTCAGTTGAAATCTGAATGCGGATATTGATAGAACGAATAGGAATTCGTTTTCAAATGAACGACCCGATAAAAGATAAAAGAAAGGTAAATGGTCTATAGTAAAATTATTTTGTTAAAAATGAATAAGTTGTTATATTTTGGAAATATCACAAGAAGGCCTTGATCAACATTTTTTAGAAAACTGTTTCAAATACAATGCTAAACTTATTTTTGGGCTTTCACTTAGCCGAAAATAAGAGACTTGTGCCTAGCCCACAAACTAACTTTAAGAGAGAAGGAAAAGGGTTTTGGGCCTAGCCTTGTAAACTGGTTTTCACAAAAGAAATTAAATAAAAAAATAGAAAAGGGATCCTATCTTTCCTAAAAGATTTTTAAAGAGATTTTTGAAGAATCTTGAACACTTTTAAAATAAACCCAAGTCTTTTCTTACAAATCCATGACTAAGTTTTAATTCAAAATGTGTCGAGCAATTTTCTTGAACCAAATTTTAAAAAGTAGACTTATACTATTTTGGACCATATAAAGTGAAGGTTTATTCAAAAGATAATTTTTTATTTGTTTTGGTCTTGAAAAGTGTCACGCACCAAATCGGAGTGGCACGATTGGCATCCGGTGCCTTGCCCAACCGAGCACCCATAACGTACATCACCCAGCATGATACATGAGGATCGGAAGGGCCACCAATACCAAATTAGAGATACTTGGAAACAACTCACCAAGAGATAGCTCAAAATTACATAAGTAAATGTATCCATGAAAATACGGTTGACTAGCCACCATGATCAACTGTACAACCAAAATTAGATCGACAAGCCAAAAAAAATATCTTTACATAGGACATTTGTCTATAATCCTCCAAGAGTACTTAAAGGTCATAAAGGTTGGGACAGGGCCCCAACATACCTATAAATTCATATACATAAGTATGCTAACCTAAAAAGGCAATTCCGGACAACAACTTCTGTTGAGCTGATAGCCTACTGGGAGGACCGTCAACCTATCTATCGAGACTTGCGGGCATGAAACGCAACATTCCCAGGCAAAGAGATGTCAGTACAAATAAAGTTCGGAATATGTAAGGCAGGTAAATATGTATATAATAATGTAATAAAAGTGAAGTGTACACAATGTCAACCTGGGATTTAGAATTGGCATTGAGGGTGCACAACTGACATAACCATGATCATATGCATGAAAGTAAAATCAAGTCACTCTATGGGGGAATATAATATAGTATCAAGTCCCTCTATTGGGGTAAGCTCATCATAAACTCGCCTAGTCATATAGGAGGCGGTAATATCTCGCGCAACTAATAAGTGGTAATCGCCCAACCGGTGGTATGCACATATAAGTGTATAAGTGCAATGCAAGACAGACCTTAGGGGATACTTTGAACATAGTTGAAGTGACCTATGGTCGTTTTCCTCTGACTATCGTTAATGTCGCTACATTCACCAACATACATTTCATACCTCTCGCTATCGTTAATTGTTAAGTGGATACATTCTAACTCACACTTTCCTTTTTCCCCTTGTATTTGCATGAACTTCCCACATGAGCCCACTCGGGCCTATTAGTCCTTCGGTGTTTCAATTGGGAAGATGGACTAACATCCTCCTTAGATTGAGTCAGCCCATGAATCTTGGCCCACTTCTCGTACGACGAACAGAGAGAAGGTGGGCCACCTTTGAAGGCCCAAAGAACGGCTAAAATTGCAAAATTTATGTTGATGGACTTAGTACATCCATCACTCACTTTTTTTTTCTTTTATGTTAATTATTTGTACCTTGAAAAGACACGCATATGTACTATTACAATCCTTAGAATTTCAGTTGAAATCTGAATGCGGATATTGATAGAACGAATAGGAATTCGTTTTCAAATGAACGACCCGATAAAAGATAAAAGATAAAAGAAAGGTAAATGGTCTATAGTAAAATTATTTTGTTAAAAATGAATAAGTTGTTATATTTTGGAAATATCACAAGAAGGCCTTGATCAACATTTTTTAGAAAACTGTTTCAAATACAATGCTAAACTTATTTTTGGGCTTTCACTTAGCCGAAAATAAGAGACTTGTGCCTAGCCCACAAACTAACTTTAAGAGAGAAGGGAAAGGGTTTTGGGCCTAGCCTTGTAAACCGGTTTTCACAAAAGAAATTAAATAAAAAAATAAAAAAGGGATCCTATCTTTCCTAAAAGATTTTTAAAGAGATTTTTGAAGAATCTTGAACACTTTTAAAATAAACCCAAGTCTTTTCTTACAAATCCATGACTAAGTTTTAATTCAAAATGTGTCGAGCAATTTTCTTGAACCAAATTTTAAAAAGTAGACTTATACTATTTTGGACCATATAAAGTGAAGGTTTATTCAAAAGATAATTTTTTATTTGTTTTGGTCTTGAAAAGTGTCACGCACCAAATCGGAGTGGCACGATTGGCATCCGTGCCTTGCCCAACCGAGCACCCATAACGTACATCACCCAGCATGATACATGAGGATCGGAAGGGCCACCAATACCAAATTAGAGATACTTGGAAACAACTCACCAAGAGATAGCTCAAAATTACATAAGTGAATGTATCCATGAAAATACGGTTGACTAGCCACCATGATCAACGGTACAACCAAAATTAGATCGACAAGCCAAAAAAAATATCTTTACATAGGACATTTGTCTATAATCCTCCAAGAGTACTTAAATGTCATAAATGTTGGGACAGGGGCCCGACATACCAATCAATTCATATACATAAGTATGCTAACCTAAAAGGGCAATTCCGGAGCAAGTGGAGTGCACCAACAACTTCTGTTGAGCTGATAGCCTACTGGGAGGACCGTCAACCTATCTATCGTGACTTGCGGGCATGAAACGCAACATTCCCTGTGCAAAGAGATGTCAGTACAAATAAAGTTCGGAATATGTAAGGCAGGTAAATATGTATATAATAATGTAATAAAAGTGAAGTGTACACAATGTCAACCTGGGATTTAGAATTGGCATTGAGGGTGCACAACTGACATAACCATGATCATATGCATGAAAGTAAAATCAAGTCACTCTATGGGGGAATATAATATAGTATCAAGTCCCTCTATTGGGGTAAGCTTATCATAAACTGCCTAGTCATATAGGAGGCGGTAATATCTGCGCAACGAATAAGTTGTAACTGCCCAACCGGTGGTATGCACATATAAGTGTATAAGTGCAATGCAAGACAGACCTTAGGGGATACTTTGAACATAGTCGAAGTGACCTATGGTCGTTTTCCTCTGACTATCGTTAATGTCGCTACATTCACCAACATACATTTCATACCTCTCGCTATCGTTAATTGTTAAGTGGATACATTCTAACTCACACTTTCCTTTTTCCCCTTGTATTTGCATGAACTTCCCACATGAGCCCTACTGGGCCTATTAGTCCTTCGGTGTTTCAATTGGGAATATGGACTAACATCCTCCTTAGATTGAGTCAGCCCATGAATCTTGGCCCACTTCTCGTACAGACGAACAGAGAGAAGGTGGGCCACCTTTGAAGGCCCAGCAACGGCTAAAATTGCAAAATTTATGTTGATGGACTTAGTACATCCATCAGCTCACTTTTTTTTTCTTTTATGTTAATTATTTGTACCTTGAAAAGACACGCATATGTACTATTACAATCCTTAGAATTTCAGTTGAAATCTGAATGCGGATATTGATAGAACGAATAGGAATTCGTTTTCAAATGAACGACCCGATAAAAGATAAAAGATAAAAGAAAGGTAAATGGTCTATAGTAAAATTATTTTGTTAAAAATGAATAAGTTGTTATATTTTGGAAATATCACAAGAAGGCCTTGATCAACATTTTTTAGAAAACTGTTTCAAATACAATGCTAAACTTATTTTTGGGCTTTCACTTAGCCGAAAATAAGAGACTTGTGCCTAGCCCACAAACTAACTTTAAGAGAGAAGGGAAAGGGTTTTGGGCCTAGCCTTGTAAACTGGTTTTCACAAAAGAAATTAAATAAAAAAATAAAAAAGGGATCCTATCTTTCCTAAAAGATTTTTAAAGAGATTTTTGAAGAATCTTGAACACTTTTAAAATAAACCCAAGTCTTTTCTTACAAATCCATGACTAAGTTTTAATTCAAAATGTGTCGAGCAATTTTCTTGAACCAAATTTTAAAAAGTAGACTTATACTATTTTGGACCATATAAAGTGAAGGTTTATTCAAAAGATAATTTTTTATTTGTTTTGGTCTTGAAAAGTGTCACGCACCAAATCGGAGTGGCACGATTGGCATCCGTGCCTTGCCCAACCGAGCACCCATAACGTACATCACCCAAAGACATGATACATGAGGATCGGAAGGGCCACCAATACCAAATTAGAGATACTTGGAAACAACTCACCAAGAGATAGCTCAAAATTACATAAGTGAATGTATCCATGAAAATACGGTTGACTAGCCACCATGATCAACGGTACAACCAAAATTAGATCGACAAGCCAAAAAAAATATCTTTACATAGGACATTTGTCTATAATCCTCCAAGAGTACTTAAATGTCATAAATGTTGGGACGGGGCCCGACATACCAATCAATTCATATACATAAGTATGCTAACCTAAAAGGGCAATTCCGGAGCAAGTGGAGTGCACCAACAACTTCTGTTGAGCTGATAGCCTACTGGGAGGACCGTCAACCTATCTATCGTGACTTGCGGGCATGAAACGCAACATTCCCAGGCAAAGAGATGTCAGTACAAATAAAGTTCGGAATATGTAAGGCAGGTAAATATGTATATAATAATGTAATAAAAGTGAAGTGTACACAATGTCAACCTGGGATTTAGAATTGGCATTGAGGGTGCACAACTGACATAACCATGATCATATGCATGAAAGTAAAATCAAGTCACTCTATGGGGGAATATAATATAGTATCAAGTCCCTCTATTGGGGTAAGCTTATCATAAACTGCCTAGTCATATAGGAGGCGGTAATATCTGCGCAACGAATAAGTTGTAACTGCCCAACCGGTGGTATGCACATATAAGTGTATAAGTGCAATGCAAGACAGACCTTAGGGGATACTTTGAACATAGTCGAAGTGACCTATGGTCGTTTTCCTCTGACTATCGTTAATGTCGCTACATTCACCAACATACATTTCATACCTCTCGCTATCGTTAATTGTTAAGTGGATACATTCTAACTCACACTTTCCTTTTTCCCCTTGTATTTGCATGAACTTCCCACATGAGCCCTATCGGGCCTATTAGTCCTTCGGTGTTTCAATTGGGAATATGGACTAACATCCTCCTTAGATTGAGTCGCCCCATGAATCTTGGCCCACTTCTCGTACGTACGAACAGAGAGAAGGTGGGCCACCTTTGAAGGCCCAAAGAACGGCTAAAATTGCAAAATTTATGTTGATGGACTTAGTACATCCATCAGCTCACTTTTTTTTTCTTTTATGTTAATTATTTGTACCTTGAAAAGACACGCATATGTACTATTACAATCCTTAGAATTTCGGTTGAAATCGAATGCGGATATTGATAGAACGAATAGGAATTCGTTTTCAAATGAACGACCCGATAAAAGATAAAAGATAAAAGAAAGGTAAATGGTCTATAGTAAAATTATTTTGTTAAAAATGAATAAGTTGTTATATTTTGGAAATATCACAAGAAGGCCTTGATCAACATTTTTTAGAAAACTGTTTCAAATACAATGCTAAACTTATTTTTGGGCTTTCACTTAGCCGAAAATAAGAGACTTGTGCCTAGCCCACAAACTAACTTTAAGAGAGAAGGGAAAGGGTTTTGGGCCTAGCCTTGTAAACTGGTTTTCACAAAAGAAATTAAATAAAAAAATAGAAAAGGGATCCTATCTTTCCTAAAAGATTTTTAAAGAGATTTTTGAAGAATCTTGAACACTTTTAAAATAAACCCAAGTCTTTTCTTACAAATCCATGACTAAGTTTTAATTCAAAATGTGTCGAGCAATTTTCTTGAACCAAATTTTAAAAAGTAGACTTATACTATTTTGGACCATATAAAGTGAAGGTTTATTCAAAAGATAATTTTTTATTTGTTTTGGTCTTGAAAAGTGTCACGCACCAAATCGGAGTGGCACGATTGGCATCCGTGCCTTGCCCAACCGAGCACCCATAACGTACATCACCCAAACATGATACATGAGGATCGGAAGGGCCACCAATACCAAATTAGAGATACTTGGAAACAACTCACCAAGAGATAGCTCAAAATTACATAAGTGAATGTGTCCATGAAAATACGGTTGACTAGCCACCATGATCAATCGTACAACCAAAATTAGATCGACAAGCCAAAAAAAATATCTTTACATAGGACATTTGTCTATAATCCTCCAAGAGTACTTAAATGTCATAAATGTTGGGACGGGGGCCCGACATACCAATCAATTCATATACATAAGTATGCTAACCTAAAAGGGCAATTCCGGAGCAAGTGGAGTGCACCAACAACTTCTGTTGAGCTGATAGCCTACTGGGAGGACCGTCAACCTATCTATCGAGACTTGCGGGCATGAAACGCAACATTCCCAGGCAAAGAGATGTCAGTACAAATAAAGTTCGGAATATGTAAGGCGGTAAATATGTATATAATAATGTAATAAAAGTGAAGTGTACACAATGTCAACCTGGGATTTAGAATTGGCATTGAGGGTGCACAACCGACATAACCATGATCATATGCATGAAAGTAAAATCAAGTCACTCTATGGGGGAATATAATATAGTATCAAGTCCCTCTATTGGGGTAAGCTCATCATAAACCGCCTAGTCATATAGGAGGCGGTAATATCGCGCAACGAATAAGTGGTAATCGCCCAACCGGTGGTATGCACATATAAGTGTATAAGTGCAATGCAAGACAGACCTTAGGGGATACTTTGAACATAGTCGAAGTGACCTATGGTCGTTTTCTCTCGACTATCGTTAATGTCGCTACATTCACCAACATATATTTCATACCTCTCGCTATCGTTAATTGTTAAGTGGATACATTCTAACTCACACTTTCCTTTTTCCCCTTGTATTTGCATGAACTTCCCACATGAGCCCCTACGGGCCTATTAGTCCTTCGGTGTTTCAATTGGGAAGATGGACTAACATCCTCCTTAGATTGAGTCAGCCCATGAATCTTGGCCCACTTCTCGTACGTACGAACAGAGAGAAGGTGGGCCACCTTTGAAGGCCCAAAGAACGGCTAAAATTGCAAAATTTATGTTGATGGAATTAGTACATCCATCAACTCACTTTTTTTTTCTTTTATGTTAATTATTTGTACCTTGAAAAGACACGCATATGTACTATTACAATCCTTAGAATTTCAGTTGAAATCTGAATGCGGATATTGATAGAACGAATAGGAATTCGTTTTCAAATGAACGACCCGATAAAAGATAAAAGATAAAAGAAAGGTAAATGGTCTATAGTAAAATTATTTTGTTAAAAATGAATAAGTTGTTATATTTTGGAAATATCACAAGAAGGCCTTGATCAACATTTTTTAGAAAACTGTTTCAAATACAATGCTAAACTTATTTTTGGGCTTTCACTTAGCCGAAAATAAGAGACTACAAGCCTAGCCCACAAACTAACTTTAAGAGAGAAGGGAAAGGGTTTTGGGCCTAGCCTTGTAAACTGGTTTTCACAAAAGAAATTAAATAAAAAAATAGAAAAGGGATCCTATCTTTCCTAAAAGATTTTTAAAGAGATTTTTGAAGAATCTTGAACACTTTTAAAATAAACCCAAGTCTTTTCTTACAAATCCATGACTAAGTTTTAATTCATAATGTGTCGAGCAATTTTCTTGAACCAAATTTTAAAAAGTAGACTTATACTATTTTGGACCATATAAAGTGAAGGTTTATTCAAAAGATAATTTTTTATTTGTTTGGTCTTGAAAAGTGTCACGCACCAAATCGGAGTGGCACGATTGGCATCCGGTGCCTTGCCCAACCGAGCACCCATAACGTACATCACCCAGCATGATACATGAGGATCGGAAGGGCCACCAATACCAAATTAGAGATACTTGGAAACAACTCACCAAGAGATAGCTCAAAATTACATAAGTAAATGTATCCATGAAAATACGGTTGACTAGCCACCATGATCAACTGTACAACCAAAATTAGATCGACAAGCCAAAAAAAATATCTTTACATAGGACATTTGTCTATAATCCTCCAAGAGTACTTAAAGGTCATAAAGGTTGGGACGGGGCCCCGACATACCTATAAATTCATATACATAAGTATGCTAACCTAAAAAGGCAATTGGGACAACAACTTCGTTGAGTGATAGCCTACCGGGAGGACCGTCAACCTATCTATCGAGACTTGCGGGCATGAAACGCACCATTCCCAGGCAAAGAGATGTCAGTACAAATAAAGTTCGGAATATGTAAGGCAGGTAAATATGTATATAATAATGTAATAAAAGTGAAGTGTACACAAAATGAACCTGGGATTTAGAATTGGCATTGAGGGTGCACAACTGACATAACCATGATCATATGCATGAAAGTAAAATCAAGTCACTCTATGGGGGAATATAATATAGTATCAAGTCCCTCTATTGGGGTAAGCTCATCATAAACTGCCTAGTCATATAGGAGGCGGTAATATCTGCGCAACTAATAAGTGGTAACTGCCCAACCGGTGGTATGCACATATAAGTGTATAAGTGCAATGCAAGACAGACCTTAGGGGATACTTTGAACATAGTCGAAGTGACCTATGGTCGTTTTCCTCTGACTATCGTTAATGTCGCTACATTCACCAACATACATTTCATACCTCTCGCTATCGTTAATTGTTAAGTGGATACATTCTAACTCACACTTTCCTTTTTCCCCTTGTATTTGCATGAACTTCCCACATGAGCCCCACGGGCCTATTAGTCCTTCGGTGTTTCAATTGGGAAGATGGACTAACATCCTCCTTAGATTGAGTCAGCCCAAGAATCTTGGCCCACTTCTCGTACCGACGAACGAGAGAGAAGGTGGGCCACCTTTGAAGGCCAAAGAACGGCTAAAATTGCAAAATTTATGTTGATGGACTTAGTACATCCATCAACTCACTTTTTTTTTCTTTTATGTTAATTATTTGTACCTTGAAAAGACACGCATATGTACTATTACAATCCTTAGAATTTCGGTTGAAATCGAATGCGGATATTGATAGAACGAATAGGAATTCGTTTTCAAATGAACGACCCGATAAAAGATAAAAGATAAAAGAAAGGTAAATGGTCTATAGTAAAATTATTTTGTTAAAAATGAATAAGTTGTTATATTTTGGAAATATCACAAGAAGGCCTTGATCAACATTTTTTAGAAAACTCTGTTTCAAATACAATGCTAAACTTATTTTTGGGCTTTCACTTAGCCGAAAATAAGAGACTTGTGCCCAGCCCACAAACTAACTTTAAGAGAGAAGGGAAAGGGTTTTGGGCCTAGCCTTGTAAACTGGTTTTCACAAAAGAAATTAAATAAAAAAATAGAAAAGGGATCCTATCTTTCCTAAAAGATTTTTAAAGAGATTTTTGAAGAATCTTGAACACTTTTAAAATAAACCCAAGTCTTTTCTTACAAATCCATGACTAAGTTTTAATTCAAAATGTGTCGAGCAATTTTCTTGAACCAAATTTTAAAAAGTAGACTTATACTATTTTGGACCATATAAAGTGAAGGTTTATTCAAAAGATAATTTTTTATTTGTTTTGGTCTTGAAAAGTGTCACGCACCAAATCGGAGTGGCACGATTGGCATCCGGTGCCTTGCCCAACCGAGCACCCATAACGTACATCACCCAAAGCATGATACATGAGGATCGGAAGGGCCACCAATACCAAATTAGAGATACTTGGAAACAACTCACCAAGAGATAGCTCAAAATTACATAACTGAATGTATCCATGAAAATACGGTTGACTAGCCACCATGATCAAGCTGTACAACCAAAATTAGATCGACAAGCCAAAAAAAATATCTTTACATAGGACATTTGTCTATAATCCTCCAAGAGTACTTAAATGTCATAAATGTTGGGACAGGGGCCCGACATACCAATCAATTCATATACATAAGTATGCTAACCTAAAAGGGCAATTCCGGAGCAAGTGGAGTGCACCAACAACTTCTGTTGAGCTGATAGCCTACTGGGAGGACCGTCAACCTATCTATCGTGACTTGCGGGCATGGAACGCAACATTCCCAGGCAAAGAGATGTCAGTACAAATAAAGTTCGGAATATGTAAGGCAGGTAAATATGTATATAATAATGTAATAAAAGTGAAGTGTACACAATGTCAACCTGGGATTTAGAATTGGCATTGAGGGTGCACAACTGACATAACCATGATCATATGCATGAAAGTAAAATCAAGTCACTCTATGGGGGAATATAATATAGTATCAAGTCCCTCTATTGGGGTAAGCTCATCATAAACTGCCTAGTCATATAGGAGGCGGTAATATCTGCGCAACGAATAAGTGGTAACTGCCCAACCGGTGGTATGCACATATAAGTGTATAAGTGCAATGCAAGACAGACCTTAGGGGATACTTTGAACATAGTCGAAGTGACCTATGGTCGTTTTCCTCTGACTATCGTTAATGTCGCTACATTCACCAACATACATTTCATACCTCTCGCTATCGTTAATTGTTAAGTGGATACATTCTAACTCACACTTTCCTTTTTCCCCTTGTATTTGCATGAACTTCCCACATGAGCCCTACTGGGCCTATTAGTCCTTCGGTGTTTCAATTGGGAAGATGGACTAACATCCTCCTTAGATTGAGTCAGCCCATGAATCTTGGCCCACTTCTCGTACAGACGAACAGAGAGAAGGTGGGCCACCTTTGAAGGCCCAGCAACGGCTAAAATTGCAAATTTTCTGTTGATGGACTTAGTACATCCATCAACTCACTTTTTTTTTCTTTTATGTTAATTATTTGTACCTTGAAAAGACACGCATATGTACTATTACAATCCTTAGAATTTCAGTTGAAATCTGAATGCGGATATTGATAGAACGAATAGGAATTCGTTTTCAAATGAACGACCCGATAAAAGATAAAAGATAAAAGAAAGGTAAATGGTCTATAGTAAAATTATTTTGTTAAAAATGAATAAGTTGTTATATTTTGGAAATATCACAAGAAGGCCTTGATCAACATTTTTTAGAAAACTGTTTCAAATACAATGCTAAACTTATTTTTGGGCTTTCACTTAGCCGAAAATAAGAGACTTGTGCCTAGCCCACAAACTAACTTTAAGAGAGAAGGGAAAGGGTTTTGGGCCTAGCCTTGTAAACTGGTTTTCACAAAAGAAATTAAATAAAAAAATAGAAAAGGGATCCTATCTTTCCTAAAAGATTTTTAAAGAGATTTTTGAAGAATCTTGAACACTTTTAAAATAAACCCAAGTCTTTTCTTACAAATCCATGACTAAGTTTTAATTCAAAATGTGTCGAGCAATTTTCTTGAACTAAATTTTAAAAAGTAGACTTATACTATTTTGGACCATATAAAGTGAAGGTTTATTCAAAAGATAATTTTTTATTTGTTTTGGTCTTGGAAAGTGTCACGCACCAAATCGGAGTGCCACGATTGGCATCGGTGCCTTGCCCAACCGAGCACCCATAACGTACATCACCCGACGCATGATACATGAGGATCGGAAGGGCCACCAATACCAAATTAGAGATACTTGGAAACAACTCACCAAGAGATAGCTCAAAATTACATAACTGAATGTATCCATGAAAATACGGTTGACTAGCCACCATGATCAACCGTACAACCAAAATTAGATCGACAAGCCAAAAAAAATATCTTTACATAGGACATTTGTCTATAATCCTCCAAGAGTACTTAAATGTCATAAATGTTGGGACGGGGCCCGACATACCAATCAATTCATATACATAAGTATGCTAACCTAAAAGGGCAATTCCGGAGCAAGTGGAGTGCACCAACAACTTCGTTGAGTGATAGCCTACGGGAGGACCGTCAACCTATCTATCGTGACTTGCGGGCATGAAACGCAACATTCCCAGGCAAAGAGATGTCAAGTACAAATAAAGTTCGGAATATGTAAGGCAGGGTAAATATGTATATAATAATGTAATAAAAGTGAAGTGTACACAATGTCAACCTGGGATTTAGAATTGGCATTGAGGGTGCACAACTGACATAACCATGATCATATGCATGAAAGTAAAATCAAGTCACTCTATGGGGGAATATAATATAGTATCAAGTCCCTCTATTGGGGTAAGCTCATCATAAACTGCCTAGTCATATAGGAGGCGGTAATATCTGCGCAACGAATAAGTGGTAACTGCCCAACCGGTGGTATGCACATATAAGTGTATAAGTGCAATGCAAGACAGACCTTAGGGGATACTTTGAACATAGTCGAAGTGACCTATGGTCGTTTTCCTCTGACTATCGTTAATGTCGCTACATTCACCAACATACATTTCATACCTCTCGCTATCGTTAATTGTTAAGTGGATACATTCTAACTCACACTTTCCTTTTTCCCCTTGTATTTGCATGAACTTCCCACATGAGCCCTACTGGGCCTATTAGTCCTTCGGTGTTTCAATTGGGAAGATGGACTAACATCCTCCTTAGATTGAGTCAGCCCCATGAATCTTGGCCCACTTCTCGTACGACGAACGAGAGAGAAGGTGGGCGACCTTTGAAGGCCAAAGAACGGCTAAAATTGCAAATTTTATGTTGATGGACTTAGTACATCCATCAACTCACTTTTTTTTTCTTTTATGTTAATTATTTGTACCTTGAAAAGACACGCATATGTACTATTACAATCCTTAGAATTTCAGTTGAAATCTGAATGCGGATATTGATAGAACGAATAGGAATTCGTTTTCAAATGAACGACCCGATAAAAGATAAAAGATAAAAGAAAGGTAAATGGTCTATAGTAAAATTATTTTGTTAAAAATGAATAAGTTGTTGTATTTTGGAAATATCACAAGAAGGCCTTGATCAACATTTTTTAGAAAACCGTTTCAAATACAATGCTAAACTTATTTTTGGGCTTTCACTTAGCCGAAAATAAGAGACTTGTGCCTAGCCCACAAACTAACTTTAAGAGAGAAGGGAAAGGGTTTTGGGCCTAGCCTTGTAAACTGGTTTTCACAAAAGAAATTAAATAAAAAAATAGAAAAGGGATCCTATCTTTCCTAAAAGATTTTTAAAGAGATTTTTGAAGAATCTTGAACACTTTTAAAATAAACCCAAGTCTTTTCTTACAAATCCATGACTAAGTTTTAATTCAAAATGTGTCGAGCAATTTTCTTGAACCAAATTTTAAAAAGTAGACTTATACTATTTTGGACCATATAAAGTGAAGGTTTATTCAAAAGATAATTTTTTATTTGTTTTGGTCTTGAAAAGTGTCACGCACCAAATCGGAGTGGCACGATTGGCATCCGGTGCCTTGCCCAACCGAGCACCCATAACGTACATCACCCAGCATGATACATGAGGATCGGAAGGGCCACCAATACCAAATTAGAGATACTTGGAAACAACTCACCAAGAGATAGCTCAAAATTACATAACTGAATGTATCCATGAAAATACGGTTGACTAGCCACCATGATCAACTGTACAACCAAAATTAGATCGACAAGCCAAAAAAAATATCTTTACATAGGACATTTGTCTATAATCCTCCAAGAGTACTTAAATGTCATAAATGTTGGGACAGGGGCCCGACATACCAATCAATTCATATACATAAGTATGCTAACCTAAAAGGGAAATTCCGGAGCAAGTGGAGTGCACCAACAACTTCTGTTGAGCTGATAGCCTACTGGGAGGACCGTCAACCTATCTATCGAGACTTGCGGGCATGAAACGCAACATTCCCAGGCAAAGAGATGTCAGTACAAATAAAGTTCGGAATATGTAAGGCAGGTAAATATGTATATAATAATGTAATAAAAGTGAAGTGTACACAATGTCAACCTGGGATTTAGAATTGGCATTGAGGGTGCACAACTGACATAACCATGATCATATGCATGAAAGTAAAATCAAGTCACTCTATGGGGGAATATAATATAGTATCAAGTCCCTCTATTGGGGTAAGCTCATCATAAACTGCCTAGTCATATAGGAGGCGGTAATATCTGCGCAACGAATAAGTTGTAACTGCCCAACCGGTGGTATGCACATATAAGTGTATAAGTGCAATGCAAGACAGACCTTAGGGGATACTTTGAACATAGTCGAAGTGACCTATGGTCGTTTTCCTCTGACTATCGTTAATGTCGCTACATTCACCAACATACATTTCATACCTCTCGCTATCGTTAATTGTTAAGTGGATACATTCTAACTCACACTTTCCTTTTTCCCCTTGTATTTGCATGAACTTCCCACATGAGCCCTACTGGGCCTATTAGTCCTTCGTTGTTTCAATTGGGAAGATGGACTAACATCCTCCTTAGATTGAGTCAGCCCATGAATCTTGGCCCACTTCTCGTACAGACGAACAGAGAGAAGGTGGGCCACCTTTGAAGGCCCAGCAACGGCTAAAATTGCAAAATTTATGTTGATGGACTTAGTACATCCATCAGCTCACTTTTTTTTTCTTTTATGTTAATTATTTGTACCTTGAAAAGACACGCATATGTACTATTACAATCCTTAGAATTTCAGTTGAAATCTGAATGCGGATATTGATAGAACGAATAGGAATTCGTTTTCAAATGAACGACCCGATAAAAGATAAAAGATAAAAGAAAGGTAAATGGTCTATAGTAAAATTATTTTGTTAAAAATGAATAAGTTGTTGTATTTTGGAAATATCACAAGAAGGCCTTGATCAACATTTTTTAGAAAACCGTTTCAAATACAATGCTAAACTTATTTTTGGGCTTTCACTTAGCCGAAAATAAGAGACTTGTGCCTAGCCCACAAACTAACTTTAAGAGAGAAGGGAAAGGGTTTTGGGCCTAGCCTTGTAAACTGGTTTTCACAAAAGAAATTAAATAAAAAAATAGAAAAGGGATCCTATCTTTCCTAAAAGATTTTTAAAGAGATTTTTGAAGAATCTTGAACACTTTTAAAATAAACCCAAGTCTTTTCTTACAAATCCATGACTAAGTTTTAATTCAAAATGTGTCGAGCAATTTTCTTGAACCAAATTTTAAAAAGTAGACTTATACTATTTTGGACCATATAAAGTGAAGGTTTATTCAAAAGATAATTTTTTATTTGTTTTGGTCTTGAAAAGTGTCACGCACCAAATCGGAGTGGCACGATTTGCATCCGGTGCCTTGCCCAACCGAGCACCCATAACGTACATCACCCAGCATGATACATGAGGATCGAAAGGGCCACCAATACCAAATTAGAGATACTTGGAAACAACTCACCAAGAGATAGCTCAAAATTACATAACCGAATGTATCCATGAAAATACGGTTGACTAGCCACCATGATCAACTGTACAACCAAAATTAGATCGACAAGCCAAAAAAAATATCTTTACATAGGACATTTGTCTATAATCCTCCAAGAGTACTTAAATGTCATAAATGTTGGGACAGCGGCCCGACATACCAATCAATTCATATACATAAGTATGTTAATCTAAAAAGGCAATTCCGGAGCAAGTGGAGTGCACCAACAACTTCTGTTGAGCTGATAGCCTACTGGGAGGACCGTCAACCTATCTATCGAGACTTGCGGGCATGAAACGCAACATTCCCGAGCAAAGAGATGTCAAGTACAAATAAAGTTCGGAATATGTAAGGCAGGTAAATATGTATATAATAATGTAATAAAAGTGAAGTGTACACAATGTCAACCTAGGATTTAGAATTGGCATTGAGGGTGCACAACTGACATAACCATGATCATATGCATGAAAGTAAAATCAAGTCACTCTATGGGGGAATATAATATAGTATCAAGTCCCTCTATTGGGGTAAGCTCATCATAAACTGCCTAGTCATATAGGAGGCGGTAATATCTGCGCAACTAATAAGTGGTAACTGCCCAATCGGTGGTATGCACATATAAGTGTATAAGTGCAATGCAAGACAGACCTTAGGGGATACTTTGAACATAGTCGAAGTGACCTATGGTCGTTTTCCTCTGACTATCGTTAATGTCGCTACATTCACCAACATACATTTCATACCTCTCGCTATCGTTAATTATTAAGTGGATACATTCTAACTCACACTTTCCTTTTTCCCCTTGTATTTGCATGAACTTCCCACATGAGCCCTACTGGGCCTATTAGTCCTTCGGTGTTTCAATTGGGAAGATGGACTAACATCCTCCTTAGATTGAGTCAGCCCATGAATCTTGGCCCACTTCTCGTACGGACGAACGAGAGAGAAGGTGGGCCACCTTTGATGGCCCAAAGAACGGCTAAAATTGCAAAATTTATGTTGATGGACTTAGTACATCCATCAGCTCACTTTTTTTTTCTTTTATGTTAATTATTTGTACCTTGAAAAGACACGCATATGTACTATTACAATCCTTAGAATTTCAGTTGAAATCTGAATGCGGATATTGATAGAACGAATAGGAATTCGTTTTCAAATGAACGACCCGATAAAAGATAAAAGATAAAAGAAAGGTAAATGGTCTATAGTAAAATTATTTTGTTAAAAATGAATAAGTTGTTATATTTTGGAAATATCACAAGAAGGCCTTGATCAACATTTTTTAGAAAACTGTTTCAAATACAATGCTAAACTTATTTTTGGGCTTTCACTTAGCCGAAAATAAGAGACTACAAGCCTAGCCCACAAACTAACATTAAGAGAGAAGGGAAAGGGTTTTGGGCCTAGCCTTGTAAACTGGTTTTCACAAAAGAAATTAAATAAAAAAATAGAAAAGGGATCCTATCTTTCCTAAAAGATTTTTCAAGAGATTTTTGAAGAATCTTGAACACTTTTAAAATAAACCCAAGTCTTTTCTTACAAATCCATGACTAAGTTTTAATTCAAAATGTGTCGAGCAATTTTCTTGAACCAAATTTTAAAAAGTAGACTTATACTATTTTGGACCATATAAAGTGAAGGTTTATTCAAAAGATAATTTTTTATTTGTTTTGGTCTTGAAAAGTGTCACGCACCAAATCGGAGTGGCACGATTGGCATCCGGTGCCTTGCCCAACCGAGCACCCATAACGTACATCACCCAGCATGATACATGAGGATCGGAAGGGCCACCAATACCAAATTAGAGATACTTGGAAACAACTCACCAAGAGATAGCTCAAAATTACATAACTGAATGTATCCATGAAAATACGGTTGACTAGCCACCATGATCAACTGTACAACCAAAATTAGATCGACAAGCCAAAAAAAATATCTTTACATAGGACATTTGTCTATAATCCTCCAAGAGTACTTAAATGTCATAAATTTTGGGACAGCGGCCCGACATACCAATCAATTCATATACATAAGTATGCTAACCTAAAAAGGCAATTCCGGAGCAAGTGGAGTGCACCAACAACTTCTTTTGAGCTGATAGCCTACTGGGAGGACCGTTAACCTATCTATCGAGACTTGCGGGCATGAAACGCAACATTCCCAGGCAAAGAGATGTCAGTACAAATAAAGTTCGGAATATGTAAGGCAGGTAAATATGTATATAATAATGTAATAAAAGTGAAGTGTACACAATGTCAACCTGGGATTTATAATTGGCATTGAGGGTGCACAACTGACATAACCATGATCATATGCATGAAAGTAAAATCAAGTCACTTTATGGGGGAATATAATATAGTATCAAGTCCCTCTATTGGGGTAAGCTCATCATAAACTGCCTAGTCATATAGGAGGCGGTAATATCTGCGCAACTAATAAGTGGTAACTGCCCAACCGGTGGTATGCACAGATAAGTGTATAAGTGCAATGCAAGACAGACCTTAGGGGATACTTTGAACATAGTCGAAGTGACCTATGGTCGTTTTCCTCTGACTATCGTTAATGTCGCTACATTCACCAACATACATTTCATACCTCTCGCTATCGTTAATTGTTAAGTGGATACATTCTAACTCACACTTTCCTTTTTCCCCTTGTATTTGCATGAACTTCCTACATGAGCCCTACTGGGCCTATTAGTCCTTCGGTGTTTCAATTGGGAAGATGGACTAACATCCTCCTTAGATTGAGTCAGCCTATGAATCTTGGCCCACTTCTCGTACAGACGAACAGAGAGAAGGTGGGCCACCTTTGAAGGCCCAGCAACGGCTAAAATTGCAAAATTTATGTTGATGGACTTAGTACATCCATCACTCACTTTTTTTTTCTTTTATGTTAATTATTTGTACCTTGAAAAGACACGCATATGTACTATTACAATCCTTAGAATTTCAGTTGAAATCTGAATGCGGATATTGATAGAACGAATAGGAATTCGTTTTCAAATGAATGACCCGATAAAAGATAAAAGATAAAAGAAAGGTAAATGGTCTATAGTAAAATTATTTTGTTAAAAATGAATAAGTTGTTATATTTTGGAAATATCACAAGAAGGCCTTGATCAACATTTTTTAGAAAACTGTTTCAAATACAATGCTAAACTTATTTTTGGGCTTTCACTTAGCCGAAAATAAGAGACTTGTGCCTAGCCCACAAACTAACTTTAAGAGAGAAGGGAAAGGGTTTTGGGCCTAGCCTTGTAAACTGGTTTTCACAAAAGAAATTAAATAAAAAAATAAAAAAGGGATCCTATCTTTCCTAAAAGATTTTTAAAGAGATTTTTGAAGAATCTTGAACACTTTTAAAATAAACCCAAGTCTTTTCTTACAAATCCATGACTAAGTTTTAATTCAAAATGTGTCGAGCAATTTTCTTGAACCAAATTTTAAAAAGTAGACTTATACTATTTTGGACCATATAAAGTGAAGGTTTATTCAAAAGATAATTTTTTATTTGTTTTGGTCTTGAAAAGTGTCACGCACCAAATCGGAGTGGCACGATTGGCATCCGGTGCCTTGCCCAACCGAGCACCCATAACGTACATCACCCAGCATGATACATGAGGATCGGAAGGGCCACCAATACCAAATTAGAGATACTTGGAAACAACTCACCAAGAGATAGCTCAAAATTACATAAGTGAATGTATCCATGAAAATACGGTTGACTAGCCACCATGATCAAGCTGTACAACCAAAATTAGATCGACAAGCCAAAAAAAATATCTTTACATAGGACATTTGTCTATAATCCTCCAAGAGTACTTAAATGTCATAAATGTTGGGACAGGGGCCCGACATACCAATCAATTCATATACATAAGTATGCTAACCTAAAAAGGCAATTCCGGAGCAAGTGGAGTGCACCAACAACTTCTGTTGAGCTGATAGCCTACTGGGAGGACCGTCAACCTATCTATCGAGACTTGCGGGCATGAAACGCAACATTCCCAGGCAAAGAGATGTCAGTACAAATAAAGTTCGGAATATGTAAGGCAGGTAAATATGTATATAATAATGTAATAAAAGTGAAGTGTACACAATGTCAACCTGGGATTTAGAATTGGCATTGAGGGTGCACAACTGACATAACCATGATCATATGCATGAAAGTAAAATCAAGTCACTCTATGGGGGAATATAATATAGTATCAAGTCCCTCTATTGGGGTAAGCTCATCATAAACTACCTAGTCATATAGGAGGCGGTAATATCTGCGCAACTAATAAGTGGTAACTGCCCAACCGGTGGTATGCACATATAAGTGTATAAGTGCAATGCAAGACAGACCTTAGGGGATACTTTGAACATAGTCGAAGTGACCTATGGTCGTTTTCCTCTCACTATCGTTAATGTCGCTACATTCACCAACATACATTTCATACCTCTCGCTATCGTTAATTGTTAAGTGGATACATTCTAACTCACACTTTCCTTTTTACCCTTGTATCTGCATGAACTTCCCACATGAGCCCTACTGGGCCTATTAGTCCTTCGGTGTTTCAATTGGGAAGATGGACTAACATCCTCCTTAGATTGAGTCAGCCCATGAATCTTGGCCCACTTCTCGTACAGACGAACAGAGAGAAGGTGGGCCACCTTTGAAGGCCCAGCAACGGCTAAAATTGCAAAATTTATGTTGATGGACTTAGTACATCCATCAGCTCACTTTTTTTTTCTTTTATGTTAATTATTTGTACCTTTAAAAGACACGCATATGTACTATTAGAATCCTTAGAATTTCAGTTGAAATCTGAATGCGGATATTGATAGAACGAATAGGAATTCGTTTTCAAATGAACGACCCGATAAAAGATAAAAGATAAAAGAAAGGTAAATGGTCTATAGTAAAATTATTTTGTTAAAAATGAATAAGTTGTTGTATTTTGGAAATATCACAAGAAGGCCTTGATCAACATTTTTTAGAAAACTGTTTCAAATACAATGCTAAACTTATTTTTGGGCTTTCACTTAGCCGAAAATAAGAGACTTGTGCCTAGCCCACAAACTAACTTTAAGAGAGAAGGGAAAGGGTTTTGGGCCTAGCCTTGTAAACTGGTTTTCACAAAAGAAATTAAATAAAAAAATAGAAAAGGGATCCTATCTTTCCTAAAAGATTTTTAAAGAGATTTTTGAAGAATCTTGAACACTTTTAAAATAAACCCAAGTCTTTTCTTACAAATCCATGACTAAGTTTTAATTCAAAATGTGTCGAGCAATTTTCTTGAACCAAATTTTAAAAAGTAGACTTATACTATTTTGGACCATATAAAGTGAAGGTTTATTCAAAAGATAATTTTTTATTTGTTTTGGTCTTGAAAAGTGTCACGCACCAAATCGGAGTGGCACGATTGGCATTCGGTGCATTGCCCAACCGAGCACCCATAACGTACATCACCCAGCATGATACATGAGGATCGGAAGGGACACCAATACCAAATTAGAGATACTTGGAAACAACTCACCAATAGATAGCTCAAAATTACATAAGTGAATGTATCCATGAAAATACGGTTGACTAGCCACCATGATCAACTGTACAACCAAAATTAGATCGACAAGCCAAAAAAAATATCTTTACATAGGACATTTGTCTATAATCCTCCAAGAGTACTTAAATGTCATAAATGTTGGGACAGGGGCCCGACATACCAATCAATTCATATACATAAGTATGCTAACCTAAAAAGGCAATTCCGGAGCAAGTGGAGTGCACCAACAACTTCTGTTGAGCTGATAGCCTACTGGGAGGACCGTCAACCTATCTATCGAGACTTGCGGGCATGAAACGCAACATTCCTAGGCAAAGAGATGTCAGTACAAATAAAGTTCGGAATATGTAAGGCAGGTAAATATGTATATAATAATGTAATAAAAGTGAAGTGTACACAATGTCAACCTAGGATTTAGAATTGGCATTGAGGGTGCACAACTGACATAACCATGATCATATGCATGAAAGTAAAATCAAGTCACTTTATGGGGGAATATAATATAGTATCAAGTCCCTCTATTGGGGTAAGCTCATCATAAACTGCCTAGTCATATAGGAGGGGGTAATATCTGCGCAACTAATAAGTGGTAACTGCCCAACCGGTGGTATGCACATATAAGTGTATAAGTGCAATGCAAGACAGACCTTAGGGGATACTTTGAACATAGTCGAAGTGACCTATGGTCGTTTTCCTCTGACTATCGTTAATGTCGCTACATTCACCAACATACATTTCATACCTCTCACTATCGTTAATTGTTAAGTGGATACATTCTAACTCACACTTTCCTTTTTCCCCTTGTATTTGCATGAACTTCTCGCATGAGCCCTATTGGGCCTATTAGTCCTTCGGTGTTTCAATTGGGAAGATGGACTAACATCCTCCTTAGATTGAGTCAGCCCATGAATCTTGGCCCACTTCTCGTACAGACGAACAGAGAGAAGGTGGGCCACCTTTGAAGGCCCAGCAATGGCTAAAATTGCAAAATTTATGTTGATGGACTTAGTACATCCATCAGCTCACTTTTTTTTTCTTTTATGTTAATTATTTGTACCTTGAAAAGACACGCATATGTACTATTACAATCCTTAGAATTTCAGTTGAAATCTGAATGCGGATATTGATAGAACGAATAGGAATTCATTTTCAAATGAACGACCCGATAAAAGATAAAAGATAAAAGAAAGGTAAATGGTCTATAGTAAAATTATTTTGTTAAAAATGAATAAGTTGTTATATTTTGGAAATATCACAAGAAGGCCTTGATCAACATTTTTTAGAAAACTGTTTCAAATATAATGCTAAACTTATTTTTGGGCTTTCACTTAGCCGAAAATAAGAGACTTGTGCCTAGCCCACAAACTAACTTTAAGAGAGAAGGGAAAGGGTTTTGGGCCTAGCCTTGTAAACTGGTTTTCACAAAAGAAATTAATTAAAAAAATAGAAAAGGGATCCTATCTTTCCTAAATGATTTTTAAAGAGATTTTTGAAGAATCTTGAACACTTTTAAAATAAACTCAAGTCATTTCTTACAAATCCATGACTAAATTTTAATTCAAAATCTGTCGAGCTATTTTCTTGAACCAATTTCTAAAAAGTAGACTTATACTATTTTGGACCATATAAAGTGAAGGTTTATTCAAAAGATAATTTTTTATTTGTTTTGGTCTTGAAAAGTGTCACGCACCAAATCGGAGTGGCACGATTGGCATCTGGTGCCTTGCCCAACCGAGCACCCATAACGTACAGCACCCAGCATGATACATGAGAACAGAAGGGCCACCAATACCAAATTAAAGATACTTGGAAACAACTCACCAATAGATAGCTCAAAATTACATAAGTGAATGTATCCATGAAAATACGGTTGACTAGCCACCATGATCAACTGTACAACCAAAATTAGATCGACAAGCCAAAAAAAATATCTTTACATAGGACATTTGTCTATAATCCTCCAAGAGTACATAAATGTCATAAAGGTTGGGACAGGGCCCCGACATACCTATCAATTCATATACATAAGTATGCTAACCTAAAAAGGAAATTCCGGAGCAGTTGGAGTGCACCAACAACTTCTGTTGAGCTGATAGCCTACTGGGAGGACCGTCAACCTATCTATCGAGACTTGCGGGCATGAAACACAACATTCCAAGGCAAAGAGATGACAGTACAAATATAGTTCGGAATATGTAAGGCAGGTAAATATGAATATAATAATGTAATAAAAATGAAGAGTACAAAATGTCAACCTGGGATTTAGAACTGGCATTGAGGGTGCACAACTGACATAACCATGATAATATGCATGAAAGTAAAATCAAGTCACTCTATGGGGGCATATAATATAGTATCAAGTCCCTCTATTGGGGTAAGCTAATCATAAACTGCCTAATCATATAGGAGGCGGTAATATCTGCGCAACTAATAAGTGGTAACTGCCCAACCGGTGGTATGCACATATTTGTGTTTGTCTGGCCGACTATATATATATATATAAGTGCAATGCAAGACGGACCTTAGGGGATACTTTGAACATAGTCGGTGTGACCTATGGTCGTTGTCCTCTGACTATCGTTAATGTCGCTACATTCACCAACATACATTTCATACCTCTCATTATCTTTAATTTTTAAGTGGATACATTCTAACTCACACTTTCCTTTTTCCCCTTGTATTTGCATGAACTTCCATCATGAGCCCTTCTGGTCCTATTAGTCCTTCAGTGTTTCAATTGGAAGATGGACTAACATCCTCCTTAGATTGAGTCAGCCCATGAATCTTGGCCCACTTCACCTACAGACGAACAGAGAGAAGGTTGGCCACCTTTGAAGGCCCAGCAATGGCTAAAATTGCAAAATTTATGTTGATGGACTTAGTACATCCATCAGCTCACTTTTTTTTTCTTTTATGTTAATTATTTGTACCTTGAAAAGACACGCATATGTACTATTACAATCCTTAGAATTTCAGTTGAAATCTGAATGTGGATATTGATAGAACGAATAGGAATTCGTTTTCAAATGAACGACCCGATAAAAGATAAAAGATAAAAGAAAGGTAAATGGTCTATAGTAAAATTATTTTGTTAAAAATGAATAAGTTGTTATATTTTGGAAATATCACAAGAAGGCCTTAATCAACATTTTTTAGAAAACTGTTTCAAATACAATGCTAAACTTATTTTTGGGCTTTCACTTAGCCGAAAATAAGAGACTTGTGCCTAGCCCACAAACTAACTTTAAGAGAGAAGGGAAAGGGTTTTGGGCCTAGCCTTGTAAACTGGTTTTCACAAAATAAATTAAATAAAAAAATAGAAAAGGGATCCTATCTTCCCTAAAAGATTTTTAAAGAGATTTTTGAAGAATCTTGAACACTTTTAAAATAAACCCAAGTCTTTTCTTACAAATCCATGACTAAGTTTTAATTCAAAATGTGTCTAGCAATTTTCTTGAACCAAATTTTAAAAAGTAGACTTATACTATTTTGGACCATATAAAGTGAAGGTTTATTCAAAAGATAATTTTTTATTTGTTTTGGTCTTGAAAAGTGTCACGCACCAAATCGGAGTGGCACGATTGGCATCCGGTGCCTTGCCCAACCGAGCACCCATAACGTACATCACCCAGCATGATACATGAGGATCGGAAGGGCCACCAATACCAAATTAAAGATACTTGGAAACAACTCACCAATAGATAGCTCAAAATTACATAAGTGAATGTATCCATGAAAATACGATTGACTAGCCACCATGATCAACTGTACAACCAAAATTAGATCGACAAGCCAAAAAAAATATCTTTACATAGGACATTTGTCTATAATCCTCCAAGAGTACTTAAATGTCATAAAGGTTGGGACAGGGCCCCGACACACCTATCAATTCATATACATAAGTATGCTAACCTAAAAAGGCAATTCCGGAGCAAGTGGAGTGCACCAACAACTTCTGTTGAGTTGATAGCCTACTGGGAGCACCGTGGTATCTATCGAGACTTGCGGGCATGAAACGCAACATTCCCAAGCAAAGAGATGTCAGTACAAATAAAGTTCGGAATATGTAAGGCAGGTAAATATGTATATAATAATGTAATAAAAGTGAAGTGTACACAATGTCAACCTGGGATTTAGAATTGGCATTGAGGGTGCACAACTGACATAACCATGATCATATGCATGAAAGTAAAATCAAGTCACTCTATGGGGGAATATAAAATAGTATCAACTCCCTCTATTGGGGTAAACTCATCATAAACTGCCTAGTCATATAGGAGGCGGTAATATCTGCGCAACTAATAAGTGGTAACTGCCCAACCGGTGGTATGCACATATAAGTGTATAAGTGCAATGCAAGACAGACCTTAGGGGATACTTTGAACATAGTCGAAGTGACCTATGGTCGTTTTCCTCTGACTATCGTTAATGTCGCTACATTCACCAACATACATTTCATACCTCTCACTATCGTTAATTGTTAAGTGGATACATTCTAACTCACACTTTCCTTTTTCCCCTTGTATTTGCATGAACTTCTCGCATGATCCCTACTGGGCCTATTAGTCCTTCGGTGTTTCAATTGGGAAGATGGACTAACATCCTCCTTAGATTGAGTCAGCCCATGAATCTTGGCCCACTTCTCCTACAGACGAACAGAGAGAAGGTTGGCCACCTTTGAAGGCCCAGCAATGGCTAAAATTGCAAAATTTATGTTGATGGACTTAGTACATCCATCAGCTCACTTTTTTTTTCTTTTATGTTAATTATTTGTACCTTGAAAAGACACGCATATGTACTATTTCAATCCTTAGAATTTCAGTTGAAATCTGAATGTGGATATTGATAGAACGAATAGGAATTCGTTTTCAAATGAACGACCCGATAAAAGATAAAAGATAAAAGAAAGGTAAATGGTCTATAGTAAAATTATTTTGTTAAAAATGAATAAGTTGTTATATTTTGGAAATATCACAAGAAGGCCTTGATCAACATTTTTTAGAAAACTGTTTCAAATACAAAGCTAAACTTATTTTTGGGCTTTCACTTAGCCGAAAATAAGAGACTTGTGCCTAGCCCACAAACTAACTTTAAGAGAGAAGGGAAAGGGTTTTGGGCCTAGCCTTGTAAACTTGTTTTCACAAAATAAATTAAATAAAAAAATAGAAAAGGGATCCTATCTTTCCTAAAAGATTTTTAAAGAGATTTTTGAAGAATCTTGAACACTTTTAAAATAAACCCAAGTCTTTTCTTACAAATCCATGACTAAGTTTTAATTCAAAATGTGTCGAGCAATTTTCTTGAACCAAATTTTAAAAAGTAGACTTATACTATTTTGGACCATATAAAGTGAAGGTTTATTCAAAAGATAATTGTTTATTTGTTTTGGTCTTGAAAAGTGTCACGCACCAAATCGGAGTGGCACGATTGGCATTCGGTGCCTTGCCCAACCGAGCACCCATAACGTACATCACCCAGCATGATACATGGGGATCGGAAGGGGCACCAATACCAAATTAGAGATACTTGGAAACAACTTACCAATAGATAGCTCAAAATTACATAAGTGAATGTATCTATGAAAATACGGTTGACTATCCACCATGATCAACTGTACAACCAAAATTAGATCGACAAGCCAAAAAAAATATCTTTACATAGGACATTTGTCTATAATCCTCCAAGAGTACATAAATGTCATAAAGGTTGGGACAGGGCCCCGACATACCAATCAATTCATATACATAAGTATGCGAACCTAAAAAGGCAATTTCGGAGCAAGTGGAGTGCACCAACAACTTCTGTTGAGCTGATAGCCTACTGGGAGGACCGTCAACCTATCTATCGAGACTTGCGGGCATGAAACGCAACATTCCCAGGCAAAGAGATGTCAGTACAAATAAAGTTCGGAATATGTAAGGCAGGTAAATATGAATATAATAATGTAATAAAAGTGAAGAGTACACAATGTCAACCTGGGATTTAGAACTGGCATTGAGGGTGCACAACTGACATAACCATGATAATATGCATGAAAGTAAAATCAAGTCACTCTATGGGGGCATATAATATAGTATCAAGTCCCTCTATTGGGGTAAGCTAATCATAAACTGCCTAGTCATATAGGAGGCGGTAATATCTGCGCAACTAATAAGTGGTAGCTGCCCAACCGGTGGTATGCACATATTTGTGTTTGTCTGGCCGACTATATATATATATATAAGTGTAATGCAAGACGGACCTTAGGGGATACTTTGAACATAGTCGGTGTGACCTATGGTCGTTGTCCTCTGACTATCGTTAATGTCGCTACATTCACCAACATACATTTCATACCTCTCATTATCTTTAATTTTTAAGTGGATACATTCTAACTCACACTTTCCTTTTTCCCCTTGTATTTGCATGAACTTCCATCATGAGCCCTTCTGGTCCTATTAGTCCTTCGGTGTTTCAATTGGAACATGGACTAACATCCTCCTTAGATTGAGTCAGCCCATGATTCTTGGCCCACCTCTCGTACAGACGAACAGAGAGAGAAGGTAGGCCACCTTTGAAGGCCCAGCAATGGCTAAAATTGCAAAATTTATGTTGATGGACTTAGTACATCCATCAGCTCACTTTTTTTTTCTTTTATGTTAATTATTTGTACCTTGAAAAGACACGCATATGTACTATTACAATCCTTAGAATTTCAGTTGAAATCTGAATGCGGATATTGATAGAACGAATAGGAATTCGTTTTCAAATGAACGACCCGATAAAAGATAAAAGAAAGTAAATGGTCTATAGTAAAACTATTTTGTTAAAAATGAATAAGTTGTTATATTTTGGAAATATCACAAGAAGGCCTTGATCAACATATTTATAGAAAACTGTTTCAAATACAATGCTAGACTTAGTTTTGGGCTTTCACTTAGCCGAAAATAAGAAACTTGTGCCTAGCCCACAAACTAACTTTAAGAGTGAAGGGAAAGGGTTTTGGGCCTAGCCTTGTAAACTGATTTTCACTAATGAAATTAAATAAAAAAAATAGAAAAGGGATCCTCTCTTTCCTAAAAGATTTTTAAAGAGAATTTTGGAGAATCTTGAACACTTTTAAAATAAACCCAAGTCTTTTCTTACAAATCCATGACAAAGTTTTAATTCAAAATGTGTCGAGCTATTTTCTGGAACCAATTTTTTAAAAGTAGACTTATACTATTTTGGACCATATAAAGTGAAGCTTTATTCAAAAGATAATTTTTTATTTGTTTTGGTCTAGAAAAGTGTCACGCACCAAATCGGAGTGGCACGATTGGCATTCGGTGCCTTGCCCAACCGAGCACCCATAACGTACATCACCCAGCATGATACATGGGGATCGGAAGGGGCACCAATACCAAATTAGAGATACTTGGAAACAACTTACCAATAGATAGCTCAAATTTACATAAGTGAATGTATCCATGAAAATACGGTTGACTAGCCACCATGATCAACTGTACAACCAAAATTAGATCGACAAGCCAAAAAAAATATCTTTACATAGGACATTTGTCTATAATCCTCCAAGAGTACATAAATGTCATAAAGGTTGGGACAGGGCCCCGACATACCTATCAATTCATATACATAAGTATGCTAACCTAAAAAGGAAATTCCGGAGCAAGTGGAGTGCACCAACAACTTCTGTTGAGCTGATAGCCTACTGGGAGGACCGTCAACCTATCTATCGAGACTTGCGGGCTTGAAACGCAACATTCCCAGGCAAAGAGATGTCAGTACAAATAAAGTTCGGAATATGTAAGGCAGGTAAATATGAATATAATAATGTAATAAAAGTGAAGAGTACACAATGTCAACCTGGGATTTAGAACTGGCATTGAGGGTGCACAACTGACATAACCATGATAATATGCATGAAAGTAAAATCAAGTCACTCTATGGGGGCATATAATATAGTATCAAGTCCCTCTATTGGGGTAAGCTCATCATAAGCTGCCTAGTCATATAGGAGGCGGTAATATCTGCGCAACTAATAAGTGGTAACTGCCCAACCGGTAGTATGCACATATAAGTGTCTGTCTGGCCGACTATATATATATATAAGTGCAATGCAAGACGGACCTTAGGGGATACTTTGAACATAGTCGGTGTGACCTATGGTCGTTTTCCTCTGACTATCGTTAATGTCGCTACATTCACCAACATACATTTCATACCTCTCATTATCGTTAATTGTTAAGTGGATACATTCTAACTCACACTTTCCGTTTTCCCCTTGTATTTGCATGAACTTCCCGCATAAGCCCTACTAGGCCTATTAGTCATTCGGTGTTTCAATTGGGAAGATGGAGTAACATCCTCCTTAGATTGAGTCAGCCCATGAATCTTGTCCCACCTCTCGTACAGACGAACCGAGAGAGAAGGTGGGCCACCTTTGAAGACCCAGCAATGGTTAAAATTGCAAAATTTATGTTGATGGACTTAGTACATCCATCAGCTCACTTTGTTTTCTTTTATGTTAATTATTTGTACCTTGAAAAGACACGCATATGTACTATTACAATCCTTAGAATTTCAGTTGAAATCTGAATGCGGATATTATCAACGAATAGGAATTCATTTTCAAATGAATGACCCGATAAAAGATAAAAGAAAGGTAAATGATCTATAGTAAAACTATTTTATTAAAAATGAATAAGTTGTTATATTTTGGAAATATCACAAGAAGACCTTGATTAACATTTTTTAGAAAACTGTTTCAAATACAATGCAAACTTATTTTTGGGCTTTCAGTTAGCCGAAAATAAGAGACTTGTGCCTAGCCCACAAACTAACTTTAAGAGAGAAGGGAAAGGGTTTTGGGCCTAGCCTTGTAAACTGGTTTTCACAAAAGAAATTAATTAAAAAAATAGAAAAGGGATCCTATCTTTCCTAAAAGATTTTTAAAGAGATTTTTGAAGAATCTTGAACACTTTTAAAATAAACTCAAGTCATTTCTTACAAATCCATGACTAAGTTTTAATTCAAAATCTGTCGAGCTATTTTCTTGAACCAATTTTTAAAAAGTAGATTTATACTATTTTGGACCATATAAAGTGAAGGTTTATTCAAAAGATAATTTTTTATTTGTTTTGGTCTTGAAAAGTGTCACGCACCAAATCGGAGTGGCACGATTGGCATCTGGTGCCTTGCCCAACCGATCACCCATAACGTACAGCACCCAGCATGATACATGAGGATCGGAAGGGCCACCAATACCAAATTAGAGATACTTGGAAACAACTCACCAATAGATAGCTCAAAATTACATAAGTGAATGTATCCATGAAAATACGGTTGACTAGCCACCATGATCAACTGTACAACCAAAATTAGATCGATAAGCCAAAAAAAATATCTTTACATAGGACATTTGTCTATAATCCTCCAAGAGTACATAAATGTCATAAAGGTTGGGACAGGGCCCCGACATACCTATCAATTCATATACATAAGTATGCTAACCTAAAAAGGAAATTCCGGAGCAAGTGGAGTGCACCAACAACTTCTGTTGAGCTGATAGCCTACTGGGAGGACCGTCAACCTATGTATCGAGACTTGCGGGCATGAAACGCAACATTCCAAGGCAAAGAGATGACAGTACAAATAAAGTTCGGAATATGTAAGCCAGGTAAATATGAATATAATAATGTAATAAAAGTGAAGAGTACACAATGTCAACCTGGGATTTAGAACTGGCATTGAGGGTGCACAACTGACATAACCATGATAATATGCATGAAAGTAAAATCAAGTCATTCTATGGGGGTATATAATATAGTATCAAGTCCCTCTATTGGGGTAAGCTTATCATAAATTGCTTAGTCATATATGAAGCGGTAATATCTGCGCAACTAATAAGTGGTAACTGCCCAACCGGTGGTATGCACATATTTGTGTCTGGCTGGCCGACTATATATATATATAAGTGCAATGAATGACGGACCTTAGGGGATACTTTGAACATAGTCGGTGTGACCTATGGTCGTTTTCCTCTGACTATCGTTAATGTCGCTACATTCACCAACATACATTTCATACCTCTCATTATCTTTAATTGTTAAGTGGATACATTCTAACTCTCACTTTCCTTTTTCCCCTTGTATTTGCATGAACTTCCCGCATGAGCCCTTCTGGTCCTATTATTCCTTCGGTGTTTCAATTGGAAGATGGACTAACATCCTCCTTAGATTGAGTCAGCCCATGATTCTTGGCCCACCTCTCGTACAGACGAACAGAGAGAGAAGGTGGGCCACCTTTGAAGGCCCAGCAATGGTTAAAATTGCTAAATTTATGTTGATGGACTTAGTACATCCATCAGCTCACTCTTTTTTCTTTTATGTTAACTATTTGTACCTTGAAAAGACACGCATATGTACTATTACATTCCTTTGAATTTCAGTTGAAATCTGAATGCGGATATTGATAGAATGAATTGGAATTCATTTTCAAATGAACGACCCGATAAAAGATAAAAGAAAGGTAAATGGTCTATAGTAAAACTATTTTGTTAAAAATGAATAAGTTGTTATATTTTGGAAATATCACAAGAAGGCCTTTATCAACATTTTTATAGAAAACTGTTTCAAATACAATGCTAAACTTAGTTTTGGGCTTTCACTTAGCCGAAAATAAGAGACTTGTGCCTAGCCCACAAACTAACTTTAAGAGAGAAGGGAAAGGGTTTTGGGCCTAGCCTTGTAAACTGATTTTCACAAAAGAAAATAAATAAAAAAATAGAAAAGGGATCCTCTCTTTCCTAAAAGATTTTTAAAGAGATTTTTGAAGAATCTTGAACACTTTTAAAATAAACCCAAGTCTTTTCTTACAAATCCATGACTATGTTTTAATTCAAAATGTGTCGAGCTATTTTCTTGAACCAATTTTTTAAAAGTAGACTTATACTATTTTGGACAATATAAAGTGAAGATTTATTCAAAAGATAATTTTTTATTTGTTTTGGTCTTGAAAAGTGTCACGCACCAAATCGGAGTGGCACGATTGGCATCTGGTGCCTTGCCCAACCGAGCACCCATAACGTACATCACCCAGCATGGTACATGAGGATCGGAAGGGCCACCAATACCAAATTAGAGATACTTGGAAACAACTCACCAATAGATAGCTCAAAATTACATAAGTGAATGTATCCATGAAAATACGGTTGACTAGCCACCATGATCAACTGTACAACCAAAATTAGATCGACAAGCCAAAAAAAATATCTTTACATAGGACATTTGTCTATAATCCTCCAAGAGTACTTAAATGTCATAGAGGTTGGGACAGGGCCCCGACATACTTATCAATTCGTATACATAAGTATGCTAACCTTAAAAGGAAATTCCGGAGCAAGTGGAGTGCACCAACAACTTCTGGTGAGCTGATAGCCTACTAGGAGGACCGTCAACCTATCTATCGAGACTTGCGGGAATGAAACGCAACATTCCCAGGCAAAGAGATGTCAATACAAATAAAGTTCGGAATATGTAAGGCAGGTAAATATGTATATAATAATGTAATAAAAGTGAAGAGTACACAATGTCAACCTGGGATTTAGAACTGGCATTGAGGGTGCACAACTGACATAACCATGATCATACGCATGAAAGTAAAATCAAGTCACTCTATGGGGGCATATAATATTGTATCAAGTCCCTCTATTGGGTAAGCTCATCATAAGCTGCCTAGTCATATAGGAGGCGGTAATATCTGCGCAACTAATAAGTGGTAACTTCCCAACCGGTAGTATGCACATATAAGTGTCTGTCTGGCCGACTATATATATATATAAGTGCATTGCAAGACGGACCTTAGGGTATACTTTGAACATAGTCGAAGTGACCTATGGTCGTTTTCCTCTGACTATCGTTAATGTCGCTACATTCACCAACATACATTTCATACCTCTCATTATCGTTAATTGTTAAGTGGATACATTCTAACTCACACTTTCCTTTTTTCCCTTGTATTTGCATGAACTTCCCGCATAAGCCCTACTGGGCCTATTAGTCATTCGGTGTTTCAATTGGGAAGATGGAGTAACATCCTCCTTATATTGAGTCAGCCCATGAATCTTGTCCCACCTCTCGTACAGACGAATAGAGAGAGAAGGTGGGCCACCTTTGAAGGCCCAACAATGGCTAAAATTGCAAAATTTATGTTGATGGACTTAGTACATCCATCAGCTCACTTTTTTTTCTTTTATGTTAATTATTTGTACCTTGAAAAGACACGCATATGTACTATTACAATCCTTAGAATTTCAGTTGAAATCTGAATGCGGATATTATCAACGAATAGGAATTCATTTTCAAATGAACGACCCGATAAAAGATAAAAGAAAGGTAAATGGTCTATAGTAAAACTATTTTATTAAAAATGAATAAGTTGTTATATTTTGGAAATATCACAAGAAGACCTTGATTAACATTTTTTAGAAAACTGTTTCAAATACAATGCTAAACTTATTTTTGGGCTTTCAGTTAGCCGAAAATAAGAGACTTGTGCCTAGCCCACAAACTAACTTTAAGAGAGAAGGGAAAGGGTTTTGGGCCTAGCCTTGTAAACTGATTTTCACAAAAGAAATTAAATAAAAAAATAGAAAAGGGATCCTCTCTTTCCTAAAAGATTTTTAAAGAGATTTTTGAAGAATCTTGAACACTTTTAAAATAAACCCAAGTCTTTTCTTACAAATCCATGACTAAGTTTCAATTCAAAATGTGTCGAGCTATTTTCTTGAACCAATTTTTTAAAAGTAGACTTATACTATTTTGGACAATATAAAGTGAAGCTTTATTCAAAAGATAATTTTTTATTTGTTTTGGTCTTGAAAAGTGTCACGCACCAAATCGGAGTGGCACGATTGGCATCTGGTGCCTTGCCCAACCGACCACCCATAACGTACATCACCCAGCATGATACATTAGGATCAGAAGGGCCGCCAATACCAAATTAGAGATACTTGGAAACAACTCACCAATAGATAACTCAAAATTACATAAGTGAATGTATCCATGAAAATACGATTGACAAGCCACTATGATCAACCGTACAACAAAAATTAGATCGACCAGCCAAACAAAATATCTTTACATAGGACATTTGTCTATAATCCTCCAAGAGTACTTAAATGTCATAAAGGTTGGGATAGGGCCCCGACATACATATCAATTCATATACATAAGTATGCTAACCTAAAAAGGCAATTCCGGAGCAAGTGGAATGCACCGACAACTTCTGTTGAGCTGATAACCTACTGGGAGGACCGTCAACCTATCTATCGAGACTTGCGGGCATGAAATGCAACATTCCCAGGCAAAGAGATGTCATTACAAATAATGTTTGGAATATGTAAGGCAAGTAAATATGTATATAATAATGTAATAAAAGTGAAGAGTACACAATGTCAACCTGGGATTAAGAACTGGCATTGAGGGTGCACAACTGACATAACCATGATCATATAAATGAAAGTAAAATCAAGTCACTCTATAGGGGCATATAATATAGTATCAAGTCCCTCTATTGGGGTAAGCTCATCATAAACTGCCTAGTCATATAGGAGGCGGTAATATCTGCCAAACTAATAAGTGGTAACTTGCCAACCGGTGGTATGCATATATAAGTGTCTGTCTGGCCGACTATATATATATATAAGTGCAATGCAAGACGGACCTTAGGGGATACTTTGAACATAGTCAGAGTGACCTATGGTCGTTTTCCTCTGACTATCGTTAATGTCACTACATTCACCAACGTACCTTTCATACCTCTCACTATCTTTAATTGTTAAGTGGATACATTCTAACTCACATTTTCCTTTTTCCCCTTGTATTTGCATGAAGTTCCCGCATGAGCCCTACTCGGCCTATTAGTCCTTCGGTGTTTCAATTGGGAAGATGGAGTAACATCCTCCTTAGATTGAGTCAGCCCATGAATCTTGGCCCACCTCTCGCACAAACGAACAGAGAGAGAAGGTGGGCCACCTTTGAAGGCCCAGCAATGGCATAAATTGTAAAATTTATGTTGATGGACTTAGTACATCCATCAGCTCACTTTTTTTCTTTTATGTTAATCATTTGTACCTTGAAAAGACACGCATATGTACTATTACAATCCTTAGAATTTCAGTTGAAATCTGAATGCAAATATTGATAGAACGAATATAGGAATTCGTTTTCAAATGAACGACCCAATAAAAGATAAAAGAAAGGTGAATGGTCTATAGTAAAACTATTTTGTTAAAAATGAATAAGTTGTTATATTTTGGAAATTTCACAAGAAGGCCTTGATCTACATTTTTTAGAAAACTGTTTTAAATACAATGCTAAACTTATTTTTGGGCTTTCACTTAGCCGAAAATAAGAGACTTGTGCCTAGCCCACAAACTAACTTTAAGAGAGAAGGGGAAGGGTTTTGGGCCTAGCCTTGTAAACTGATTTTCACAAAAGAAATTAAATAAAAAATAGAAAAGGGATCCTATCTTTCCTAAAATATTTTAAAGAGATTTTTGAAGAATCTTGAACACTTTTAAAATAAACCCAAGTCTTTTCTTCCAAATCCATGGCTAAGTTTAAATTCAAAATGTGTCGAGCTATTTTCTTGAACCAATTTTTAAAAAGTAGACATAGTATTTTGGGCCATATAAAGTGGAGCTCTATTCAAAAGATTATTTGTTTTGGTCTTGAAAAGTGTCACGCGCCAAATCGGAGTGGCACGATTGGCATCTGGTGCCTTGCCCAACCGAGCACCCATAACGTACATCACCCAGCATGATACATTAGGATCAGAAGGGCCGCCAATACCAAATTAGAGATACTTGGAAAGAACTCACCAATAGATAACTCAAAATTACATAAGTGAATCTATCCATGAAAATACGGTTGACTAGCCACCATGATTAACTATACAACCAAAATTTAGACTGACAAGCCAAACAAAATATCTTTACATAGGACATTTGTCTATAATCCTCCAAGAGTACTTAAATGTCATAAAGGTTGGGACAGGGCCCGGACATACTTATCAATTCATATACATAAGTATGCTAACCTAAAAAGGCAATTCCGGAGCAAGTGGAGTGCACTAACAAGTTCTGTTGAGCTGATAGCCTACTGGGAGGACCGTCAACCTATCTATCGAGACTTGCGGGCATGAAACGCAACATTCCCAGGCAAAGGGATGTCAGTACAAATAAAGTTCAGAATATGTAAGGCATGTAAGAATGTATATAATAATGTAATAAAAGTAAAGAGTACACAATGTCAACCTGGGATTTAGAACTGGCATTGAGGGTGTACAACTGACATAACCATGATCATATGCATGAAAGTAAAATCAAGTCACTCTATGGCGGCATATAATATAGTATCAAGTCCCTCTATTGGGGTAAGCTCATTATAAACTGCCTAGTCATATAAGAGGTGGTAATATCTGCCCAACTAACTAGTGGGAACTGCCCAACTGGTGGTATGCAGATATAAGTGTCTGTAGGGCTGACTATATATATATATATATATATATAAGTGCAATGCAAGACGGACCTTAGGGGTTACTTTAAACATAGTCTGAGTGACCTATGGTCGTTATCCTCTTACTATCGTTAATGTCGCTACATTTACCAACATACCTTTCATACCTCTCACTATCGTTAATTGTTAAGTTGATACATTCTAACTCACACTTTCCTTTTCCCCCTTGTATTTGCATGAACTTCCTGCAGGAGCCCTACTGGGCCTATTAGTCCTTCGGTGTTTCAATTGGGATGATGGACTAATATCGTCCTTAGATTGAGTCAGCCCATGAATCTTGGCCAACCTCTCGTACAGACGAACAAAGAGAGAATGTGGGCCACCTTTGAAGACTCAGCAATGGTTAAAAGTGCAAAATTTATGTTGATGGACTTAGTACATCCATCAGCTCACTTTTTTTCTTTTAAGTTAATTATTTGAATCTTGAAAAGACACGCATATGTACTATTACAATCCTTAGAATTTCAGTTGAAATCTGAATGCGGATATTGATAGAACGTAGAGGAATTCGTTTTCAAGTGAATGACCCGATAAAAGATAAAAGAAAGGTAAATGGTCTATCGGAAAATTATTTTGTTAAAAATGAATAAGTTGTTTTATTTTGGAAATATCACAAGAAGGCCTTGATCAACATTTTTTAGAAAACTGTTTCAAATACAATGCTAAACTTATTTTTGGGCTTTCACTTAGCCGAAAATAAGAGACTTGTGCCTAGCCCACAAACTAACTTTAAGAGAGAAGGGAAAGGGTTTTGGGCCTAGCCTAGTAAATTGATTTTCACCAAAGAAATTAAATAAAAAAATAGAAAAGGGATCCTATCTTTCCTAAATGATTTTAAAGAGATTTTTGAAGAATCTTGAACACTTTTAAAATAAACCCAAGTCTTTTCTTACAAATCCATGGCTAAGTTTAAATTCAAAATGTGTCGAGCTATTTTCTAGAACCAATTTTTAAAAAGTAGACTTATATTATTTTAGACCATATAAAGTGGAGCTCTATTCAAAAGATTATTTGTTTTGGTCTTGAAAATGGTCTTGAAAAGTATCACGCGCCAAATCGGAGGGGCACGATTGGCATCTGGTGCCTTGCCCAATCGAGCACCCATAACGTACATCACCCAGCATGATAAATGAGGATCGGAAGGGTCTCCAATACAAAATTAGAGATACTTGGAAACAACTCACCAATAGATAACTCAAAATTACATAACTGAATGTATCCATGAAAATACAGTTGACTAGCCACCATGATCAACTGTACAACCAAAATTTAGACCGACAAGCCAAACAAAATATCTTTACATAGGACATTTGTCTATAATCCTCCAAGAGTAATTAAATGTCATAAAGGCTGGGACAGGGCCCGGACATACCTATCAATTCATATACATAAGTATGCTAACCTAAAAAGGCAATTCCGGAGCAAGTGGAGTGCACCAACAACTTATGTTGCGCTGATAGCCTACTGGGAGGAACGTCAACCTATCTATCGAGACTTGCGGGCATGAAACGCAACATTCCCAGGTTAAGGGATGTCAGTACAAACTAAGTTCGGAATATGTAAGGCATGTAAGTATGTGTATAATAATGTAATAAAAGAAAAGAGTACACAATGTCAACCTGGGATTTAGAATAGGCATTGAGGGTGTACAACTGACATAACCATGATCATATGCATGAAAGTAAAATCAAGTCATTCTATGGAGGCATATAATATAGTATCAAGTCCCTCTATTGGGGTAAGCTCATCATAAACTGCCTAGTCATATAGGAGGAGGTAATATCTGTCCAACTAACATGTGGGAACTGTCCAACTGGTGGTATGCAGATATAAGTGTCTGTAGGGCCGACTATATATATATATATATATATATATATATAAGTGCAATGCAAGACGGACCTTAGGGGTTACTTTGAACATAGTCTAGGTGACCTATGGTCGTTATCCTCTTACTATCGTTAATGACGCTACATTTACCAACATACCTTTCATACCTCTCACTATCGTTAATTGTTAAGTGGATACATTCTAACTCATACTTTACTTTTCCCCCTTGTATTTGCATGAACTTCCTGCAGGAGCCCTACTGGGCCTATTAGTCCTTCAGTATTTCAATTGGGAAGATGAACTAACATCGTCCTTAGATTGAGTCAGCCCATGAATCTTGGCCCACCTCTCGTACAAACGAACAGAGAGAGAAGGTGGGCCACCTTCGAAGGCTCAGCAATGGCTCAAAGTGCAAAATTTATGTTGATGGACTAAGTACATCCATCAGCTCACTTTTTTGTCTTTTAAGTTAATTATTTGTATCTTGAAAAGACACGCATATGTACTATTACAATCCTTAGAATTTCAGTTGAAATCTGAATGCGGATATTGATAGAACATAGAGGAATTCGTTTGCAAGTGAATGACCCGATAAAAGATAAAAGAAAGGTAAATGGTCTATCGGAAAATTATTTTGTTAAAAATGAATAAGTTGTTATATTTTGGAAATATCACAAGAACGCCTTGATCAACATTTTTTAGAAAACTGTTTCAAATACAATGCTAAACTTATTTTTGGGCTTTCACTTAGCCGAAAATAAGAGACTTGTGCCTAGCCCACAAACTAACTTTAAGAGAGAAGGGAAAGGGTTTTGGGCCTAGCCTAGTAAACTGATTTTCACCAAAGAAATTAAATAAAAAAATAGAAAAGGGATCCCATCTTTCCTAAAAGATTTTAAAGAGATTTTTGAAGAATCTTGAACACTTTTAAAATAAACCCAAGTCTTTTCTTACAAATCCATGGCTAAGTTTAAATTCAAAATGTGTCGAGCTATTTTCTAGAACCTATTTTTAAAAAGTAGACTTATATTATTTTGGACCATATAAAGTGGAGCTCTACTCAAAAGATTATTTGTTTTGGTCTTGAAAAGTGTCACGCGCCAAATCGGAGGGGCACGATTGGCATCTAGTGCCTTGCCCAACCGAGCACCCATAACGTACATCACCCAGCATGATACATGAGGATCGGAAGGGCCTCCAATACCAAATTAGAGATACTTGGAAACAACTCACCAATAGATAACTGAAAATTACATAACTGAATGTATCCATGAAAATACGATTGACTAGCCACCATGATCAACTGTACAACCAAAATTTAGACCGACAAGCCAAACAAAATATCTTTACATAGGACATTTGTCTATAATACTCCAAGAGAACTTAAATGTTATAAAGGTTGGGACAGGGCCCGGACATACCTATCAATTCATATACATAAGTATGCTAACCTAAAAAGGCAATTCCGAAGCAAGTGGAGTGCACCAATAACTTCTGTTGAGCTGATAGCCTACTGGGAGGACCGTCAACCTATCTATCGAGACTTGCGGGCATGAAATGCAACATTCCCAGGCAAAGGGATGTCAGTACAAATAATGTTCGGAATATGTAAGGCATGTAAGTATGTATATAATAATGTAATAAAAGTAAAGAGTACACAATGTCACTCTGGGATTAAGAACTGGCATTGAGGGTGTACAACTGACATAACCATGATCATATGCATGAAAGTAAAATCAAGTCATTCTATGGCGGCATATAATATAGTATCAAGTCCCTCTATTGGGGTAAGCTCATCATAAACTGCCTAGTCATATAGGAGGCGGTAATATCTGTCCAACTAACATGTGGGAACTGCCCAATTGGTGGTATATAGTTATAAGTGTCTATAGGGCCGAACATATATATATATATATATATAAGTGCAATGCAAGACGGACCTTAGGGGTTACTTTGAACATAGTCTGAGTGACCTATGGTCGTTATCCTCTGGCTATAGTTAATGTCGCTACATTTACAAACATACCTTTCATACCTCTCACTATCGTTAATTGTTAAGTTGATACATTCTAACTCACACTTTCCTTTTTCCCCTTGTATTTGCATGAAATTCCTACAGGAGCCCTACTGGGCCTATTAGTCCTTCGGTGTTTCAATTGGGATGATGGACTAATATCGTCCTTAGAGTGAGTCAGCCGATGAATCTTGGCCCACCTCTCGTACAGACAAGCAGAGAGAGAATGTGGGCCACCTTTGAAGGCTCAGCAATGGTTAAAAGTGCAAAATTTATGTTGATGGACTTAGTACATCCATTAGCTCACTTTTTTTTTCTTTTATGTTAATTATTTCTATCTTGAAAAGACACGCATATGTACTATTACAATCCTTAGAATTTCAGTTGAAATCTGAATGCGGATATTGATAGAATGAATAGGAATTCGTTTTCAAGTGAATGACCCGATAAAAGATAAAAGAAAGGTAAATGGTCTATATGAAAACTATTTTGTTAAAAATGAATAAGTTGTTATATTTTGGAAATATCACAAGAAGGCCTTGTTCAACATTTTTTAGAAAACTGTTTCAAATACAATGCTAAACTTATTTTTGGGCTTTCACTTAGCCAAAAATAAGAGACTTGTGCCTAGCCCACAAACTAACTTTAAGAGAGCAGGGAAAGGGTTTTGGGCCGAGCCTAGTAAACTGACTTTCACCGAAGAAATTATATAAAAAAATAGAAAAGGGATCCTACCTTTCCTCAAAGATTTTAAAGAGATTTTTGAAGAATCTTGAACACTTTTAAAATAAACCCAAGTCTTTTCTTACAAATCCATGGCTATGTTTAAATTCAAAATGTGTCGAGCTATTTTCTAGAACCAATTTTTAAAAAGTAGACTTATACTATTTTGGACCATATAAAGTGGAGCTCTATTCAAAAGATTATTTGTTTTGGTCTTGAAAAGTGTCACGCGCCAAATCGGAGGGGCACGATTGGCATCTGGTGCCTTGCCCAACCAAGCACCCATAACGTACATCACCCAGCATGATACATGAGGATCGGAAGGGCCACCAATACCAAATTAGAGATACTTGGAAACAACTCACCAATAGATAACTGAAAATTACATAACTTAATGTATCCATGAAAATACAGTTGACTAGCCACCATGATCAACTGTACAACCAAAATTTAGACCGACAAGCCAAACAAAATATCTTTACATAGGACTTTTGTCTATAATCCTCCAAGAGTACTTAAATGTTATAAAGGTTGGGACAGGGCCCGGACATACCTATCAATTCATATACATAAGTATGCTAACCTAAAAAGGTAATTCCGGAGCAAGTGGAGTGCACCAACAACTTCTGTTGAGCTGATAGCCTACTGGGAGGACCGTCAACCTATCTATCCAGACTTGCGGGCATGAAACGCAACATTCCCAAGCAAAGGGATGTCAGTACAAATAAAGTTTGGAATATGTAAGGCAAGTAAGTATGTATATAATAATGTAATAAAAGTAAAAAGTACACAATGTCAACCTGGGATTTAGAACTGGCATTGAGGGTGTACAACTGACATAACCATGATCATATGCATGAAAGTAAATTCAAGTCATTCTATGGCGGAATAAAATATAGTATCAAGTCCCTCTATTGGGGTAAGCTCATCATAAACTGCCTAGTCATATAGGAGGCGGTAATATCTGTCCCACTAACATGTGGGAACTGCCCAACTGGTGGTATATAGTTATAAGTGTCTATAGGGCCGAACATATATACATATATATATATATATATATATATATATATAAGTGCAATGCAAGACGGACCTTAGGGGTTACTTTGAACATAGTCTGAGTGACCTATGGTCGTTATCCTCTGACTATAGTTAATGTCGCGACATTTACCAACATACCTTTCATACCTATCACTATCTTTAATTGTTAAGTTTATACATTCTAACTCACACTTTCCTTTTTCCCCTTGTATTTGCATGAACTTCCTGCAGGAGCCCTACTGGGCCTATTAGTCCTTCGGTGTTTCAATTGGGATGATGGACTAATATCGTCCTTAGATTGAGTCAGCCCATGAATCTTGGCCCACCTCTCGTACAGACGAACAGAGAGAGAATGTGGGCCACCTTTGAAGGCTAAGCAATGGCTAAAAGTGCAAAATTTATGTTGATGGACTTAGTACATCCATGAGCTCACTTTTTTTTTCTTTTATGTCAATTATTTCTATCTTGAAAAGACACGCATATGTACTATTACAATCCTTAGAATTTCAGTTGAAATCTGAATGCGGATATTGATAGAACGAATAGGAATTCGTTTTCAAGTGAATGACTCGATAAAAGATAAAAGAAAGGTAAATGGTCTATAGGAAAACTATTTTGTTAAAAATGAATAAGTTGTTATATTTTGGAAATATCACAAGAAGGCCTTGTTCAACATTTTTTAGAAAACTGTTTCAAATACAATGCTAAACTTATTTTTGGGCTTTCACTTAGCCGAAAATAAGAGACTTGTGCCTAGCCCACAAACTAACTTTAAGAGAGCAGGGAAAGGGTTTTGGGCCTAGCCTAGTAAACTGATTTTCACCAAAGAAATTAAATAAAAAAATAGAAAAGGGATCCTATCTTTCCTAAAATATTTTAAAGAGATTTTTGAATATTCTTGAACACTTTTAAAATAAACCCAAGTCTTTTCTTACAAATCCATGGCTAAGTTTAAATTCAAAATGTGTCGAGCTATTTTCTAGAACCAATTTTTAAAAAGTAGACTTATACTATTTTGGACCATATAAAGTGGAGCTCTATTCAAAAGATTATTTGTTATGGTCTTGAAAAGTATCACGCGCCAAATCGGAGGGGCACGATTAGCATCTGGTGCCTTGCCCTACCGAGCACTCATAACGTACATCACCCAGCATGATACATGAGGATCGGAAGGGCCTCCAATACCAAATTAGAGATACTTGGAAACAACTCACCAATAGATAACTCAAAATTACATAACATAATGTATCCATGAAAATACGGTTGACTAGCCACCATGATCAACTGTACAACCAAAATTTAGACCGACAAGCCAAACAAAATATCTTTACATAGGACATTTGTGTATAATCCTCCAAGAGAACTTAAATGTTATAAAGGTTGGGACAGGGCCCAGACATACCTATCAATTCATATACATAAGTATGCTAACCTAAAAAGGCAATTCCGGAGCAAGTGGAGTGCACCAACAACTTCTGTTGAGCTGATAGCCTACTGGGAGGACCGTCAACCTATCTATCGAGACTTGCGGGCATGAAATGCAACATTCCCAGGCAAAGGGATGTCTGTACAAATAAAGTTCAGAATATGTAAGGCATGTAAGTATGTATATAATAATGTAATAAAAGTAAAGAGTACACAACGTCAACCTGGGATTTAGAACTGGCATTGAGGGTGTACAACTGACATAACCATGATCATATGCATGAAAGTAAAATCAAGTCATTCTATGGCGGCATATAATATAGTATCAAGTCCCTCTATTAGGGTAAGCTCATCATAAACTGCCTAGTCATATAGGAGGCGGTAATATCTGTCCAACTAACATGTGGGAACTGCTCAACTGATGGTATATAGTTATAAGTGTTTGTAGGGCTGAACATATATATATATATATATATATATATATAAGTGCAATGCAAGACAGACCTTAGGGTTACTTTGAACATAGTCTGAGTGACCTATGGTCGTTATCCTCTGACTATAGTTAATGTCGCTACATTTACCAACATACCTTTCATACCTCTCACTATCGTTAATTGTTAAGTTGATACATTCTAACTCACACTTTCCTTTTTCCCCTTGTATTTGCATGAACTTCCTATAGGAGCCCTACTGGGCCTATTAGTCCTTCGGTGTTTCAATTGGGATGATGGACTAATATCGTCCTTAGAGTGAGTCAGCCCATGAATCTTGGCCCACCTCTCGTACAGACGAACAGAGAGAGAATGTGGGCCACCTTTGAAGGCTCAGCAATGGTTAAAAGTGCAAAATTTATGTTGATGGACTTAGTACATCCATTAGCTCACTTTTTTTTTTCTTTTATGTTAATTATTTCTATCTTTAAATGACACGTATATGTACTATATTATCCTTAGAATTTCAGTTGAAATCTGAATGTGGATATTGATTGAACGAATAGGAATTCGTTTTCAAGTGAATGACCCGATAAAAGATAAAAGAAAGGTAAATGGTCTATAGGAAAACTATTTTGTTAAAAATGAATAAGTTGTTATATTTTGGAAATATCACAAGAAGGCCTTGTTCAACATTTTTTAGAAAACTGTTTCAAATACAATGCTAAACTTAATTTTGGGCTTTCACTTAGCCAAAAATAAGAGACTTGTGCCTAGCCCACAAACTAACTTTAAGAGAGCAGGGAATATGTATATAATAATGTAATAAAAGTGAAGAGTACACAATGTCAACCTAGGATTTAGAACTGGCAATGTGGGTGCACAACTGATATAACCATGATCATATGCATGGAAGTAAAATCAAGTCACTCTATGAGGGCATATAATATAGTATCAAGTCCCTCTATGGGGTAAGCTCATCATAAAGTGCCTAGTCATATCGGAGGCGGTAATATCTGCCCAACTAATAAGTGGTAACTGCCCAACCGGTGGTATGCATATATAAGTGTATGTCTGGCTGACTATATATATATATATATAAGTGCAACGCAAGACGGACCTTAAGGGATGCTTTGAACATAGTCGGAGTGACCTATGGTCGTTTTCCTCTGACTATCGTTAATGTCGCTACATTCACCAACATACCTTTCATACCTCTCACTATCGTTAAGTGGATACATTCTAACTCACACTTTCCTTTTTCCCCTTATATTTTCTTGAACTTCCCGCATGAGCCCTACTAGGCCTATTAGTCCTTCGGTGTTTTAATTGGGAAGATGGACTAACATCCTCCTTAGATTGAGTCAGCCCATGAATCTTGGCCCACCTCTCGTACAGATGAACCGAGAGAGAAGGTGGACCACCTTTAAAGGCCCAGCAATTGGTTAAATTGAAAAATTTATGTTGATCGACTTAGTACATCCGTCAACTCACTTTTTTTTCTTTTATGATAATTATTTGTATCTTGAAAAGACACGCATATGTACTATTACAATCCTTAGAATTTCAGTTGAAATCTGAATGCGTATATTGATAAAACGAATAGGAATCCGTTTTCAAATGAACGACCCGATAAAAGATAAAGGAAAGGTAAATGGTCTATAGGAAAACTATTTTGTTAAAAATGAATTAGTTGTTATATTTTGAAAATATCACAAAAAGGCCTTGATCAACATTTTTTAGAAAACTATTTCAAATACAATGCTAAACTTATTTTTGGGCTTTCACTTAGCCGAAAATAAGAGACTTGTGCCTAGCCGACAAACTAACTTTAAGAGAGAAGGGAAAAGGGTTTTGGGCCTAGCCTAGTAAACTGATTTTCACAAAAGAAATTAAATAAAAAAATAGAAAAGGGATCCTATCTTTCCTAAAAGATTTTTAAAGAGATTTTTGAAGAATCTTGAACACTTTTAAAATAAACCCAAGTCTTTTCTTACAAATCCATGACTTTGTTTTAATACAAAATGTGTCGAGCTATTTTCTTGAACCAATTTTTAAAAAGTAGACTTATACTGTTTAGGACCATATAAAGTGGAGCTCTATTCAAAAGATCATTTTTTTGTTCTTGAAAAGTATCAAGCGTCAAATTGGAGGGGCACGATTGACATCTGGTGCCTTACCCAACCGAGCACCCATATCGTACATCAACCAGCATGATACATGAGGATCGGAAGGGCCGCCTAGACCAAATTAGAGATACTTTGAAACAACTCACCAATAGATAACTCAAAATTACATAACTGAATGTATCCATGAAAATACGGTTGACTAGCCACCATGATCAACTGTACAACCAAAATTTATACCGACAAGCCAAACAAAATATCTTTACATAGGACATTTGTCTATAATCCTCCAAGAGTACTTAAATGTCATAAAGGTTGGGATAGGGCCCCGGCATACCTCTCAATTCATATACATAAGTATGCTAACCTAAAAAGGAAATTCCGGAGGAAGTGGAGTGCACCAACATCTTCTGTTGAGCTGATAACCTACTGGGAGGACCGTCAACCTATCTATCGAGACATGCGGGCATGAAACGCAACATTCCCAGGCAAAGAGATGTCATTACCAATAAAGTTCGAAATATGTAAGGGAGGTAAATATGTATATAATAATGTAATAAAAGTGAAGAGTACACAATGTCAACCTGGGATTTAGAACTGGCATTGAGGGTGCACAACTGACATAACCATGATCATATGCATGAAAGTTAAATCAAGTCACTATATGGGGGCATATAATATATTATCAAGTCCCTCTATTGGGGTAAGCTCATCATAAACTGCCTAGTCATATAGGAGGCGGTAATATCTGTCCAACTAATAAGTGGGAACTACCCAACTGGTGGTATGCAGTTATAAGTGTCTGTAGGGCCGACTATAAATATATATATATATATAAGTGCAATGCAGGACGGACCTTAGGGGTTACTTTGAACATAGTCTGAGTGACCTATGGACGTTATCCTCTGACTATCATTAATGTCGTTACATTTAACAACATAACTCTCACTATCTTTAATTGTTAAGTGGATAATTCTAACTCACACTTTCCTTTTTACCCTTGTATTTGCATGAACTTCCCGCAGGAGCCCTACTGGGCCTATTAGTCCTTCGGTGTTTCAATTGGGAAGAAGAACTAACATCCTCCTTAGATTGAGTCAGCATATGAATCATGGCCCACCTCTCGTACAGATGAACAGAGAGAGAAGGTGGGCCACCTTTGAAGGCCCAGCAATGGGAAAATTGCAAAATTTATGTTGATGGACTTAGTACATCCATCAGCTCACTTTTTTTTTCTTTTATGTTAATTATTTGTACCTTGAAAAGACACGCATGTGTACTATTACAATCCTTAGAATTTCAGTTGAAATCTGAATGCGGATATTGATAGAACGAATAGGAATTCGTTTTCAAATGAACGACCCAATAAAAGATAAATGAAAGGTAAATGGTCTATAGGAAAACTATTTTGTTAAAAATGAATTAGTTGTTATATTTTGAAAATATCACAAGAATGCCTTGATCAACATTTTTTAGAAAACTGTTTCAAATACAATGCGAAACTTATTTTTGGGCTTTCACTTAGCCGAAAATAAGAGACTTGTGCCTAGCCCACAAACTAACTTTAAGAGAGAAGGGAAAGGGTAGCCTAGTAAACTGATTTTCACAAAAGAAATTAAATAAAAAAATAGAAAAGGGATCCTATCTTTCCTAAAATATTTTTAAAGAGATTTTTGAAGAATCTTGAACACTTTTAAAATAAACCCAAGTCTTTTCTTACAAATCCATGACTATGTTTTAATTCAAAACGTGTCGAGCTATTTTCTTGAACCAATTTTTAAAAAGTAGACTTATACTATTTTGGACCATATAAAGTGGAGATCTATTCAAAAGATAATTTTTTATTTTTTTGGTCTTGAAAAGTGTCACGCACCAAATCGGAGTGGCACGATTGGCATCTGGTGCCTTGCCCAATCGAGCACCCATAACGTACATTACCTAGCATGATACATGGGGATCGGAAGGGCCACCAATACCAAATTAGAGATACTTGGAAACAACTCACCAATCGATAACTCAAAATTACATAAGTGAATGTATCCATGAAAATACGGTTGACTAGCCACCATGATCAACTGTACAACCAAAATTAGATCGACAAGCCAAACAAAATATCTTTACTAAATGTCATAAAGGTTGGGATAGGGCCCCGGCATACCTCTCAATTCATATACATAAGTATGCTAACCTAAAAAGGCAATTCCGGAGGAAGTGGAGTGCACGAACATCTTCTGTTGAGCTGATAACCTACTGGGAGGACCGTCAACCTATCTATCGAGACATGCGGGCATGAAACGCAACATTCCCAGGCAAAGAGATGTCATTACCAATAAAGTTCGAAATATGTAAGGGAGGTAAATATGTATATAATAATGTAATAAAAGTGAAGAGTACACAATGTCAACCTGGGATTTAGAACTGGCATTGAGGGTGCACAACTGACATAACCATGATCATATGCATGAAAGTTAAATCAAGTCACTATATGGGGGCATATAATATAGTATCAAGTCCCTCTATTGGGGTAAGCTCATCATAAACTGCCTAGTCATATAGGAGGCGGTAATATCTGTCCAACTAACAAGTGGGAACTACCCAACTGGTTGTATGCAGTTATAAGTGTCTGTAGGGCCGACTATATATATATATATATATATATATATATATATAAGTGCAATGCAGGACGGACCTTAGGGGATACTTTGAACATAGTCGAAGTGACCTATGGTCGTTTTCCTCTGACTATCGTTAATGTCGCTACATTCACCAACATACATTTCATACCTCTCACTATCGTTAATTTTTAAGTGGATACATTCTAACTCACACTTTCCTTTTCCCCCTTGTATTTGCATGAACTTCCCGCATGAGCCCTACTGGGCCTATTAGTCCTTTGGTGTTTCAATTGGGAAGATGCACTAACATCCTCCTTAGATTGAGTCAGCCCATGAATCTTGGCCCACCTCTCCTACAGACGAACAGAGAGAGAAGGTGGGCCACCTTTGAAGGCCCAGCAATGGTTAAAATTGCAAAATTTATGTTGATGGACTTAGTACATCCATCAGCTCACTTTTTTTTTCTTTTATGTTAATTATTTGTACCTTGAAAAGACACGCATATGTACTATTACAATCCTTAGAATTTCAGTTGTAATCTGAATGCGGATATTGATAGAACGAATAGGAATTCACTTTCAAATGAACGACCCGATAAAAGATAAAATAAAGGTAAATGGTCTATAGTAAAACTATTTTGTTAAAAATGAATAAGTTGTTATATTTTGGAAATATCACAAGAAGACTTGATCAACATTTTTTTGAAATCTGTTTCAAATACAATGCTAAACTTATTTTTGGGCTTTCACTTAGCCAAAAATAAGAGACTTGTACCTAGCCCACAAACTAACTTTAAGAGAGAAGGTAAAGGGTTTTTGGGCCTAGCCTTGTAAACTGATTTTCACAAAAGAAATTAAATAAAAAAATAGAAAAGGGATCCTATCTTTCCTAAATGATTTTTAAAGAGATTTTTGAAGAATCTTGAACACTTTTAAAATAAACCCAAGTCTTTTCTTACAAATCCATGGCTAACTTTAAATTAAAAATGCGTCTAGCTATTTTCTAGAACCAATTTTTAAAACGTAGACTTATATTATTTTGGACCATATAAAGTGGAGCTCTATTCAAAAGATCATTTGTTTTGTTCTTGAAAAGTATCACGCGTCAAATTGGAGGGGCACGATTGACATCTGGTGCCTTACCCAACTGAGCACCCATATCGGACATCAACCAGCATGATGCATGAGGATCGGAAGGGCCGCCAATACCAAACTAGAGATACTTGGAAACAACTCACCAATAGATAACTCAAAATTACATAAGTGAATGTATCCATGAAAATAAGGTTGACTAGCCATCATTATCAACTGTACAACCAAAATTTAGACCGACAAGCCAAACAAAATATCTTTACATAAGACATTTGTCTATAATACTCCAAGAGTACTTAAATGTCACAAAGGTTGGGACAGGGCCCCGACATACCTATCAATTCATATACATAAGTATGTTAACCTAAAAAGGCAATTCCGGAGCAAGTGGAGTGCACCAACTTCTGTTGAGTTGATAGCCTACTGGGAGGACCGTCAACCTATCTATCGAGACTTGCAGGCATGAACCGCAATATTCCCAGGCAAAGAGATGTTAGTACAAATATAGTTCGAAATATGTAAGGCAGGTAACTATGTATATAATAATGTAAAAAAAGTGAAGAGTACACAATGTCAACTTGGGATTTAGAACTGGCATTGAGGGTGCACAACTGACATAACCATGATCATATGCATGAAAGTAAAATCAAGTCACTTTATGGGGGCTTATAATATAGTATCAAGTCCCTCTATTGGGGTAAGCTCATCATAAACTGCCTAGTCATATAGGAGGCGGTAATATCTCCCCAACTAATAACTGGCAACTTTCCAACCGGTGGTATGCACATATAAGTGTTAGTCTGGCCTACTATATATATATATATATTTATATATATAAGTGGAATGCAAGACGGACCTTAGGGGTTACTTTGAACATAGTCTGAGTGACCTATGGTCGTTATCCTCTGACTATCGTTAATGTCGCTACATTTAACAACATACCTTTCATACCTCTCACTATTGTTAATTGTTAAGTGGATACATTCTAACTCACACTTTCCTTTTTCCCCTTGTATTTGCATGAACTTCCTGCAGGAGCCCTACTGGGCCTATTAGTCCTTCGGTGTTTAAATTGGGAAGATGGACTAACATCGTCCTTAGATTGAGTCAGCCCATGAATCTTGGCCCACCGCTCGTACAGACGAACAGAGAGAGAAGGTGGGCCACCTTTGAAGGCTCAGCAATGGTTAAAAGTGCAAAATTTATGTTGATGGACTTAGTACATCCATCAGCTAACTTTTTTTTTCATTTATGTTAATTATTTCTATCTTGAAAAGACACGCATATGTACTATTAAAATCCTTAGAATTTCACTTGCAATCTGAATGCGGATATTGATAGAACGAATAGGAATTTGTTTTCAAGTGAATGACCCGAAAAAAGATAAAAGAAAGGTAAATGGTCTATAAGAAAACCATTTTGTTAAAAATGAATAAGTTGTTATATTTTGGAAATATCACAAGAAGGCCTTGATCAACATTTTTTAGAAAACTATTTCAAATACAATGCTAAACTTATTTTTGGGCTTTCACTTAGCCAAAAATAAGAGACTTGTGCCTAGCCCACAAATTAACTTTAAGAGAGAAGGGAAAGGGTTTTGGGCCTAGCCTAGTAAACTAATTTTCACCAAAGAAATTAAATAAAAAAATAGAAAAGGGATCCTATCTTTCCAAAAAGATATTAAAGAGATTTTTGAAGAATCTTGAACACTTTTAAAATAAACCCAAGTCTTTTCTTACAAATCCATTACTAAGTTTTAATTCAAAATGTGTCGAGCTATTTTCTTGAACCTATTTTTAAAAAGTAGACTTGTACTATTTTGGTCCATATAAAGTGGAGCTCTATTCAAATGATAATTTTTTATTTGTTTTGGTCTTGATCAGTGTCACGCACCAAATCGGAGTGGCACGATTGGCATCTGGTGCCTTGCCCATCCGAGGACCCATAACGTACATCACCAAGCATGATACATGAGGATCAGAAGGGTCGCCAATACCAAATTATAGATACTTGGAAATAACTCATCAATAGATAACTGAAAATTACACAAGTGAATGTATCCATGAAAATACAGTTGACTAGCCACCATGATCAACTGTAGAACCAAAATTTAGACCGACAAGCCAAACAAAATATCTTTACATAGGACATTTTTCTATAATCCTCCAAGAGCACTTAAATGTCATAAAGGTTGGGACAGGGCCCCGACATACCTATCAATTCATATACTATCTATGCTAACCAAAAAATGCAATTCCGGAGCAAGTGGAGTGCACCAACAACTTTTGTTGAGCTGATAGCGTACCGGGAGGACCGTCAACCTATCTATCGAGACTTGCGGGCATGAAACGCTACATTCCCAGGAAAAGGGATGTCATTACAAATAAAGTTCGGAATATGTAAGGTATGTAAATATGTATATAATAATGTAATAAAAGTGAAGAGTACACAATGTCAACCTGGATTTAGAACTGGCAATGAGGGTGCACAACTGAGATAACCATGATCATATGCATGAAAGTAAAATCAAGTCACTCTATGAGAGTATATAATATAGTATCAAGTCCCTCTATTGGGGTAAGCTCATCATAAATTGCCAAGTCATATAGGAGGCGGTAATATTTGCCCAACTAATAAGTGGAAACTGCCCAACCGGTGGTATGCACATTTAAGTGTATGTCTGGCTGACTATATATATATATATAAGTGCAATGCAAGACGGACCTTAGGGGATGCTTTGAACATAGTCGGAGTGACCTATGGTCGTTTTCCTCTGACTATCGTTAATGTCGCTACATTCACCAACATACGTTTCATACCTCTCACTATCGTTAATTGTTAAGGGGATACATTCTAACTCACACTTTCCTTTTTCCCCTTGTATTTTCTTGAACTTCCCGCATGAGCCCTACTGGGCCTATTAGACCTTCGGTGTTTTAATTGGAAAGATGGACTAACATCCTCCTTAGATTGAGTCAGCCCATGAATCTTGGCCCACCTCTCGTACAGAAGAACAGAGAGCGAAGGTGGGCCACCTTTAAAGGCCAAACAATTGTTAAAATTGCAAAATTTATGTTGATGGACTTAGTACATCCATCAACTCACTTTTTTTCTTTTTTATGTTAATTATTTGTATCTTGAAAAGACACGCATATGTACTATTACAATCCTTAGAATTTCAGTTGAAATCTGAATGCGGATATTGATAGAACGAATAGGAATTCGTTTTCAAATGAACGACCCGATAAAAGATAAAAGAAAGGTAAATGGTCTATAGGAAAACTATTTTGTTAAAAATGAATTAGTTGTTATATTTTGAAAATATCACAAGAAGGCCTTGATCAACATTTTTTAGAAAACGGTTTCAAATACAATGCTAAACTTATTTTTGGGCTTTCACTTAGCCGAAAATAAGAGACTTGTGCCTAGCCCACAAACTAACTTTAAGAGAGAAGGGAAAGGATTTTGGGCCTAGCCTAGTAAACTGATTTTCACAAAGGAAATTAAATAAAAAAATAGAAAAGGGATCCTATCTTTCCCTAAAAGATTTTTAAAGAGATTTTTGAAGAATCTTGAACACTTTTAAAATAAACCCAACTCTTTTCTTACAAATCCATGACTATATTTTAATTCAAAACGTGTCGAGCTATTTTCTTGAACCAATTTTTAAAAAGTAGACTTATACTATTTTGGACCATATAAAGTGGAGCTCTATTCAAAAGATAATTTTTTATTTTTTGTGGTCTTGAAAAGTGTCACGCACCAAATCGGAGTGGCACGATTGGCATCTGGTGCCTTGCCCAACCGAGCACTCATAACGTACATCACCCAGCATGATACATGGGGATCGGAAGGGCCACCAATACCAAATTAGAGATACTTGGAAACAACTCACCAATAGATAACTCAAAATTACATAAGTGAATGTATCCATGAAAATACGGTTGACTAGCCACCATGATCAACTGTACAACCAAAATTAGATCGACAAGCCAAACAAAATATCTTTACTAAATGTCACAAAGGTTGGGACAGGGCCCCGACATACCTATCAATTCATATACATAAGTATGTTAACCTAAAAAGGCAATTCCGGAGCAAGTGGAGTGCACCAACAACTTCTGTTGAGCTGATAGCCTACTGGGAGGACCGTCAACCTATCTATCGAGACATGCGGGCATGAACCGCAATATTCCCAGGCAAAGAGATGTTAGTACAAATATAGTTCGAAATATGTAAGGCAGGTAACTATGTATATAATAATGTAAAAAAAGTGAAGAGTACACAATGTCAACCTGTGATTTAGAACTGGCATTGAGGGTGCACAACTGACATAACCATGATCATATGCATGAAAGTAAAATCAAGTCACTCTATGGGGGCTTATAATATAGTATCAAGTCCCTCTATTGGGGTAAGCTCATCATAAACTGCCTAGTCATATAGGAGGCGGTAATATCTGCCCAACGAATAAGTGGCAACTGCCCAACCGGTAGTATGCACATATAAGTGTTTGTCTGGCCGACTATAAAGGGACTTGATACTATATTATAGTAGGAGTGACCTATGGTCGTTATCCTATGACTATCATTAATGTCGCTACATTTACCAACATACCTTTCATACGTCTCACTATCGATAATTGTTAAGTGGATACATTCTAACTCACACTTTCCTTTTTCCCCTTCTATTTGCATGAATTTCCCGCAGGAGCCCTACTGGGCCTATTAGTCCTTCGGTGTTTCAATTGGGAAGTTGGACTAACATCCCTTAGATTGAGTCAACCCATTAATCTTGGCCCACCTCTCGTACAGACGAACAGAGAGAGAAGGTGGGCCACCTTTGAAGGCCCAGCATTGGTTAAAATTGCAAAATTTATGTTGATGGACATAGTACATCCATCAGCTTACTTTTTTTTTCTTTTATGTTAATTATTTGTACCTTGAAAAGACACGCATATGTACTATTACAATCCTTAGAATTTCAGTTGAAATCTGAATGCGGATATTGATAGAACGAATAGGAATTCGTTTTCAAATGAACGACCCGATAAAAGATAAAAGAAAGGTAAATGGTCTATAGGAAAACTATATTGTTAAAAATGAATAAGTTGTTATATTTTGGAAATATCACAAGAAGACCTTGATTAACATTTTTTAGAAAACTGTTTCAAATACAATGCTAAACTTATTTTTGGGCTTTCAGTTAGCCGAAAATAAAGACACTTGTGCCTAGCCCACAAACTAACTTTAAGAGAGAAGGGAAAGGGTTTTGGACCAAGCCTAGTAAACTGATTTTCACAAAAGAAATTAAATTAAAAAATATAAAAGGGATCCTATCTTTCCTAAAAGATTTTTAAAGAGATTTTTGAAGAATCTTGAACACTTTTAAAATAAACCCATGTCTTTTCTTACAAATCCATGACTATGTTTTAATTCAAAATGTGTCGAGCTATTTTCTTGAACCAATTTTTAAAAAGTAGACTTATACTATTTTTGGACCATATAAAGTGGAGCTCTATTCAAAAGATAATTTTTTATTTTTTTTGGTCTTGAAAAGTGTCACGCACCAAATCGGAGTGGCACGATTGGCATCTGGTGCCTTGCCCAACCGAGCACTCATAACGTACATCACCCAGCATGATATATGGGGATCGGAAGGGCCACCAATACCAAATTAGAGATACTTGGAAACAACTCACCAATAGATAACTCAAAATTACATAAGTGAATGTATCCATGAAAATACGGTTGACTAGCCACCATGATCAACTGTACAACCAAAATTAGATCGACAAGCCAAACAAAATATCTTTACTAAATGTCATAAAGGTTGGGATAGGGCCCCGGCATACCTACCAATTCATATACATAAGTATGCTAACCTAAAAAGGCAATTCCGGAGGAAGTGGAGTGCACCAACAACTTCTGTTGAGCTGATAACCAACTGGGAGGACCGTCAACCTATCTATCGAGACATGCGGGCATGAAACGTAACATTCCCAGGGAAAGAGATGTCATTACAAATAAAGTTCGGAATATGTAAGGGAGGTAAATATGTATATAATAATGTAATAAAAGTGAAGAGTACACAATGTCAACCTGTGATTTAGAACTGGCATTGAGGGTGCACAACTGACATAACCATGATCATATGCATGAAAGTAAAATCAAGTCACTCTATGGGGGCATATAATATAGTATCAAGTCCCTCTATTGGGGTAAGCTCATCATAAACTGCCTAGTCATATAGGAGGCGGTAATATCTGCCCAACTAATAAGTGGTAACTACCCAACCGGTGGTATGCACATTTAAGTGTATGTCTGGCTGACTATATATATATATAAGTGCAATGCAAGACGGACCTTAGGGGATGCTTTGAACATAGTCGGAGTGACCTATGGTCGTTTTCCTCTGACTATCGTTAATGTCGCTACATTCACCAACATACGTTTCATACCTATCACTATCGTTAATTGTTAAGGGGATACATTCTAACTCACACTTTCCTTTTTCCGCTTGTATTTTCTTGAACTTCCCGCATGAGCCCTACTGGGCCTATTAGACCTTCGGTGTTTTAATTGGAAAGATGGACTAACATCCTCCTTAGATTGAGTCAGCCCATGAATCTTGGCCCACCTCTCGTACAGATGAACAGAGAGCGAAGGTGGGCCACCTTTAAAGGCCAAACAATTGTTAAAATTGCAAAATTTATGTTGATGGACTTAGTACATCCATCAACTCACTTTTTTTTCTTTTTATGTTAATTATTTATATCTTGAAAAGACACGCATATGTACTATTACAATCCTTAGAATTTCAGTTGAAATCTGAATGCGGATATTGATAGAACGAATAGGAATTCGTTTTCAAATGAACGACCCGATAAAAGATAAAAGAAAGGTAAATGGTCTATAGGAAAACTATTTTGTTAAAAATGAATTAGTTGTTATATTTTGAAAATATCACAAGAAGGCCTTGATCAACATTTTTTAGAAAACGGTTTCAAATACAATGCTAAACTTATTTTTGGGCTTTCACTTAGCCGAAAATAAGAGACTTGTGCCTAGCCCACAAACTAACTTTAAGAGAGAAGGGAAAGGATTTTGGGACTAGCCTAGTAAACTGATTTTCACAAAAGAAATTAAATAAAAAAATAGAAAAGGGATCCTATCTTTCCTAAAAGATTTTTAAAGAGATTTTTGAAGAATCTTGAACACTTTTAACATAAACCCAAGTCTTTTCTTACAAATCCATGACTATGTTTTAATTCAAAACGTGTCGAGCTATTTTCTTGAACCTATTTTTAAAAAGTAGACTTATACTATTTTGGACCATATAAAGTGGAGCTCTATTCAAAAGATAATTTTTTATTTTTTTTGGTCTTGAAAAGTGTCACGCACCAAATCGGAGTGGCACGATTGGCATCTGGTGCCTTGCCCAACCGAGCACTCATAACCTACATCACCCAGCATGATACATGGGGATCGGAAGGGCCACCAATACCAAATTAGAGATACTTGGAAACAACTCACCAATAGATAACTCAAAATTACATAAGTGAATGTATCCATGAAAATACGGTTGACTAGCCACCATGATCAACTGTACAACCAAAATTAGATCGACAAGCCAAACAAAATATCTTTACTAAATGTCATAAAGGTTGGGATAGGGCCCCGGCATACCTACCAATTCATATACATATGTATGCTAACCTAAAAAGGCAATTCCGGAGGAAGTGGAGTGCACCAACAACTTCTGTCGAGCTGATAACCAACTGGGAGGACCGTCAACCTATCTATCGAGACATGCGGGCATGAAACGTAACATTCCCAGGCAAAGAGATGTCATTACAAATAAAGTTCGGAATATGTAAGGGAGGTAAATATGTATATAATAATGTAATAAAAGTGAAGAGTACACAATGTCAACCTGTGATTTAGAACTGGCATTGAGGGTGCACAACTGACATAACCATGATCATATGCATGAAAGTAAAATCAAGTCACTCTATGGGGGCATATAATATAGTATCAAGTCCCTCTATTGGGGTAAGCTCATCATAAACTGCCTAGTCATATAGGGAGGCGGTAATATCGCCCAACTAATAAGTGGTAACTGCCCAACCGGTAGTATGCACATATAAGTGTCTGTCTGGCCGACTATATATATATATAAGTGCAATGCAAGATGGACCTTAGGGGATACATTGAACATAGTTGGAGTGACCTATAGTCGTTTTCCTCTGACTATCGTTAATGTCTCTACATTCACCAACATACATTTCATACCTCTCACTATCTTTAATTGTTTAGTGGATATATTCTAACTCACACTTTCCTTTTTCCCCTTGTATTTGCATGAACTTCCCGCATGAGCCCTACTGGGACTATTAGTCCTTCGGTGTTTCAATTGGGAAGATGGACTACCATCCTCCTTAGATTGAGTCAGCCCATGAATCTTGGCCCACCTCTCGTACAGATGAACAGAGAGAGAAGGTGGGCCACCTTTGAAGGCCCAGCAATGGTTAAAATTGCAAAATTTATGTTGATGGACTTAGTACATCCATCAGCTCACTTTTTTTTTCTTTTATGTTAATTATTTGTACCTTGAAAAGACACGTATATGTACTATTACAATCCTTAGAATTTCTGTTGAAATCTGAATGCGGATATTGATAGAACGAATAGGAATTCGTTTTCAAATGAACGACCCGATAAAAGATAAAAGAAAGGTAAATGGTTTATAGTAAAACTATTTTGTTAAAAATGAATAAGTTGTTATATTTTGGAAATATCACAAGAAGACTAGATCAACATTTTTCAGAAAACTGTTTCAAATACAATGCTAAACTTATTTTTGGGCTTTCACTTAGCCAAAAATAAGAGACTTGTGCCTAGCCCACAAACTAACTTTAAGAGAGAAGGGAAAGAGTTTTTGGGCCTAGCTTTGTAAACTGATTTTCACAAAAGAAATTAAATAAAAAAATAGAAAAGGGATCCTATCTTTCCTAAAAGATTTTTAAAGAGATTTTTGAAGAATCTTGAACACTTTTAAAATAAACCCAAGTCTTTTCTTACAAATCCATGACTATGTTTTAATTCAAAATGTGTCGAGCTATTTTCTTGAACCAATTTTTAAAAAGTAGACTTATACTATTTTGGACCATATGAAGTGGAGCTCTATTCAAAAGATAATTTTTTATTTTTTTTGGTCTTGAAAAGTGTCACGCACCAAATCGGAGTGGCACGATTGGCATCTGGTGCCTTGCCCAACCGAGCACTCATAATGTACATCACCCAGCATGATACATGGGGATCGGAAGGGCCACCAATACCAAATTAGAGATACTTGGAAACAACTCACCAATAGATAACTCAAAATTACATAAGTGAATGTATCCATGAAAATACGGTTGACTAGCCACCATGATCAACTGTACAACCAAAATTAGATCGACAAGCCAAACAAAATATCTTTACTAAATGTCATAAAGGTTGGGATAGGGCCCCGACATACCTACCAATTCATATACATAAGTATGCTAACCTAAAAAGGCAATTCCGGAGGAAGTGGAGTGCACCAACAACTTCTGTTGAGCTGATAACCAACTGGGAGGTCCGTCAACCTATCTATCGAGACATGCGGGCATGAAACGTAACATTCCCAGGCAAAGAGATGTCATTACAAATAAAGTTCGGAATATGTAAGGGAGGTAAATATGTATATAATAATGTAATAAAAGTGAAGAGTACACAATGTCAACCTGTGATTTAGAACTGGCATTGAGGGTGCACAACTGACATAACCATGATCATATGCATGAAAGTAAAATCAAGTCACTCTATGGGGGCATATAATATAGTATCAAGTCCCTCTATTGGGGTAAGCTCATCATAAACTGCCTAGTCATATAGGAGGCGGTAATATCTGCCCAACTAATAAGTGGTAACTGCCCAACCGGTAGTATGCACATATAAGTGTCTGTCTGGCCGACTATATATATATATAAGTGCAATGCAAGACGGACCTTAGGGGATGCTTTGAACATAGTCGGAGTGACCTATGGTCGTTTTCCTCTGACTATCGTTAATGTCGCTTCATTCACCAACATACGTTTCATACCTCTCACTATCGTTAATTGTTAAGGGGATACATTCTAACTCACACTTTCCTTTTTCCCCTTGTATTTGCATGAACTTCCCGCATGAGCCCTACTGGGACTATTAGTCCTTCGGTGTTTCTATTGGGAAGATGGACTACCATCCTCCTTAGATTGAGTCAGCCCATGAATCTTGGCCCACCTCTCGTACAGATGAACAGAGAGAGAAGGTGGGCCACGTTTGAAGGCCCAACAATGGTTAAAATTGCAAAATTTATGTTGATGGACTTAGTACATCCATCAGCTCACTTTTTTTTTCTTTTATGTTAATTATTTGTACCTTGAAAAGACACGCATATGTACTATTACAATCCTTAGAATTTCCGTTGAAATCTGAATGCGGATATTGATAGAACGAATAGGAATTCATTTTCAAATGAACGACCCGATAAAAGATAAAAGAAAGGTAAATGGTCTATAGTAAAACTATTTTGTTAAAAATGAATAAGTTGTTATATTTTGGAAATATCACAAGAAGACTAGATCAACATTTTTCAGAAAATTGTTTCAAATACAATGCTAAACTTATTTTTGGGCTTTCACTTAGCCAAAAATAAGAGACTTGTGCCTAGCCCACAAACTAACTTTAAGAGAGAAGGGAAAGGGTTTTTGGGCCTAGCCTTGTAAACTGATTTTCACAAAAGAAATTAAATAAAAAAATAGAAAAGGGATCCTATCTTTCCTAAAAGATTTTTAAAGAGATTTTTGAAGAATCTTGAACACTTTTAAAATAAACCCAAGTCTTTTCTTACAAATCCATGGCTAACTTTAAATTAAAAATGCGTCGAGCTATTTTCTAGAACCAATTTTTAAAACGTAGACTTATACTATTTTGGACCATATAAAGTGGAGCTCTATTCAAAAGATCATTTGTTTTGTTCTTGAAAAGTATCACGCGTCAAATTGGAGGGGCACGATTGACATCTGGTGCCTTACCCAACCGAGCACCCATATCGGACATCAACCAGCATGATGCATGAGGATCGGAAGGGCCGCCAATACCAAACTAGAGATACTTGGAAACAACTCACCAATAGATAACTCAAAATTACATAAGTGAATGTATCCATGAAAATACGGTTGACTAGCCATCATTATCAACTGTACAACCAAAATTTAGACCGACAAGCCAAACAAAATATCTTTACATAAGACATTTGTCTATAATACTCCAAGAGTACTTAAATGTCACAAAGGTTGGGACAGGGCCCCGACATACCTATCAATTCATATACATATGTATGTTAACCTAAAAAGGCAATTCCGGAGCAAGTGGAGTGCACCAACAACTTCTGTTGAGCTGATAGCCTACTGGGAGGACCGTCAACCTATCTATCGAGACTTGCAGGCATGAACCGCAATATTCCCAGGCAAAGAGATGTTAGTACAAATAGAGTTCGAAATATGTAAGGCAGGTAACTATGTATATAATAATGTAAAAAAAGTGAAGAGTACACAATGTCAACTTGGGATTTAGAACTGGCATTGAGGGTGCACAACTGACATAACCATGATCATATGCATGAAAGTAAAATCAAGTCCCTCTATGGGGGCTTATAATATAGTATCAAGTCCCTCTATTGGGGTAAGCTCATCATAAACTGCCTAGTCATATAGGAGCCGGTAATATCTGCCCAACTAATAAGTGGCAACTGCCCAACCGGTGGTATGCACATATAAGTGTTTTTCTGGCCGACTATATATATATATATAAATATATAAATAAGTGGAATGCAAGACGGACCTTAGGGGTTACTTTGAACATAGTCGGAGTGACCTATGGTCGTTATCCTATGACTATCGTTAATGTCGCTACATTTACCAACATACCTTTCATACCTCTCACTATCGTTAATTGTTAAGTGGATACATTCTAACTCACACTTTCCTTTTTCCCCTTGTATTTGCATGAACTTCCCGCATGAGCCCTACTGGGACTATTAGTCCTTCGGTGTTTCAATTGGGAAGATGGACTACCATCCTCCTTAGAATGAGTCAGCCCATGAATCTTGGCCCACCTCTCGTACAGATGAACAGAGAGAGAAGGTGGGCCACCTTTGAAGGCCCAGCAATGGTTAAAATTGCAAAATTTATGTTGATGGACTTAGTACATCCATCAGCTCACTTTTTTTTCCTTTATGTTAATTATTTGTATCTTAAAATGACACGCATATGTACTATTACAATCCTTAGAATTTCAGTTAAAATTTGAATGCGGATATTGATAAAACGAATAGGAATTCATTTTCAAATGAATGACCCGATAAAAGATAAAAGAAAGGTAAATGGTCTATAGTAAAACTATATTGTTAAAAATGAATAAGTTGTTATATTTTGGAAATATCACAAGAAGGCCTTGATCAACATTTTAAAAAAACTGTTTCAAATACAATGCTAAACTTATTTTTGGCCTTCACTTAGCCAAAAATAAGGGACTTGTGCCTAGCCCACAAACTAACTTTAAGAGAGAAGGGAAAGGGTTTTTGGGCCTAGCCTTGTAAACTGATTTTCACAAAAGAAATTAAATAAAAAAATAGAAAAGGGATCCTATCTTTCCTAAAAGATTTTTAAAGAGATTTTTGAAGAATCTTGAACACTTTTAAAATAAACCCAAGTCTTTTCTTACAAATCCATGGCTAAGTTTAAATTCAAAATGCGTCGAGCTATTTTCTAGAACCAATTTTTAAAAAGTAGACTTATACTATTTTGGACCATATAAAGTGGAGCTCTATTCAAAAGATCATTTGTTTTGTTCTTGAAAAGTATCACGCGTCAAATTGGAGGGGCACGATTGACATCTGGTGCCTTACCCAACCGAGCACCCATATCGTACATCAACCAGCATGATACATGAGGATCGGAAGGGCCGCCAATACCAAACTAGAGATACTTGGAAACAACTCATCAATAGATAACTCAAAATTACATAAGTGAATGTATCCATGAAAATACGGTTGACTAGCCATCATTATCAACTGTACAACCAAAATTTAGACCGACAACCCAAACAAAATATCTTTACATAGGACATTTGTCTATAATACTCCAAGAGTACTTAAATGTCACAAAGGTTGGGACAGGGCCCCGACATACCTATCAATTCATATACATAAGTATGCTAACCTAAAAAGGCAATTCCGGAGCAAGTGGAGTGCACCAACAACTTCTGTTGAGTTGATAGCCGACTGGGAGGACCGTCAACTTATCTATCGAGACTTGCAGGCATGAACCGCAATATTCCCAGGTAAAGAGATGTTAGTACAAATATAGTTCGAAATATGTAAGGCAGGTAAATATGTATATAATAATGTAAAAAAGTGAAGAGTACACAATGTCAACTTGGGATTTAGAACTGGCATTGAGGGTGCACAACTGACATAACCATGATCATATGCATGAAAGTAAAATCAAGTCACTCTATGGGGGCTTATAATATAGTATCAAGTCCCTCTATTGGGGTAAGCTCATCATAAACTGCCTAGTAATATAGGAGGCGGTAATATCTGCCCAACTAATAAGTGGCAACTACCCAACCAGTGGTATGCACATATAAGTGTTTGTCTGGCCGACTATATAAAAGATAAAAGAACGGTAAATGGTCTATAGTAAAACTATTTTGTTGAAAATGAATTAGTTGTTATATTTTGGAAATATCACAAGAAGGCCTTGATCAACATTTTTTAGAAAACTGTTTCAAATACAACGCTAAACTTATTTTTGGGCTTTCACTTAGCCGAAAATAAGAGACTTGTGCCTAGCCCACAAACTAACATTAAGAGAGAAGGGAAAGGGTTTTGGGCCTAGCCTAGTAAACTGATTTTCACAAAAGAAATTAAATTAAAAAAATAGAAAACGGATCCTATCTTTCCTAAAAGATTTTTAAGATATTTTTGAAGAATCTTGAACACTTTTAAAATAAACCCAAGTCTTTTCTTACAAATCCATGGCTAATTTTAAATTCAAAATGTGTCGAGCTATTTTCAAGAACCAATTTTTAAAAAGTAGACTTATACTATTTTGGACCATATAAAGTGGAGCTCTATTCAACGATTATTTGTTTTGGTCTTGAAAAGTGTCACGCGCCAAATCGGAGGTGCACAATTGGCATCTGGTGCCTTGCCCAACCGAGCACCCATAACGTACATCACCCAGCATGATACAAGAGGATCGGAAGGGCCGCCAATACCAAAGTAGAGATACTTGGAAACAACTCACCAATAGATAACTCAAAATGACATAAGTGAATGTATCCATGAAAATACGGTTGACTAGCCACCGTGATCAACTGTACAACCAAAATTTAGACCGACACGCCAAACAAAATATCTTTACATAGGACATTTGTCTACAATCCTCCAAGAGTACTTAAATGTCATAAAGGTTAGAACAGGGCCCCGGCATACCTATCAATTCATATACATAAGTATGGTAACCTAAAAAGGCAATTCCGGAGCAAGTGGAGTGCACCAATAACTTCTGTTGAGCTGATAGCCTACTGGGAGGACCGTCAACCTATCTATCGAGACCTGCGGACATGAAACGCAACATTCCCAGGCAAAGAGATGTCATTACAAATAAAGTTCGGAATATGTAAGGCAGGTAAATATGTATATAATAATGTAATAAAAGTGAAGAGTACACAATGTCGACCTGGGATTTAGAACTGGCATTGAGGTTGCACAACTGACATAACCATGATCATATGCATGAAAGTAAAATCAAGTCACTATATGGGGGCATATAATATAGTATCAAGTCCCTCTATTGGGGTAAGCTCATCATAAACTGCCTAGTCATATAGGAGGCGGTAATATCTGCCCATCTAATAAGTGGTAACTGCCCAACCGGTGGTATGCACATAAAATTGTATGTCTGGACGACTATATATATATATATATATATAACTGCAATGCAAGACGGACCTTAGGGGATAGTTTGAACATAGTTCTAGTGACCTATGGTTGTTATCCTCTAACTATCGTTAATGTCGCTACATTCACCAACATACCTTTCATACCTCTCATTATCGTTAATTTTTAAGTGGATACATTCTAACTCACACTTTCCTTTTCCCCTTGTATTTGCATGAACTTCCTGCATGAGCCCTACTGGGCCTATTAGTCCTTCGGTGTTTCAATTGGGAAGATAGACTAACATCCTCCTTAGATTGAGTCAGCCCATGAATCTTGGCCAACATCTCGTACAGACGAACAGAGAGAGAAGGTGGGCCACCTTTGAAAGGCCAGGAATGGTTAAAATTGTAAATTTTATGTTGATGGACTTAGTACATCCATCAGCTCACTTTTTTTTCTTTTATGTTAATTATTTGTATCTTGAAAAGTCACGCATATGTAAACTATTACAATCCTTACAATTTTAGTTGAAATCTGAATGCGGATATAGATATAACGAATCGGAATTCATTTTCAAATGAATGACCCGATAAAAGATAAAAGAAAGGTAAATGGTATATAGGAAAACTATTTTGTAAAAAATGAATAAGTTGTTATATTTTGGAAATATCACAAGAAGGCCATGATCAACATTTTTTAGAAAACTGTTTCAAATACAATGCTAAACTTATTTTTGGGCTTTCACTTAGCCGAAAATAAGAGACTTGTGCCTAGCCCACAAACTAACCTTAAGATAGAAGGGAAACTAACTTTACAAATCCATGGCTAATTTTAAATTCAAAATGTGTCGAGCTATTTTCAAGAACCAATTTTTAAAAAGTAGACTTATACTATTTTGGACCATATAAAGTGGAGCTCTATTCAAAGATTATTTGTTTTGGTCTTGAAAAGTGTCACGCGCCAAATCGGAGGTGCACAATTGGCATCTGGTGCCTTGCCCAACCGAGCACCCATAACGTACATCACCCAGCATGATACAAGAGGATCGGAAGGGCCGCTAATACCAAATTAGAGATACTTGGAAACAACTCACCAAGAGATAGCTCAAAATTACATAACTGAATGTATCCATGAAAATACGGTTGACTAGCCATCATGATCAACTGTACAACCAAAATTAGATCGACAAGCCAAAAAAAATATCTTTACATAGGACATTTGTCTATAATCCTCCAAGAGTACTTAAATGTCATAAATGTTGGGACAGGGGCCCGACATACCTATCAATTCATATACATAAGTATGCTAGCCTAAAAAGGCAATTCCAGAGCAAGTGGAGTGCACCAACAACTTCTGTTGTGCCGATAGCCTACTGGGAGGACCGTCAACCTATCTATCGAGACATGCTGGTATGATATGCAACATTCCCAGGCAAAGGGATGTCATTACATATAAAGTACCGAGTATGTAAGGAAGGTAAACATTTATATAATAATGTAATAAAAGTGAAGAGTACACAGTGTCAACCTGGGATTCAGAACTACCATTGAGGGTGGACAACTGACATAACCATGATCATATGCATGAAAGTAAAATCAAGTCAATCTATGGGGGCATATAATATAGTATCAAGTCCCTCTATTGGGGTAAGCTCATCATAAACTGCCGAGTCATATAGGAGGCGGTAATATCTGCCCAACTAATAAGTGGTAACTGCCCAACCGGTGGTATGCATATATAAGTGTCTGTCTGGCCGACTATATATATATATATAAGTGCAATGCAAGATGGACCTTAGGAGTTACTTTGAACATAGTCGGAGTGACCTATGGTCGTTATCCTCTGACTATCATTAATGTCGCTACATTTACCAACATACCTTTCATACCTCTCAGTATCGTTAATTGTTAAGTGGATACATTCTAACTCACACTTTCTTTTTCCCCCTTGTATTTGCATGAACTTCCCGTATGTGCCCTACTGGGCCTATTAGTCCTTCGGTGTTTCAATTGGGAAGTTGGACTAACATCCTCCTTAGATTGAGTCAGCCCATGAATCTTGTCCCACCTATCGTATAGATGAACAGATAGAGAAGGTGGGCCACCTTTGAAGGCCCAGGAATGGTTAAAATTGCAAAATTTATGTTGATGGTCTTAGTACATCCATCAGCTCACTTTATTTTCTTTTATGTTAATTATTTGTATCTTGAAAAGACACGCATATGTACTATTACAATCCTTAGAATTTTAGTTGAAATCTGAATGCGGATATTGATAGAATGAATAGGAATTCATTTTCAAATGAATGACCCGATAAAAGATAAAAGAAAGGTAAATGGTCTATAGGAAAACTATTTTGATAAAAATGAATAAGTTGTTATATTTTGGAAATATCACAAGAAGGCCTTGTTCAACATTTTTTAGAAAACTGTTTCAAATACAATGCTAAAATTATTTTTGGGCTTTCACTTAGCCGAAAATAAGAGACTTGTGCCTAGACCACAAACTATCTTTAAGAAAGAAGGGAAAGGGTTTTGGGCCTAGCCTAGTAAACTGATTTTCACAAAAGAAATTAAATAAAAAAATAAAAAAGGGATCCTATCTTTCCTAAAATATTTTTAAAGAGATTTTTGAAGAATCTTGAACACTTTTAAAATAAACCCAAGTGTTTTCTTACAAATCCATGGCTAAGTTTTAATTCAAAATGTGTCGAGCTATTTTCTTGAACCAATTTTTAAAAAGTAGACTTATACTATTTTGGACCATATAAAGTGGAGGTCTATTCAAAAGATTATTTGTTTTGGTCTTGAAAAGAATCACGCGTCAAATCGGAGGGGCACGATTGACATCTGGTGCCTTACCCAACCGAGCACCCATAACGTACATCAACCAGCATGATACATGAGGATCGGAAGGGCCGCCAATACCAAACTGGAGATACTTGGAAACAACTCACCAATAGATAACTCAAAATTACATAAGTAAATGTATCCATGAAAATACGGTTGATCAACTGTACAACCAAAATTTAGACCGACAAGATAAACAAAATATCATTACATAGGACATTTGTCTATAATCCTCCAAGAGTACTTAATTGTCATAAAGGTTGGGACAGGTCCCCGACATACCTATCATTTCATATACATAAGTATGCTAGCCTAAAAAGGCAATTCCAGAGCAAGTGAAGTGCACCAACAACTTCTGTTGAGCTGATAGCCTACCGGGAGGACCGTCAACCTATCTATCGAGACATGCGGGTATGAAACGCAACATTCCCAAGCAAAGGTATGTCATTACATATAAAATACCGAGTATGTAAGGAAGGTAAACATTTATATATTAATGTAATAAAAGTGAAGAGTACACAAAATCAACCTGGGATTCAGAACTACCATTGAGGGTGCACAACTGACATAACCATGATCTTATGCATGAAAGTAAAATCAAGTCACTCTATGGGGGCATATAATATAGTATCATGTCCCTCTATTGGGGTAAGCTCATCATAAACTGCCTAGTCATATAGGACGCGGTAATATCTGCCCAACTAATAAGTGGTAACTGCCCAACCGGTGGTATGCACATATAAGTGTCTGTCTGGCCGACTATATATATATATAAGTGCAATGCAAGACGGAACTTAGGAGTTACTCTGAACATAGTCGGATTGACGTACGGTAGTTATCCTCTGACTATCGTTAATGTCGCTACATTTACCAACATACCTCTCATACCTCTCAGTATCGTTAATTTTTAAGTGGATACATTCTAACTCACACTTTCCTTTATCCCATTGTATTTGCATGAACTTCCCGCATGTGCCCTACTGGGCCTATTAGTCCTTCGGTGTTTCAATTGGGAAGTTGGACTAACATCCTCCTTAGATTGAGTCAGCCCATGAATCTTGGCCCACCTCTCATACAGACGAACAGAGAGAGAAGGTGGGCCACCTTTGAACGCCCAGGAATGGTTAAAATTACAAAATCTATGTTGATGGTCTTAGTACATCCATCAGCTCACTTTTTTTTTCTTTTAGGTTAATTATTTGTATCTTGAAATGACACGCATATGTACTATTACAATCCTTAGAATTTTAGTTGAAATCTGAATGCGGATATTGATAGAACGAATAGGAATTCATTTTCAAATGAATGACCCGATAAAAGATAAAAGAAAGGTAAATGGTCTATAGGAAAACTATTTTGATAAAAATGAATAAGTTGTTTTATTTTGGAAATATCACAAGAAGGCCTTGTTCAACATTTTTTAGAAAACTATTTCAAATACAATGCTAAAATTATTTTTGGGCTTTCACTTAGCGGAAAATAAGAGACTTGTGCCTAGACCACAAACTAACTGTAAGAGAGAAGGGAAAGGGTTTTGGGCCTAGCCTAGTAAACTGATTTTCACAAAAGAAATTAAATAAAAAAATAGAAAAGGGATCCTATCTTTCCTAAAAGATTTTTAAAGAGATTTTTGAAGAATCTTGAACACTTTTAAAAAAACCCAAGTGTTTTCTTACAAATCCATGGCTAAGTTTTAATTCAAAATGTGTCGAGCTATTTTCTTGAACCAATTTTTAAAAAGTAGACTTATACTATTTTGGACCATATAAAGTGGAGGTCTATTCAAAAGATTATTTGTTTTGGTCTTGAAAAGTATCATGTGTCAAATCGGAGGGGCACGAATGACATCTGGTGCCTTACCCAACCGAGCACCCATAACGTACATCAACCAGCATGATACGTGAGGATCGGAAGGGCCGCCAATACCAAACTGGAGATACTTGGAAACAACTAACCAATAGATAACTCAAAATTACATAAGTGAATGTATCCATGAAAATACGGTTGATCAATTGTACAACCAAAATTTAGACCGACAAGCCAAACAAAATATCTTAACATAGGACATTTGTCTATAATAATCCAAGAGTACTTAATTGTCATAATGGTTGGGACAGGTCCCCGATATACCTATCAATTCATATAAATAAGTATGCTAGCCTAAAAAGGCAATTCCAGATCAAGTGGAGTGCACCAACAACTTATGTTGAGCTGATAGCCTACCGGGAGGACCGTCAACCTATCTATCGAGACATGCGGGTATGAAACGCAACATTCCCAGGAAAATGGATGTCATTACATATAAAGTACCGAGTATGTAAGGAAGGTAAACATTTATATAATAATGTAATAAAAGTGAAGAGTACACAATATCAACCTGGGATTCAGAACTACTATTGAGGGTGCACAACTGACATAACCATGATCATATGCATGAAAGTAAAATCAAGTCACTCTATGGGGGCATATAATAATGTATCAAGTCCCTCTATTGGGGTAAGCTCATCATAAACTGCAGAGTCATATAGGAGGCGGTAATATCTGCCCAACTAATAAGTGGTAACTGTCCAACCGGTGAAATGCACATAAAAGTGTCTGTCTGGCCGACTATATATATATAAGTGCAATGCAAGACGGACCCTAGGGGATACTTTGAACAAAGTCGGAGTGACCTATGGTCGATATCCTCCGACTATCGTTAATGTCGCTACATTCACCAACATACCTTTCATACCTCTCACTATCGTTAATTATTAAGTGGATACATTCTAACTCACACTTTCCTTTTTCCCCTTGTATTTGCATGAACTTCCCGCATGAGCCCTACTGGGCTTATTAGTCCTTCGGTGTTTCAATTGGGAATATGGAGTAACATCCTCCTTAGATTGAGTCTGCCCATGAATCTTGGCCCACCTCTCGTACAAACGAACAGAGAGAGAAGGTGGGCCTTGACCTTTGAAGGCCCAACAATGGATAAAATTGCAAAATTTATGTTGATGGACTTAGTACATCCATCAACTCACTTTTATTTTCTTTTATGTTAATTATTTATATCTTGAAAAAACACGCATATGTACTATTACAATCCTTAGAATTTCAGTTGAAATCTGAATGCGGATATTAATAGAACGAATAGGAATTCATTTTCAAATGAACGACCCGATAAAAGATAAAAGAAATGTAAATGGTCTATAGTAAAACTATTGTGTTAAAAATGAATAAGTTGTTACATTTTGGAAATATCACAAGAAGGCGTTGATCAACATTTTTTAGAAATTGTTTAAAATACAATGCTAAACTTATTTGTGGGCTTTCACTTAGCCGAAAATAAGAGACTTGTGCCTAACCCACAAACTAACTTTAATAGAGAAGGGAAAAGGCTTTGGGCTTGGCCTAGTAAAGTGATTTTCACAAAAGAAATTAAATAAAAAAATAGAAAAGGCATCCTATCTTTCCTAAAAGATTTTTAAAGAGATTTTTGAAGAATTTTGAACAATTTTAAAATAAACCCAAGACTTTTCTTACAAATACATGGCTAAGTTTAAATTCAAAATGTGTTGAGCTATTTTCTAGAACCAATTTTTAAAAAGTAGACTTATACTGTTTTGGACCCTATAAAGAGGAGCTCTATTCAAAAGTTTATTTGTTTTGGTCTTGAAAAGTATCACGCATCAAATCGGAGGGGCACAATTGACATCTGGTGCCTTACCCAACCGAGCACCCATAACGTACATCAACGAACATGATACATGAGGATCGGAAGGGCCGCCAATACCAAACTAGAGATACTTGGAAACAACTCACCGATAGATAACTCAAAATTACATAAGTGAATGTATGCATGAAAATACGGTTGACTAGCCACCATGATCAATTGTACAACCAAAATTTAGACCGACAAGATAAACAAAATATCTTTACATAGGACATTTATCTATAATCCTCCAAGAGTACTTAAATGTCATAAAGGTTGGGACAGTGCCCCGACATACCTATCAATTCTTATACATAAGTATGCTAACCTAAAAAGGCAATTTCAGATCAAGTGTAGTGCACCAACAACTTCTGTTGAGCTAATAGCCTAACGGGAGGACCGTCAACATATCTATCGAGACTTACGGGCATGAAACGCAACATTCCCAGGCAAAGGGATGTCAGTACAAATAATGTTCGGAATATGTAAGGCATGTAAATATGTATATAATAATGTAATAAACGTGATGAGTACACAATGTCAACCTGGGATTTAGAACTGGCATTGAGGGTGCACAACTGACATAACCATGATCATATGTATGAAAGTAAAATCAAGTCACTCTATGGGGGCATATAATATTTTATCAAGTCCCACTATTGGGGTAAGCTCATCATAAACTGCCGAGTCATATAGGAGGCGGTAATATCAGCCCAACTAATAAGTGGTAACTGCCCAACCGGTGAAATGCACATGAAAGTATCTGTCTGGCCGACTATATATATATATATAAGTACAATGCAAGACGGACCTTAGGGGATACTTTGAACATAGTCGGAGTGACCTATGGTCGTTATGCTCCGACTATCGTTAATGTCGCTACATTCACCAGCATACCTTTCATACCTCTCACTATCATTAATTGTTAAGTGGATACATTCTAACTCACACTTTCCTTTTTCCCCTTGTATTTGCATGAACTTCCCGCATTAGCCCTACTGGGCCTATTAGTCCTTCGGTGTTTCAATTGGGAAGATGGACTAACATCCTCCTTAGATTGAGTCAGCCCATGAATCTTGGCCCACCTCTCGTACAAACGAACAAAGAGAGAAGGTGGGACTTGACCTTTTAAGGCCCAGCAATGGATAAAATTGCAAAATTTATGTTGATGGACTTAGTACATCCATCAACTCACTTTTATTTTCTTTTATGTTAATTATTTATATCTTGAAAAAACACGCATATGTACTATTACAATCCTTAGAATTTCAGTTGAAATCTGAATGCGGATATTAATAGAACGAATAGGAATTCATTTTCAAAAGAACGACCCGATAAAAGATAAAAGAAATGTAAATGGTCTATAGTAAAACTATTGTGTTAAAAATGAATAAGTTGTTACATTTTGGAAATATCACAAGAAGGCGTTGATCAACATTTTTTAGAAATTGTTTAAAATACAATGTTAAACTTATTTTTGGGCTTTCACTTAGCCGAAAATAAGAGACTTGTGCCTAACCCACAAACTAACTTTAATAGAGAAGGGAAAAGGTTTTGGGCTTGGCCTAGTAAAGTGATTTTCACAAAAGAAATTAAATAAAAAAATAGAAAAGGCATCCTATCTTTCCTAAAAGATATTTAAAGAGATTTTTGAAGAATCTTGAACACTTTTAAAATAAACCCAAGTCTTTTCTTACAAATCCATGGCTAAGTTTAAATTCAAAATGTGTTGAGCTATTTTCTAGAACCAATTTTTTAAAAGTAGACTTATACTATTTTGGACCATATAAAGTGGTGCTCTATTCAAAAGATTATTTGTTTTGGTCTTGAAAAGTATCCCGCGTCAAATCGGAGGGGCACGGTTGACATATGGTGCCTTACCCAACCGAGCACCCATAATGTACATTAACCAGCATGATACATGAGGATCGGAAGGGCCGCCAATACCAAACTAGAGATACTTGGAAACAACTCACCAATAGATAACTCAAAATTACATAAGTGATTGTATCCATGAAAATACGGTTGACTAGGCACCGTGCTCAACTGTACAACCAAAATTTTGACCGACACGCCAAACAAAATATCTTTACATAGGACATTTGTCTATACTCTTCCAAGAGTACTTAAGTATGCTAGCTTAAAAAGGCAATTCCAGAGCAAGTGGAGTGCACCAACAGCTTCTGTTGAGCTGATAGCCTACTGGGAGGACCGTCAACCTATCTATCGAGACATGCGGGTATGAAACGCAACATTCCCAGGCAAAGGGATGTCATTACATATAAAGTACCGAGTATGTAAGGAAGGTAAACATTTATATAATAATGTAATAAAAGTGAAGAGTACACAATGTCAACCTGGGATTCAGAACTACTATTGAGGGTGCACAACTGACATAACCATGATCGTATGCATGAAAGTAAAATCAAGTCACTCTATGGGGGCATATAATATAGTATCAAGTCCCTCTATTGGGGTAAGCTCATCATAAACTTCCTAGTCATATAGGAGGCGGTAATATCTGCCCACCTAATAAGTGGTAACTGCCCAACCGGTGGTATGCACATAAAAGTGTCTGTCTGGCCGACTAATATATATATAAGTGAAATGCAAGACGGACCTTAGGGGATACTTTGAACATAGTCGGAGTGACCTATGGTCGTTAAACTCTCACTATCGTTAATGTTGCTACGTTCATCAACATACCTTTCACACCTCTCACTATCATTAATTGTTAAGTGGATACAGTCTAACTCACACTTTCCTTTTTCCCCTTGTATTTGCATGAACTTCCCGCATGCGCCCTACTGGGCCTATTAGTCCTTTGGTGTTTCAATTGGGAAGATGGACTAACATCCTCCTTAGATTGAGTCAGCCCATGAATCTTGGCCCACCTCTCGTACAAACGAACAGAGAGAGAAGGTGGGCCTTGACCTTTGAAGGCCCAGCAATGGATAAAATTGCAAAATTTATGTTGATGGACTTAGTACATCCATCAACTCACTTTTATTTTCTTTTATGTTAATTATTTGTATTTTGAAAGGACACGCATATGTACTATTACAATCCTTAGAATTTCAGTTGAAATCTAAATGAGGATATTGATAGAACGAATAGGAATTCATTTTCAAATAAATGACCCGATAAATGTTAAAAGAAAGGTAAATGGTCTATAGTAAAACAATTGTGTTAAAAATGAATAAGTTGTTACATTTTGGAAATATCACAAGAAGGCCTTGATCAACATTTTTTAGAAATTGTTTCAAATACAATGCTAAAGTTATTTTTGGGCTTTCACTTAACCAAAAATAAGAAACTTGTGCCTAACCCACAAACTAACTTTAAGAGAGAAGGGAAAAGGATTTGGGCTTGGCATAGTAAACTTATTTTCACAAAAGAAATTAAAGAATAAAATAGAAAAGGGATCCGACCTTTCCTAAAAGATTTTTAAAGAGATTTTTGAAGAATCTTGAACACTTTTAAAATAAACCCAAGTCTTTTCATACAAATCCATGGCTAAGTTTAAATTCAAAATGTGTTGAGCTATTTTCTAGAACCAATTTTCAAAAAGTAGACTTATACTATTTTGGACCATATAAAGTGGTGCTCTATTCAAAAGATTATTTGTTTTGGTCTTGAAAAGTATCACGCGTCAAATCGGAGGGGCACGAATAACATCTGGTGCCTTACCCAACCGAGCACCCATAACGTACATCAACCAACATGATACATGAGGATCGGAAGGGCCGCCAATACCAAACTAGAGATACATGGAAACAACTCACCAATAGATAACCCAAAATTACATAAGTGAATGTATCCATGAAAATATGGTTGACTAGCCACCATGATCAACTCTACAACCAAAATTTAGACCGACAAGATAAACAAAATATCTTTACACCGGACATTTATCTATAATCCTCCAAGACTGCTTAAATGTCATAAAGGTTGGGACAGGGACCCGACATACCTATCAATTCTTATACATAAGTATGCTAACCTAAAAAGGCAATTTCAGATCAAGTGGAGTTCACCAACAACTTCTGTTGAGCTAATAGCCTAATGGGAGGACCGTCAACATATCTATCGAGACTTGCGGGCATGAAACGCAACATTCCCAGGCAAAGGGATGTCAGTACAAATTAAGTTCAAAATATGTAAGGCGGGTAAATATGTATATAATAATGTAATAAAAGTGAAGAGTACACAATGTCAACCTGGGATTTAGAACTGGCATTGAGGGTGCACAACTGACATAACCATGATCATATGCATAAAAGTAAAATCAAGTCACTCTATGGGGGCATATAATATTGTATCAAGTCCCTCTATTGGGGTAAGCTCATCATAAACTGCCGAGTCATATAGGAGGCGGTAATATCTGCCCAACTAATAAGTGGAAACTGCCCAACCGATGAAATGCACATAAAAGTATCTGTCTGGCCGACTATATATATATAGGTGCAATGCAAGACGGACCTTAGGGGATACTTTGAACATAGTCGGAGTGACCTATGGTCGATATCCTCCGACTATCGTTAATGTCGCTACATTCACCAACATACCTTTCATACCTCTCACTATCGTTAATTATTAAGTGGATACATTCTAACTCACACTTTCCTTTTTCCCCTTGTATTTGCATGAACTTCCCGCATGAGCCCTACTGGGCCTATTAGTCCTTCGGTGTTTCAATTGGGAAGATGGACTAACATCCTCCTTAGATTGAGTCATCCCATGAATCTTGGCCCACCTCTCGTACAAACGAACAAAGAGAGAAGGTGGGCCCGACCTTTGAAGGCCCAAACAATGGATAAAATTGCAAAATTTATGTTGATGGACTTAGTACATCCATCACCTCACTTTTATTTTCTTTTATGTTAATTTTTTATGTCTTGAAAAAACACGCATATGTACTATTACAATCCTTAGAATTTCAGTTGAAATCTGAATGCGGATATTGATAAAACGAATAGGAATTCATTTTCAAATGAACGACCCGATAAAAGATAAAAGAAATGTAAATGGTCTATAGTAAAACTATTGTGTTAAAAATGAATAAGTTGTTACATTTTGGAATTATCACAAGAAGGCCTTGATCAACATTTTTTAGAAATTGTTTAAAATACAATGCTAAACTTATTTTTGGGCTTTCACTTATCCGAAAATAAGAGACTTGTGCGTAACCCACAAACTAACTTTAAGAGAGAAGGGAAAAGGTTTTGGGCTTGGCCTCGTAAAGTGGTTTTCACAAAAGAAATTAAATAAAAAAATAGAAAAGGGATCCTATCTTTCCTAAAAGATTTTTAAAGAGATTTTTGAAGAATCTTGAACACTTTTAAAATAAACCCAAGTCTTTTCTTACAAATCCATGGCTAAGTTTAAATTCAAAATGTGTTGAGCTATTTTCTAGAACCAATTTTTTAAAAGTAGACTTATACTATTTGGACCATATAAAGTGGTGCTCTATTCAAAAGATTATTTGTTTTGGTCTTGAAAAGTATCACGCGTCAAATCGGAGGGGCACGATTGACATCTGGTGCATTACCCAACCGAGCACCCATAACGTACATCAACCAGCATGATACATGAGGATCAGAAGGGCCGCCAATACCAAACTAGAGATACTTGGAAACAACTCACCAATAGATAACTCAAAATTACATAGGTGAATGTATCCATGAAAATACGGTTGACTAGCCATCATTATCAACTGTACAACCAAAATTTAGACCGACAACCCAAACAAAATATCTTTACATAGGACATTTGTCTATAATACTCCAAGAGTACTTAAATGTCACAAAGGTTGGGACAGGGCCCCGACATACCTATCAATTCATATACATAAGTATGCTAACCTAAAAAGGCAATTTCAGATCAAGTGGAGTGCACCAACAACTTCTGTTGAGCTAATAGCCTAATGGGAGGACCGTCAACATATCTATCGAGACTTGCGGGCATGAAACGCAACATTTCCAGGCAAAGGGATGAAAGTACAAATAAAGTTCAGAATATGTAAGGCAGGTAAATATGTATATAATAATGTAATAAAAGTGAAGAGTACATAATGTCAACCGGGGATTTAGAACTGGCATTGAGGGTGCACAACTGACATAACCATGATCATATGCATGAAAGTAAAATCAAGTCACTATATGGGGGCATATAATATAGTATCAAGTCCCTCTATTGGGGTAAGCTCATCATAAAGCGCCTAGTCATATAGGAGGCGGTAATATCCGCCCAACTAATAAGTAGTAAGCGCCCAACCGGTGGTATGCACATAAAAGTGTACGTACGGCCGACTATATATATATAAGTGAAATGAAAGACGGACCTTAGGGGATACTTTGAACATAGTCGGAGTGACCTATGGTCGTTATCCTCTGACTATCGTTAATGTTGCTACGTTCATCAATATACCTTTCATACCTCTCACTATCGTTAATTGTTAAGTGGATACATTCTAACTCACACTTTCCTTTTCCCCCTTGTATTTGCATGAACTTCCCGCATGAGCCCTACTGGGCCTATTAGTCCTTCAGTGTTTCAATTGGGAAGATGGACTAACATCCTCCTTAGATTGAGTCATCCCACGAATCTTGGCCCACCTCTCGTACAGACGAACAGAGAAAGAAGGTGGGCCTTGACCTTTGAAGTCCCAGCAATGGGAAAATTGCAAAATTTATGTTGATGGACTTAGTATATCCATCAGCTCACTTTTATTTTCTTTTATTTTAATTATTTGTATCTTGAAAAGACACGCATATGTACTATTACAACCATTAGAATTTTAGTGAAAATCTGAATGCGGATATTGATAGAATGAATAGGAATTCATTTTCGAATGAACGACTCGATAAAAGATAAAAGAAAGGGTAAATGGTCTATAGTGAAACTATTTTGTTAAAAATGAATAAGTTGATATATTTTGGAAATATCACAAGAAGGCCTTGATCAACATTTTTTAGAAAACTGTTTCAAATACAATGCTAAACTTATTTTTGGGCTTTCACTTAGCCAAAAATAATAGACTTGTGCCTAGCCCACAAACTAACTTTAAGACAGAAGGGAATGGGTTTTGGGCCTAGCCTAGTAAACTGATTTTCACAAAAGAAATTAAATAAAAAAATAGAAAAGGTATCCTATCTTTCCAAAAAGATTTTTGAAGAATCTTGAACACTTTTAAAATAAACCCAAGTATTTTCTTACTAATCCATGGCTAAGTTTTAATTCAAACTGTGTCGAGCTATTTTCTTGAACCAATTTTTAAAAAGTAGACTTGTACTATTTTGGACCATATAAAGTAAAGCTTTATTCAAAAGATAATTTTTTATTTGTTTTGGTCTTGAAAAGTGTCACGCGGCAAATCGGCGGGGCACAATTGTCATCTGGTGCCTTACCCAACCGAGCACCCATAACGTACATCACCCAGCATGATACATGAGGATCGGAAGGGCCGCCAATGCCAAATTAGAGATACTTGGAAACAACTCACCAATAGATAACTCAAAATTACATAAGTGAATGTATCCATGAAAATACGGTTAACTAGCCACCAAGATCAACTGTACAACCAAAATTTTGACCGACAAGCCAAACAAAATATCTTTACATAGGACATTTGTCTATAATCCTCCAAGAGTACTTAAATGTCATAAAGGTTGGGACAGGGCCCATACATACCTATCAATTCATACACATAAGTATGCTAACCTAAAAAGGCAATTTCAGATCAAGTGTAGTGCACCAACAACTTCTGTTGAGCTAATAGCCTAACGGGAGGACCGTCAACATATCCATCGAGACTTACGGGCATGAAACGCAACATTCCCAGGCAAAGGGATGTCAGTTCAAATAAAGTTCGGAATATGTAAGGCAGGTAAATATGTATATAATAATGTAATAAAAGTGAAGAGTACAAAATGTCAACCTGGGATTTAGAACTGGCATTGAGGGTGCACAACTGACATAACCATGATCATATGCATGAAAGTAAAATCAAGTCACTATATGGGGGCATATAATATTGTATCAAGTCCCTATATTGGGTTAAGCTCATGATAAACTGCCGAGTCATATAGGAGGCGGTAATATCTGCCCAACTAATAAGTGGTAACTACCCAACCGGTGAAATGCACATAAAAGTGTATGTCTGGCCGACTATATATATATAAGTGCAATGCAAGACGGACCTTAGGGGATACTTTGAACATAGTCGGAGTGACCTATGGTCGATATCCTCCGACTATCGTTAATGTCGCTACATTCACCAACATACCTTTCATACCTCTCACTATCGTTAATTATTAAGTGGATACATTCTAACTCACACTTTCCTTTTTCCCCTTGTATTTGCATGAACTTCCCGCATGAGCCCTACTGGGCCTATTAGTCCTTCGGTGTTTCAATTGGGAAGATGGACTAACATCCTCCTTAGATTGAGTCATCCCATGAATCTTGGCCCACCTCTCGTACAAACGAACAAAGAGAGAAGGTGGGCCTTGACCTTTGAAGGCCCAGCAATGGATAAAATTGCAAAATTTATGTTGATGGACTTAGTACATCCATCACCTCACTTTTATTTTCTTTTATGTTAATTTTTTATGTCTTGAAAAAACACGCATATGTACTATTACAATCCTTAGAATTTCAGTTGAAATCTGAATGCGGATATTGATAAAACGAATAGGAATTCATTTTCAAATGAACGACCCGATAAAAGATAAAAGAAATGTAAATGGTCTATAGTAAAACTATTGTGTTAAAAATGAATAAGTTGTTACATTTTGGAAATATCACAAGAAGGCCTTGATCAACATTTTTTAGAAATTGTTTAAAATACAATGCTAAACTTATTTTTGGGCTTTCACTTATCCGAAAATAAGAGACTTGTGCGTAACCCACAAACTAACTTTAAGAGAGAAGGGAAAAGGTTTTGGGCTTGGCCTCGTAAAGTGGTTTTCACAAAAGAAATTAAATAAAAAAATAGAAAAGGGATCCTATCTTTCCTAAAAGATTTTTAAAGAGATTTTTGAAGAATCTTGAACACTTTTAAAATAAACCCAAGTCTTTTCTTACAAATCCATGGCTAAGTTTAAATTCAAAATGTGTTGAGCTATTTTCTAGAACCAATTTTTAAAAAGTAGACTTATACTATTTGGACCATATAAAGTGGTGCTCTATTCAAAAGATTATTTGTTTTGGTCTTGAAAAGTATCACGCGTCAAATCGGAGGGGCACGATTGACATCTGGTGCATTACCCAACCGAGCACCCATAACGTACATCAACCAGCATGATACATGAGGATCAGAAGGGCCGCCAATACCAAACTAGATATACTTGGAAACAACTCACCAATAGATAACTCAAAATTACATAAGTGAATCTATCCATGAAAATATGGTTGACTAGCCACCATGATCAACTGTACAACCAAAATTTAGACCGACAAGATAAACAAAATATCTTTACATGGGACATTTATCTATAATCCTCCAAGAGTACTTAAATGTCATAAAGGTTGGGACAGGTCCCAGACATACCTATCAATTCATATACATAAGTATGCTAACCTAAAAAGGCAATTTCAGATCAAGTGGAGTGCACCAACAACTTCTGTTGAGCTAATAGCCTAATGGGAGGACCGCCAACATATCTATCGAGACTTGCGGGCATGAAACGCAACATTTCCAGGCAAATGGATGAAAGTACAAATAAAGTTCAGAATATGTAAGGCAGGTAAATATGTATATAATAATGTAATAAAAGTGAAGAGTACATAATGTCAACCTGGGATTTAGAACTGGCATTGAGGGTGCACAACTGACATAACCATGATCATATGCATGAAAGTAAAATCAAGTCACTATATGGGGGCATATAATATAGTATCAAGTCCCCCTATTGGGGTAAGCTCATCATAAATTGCCTAGTCATATAGGAGGCGGTAATATCTGCCCAACTAATAAGTGGTAACTGCCCAACCGGTGGTATGCACATAAAAGTGTCTGTCTGGCCGACTAATATATATATAAGTGAAATGCAAGACGGACCTTAGGGGATACTTTGAACATAGTCGGAGTGACCTATGGTCGTTAAACTCTCACTATCGTTAAAGTTGCTACGTTCATCAACATACCTTTCACACCTCTCACTATCGTTAATTGTTGAGTGGATACATTCTAACTCACATTTTCCTTTTCCCCCTTGTATTTGCATGAACTTCCCGCATGAGCCCTACTGGGCCTATTAGTCCTTCAGTGTTTCAATTGGGAAGATGGACTAACATCCTCCTTAGATTGAGTCATCCCACGAATCTTGGCCCACCTCTCGTACAGACGAACATAGAAAGAAGGTGGGCCTTGACCTTTGAAGTCCCAGCAATGGGAAAATTGCAAAATTTATGTTGATGGACTTAGTACATCCATCAGCTCACAACCATTAGAATTTTAGTGAAAATCTGAATGCGGATGTTGATAGAATGAATAGGAATTCATTTTCGAATGAACGACTCGATGAAAGATAAAAGAAAGGGTAAATGGTCTATAGTGAAACTATTTTGTTAAAAATGAATAAGTTGATATATTTTGGAAATATCACAAGAAGGCCTTGATCAACATTTTTTAGAAAACTGTTTCAAATACAATGCTAAACATATTTTTGGGCTTTCACTTAGCCGAAAATAAGAGACTTGTGCCTAGCCCACAAACTAACTTTAAGAGAGAAGGGAAAGGGTTTTGGGCCTAGCCTAGTAAACTGATTTTCACAAAAGATATTAAATAAAAAAATAGAAAAGGGATCCTATCTTTCCTAAAAGATTTTTGAAGAATCTTGAACACTTTTAAAATAAACCCAAGTATTTTCTTACTAATCCATGGATAAGTTTTAATTCAAACTGTGTCTAGCTATTTTCTTGAACCAATTTTTAAAAAGTAGACTTGTACTATTTTGGACCATATAAAGTGAAGCTTTATTCAAAAGATAATTTTTTATTTGTTTTGGTCTTGAAAAGTGTCACGCGCCAAATCGGCGGGGTACAATTGTCATCTGGTGCCATACCCAACCGAGCACCCATAACGTACATCACCCAACATGATACATGAGGATCGGAGGGGCCGCTAATGCCAAATTAGAGATACTTGGAAACAACTCACCAATAGATAACTCAAAATTACATAAGTGAATGTATCCATGAAAATACGGTTAACTAGCCACCAAGATCAACTGTACAACCAAAATTTTGACCGACAAGCCAAACAAAATATCTTTACATAGGACATTTGTCTATAATCCTCCAAGAGTACTTAAATGTCATAAAGGTTGGGACAGGGCCCAGACATACCTATCAATTCATAGACATAAGTATGCTAACCCAAAGAGGCAATTTCGGAGCAATAGGAGTGCACCAACAAATTCTGTTGAGCTGATAGCCTACCGGGAGGACCGTCAACCTATCTATCAAGACCTGCGGGCTTGAAACACAACATTCCCAGGCAAAGGGATGTCAGTACAAATAAAGTTCGGAATATGTAAGGTAGGTAAATATGTATATAATAATGTAATAAAAGTAAAGTGTACAAAATGTCAACCTGGGATTTAGAACTGGCATTGAGGGTGCACAACTGACATAACCATGATCATATGCATGAAAGTAAAATCAAGTCACTATATGGGGGCATATAATATAGTATCAAGTCCCTCTATTGGGGTAAGCTCATCATAAACTGCCTAGTCATATAGGAGGCGGTAATATATGCCCAACTAATAAGTAGTAACTGCCCAACCGGTGGTATGCACATAAAAGTGTCTGTCTGGCCGACTATATATATATAAATGAAATGCAAGACGGACCTTAGGGGATACTTTGAACATAGTCGGAGTGACCTATGGTCGTTATCCTCTGACTATCGTTAATGTTGCTACGTTCATCAATATACCTTTCATACCTCTCACTATCGTTAATTGTTAAGTAGATACATTCTAACTCACACTTTCCTTTTTCCCCTTGTATTTGCATGAACATCCCGCATGACCCCTATCGGGCCTATTAGTCCTTCGGTGTTTCAATTGGGAAGATGAACTAACATCCTCCTTAGATTGAGTCATCCCATGAATCTTGGGCCACCTCTCGTACGGACGAACGAGAGAGAGAAGGTGGGCCTTGACCTTTGAAGTCCCAAAGCAATGGGAAAGTTGCAAAATTTATGTTGATGGACTTAGTACATCCATCAACTCACTTTTATTTTCTTTTATTTTAATTATTTGTATCTTGAAAAGACACGCATATGTACTATTACAACCATTAGAATTTTAGTTAAAATCTGAATGCGAGATATTGATAGAATGAATAGGAATTCGTTTTCAAATGAACGACCCGATAAAAGATAAAAGAAAGGGTAAATGGTCTATAGTAAAACTATTTTGTTAAAAATGAATAAGTTGTTATATTTTTGAAATATCACAAGAAGGCCTTGATCAACATTTTTTAGAAAACTGTTTCAAATACAATGCTAAACTTATTTTTGGGCTTTCACTTAGTCGAAAATAAGAGACTTGTGCCTAGCCCACAAACTAACTTTAAGAGAGAAGGGAAAGGGTTTTGGGCCTAGCCTAGTAAACTGATTTTCACAAAAGAAATTAAATAAAAAAATAGAAAAGGGATCCTATCTTTCCTAAAAGATTTTAAAGTGATTTTTGAAGAATCTTGAACACTTTTAAAATAAACCCAAGTATTTTCTTACTAATCCATGGCTAAGTTTTAATTCAAAGCGTGTCGAGCTATTTTCTTGAACCAATTTTTAAAAAGTAGACATGTACTATTTTGGACCATATAAAGTGAAGCTTTATTCAAAAGATAATTTTTTATTTGTTTTGGTCGTGAAAAGTGTCACGCGCTAAATCGGAGTGGCACAATTGGCATCTGGTGCCATACCCAACCGAGCACCCATAACGTACATCACCCAACATGATACATGAGGATCGGAGGGGCCGGTAATGCCAAATTAGAGATACTTGGAAAAAAGCTGAACAATAGATAACTCAAAATTACATAAGTGAATGTATCCATGAAAATACGGTTAACTAGCCACCATGATCATTTGTACAACCAATATTTTGACCGAGAAGCCAAACAAAATATCTTTACATAGGACATTTGTCTATAATCCTCCAAGAGTACTTAAATGTCATAAAGGTTCGGACAGAGCCCAGACATACCTATCAATTCATATACATAAGTATGCTAACCCAAAAAGGCAATTTCGGAGCAATTGGAGTGCACTAACAAATTCTGTTGAGCTGATAGCCTACTGGGAGGACCGTCAACCTATCTATGAAGACCTGCGGCCATGAAACGCAACATTCTCAGGCAAAGGGATGTCAGTACAAATAAAGTTCGGAATATGTAAGGCAGGTAAATATGTATATAATAATGTAATAAAAGTGAAGAGTACACAATGTCAACCTGGGATTTAGAACTGGCATTGAGGGAGCACAACTGACATAACCATGATCATATGCATGAAAGTAAAATCAAGACACTATATGGGGGCATATAATATAGTATCAAGTCCCTCTATTGGGGTAAGCTCATCATAAACTGCCTAGTCATATAGGAGGCGGTAATATCTGCCCAACCGGTGGTATGCACATAAAAGTGTCTGTCTGGCCGACTATATATATATAAGTGAAATGAAAGACGGACCTTAGGGGATACTTTGAACATAGTCGGAGTGACCTATGGTCGTTATCCTCTGACTATCGTTAATGTTGCTACGTTCATCAATATACCTTTCATACCTCTCACTATCGTTAATTGTTAAGTAGATACATTCTAACTCACACTTTCTTTTTTCCCCTTGTATTTGAATGAACATCCCGCATGACCCCTACTGGGCCTATTAGTCCTTCGGTGTTTCAATTGGGAAGATGGACTAACATCCTCCTTAGATTGAGTCATCCCATGAATCTTGGCCCACCTCTCGTACAGACGAACAGATAGCGAAGGTGGGCCTTGACCTTTGAAGTCCTAGCAATGGGAAAATTGCAAAATTTATGCTGATGGACTTAGTACATCCATCGGCTCACTTTTATTTTCTTTTATTTTAATTATTTGTATCTTGAAAAGACACGCATATGTACTATTACAACCATTAGAATTTTAGTTAAATTCTGAATGCAGATATTGATAGAATGAATAGGAATTCATTTTCAAATGAACGACCCGATAAAAGATAAAAGAAAGGGTAAATGGTCTATAGTAAAACTATTTTGTTAAAAATGAATAAGTTGTTATATTTTTGAAATATCACAAGAAGGCCTTGATCAACATTTTTTTAAAAATTGTTTCAAATACAATGCTAAACTTATTTTTGGGCTTTCACTTAGTCGAAAATAAGAGACTTGTGCCTAGCCCACAAACTAACTTTAAGAGAGAAGGGAAAGGGTTTTGGGCCTAGCCTAGTAAACTGATTTTCACAAAAGAAATTAAATAAAAAAATAGAAAAGGGATCCTATCTTTCCTAAAAGATTTTAAAGAGATTTTTGAAGAATCTTGAACACTTTTAAAATAAACCCAAGTATTTTCTTACTAATCCATGGCTAAGTTTTAATTCAAACTGTGTCGAGCTATTTTCTTGAACCAATTTTTAAAAAGTAGACTTGTACTATTTTGGACCATATAAAGTGAAGCTTTATTCAAAAGATAATTTTTTATTTGTTTTGGTCTTGAAAAGTGTCACGCGATAAATCGGAGGGGCACAATTGGCATCTGGTGCCTTACCCAACCGAGCAACCATAACGTACATCACCCAGCATGATACATGAGGAACGGAAGGGACGCCAATACCAAACTAGATATACTTGGAAACAACTCACCAATAGATAACTCAAAATTACATAAGTGAATCTATCCATGAAAATATGGTTGACTAGCCACCATGATCAACTGTACAACCAAAATTTAGACCGACAAGATAAACAAAATATCTTTACATGGGACATTTATCTATAATCCTCCAAGAGTACTTAAATGTCATAAAGGTTGGGACAGGTCCCAGACATACCTATCAATTCATATACATAAGTATGCTAACCTAAAAAGGCAATTTCAGATCAAGTGGAGTGCACCAACAACTTCTGTTGAGCTAATAGCCTAATGGGAGGACCGCCAACATATCTATCGAGACTTGCGGGCATGAAACGCAACATTTCCAGGCAAATGGATGAAAGTACAAATAAAGTTCAGAATATGTAAGGCAGGTAAATATGTATATAATAATGTAATAAAAGTGAAGAGTACATAATGTCAACCTGGGATTTAGAACTGGCATTGAGGGTGCACAACTGACATAACCATGATCATATGCATGAAAGTAAAATCAAGTCACTATATGGGGGCATATAATATAGTATCAAGTCCCCCTATTGGGGTAAGCTCATCATAAATTGCCTAGTCATATAGGAGGCGGTAATATCTGCCCAACTAATAAGTGGTAACTGCCCAACCGGTGGTATGCACATAAAAGTGTCTGTCTGGCCGACTAATATATATATAAGTGAAATGCAAGACGGACCTTAGGGGATACTTTGAACATAGTCGGAGTGACCTATGGTCGTTAAACTCTCACTATCGTTAAAGTTGCTACGTTCATCAACATACCTTTCACACCTCTCACTATCGTTAATTGTTGAGTGGATACATTCTAACTCACATTTTCCTTTTCCCCCTTGTATTTGCATGAACTTCCCGCATGAGCCCTACTGGGCCTATTAGTCCTTCAGTGTTTCAATTGGGAAGATGGACTAACATCCTCCTTAGATTGAGTCATCCCACGAATCTTGGCCCACCTCTCGTACAGACGAACATAGAAAGAAGGTGGGCCTTGACCTTTGAAGTCCCAGCAATGGGAAAATTGCAAAATTTATGTTGATGGACTTAGTACATCCATCAGCTCACTTTTATTTTCTTTTATTTTAATTATTTGTATCTTGAAAAGACACGCATATGTACTATTACAACCATTAGAATTTTAGTGAAAATCTGAATGCGGATGTTGATAGAATGAATAGGAATTCATTTTCGAATGAACGACTCGATGAAAGATAAAAGAAAGGGTAAATGGTCTATAGTGAAACTATTTTGTTAAAAATGAATAAGTTGATATATTTTGGAAATATCACAAGAAGGCCTTGATCAACATTTTTTAGAAAACTGTTTCAAATACAATGCTAAACATATTTTTGGGCTTTCACTTAGCCGAAAATAAGAGACTTGTGCCTAGCCCACAAACTAACTTTAAGAGAGAAGGGAAAGGGTTTTGGGCCTAGCCTAGTAAGCGATTTTCACAAAAGATATTAAATAAAAAAATAGAAAAGGGATCCTATCTTTCCTAAAAGATTTTTGAAGAATCTTGAACACTTTTAAAATAAACCCAAGTATTTTCTTACTAATCCATGGATAAGTTTTAATTCAAACTGTGTCTAGCTATTTTCTTGAACCAATTTTTAAAAAGTAGACTTGTACTATTTTGGACCATATAAAGTGAAGCTTTATTCAAAAGATAATTTTTTATTTGTTTTGGTCTTGAAAAGTGTCACGCGCCAAATCGGCGGGGTACAATTGTCATACGGTGCCATACCCAACCGAGCACCCATAACGTACATCACCCAACATGATACATGAGGATCGGAGGGGCCGCTAATGCCAAATTAGAGATACTTGGAAACAACTCACCAATAGATAACTCAAAATTACATAAGTGAATGTATCCATGAAAATACGGTTAACTAGCCACCAAGATCAACTGTACAACCAAAATTTTGACCGACAAGCCAAACAAAATATCTTTACATAGGACATTTGTCTATAATCCTCCAAGAGTACTTAAATGTCATAAAGGTTGGGACAGGGCCCAGACATACCTATCAATTCATAGACATAAGTATGCTAACCCAAAGAGGCAATTTCGGAGCAATAGGAGTGCACCAACAAATTCTGTTGAGCTGATAGCCTACTGGGAGGACCGTCAACCTATCTATCAAGACCTGCGGGCTTGAAACACAACATTCCCAGGCAAAGGGATGTCAGTACAAATAAAGTTCGGAATATGTAAGGTAGGTAAATATGTATATAATAATGTAATAAAAGTAAAGTGTACAAAATGTCAACCTGGGATTTAGAACTGGCATTGAGGGTGCACAACTGACATAACCATGATCATATGCATGAAAGTAAAATCAAGTCACTATATGGGGGCATATAATATAGTATCAAGTCCCTCTATTGGGGTAAGCTCATCATAAACTGCCTAGTCATATAGGAGGCGGTAATATATGCCCAACTAATAAGTAGTAACTGCCCAACCGGTGGTATGCACATAAAAGTGTCTGTCTGGCCGACTATATATATATAAATGAAATGCAAGACGGACCTTAGGGGATACTTTGAACATAGTCGGAGTGACCTATGGTCGTTATCCTCTGACTATCGTTAATGTTGCTACGTTCATCAATATACCTTTCATACCTCTCACTATCGTTAATTGTTAAGTAGATACATTCTAACTCACACTTTCCTTTTTCCCCTTGTATTTGCATGAACATCCCGCATGACCCCTACTGGGCCTATTAGTCCTTCGGTGTTTCAATTGGGAAGATGAACTAACATCCTCCTTAGATTGAGTCATCCCATGAATCTTGGGCCACCTCTCGTACAGACGAACAGAGAGAGAAGGTGGGCCTTGACCTTTGAAGTCCCAGCAATGGGAAAGTTGCAAAATTTATGTTGATGGACTTAGTACATCCATCAACTCACTTTTATTTTCTTTTATTTTAATTATTTGTATCTTGAAAAGACACGCATATGTACTATTACAACCATTAGAATTTTAGTTAAAATCTGAATGCAGATATTGATAGAATGAATAGGAATTCGTTTTCAAATGAACGACCCGATAAAAGATAAAAGAAAGGGTAAATGGTCTATAGTAAAACTATTTTGTTAAAAATGAATAAGTTGTTATATTTTTGAAATATCACAAGAAGGCCTTGATCAACATTTTTTAGAAAACTGTTTCAAATACAATGCTAAACTTATTTTTGGGCTTTCACTTAGTCGAAAATAAGAGACTTGTGCCTAGCCCACAAACTAACTTTAAGAGAGAAGGGAAAGGGTTTTGGGCCTAGCCTAGTAAACTGATTTTCACAAAAGAAATTAAATAAAAAAATAGAAAAGGGATCCTATCTTTCCTAAAAGATTTTAAAGTGATTTTTGAAGAATCTTGAACACTTTTAAAATAAACCCAAGTATTTTCTTACTAATCCATGGCTAAGTTTTAATTCAAACTGTGTCGAGCTATTTTCTTGAACCAATTTTTAAAAAGTAGACATGTACTATTTTGGACCATATAAAGTGAAGCTTTATTCAAAAGATAATTTTTTATTTGTTTTGGTCGTGAAAAGTGTCACGCGCTAAATCGGAGTGGCACAATTGGCATCTGGTGCCATACCCAACCGAGCACCCATAACGTACATCACCCAACATGATACATGAGGATCGGAGGGGCCGGTAATGCCAAATTAGAGATACTTGGAAAAAACTGAACAATAGATAACTCAAAATTACATAAGTGAATGTATCCATGAAAATACGGTTAACTAGCCACCATGATCAACTGTACAACCAATATTTTGACCGAGAAGCCAAACAAAATATCTTTACATAGGACATTTGTCTATAATCCTCCAAGAGTACTTAAATGTCATAAAGGTTCGGACAGAGCCCAGACATACCTATCAATTCATATACATAAGTATGCTAACCCAAAAAGGCAATTTCGGAGCAATTGGAGTGCACTAACAAATTCTGTTGAGCTGATAGCCTACTGGGAGGACCGTCAACCTATCTATGAAGACCTGCGGCCATGAAACGCAACATTCTCAGGCAAAGGGATGTCAGTACAAATAAAGTTCGGAATATGTAAGGCAGGTAAATATGTATATAATAATGTAATAAAAGTGAAGAGTACACAATGTCAACCTGGGATTTAGAACTGGCATTGAGGGAGCACAACTGACATAACCATGATCATATGCATGAAAGTAAAATCAAGACACTATATGGGGGCATATAATATAGTATCAAGTCCCTCTATTGGGGTAAGCTCATCATAAACTGCCTAGTCATATAGGAGGCGGTAATATACGCCCAACCGGTGGTATGCACATAAAAGTGTCTGTCTGGCCGACTATATATATATAAGTGAAATGAAAGACGGACCTTAGGGGATACTTTGAACATAGTCGGAGTGACCTATGGTCGTTATCCTCTGACTATCGTTAATGTTGCTACGTTCATCAATATACCTTTCATACCTCTCACTATCGTTAATTGTTAAGTAGATACATTCTAACTCACACTTTCTTTTTTCCCCTTGTATTTGAATGAACATCCCGCATGACCCCTACGGGCCTATTAGTCCTTCGGTGTTTCAATTGGGAAGATGGACTAACATCCTCCTTAGATTGAGTCATCCCATGAATCTTGGCCCACCTCTCGTACAGACGAACAGATAGCGAAGGTGGGCCTTGACCTTTGAAGTCCTAGCAATGGGAAAATTGCAAAATTTATGCTGATGGACTTAGTACATCCATCGGCTCACTTTTATTTTCTTTTATTTTAATTATTTGTATCTTGAAAAGACACGCATATGTACTATTACAACCATTAGAATTTTAGTTAAATTTCGAATGCAGATATTGATAGAATGAATAGGAATTCATTTTCAAATGAACGACCCGATAAAAGATAAAAGAAAGGGTAAATGGTCTATAGTAAAACTATTTTGTTAAAAATGAATAAGTTGTTATATTTTTGAAATATCACAAGAAGGCCTTGATCAACATTTTTTAAAAAATTGTTTCAAATACAATGCTAAACTTATTTTTGGGCTTTCACTTAGTCGAAAATAAGAGACTTGTGCCTAGCCCACAAACTAACTTTAAGAGAGAAGGGAAAGGGTTTTGGGCCTAGCCTAGTAAAACTGATTTTCACAAAAGAAATTAAATAAAAAAATAGAAAAGGGATCCTATCTTTCCTAAAAGATTTTAAAGTGATTTTTGAAGAATCTTGAACACTTTTAAAATAAACCCAAGTATTTTCTTACTAATCCATGGCTAAGTTTTAATTCAAACTGTGTCGAGCTATTTTCTTGAACCAATTTTTAAAAAGTAGACATGTACTATTTTGGACCATATAAAGTGAAGCTTTATTCAAAAGATAATTTTTTATTTGTTTTGGTCGTGAAAAGTGTCACGCGCTAAATCGGAGTGGCACAATTGGCATCTGGTGCCATACCCAACCGAGCACCCATAACGTACATCACCCAACATGATACATGAGGATCGGAGGGGCCGGTAATGCCAAATTAGAGATACTTGGAAAAAACTGAACAATAGATAACTCAAAATTACATAAGTGAATGTATCCATGAAAATACGGTTAACTAGCCACCATGATCAACTGTACAACCAATATTTTGACCGAGAAGCCAAACAAAATATCTTTACATAGGACATTTGTCTATAATCCTCCAAGAGTACTTAAATGTCATAAAGGTTCGGACAGAGCCCAGACATACCTATCAATTCATATACATAAGTATGCTAACCCAAAAAGGCAATTTCGGAGCAATTGGAGTGCACTAACAAATTCTGTTGAGCTGATAGCCTACTGGGAGGACCGTCAACCTATCTATGAAGACCTGCGGCCATGAAACGCAACATTCTCAGGCAAAGGGATGTCAGTACAAATAAAGTTCGGAATATGTAAGGCAGGTAAATATGTATATAATAATGTAATAAAAGTGAAGAGTACACAATGTCAACCTGGGATTTAGAACTGGCATTGAGGGTACACAACTGACATAACCATGATCATATGCATGAAAGTAAAATCAAGTCACTATATGGGGGCATATAATATAGTATCAAGTCCCTCTATTGGGGTAAGCTCATCATAAACTGCCTAGTCATATAGGAGGCGGTAATATCTGCCCAACTAATAAGTAGTAACTGCCCAACCGGTGGTATGCACATAAAAGTGTTTGTCTGGCCGACTATATATATATAAGTGAAATGAAAGACGGACCTTAGGGGATACTTTGAGCATAGTCGGATTGACCTATGGTCGTTATCCTCTGACTATCGTTAATGTTGCTACGTTCATCAATATACCTTTCATACCTCTCACTATCGTTAATTGTTAAGTGGATACATTCTAACTCACACTTTTCTTTTTCCCCTTGTATTTGCATGAACTTCCCGCATGACCCCTACTGGGCCTATTAGTCCTTCGGTGTTTCAATTGGGAAGATGGACTAACATCCTCCTTAGATTGAGTCATCCCATGAATCTTGGCCCACCTCTCGTACAGACGAACAGAGAGAGAAGGTGGGCCTTGACCTTTGAAGTCCTAGCAATGGGAAAATTGCAAAATTTATGTTGATGGACTTAGTACATCCATCAGCTCACTTTTCTTTTCTTTTATTTTAATTATTTGTATCTTGAAAAGACACGCATATGTACTATTACAACCATTAGAATTTTAGTTAAAATCTGAATGCAGATATTGATAGAATGAATAGGAATTCATTTTCAAATGAACGACCCGATAAAAGATAAAAGAAAGGGTAAATGGTCTATAGTAAAACTATTTTGTTAAAAATGAATAAGTTGTTATATTTTTGAAATATCACAAGAAGGCCTTGATCAGCATTTTTTAGAAAACTGTTTCAAATACAATGCTAAACTTATTTTTGGGCTTTCACTTAGTCGAAAATAAGAGACTTGTGCCTAGCCCACAAACTAACTTTAAGAGAGAAGGGAAAGGGTTTTGGGCCTAGCCTAGTAAACTGATTTTCACAAAAGAAATTAAATAAAAAAATAGAAAAGGGATCCTATCTTTCCTAAAAGATTTTAAAGAGATTTTTGAAGAATCTTGAACACTTTTAAAATAAACCCAAGTATTTTCTTACTAATCCATGGCTAAGTTTTAATTCAAACTGTGTCGAGCTATTTTCTTGAACCAATTTTTAAAAAGTAGACTTGTACTATTTTGGACCATATAAAGTGAAGCTTTATTCAAAAGATAATTTTTTATTTGTTTTGGTCTTGAAAAGTGTCACGCGATAAATCGGAGGGGCACAATTGGCATCTGGTGCCTTACCCAACCGAGCAACCATAACGTACATCACCCAGCATGATACATGAGGAACGGAAGGGACGCCAATGCCAAATTAGAGATACTTGGAAAAACTCACCAGTAGATAACTCAAAATTACATAAGTGAATGTATCCATGAAAATACGGTTAACTAGCCACCATGATCAACTGTACAACCAATATTTTGACCGAGAAGCCAAACAAAATATCTTTACATAGAACATTTGTCTATAATCCTCCAAGAGTACTTAAATGTCATAAAAGTTCGGACAGAGCCCAGACATACCTATCAATTCATATACATAAGTATTCTAACCCAAAAAGGCAATTTCTGAGCAATTGGAGTGCACCAACAAATTCTGTTGAGCTGATAGCCTACTGGGAGGACCGTCAACCTATCTATCAATAGCTGCGGCCATGAAACGCAACATTCCCAGACAAAGGGATGTCAGTACAAATAAAGTTTGAAATATGTAAGGCAGGTAAATATGTATATAATAATGTAATAAAAGTGAAGAGTACACAATGTCAACCTGGGATTTAGAACTGGCATTGAGGGTGCACAACTGACATAACCATGATCATATGCATGAAAGTAAAATCAAGTCACTATATGGGGGCATATAATATAGTATCAAGTCCCTCTATTGGGGTAAGCTCATCATAAACTGCCTAGTCATATAGGAGGCGGTAATATCTGCCCAACTAATAAGTAGTAACTGCCCAACCGGTGGTATGCACATAAAAGTGTCTGTCTGGCCGACTATATATATATAAGTGAAATGAAAGACGGACCTTAGGGGATACTTTGAACATAGTCGGAGTGACCTATGGTCGTTATCCTCTGACTATCGTTAATGTTGCTACGTTCATCAATATACCTTTCATACCTCTCACTATCGTTAATTGTTAAGTGGATACATTCTAACTCACACTTTCATTTTTCCCCTTGTATTTGCATGAACTTCCCGCATGACCCCCTACGGGCCTATTAGTCCTTCGGTGTTTCAATTGGGAAGATGGACTAACATCCTCCTTAGATTGAGTCATCCCATTGAATCTTGGCCCACCTTTCGTACACGTAACGGGCGAGAGAGAAGGTAGGCCTTGACCATTGAAGTCCTAGCAATGGGAAAATTGCAAAATTTTTGTTGATTGACTTAGTACATCCATCACTCACTTTTATTTTCTTTTATTTTAATTATTTGTATCTTGAAAAGACACGCATATGTACTATCACAACCAATAGAATTTTAGTTAAAATCGAATGCGGATATTGATAGAATGAATAGGAATTCATTTTCAAATGAACGACCCGATAAAAGATAAAAAGAAAGGGTAAATGGTCTATAGTAAAACTATTTTGTTAAAAATGAATAAGTTGTTATATTTTGGAAATATCACAAGAAGGCCTTGATCAACATTTTTTAGAAAACTGTTTCAAATACAATGCTAAACTTATTTTTGGGCTTTCACTTAGTCGAAAATAAGAGACTTGTGCCTAGCCCACAAACTAACTTTAAGAGAGAAGGGAAAGGGTTTTGGGCCTAGCCTAGTAAACTGATTTTCACAAAAGATATTAAATAAAAAAATAGAAAAGGGATCCTATCTTTCCTAAAAGATTTTTAAAGAGATTTTTGAAGAATCTTGAACACTTTTAAAATAAACCCAAGTATTTTCTTACTAATCCATGGCTATGTTTTAATTCAAACTGTGTCGAGCTATTTTCTTGAACCAATTTTTAAAAAGTAGACATGTACTATTTTGGACCATATAAAGTGAAGCTTTATTCAAAAGATAATTTTTTATTTGTTTTGGTCTTGAAAAGTGTCACGCGCCAAATCAGAGGAGCACAATTGGCATCTGGTGCCTTACCCAACCGAGCAACCATAACGTACATCACCCAGCATGATACATGAGGAACGGAAGGGACTCCAATGCCAAATTAGAGATACTTGGAAAAACTCACCAATAGATAACTCAAAATTACATATGTGAATGTATCCATGAAAATACGGTTAACTAGCCACCATGATCAACTGTACAACCAATATTTTGACCGAGAAGCCAAACAAAATATCTTTACATAGGACATTTGTCTATAATCCTCCAAGAGTACTTAAATGTCATAAAGGTTCGGACAGAGCCCAGACATACCTATCAATTCATATACATAAGTATTCTAACCCAAAAAGGCAATTTCTGAGCAATTGGAGTGCACCAACAAATTCTGTTGAGCTGATAGCCTACTGGGAGGACCGTCAACCTATCTATCAAGAGCTGCGGCCATGAAACGCAACATTCCCAGACAAAGGGATGTCAGTACAAATAAAGTTTGAAATATGTAAGGCAGGTAAATATGTATATAATAATGTAATAAAAGTGAAGAGTACACAATGTCAACCTGGGATTTAGAACTGGCATTGAGGGTGCACAACTGACATAACCATGATCATATGCATGAAAGTAAAATCAAGTCACTATATGGGGGCATATAATATAGTATCAAGTCCCTCTATTGGGGTAAGCTCATCATAAACTGCCTAGTCATATAGGAGGCGGTAATATCTGCCCAACTAATAAGTAGTAACTGCCCAACCGGTGGTATGCACATAAAAGTTTAAATGTACGGCCGACTATATATATATAAGTGAAATGAAAGACGGACCTTAGGGGATACTTTGAACATAGTCGGAGTGACCTATGGTCGTTATCCTCTGACTATCGTTAATGTTGCTACGTTCATCAATATACCTTTCATACCTCTCACTATCGTTAATTGTTAAGTGGATACATTATAACTCACACTTTCATTTTTCCCCTTGTATTTGCATGAACTTCCCGCATGACCCCTACTGGGTCTATTAGTCCTTCGGTGTTTCAATTGGGAAGATGGACTAACATCCTCCTTAGATTGAGTCATCCCATTGAATCTTGGCCCACCTTTCGTACAGACGAACTGAGAGAGAAGGTGGGCCTTGACCTTTGAAGTCCTAGCAATGGGAAAATTGCAAAATTTATGTTGATGGACTTAGTACATCCATCAGCTCACTTTTATTTTCTTTTATTTTAATTATTTGTATCTTGAAAAAGACACGCATATGTACTATCACAACCATTAGAATTTTAGTTAAAATCTGAATGCGGATATTGATAGAATGAGTAGGAATTCATTTTCAAATGAACGATCCGATAAAAGATAAAAAGAAAGGGTAAATGGTCTATAGTAAAACTATTTTGTTAAAAATGAATAAGTTGTTATATTTTGGAAATATCACAAGAAGGCCTTGATCAACATTTTTTAGAAAACTGTTTCAAATACAATGCTAAACTTATTTTTGGGCTTTCACTTAGCCGAAAATAAGAGACTTGTGCCTAGCCCACAAACTAACTTTAAGAGAGAAGGGAAAGGGTTTTGGGCCTAGCCTAGTAAACTGATTTTCACAAAAGATATTAAATAAAAAAATAGAAAAGGGATCCTATCTTTCCTAAAAGATTTTTAAAAAGATTTTTGAAGAATCTTGAACACTTTTAAAATAAACCCAAGTATTTTCTTACTAATCCATGGCTATGTTTTAATTCAAACTGTGTCGAGCTATTTTCTTGAACCAATTTTTAAAAAGTAGACATGTACTATTTTGGACCATATAAAGTGAAGCTTTATTCAAAAGATATTTTTTTATTTGTTTTGGTCTTGAAAAGTGTCACGCGCCAAATCGGAGGAGCACAATTGGCATCTGGTGCCTTACCCAACCGAGCACCCATAACGTACATCACCCAGCATGATATATGAGGATCGGAAGGACCGCCAATGCCAAATTAGAGATACTTGGAAACAACTCACCAATAGATAACTCAAAATTACATAAGTTAATGTATCCATGAAAATACGGTTAACTAGCCACCATGATCAACTGTACAACCAAAATTTTGACTGAAAAGCCAAACAAAATATCTTTACATAGGACATTTGTCTATAATCCTCCAAGAGTACTTAAATGTCATAAAGGTTCGGACAGAGCCCAGACATACCTATCAATTCATATACATAAGTATTCTAACCGAAAAAGGCAATTTCTGAGCAATTGGAGTGCACCAACAAATTCTGTTGAGCTGATAGCCTACTGGGAGGACCGTCAACCTATCTATCAAGAGCTGCGGCCATGAAACGCAACATTCCCAGACAAAGGGATGTCAGTACAAATAAAGTTTGAAATATGTAAGGCAGGTAAATATGTATATAATAATGTAATAAAAGTGAAGAGTACACAATGTCAACCTGGGATTTAGAAGGCGGCATTGAGGGTGCACAACCGACATAACCATGATCATATGCATGAAAGTAAAATCAAGTCACTATATGGGGGCATATAATATAGTATCAAGTCCCTCTATTGGGGTAAGCTCATCATAAAGCGCCTAGTCATATAGGAGGCGGTAATATCGCCCAACTAATAAGTAGTAACGCCCAACCGGTGGTATGCACATAAAAGTGTACGTACGGCCGACTATATATATATAAGTGAAATGAAAGACGGACCTTAGGGGATACTTTGAACATAGTCGGAGTGACCTATGGTCGTTATCCTCTGACTATCGTTAATGTTGCTACGTTCATCAATATACCTTTCATACCTCTCACTATCGTTAATTGTTAAGTGGATACATTCTAACTCACACTTTCATTTTTCCCCTTGTATTTGCATGAACTTCCCGCATGACCCCTACTGGGCCTATTAGTCCTTCGGTGTTTCAATTGGGAAGATGGACTAACATCCTCCTTAGATTGAGTCATCCCATTGAATCTTGGCCCACCTTTCGTACAGACGAACTGAGAGAGAAGGTGGGCCTTGACCATTGAAGTCCTAGCAATGGGAAAATTGCAAAATTTTTGTTGATGGACTTAGTACATCCATCAGCTCACTTTTATTTTCTTTTATTTTAATTATTTGTATCTTGAAAAGACACGCATATGTACTATCACAACCAATAGAATTTTAGTTAAAATCTGAATGCGGATATTGATAGAATGAATAGGAATTCATTTTCAAATGAACGACCCGATAAAAGATAAAAAGAAAGGGTAAATGGTCTATAGTAAAACTATTTTGTTAAAAATGAATAAGTTGTTATATTTTGGAAATATCACAAGAAGGCCTTGATCAACATTTTTTAGAAAACTGTTTCAAATACAATGCTAAACTTATTTTTGGGCTTTCACTTAGTCGAAAATAAGAGACTTGTGCCTAGCCCACAAACTAACTTTAAGAGAGAAGGGAAAGGGTTTTGGGCCTAGCCTAGTAAACTGATTTTCACAAAAGATATTAAATAAAAAAATAGAAAAGGGATCCTATCTTTCCTAAAAGATTTTTAAAGAGATTTTTGAAGAATCTTGAACACTTTTAAAATAAACCAAAGTATTTTCTTACTAATCCATGGCTATGTTTTAATTCAAACTGTGTCGAGATATTTTCTTGAACCAATTTTTAAAAAGTAGACATGTACTATTTTGGACCATATAAAGTGAAGCTTTATTCAAAAGATAATTTTTTATTTGTTTTGGTCTTGAAAAGTGTCACGCGCCAAATCAGAGGAGCACAATTGGCATCTGGTGCCTTACCCAACCGAGCAACCATAACGTACATCACCCAGCATGATACATGAGGAACGGAAGGGACGCCAATGCCAAATTAGAGATACTTGGAAAAACTCACCAATAGATAACTCAAAATTACATATGTGAATGTATCCATGAAAATACGGTTAACTAGCCACCATGATCAATTGTACAACCAATATTTTGACCGAGAAGCCAAACAAAATATCTTTACATAGGACATTTGTCTATAATCCTCCAAGAGTACTTAAATGTCATAAAGGTTCGGACAGAGCCCAGACATACCTATCAATTCATATACATAAGTATTCTAACCGAAAAAGGCAATTTCTGAGCAATTGGAGTGCACCAACAAATTCTGTTGAGCTGATAGCCTACTGGGAGGACCGTCAACCTATCTATCCAGAGCTGCGGCCATGAAACGCAACATTCCCAGACAAAGGGATGTCAGTACAAATAAAGTTTGAAATATGTAAGGCAGGTAAATATGTATATAATAATGTAATAAAAGTGAAGAGTACACAATGTCAACCTGGGATTTAGAACTGGCATTGAGGGTGCACAACTGACAAAACCATGATCATATGCATGAAAGTAAAATCAAGTCACTATATGGGGGCATATAATATAGTATCAAGTCCCTCTATTGGGGTAAGCTCATCATAAACTGCCTAGTCATATAGGAGGCGGTAATATCTGCCCAACTAATAAGTAGTAACTGCCCAACCGGTGGTATGCACATAAAAGTTTCTGTCTGGCCGACTATATATATATAAGTGAAATGAAAGACGGACCTTAGGGGATACTTTGAACATAGTCGGAGTGACCTATGGTCGTTATCCTCTGACTATCGTTAATGTTGCTACGTTCATCAATATACCTTTCATACCTCTCACTATCGTTAATTGTTAAGTGGATACATTCTAACTCACACTTTCATTTTTCCCCTTGTATTTGCATGAACTTCCCGCATGACCCCTACTGGGCCTATTAGTCCTTCGGTGTTTCAATTGGGAAGATGGACTAACATCCTCCTTAGATTGAGTCATCCCATTGAATCTTGGCCCACCTTTCGTACAGACGAACTGAGAGAGAAGGTGGGCCTTGACCTTTGAAGTCCTAGCAATGGGAAAATTGCAAAATTTATGTTGATGGACTTAGTACATCCATCAGCTCACTTTTATTTTCTTTTATTTTAATTATTTGTATCTTGAAAAGACACGCATATGTACTATCACAACCATTAGAATTTTAGTTAAAATCTGAATGCGGATATTGATAGAATGAGTAGGAATTCATTTTCAAATGAACGATCCGATAAAAGATAAAAAGAAAGGGTAAATGGTCTATAGTAAAACTATTTTGTTAAAAATGAATAAGTTGTTATATTTTGGAAATATCACAAGAAGGCCTTGATCAACATTTTTTAGAAAACTGTTTCAAATACAATGCTAAACTTATTTTTGGGCTTTCACTTAGCCGAAAATAAGAGACTTGTGCCTAGCCCACAAACTAACTTTAAGAGAGAAGGGAAAGGGTTTTGGGCCTAGCCTAGTAAACTGATTTTCACAAAAGATATTAAATAAAAAAATAGAAAAGGGATCAAAGATTTTTAAAAAGATTTTTGAAGAATCTTGAACACTTTTAAAATAAACCCAAGTATTTTCTTACTAATCCATGGCTATGTTTTAATTCAAACTGTGTCGAGCTATTTTCTTGAACCAATTTTTAAAAAGTAGACATGTACTATTTTGGACCATATAAAGTGAAGCTTTATTCAAAAGATAATTTTTTATTTGTTTTGGTCTTGAAAAGTGTCACGCGCCAAATCGGAGGAGCACAATTGGCATCTGGTGCCTTACCCAACCGAGCACCCATAACGTACATCACCCAGCATGATATATGAGGATCGGAAGGACCGCCAATGCCAAATTAGAGATACTTGGAAACAACTCACCAATAGATAACTCAAAATTACATAAGTTAATGTATCCATGAAAATACGGTTAACTAGCCACCATGATCAACTGTACAACCAAACTTTTGACTGAAAAGCCAAACAAAATATCTTTACATAGGACATTTGTCTATAATCCTCCAAGAGTACTTAAATGTCATAAAGGTTCGGACAGAGCCCAGACATACCTATCAATTCATATACATAAGTATTCTAACCGAAAAAGGCAATTTCTGAGCAATTGGAGTGCACCAACAAATTCTGTTGAGCTGATAGCCTACTGGGAGGACCGTCAACCTATCTATCAAGAGTGCGGCCATGAAACGCAACATTCCCGAGACAAAGGGATGTCGGTACAAATAAAGTTTGAAATATGTAAGGCAGGTAAATATGTATATAATAATGTAATAAAAGTGAAGAGTACACAATGTCAACCTGGGATTTAGAACTGGCATTGAGGGTGCACAACTGACATAACCATGATCATATGCATGAAAGTAAAATCAAGTCACTATATGGGGGCATATAATATAGTATCAAGTCCCTCTATTGGGGTAAGCTCATCATAAACTGCCTAGTCATATAGGAGGCGGTAATATCTGCCCAACTAATAAGTAGTAACTGCCCAACCGGTGGTATGCACATAAAAGTGTCTGTCTGGCCGACTATATATATATAAGTGAAATGAAAGACGGACCTTAGGGGATACTTTGAACATAGTCGGAGTGACCTATGGTCGTTATCCTCTGACTATCGTTAATGTTGCTACGTTCATCAATATACCTTTCATACCTCTCACTATCGTTAATTGTTAAGTGGATACATTCTAACTCACACTTTCATTTTTCCCCTTGTATTTGCATGAACTTCCCGCATGACCCCTACTGGGCCTATTAGTCCTTCGGTGTTTCAATTGGGAAGATGGACTAACATCCTCCTTAGATTGAGTCATCCCATTGAATCTTGGCCCACCTTTCGTACAGACGAACTGAGAGAGAAGGTAGGCCTTGACCATTGAAGTCCTAGCAATGGGAAAATTGCAAAATTTTTGTTGATGGACTTAGTACATCCATCAGCTCACTTTTATTTTCTTTTATTTTAATTATTTGTATCTTGAAAAGACACGCATATGTACTATCACAACCAATAGAATTTTAGTTAAAATCTGAATGCGGATATTGATAGAATGAATAGGAATTCATTTTCAAATGAACGACCCGATAAAAGATAAAAAGAAAGGGTAAATGGTCTATAGTAAAACTATTTTGTTAAAAATGAATAAGTTGTTATATTTTGGAAATATCACAAGAAGGCCTTGATCAACATTTTTTAGAAAACTGTTTCAAATACAATGCTAAACTTATTTTTGGGCTTTCACTTAGTCGAAAATAAGAGACTTGTGCCTAGCCCACAAACTAACTTTAAGAGAGAAGGGAAAGGGTTTTGGGCCTAGCCTAGTAAACTGATTTTCACAAAAGATATTAAATAAAAAAATAGAAAAGGGATCCTATCTTTCCTAAAAGATTTTAAAGAGATTTTTGAAGAATCTTGAACACTTTTAAAATAAACCAAAGTATTTTCTTACTAATCCATGGCTATGTTTTAATTCAAACTGTGTCGAGATATTTTCTTGAACCAATTTTTAAAAAGTAGACATGTACTATTTTGGACCATATAAAGTGAAGATTTATTCAAAAGATAATTTTTTATTTGTTTTGGTCTTGAAAAGTGTCACGCGCCAAATCAGAGGAGCACAATTGGCATCTGGTGCCTTACCCAACCGAGCAACCATAACGTACATCACCCAAAGACATGATACATGAGGAACGGAAGGGACGCCAATGCCAAATTAGAGATACTTGGAAAAACTCACCAATAGATAACTCAAAATTACATATGTGAATGTATCCATGAAAATACGGTTAACTAGCCACCATGATCAATCTGTACAACCAATATTTTGACCGAGAAGCCAAACAAAATATCTTTACATAGGACATTTGTCTATAATCCTCCAAGAGTACTTAAATGTCATAAAGGTTCGGACAGAGCCCAGACATACCTATCAATTCATATACATAAGTATTCTAACCGAAAAAGGCAATTTTCGAGCAATTGGAGTGCACCAACAAATTTCGTTGAGTGATAGCCTACTGGGAGGACCGTCAACCTATCTATCAAGAGCTGCGGCCATGAAACGCAACATTCCCAGACAAAGGGATGTCAGTACAAATAAAGTTTGAAATATGTAAGGCAGGTAAATATGTATATAATAATGTAATAAAAGTGAAGAGTACACAATGTCAACACGGGATTTAGAAGCGGCATTGAGGGTGCACAACTGACATAACCATGATCATATGCATGAAAGTAAAATCAAGTCACTATATGGGGGCATATAATATAGTATCAAGTCCCTCTATTGGGGTAAGCTCATCATAAACTGCCTAGTCATATAGGAGGCGGTAATATCTGCCCAACTAATAAGTAGTAACTGCCCAACCGGTGGTATGCACATAAAAGTTTCGTACGGCCGACTATATATATATAAGTGAAATGAAAGACGGACCTTAGGGGATACTTTGAACATAGTCGGAGTGACCTATGGTCGTTATCCTCTGACTATCGTTAATGTTGCTACGTTCATCAATATACCTTTCATACCTCTCACTATCGTTAATTGTTAAGTGGATACATTCTAACTCACACTTTCATTTTTCCCCTTGTATTTGCATGAACTTCCCGCATGACCCCTACTGGGCCTATTAGTCCTTTGGTGTTTCAATTGGGAAGATGGACTAACATCCTCCTTAGATTGAGTCATCCCATTGAATCTTGGCCCACCTTTCGTACAGACGAACTGAGAGAGAAGGTGGGCCTTGACCTTTGAAGTCCTAGCAATGGGAAAATTGCAAAATTTATGTTGATGGACTTAGTACATCCATCAGCTCGCTTTTATTTTCTTTTATTTTAATTATTTGTATCTTGAAAAGACACGCATATGTACTATCACAACCATTAGAATTTTAGTTAAAATCTGAATGCGGATATTGATAGAATGAGTAGGAATTCATTTTCAAATGAACGATCCGATAAAAGATAAAAAGAAAGGGTAAATGGTCTATAGTAAAACTATTTTGTTAAAAATGAATAAGTTGTTATATTTTGGAAATATCACAAGAAGGCCTTGATCAACATTTTTTAGAAAACTGTTTCAAATACAATGCTAAACTTATTTTTGGGCTTTCACTTAGCCGAAAATAAGAGACTTGTGCCTAGCCCACAAACTAACTTTAAGAGAGAAGGGAAAGGGTTTTGGGCCTAGCCTAGTAAACTGATTTTCACAAAAGATATTAAATAAAAAAATAGAAAAGGGATCCTATCTTTCCTAAAAGATTTTTAAAAAGATTTTTGAAGAATCTTGAACACTTTTAAAATAAACCCAAGTATTTTCTTACTAATCCATGGCTATGTTTTAATTCAAAGCGTGTCGAGCTATTTTCTTGAACCAATTTTTAAAAAGTAGACATGTACTATTTTGGACCATATAAAGTGAAGCTTTATTCAAAAGATAATTTTTTATTTGTTTTGGTCTTGAAAAGTGTCACGCGCCAAATCGGAGGAGCACAATTGGCATCTGGTGCCTTACCCAACCGAGCACCCATAACGTACATCACCCAGCATGATATATGAGGATCGGAAGGACCGCCAATGCCAAATTAGAGATACTTGGAAACAACTCACCAATAGATAACTCAAAATTACATAAGTTAATGTATCCATGAAAATACGGTTAACTAGCCACCATGATCAACTGTACAACCAAAATTTTGACTGAAAAGCCAAACAAAATATCTTTACATAGGACATTTGTCTATAATCCTCCAAGAGTACTTAAATGTCATAAAGGTTGGGACAGGGTCCAGACATACCTATCAATTCATATACATAAGTATGCTAACCTTAAAAGGCAATTTCAGAGCAATTGGAGTGCACCAACAAATTCTGTTGAGCTGATAGCCTACCGGGAGGACCGTCAACCTATCTATCAAGAGCTGCGGCCATGAAACGCAACATTCCCAGGCAAAGGGATGTCAGTACAAATAATGTTCGGAATATGTAAGGCAGGTAAATATGTATATAATAATGTAATAAAAGTGAAGAGTACACAATGTCAACCTGGGATTTAGAACTGGCATTGAGGGTGCACAACTGACATAACCATGATCATATGCATGAAAGTAAAATCAAGTCACTATATGGGGGCATATAATATAGTATCAAGTCCCTCTATTGGGGTAAGCTCATCATAAACTGCCTAGTCATATAGGAGGCGGTAATATCTGCCCAACTAATAAGTAGTAACTGCCCAACCGGTGGTATGCACATAAAAGTGTCTGTCTGGCCGACTATATATATATAAGTGAAATGAAAGACGGACCTTAGGGGATACTTTGAACATAGTCGGAGTGACCAATGGTCGTTATCCTCTGACTATCGTTAATGTTGCTACGTTCATCAATATACCTTTCATACCTCTCACTATCGTTAATTGTTAAGTGGATACATTCTAACTCACACTTTCCTTTTTCCCCTTGTATTTGCATGAACTTCCCGCATGACCCCTACTGGGCCTATTAGTCCTTCGGTGTTTCAATTGGGAAGATGGACTAACATCCTCCTTAGATTGAGTCGTCCCATGAATCTTGGCCCACCTCTCGTACAGACGAACAGAGAGAGAAGGTGGGCCTTGACCTTTGAAGTCTAGCAATGGGAAAATTGCAAAATTTATGTTGATGGACTTAGTACATCCATCAACTCACTTTTGTTTTCTTTTATTTTAATTATTTGTATCTTGAAAAGACACGCATATGTACTATTACAACCATTAGAATTTTAGTTAAAATCTGAATACGGATATTGATAGAATGAATAGGAATTCATTTTCAAATGAACGACCCGATAAAAGATAAAAGAAAGGGTAAATGGTCTATAGTAAAACTATTTTGTTAAAAATGAATAAGTTGTTATATTTTTGAAATATCACAAGAAGGCCTTCATCAACATTTTTTAGAAAACTGTTTCAAATACAATGCTAAACTTATTTTTGGGCTTTCACTTAGCCGAAAATAAGAGACTTGTGCCTAGCCCACAAACTAACTTTAAGAGAGAAGGGAAAGGGTTTTGGGCCTAGCCTAGTAAACTGATTTTACCTTTTAGCTTATTTTAATTCCTAGCTTAATTACTAGAACATGAAGAGTTGGGTATTTTCCCCTCTCCCAAGTCGGCCGAACCTCTCCCTCTTTCCCATTCAGCCTAGATGCATTTTATGTCTATCTTATTACCTATTCTAGAAGATTTAGAACTTGTATAAATAGGGGATATAGTTGATGAAAGGAGACATTAAAATTTTATGAAATATATTTGAGTTTTGTCAAACTTTGCTAAGTTATTCTACTTTTGTGTTGTTATCTTAGTTGGTCATTTTATGGTCCTAACCTTGGTTCTTTTGTGGCCCAACTCTCGGTCCATTAGTGGTCCAACCATTGATCCTTTTATGGTGCAAACCCTAGGTGTAAGTCTAGTTAGAACTTTTTGATCTAACTATACCCAAGTCAAAGTTCTATTCGGTTACTTTGTCACAAACACATTAGAAGGTCATCTCGGCCTACATCACCTTACCCGTACCCGAACTTGTCTATAAATTTTGTGCCCAATCATTGTCCAAACTGCCTAATCCCTTTCACCCTAATACACTACAACACTTCCCCAACCTACACCAAAAAGGTTGTTAACCAACTCCTCCCAAAAACACCCGAAAACCCAACCAACTACTCCACCGTCCTCACCGGGTTCAACCTTCGTACCTTACTGTCCCGAACATATTCTGCCACCTTACCACCATCCAACCACCAAATACCTACCACCAGCATAACCTACAACGTGTCTAGTTCATCCTCTCCAAACGCCTTAGCCCTAAACCACCTAAGGGCACCCGTACACCTCCCACAAACCTAAATTGTCTGGAAACCATCCTATTCCACCAACCTCCATTTAACTCCCATATTTGTGTCTGTCCAGCCCCAGACCAACTCCGATCAACTTAACCATACAATCCCCTTCACACTGTGAACCTCAACCTCCTCAAGTGGCTTAATCTGATGTGCTTGTTGGTTTTGTTTCTTTAATTTGATTAACATAGCACCATAAGAAGCATAGAACTCCCGAACCAAAATAAGGAAATACTCACTAGGGGGGTTGTCGATAGAGGACATCTTATAGAACTCCAAGGTCTTAATAGTGTGGGAAAGGGCTTCTATTCCAATAAAACTGGTCCACCACTCGTCGAATATACTCTGTAGGTTTTTTCCACCCCTCTTTGTTAATTGTATCCCCTGGTCAAATAATGCTTTAGTCCCTTCTACCGTAATCCAATATTTTTGTTCTTCCAATTGTTTACTCCTAATCTCGCGAGCTCTCCCATCTTCATTACTATCAGGTTCTAGAGAGGTGGTAGGAGATTTATTCGCTGAACCGGTTGCCTATTCAGTGTCCCCAGCCGTAGAATCAGTTTCCTGGTCAGAGTCTCCATAATTAGAGTGAGATGAGGAAGATCCTTCCTTTTCAAACTGGGAGGGACCGGAAGATGATGTACCCTAGATAGATACCGATGTGTCTTGATGGTGTACAATTGCGACAGTCGCCCTATTTTTCTTTGCAGGAATGACCTCTACCTCTTTGTCTGAGGCTTCATCCCATAACCTTATTGTCACTTCAACTATACCTTTACCCCTGCCTTTTTTCGGTGGTTGGGACCTGCCACCTCTTTTGTTTTTTGAGGCATACCTGAAGATAAACAATTATTAGTCACCCAGGACAAGAAAAAAAAATGAGCATCATTTCCATATTTGTAGGTTTTAATACTGTTGTAGACCGCAAAAAATTTAATGGACCGTAAAAAAATTGTACGGTCTATAAAAATATTGTACGGGCCGTAGAAATTTATATGGTCCCATACTTGGTTATTTTTACAGACTTTCATTATCCATAATTTATACACACATGATTTTCCATCATTCAATTTTACTTGATTTGGGGTCGGGTTACTCAGACTTCATCCATTTTTTACATGATTACACACATTGGTATGTTATCAGGCTTTTGGCGGTCATACCAATTTTAGACTTCAAGGATGAAGTTGTCTATCAGCACGCCCTCCAACACATCAGGACGTTACTCAAACTACACCACCTATCATCATGATTCGTCTCACAATCATTTTTACAAACATTTGGAGGGCATGATGAATCAACAAGAATATTGATCAAAATGCCCTCCGACTCAATGAGGGTACGATACTTTTGTCCCCATGATCCATAATTCATAGCAAACATACCAAATCCCCACCCCTACCAAATAATTCAACAACATTTCACTAATAAACAAGCATCCCAATTTGATTATCAAACCCTAGGTTCAAGAGTTCTATCCATAATCAATGATAAGTCACAAATCTTAAATTCATACCAATAGAATGCATCAAGATGGCTATTAAAACATTAACATAAATTATTGATTGAACTTCCTCCTAAAAACAAAAAGAACACAATGTGTTGATGCTCATTTTTTAGCTTAGGGTTGTGCGAAGGGGATGAGGGTGAGTGGGTGAGGTTTAGAGATGATTATGGGAGAGTAATGTGGGTGAGTTTGAATTTTTGAGTTAAAGCGGGAAATATGACTGATCGGGCTTGTTTTAGTGGATTGGGATAACTGTCACAATAATTGTACGCTGCGTACAATTTTGTACGGTGCGTAAAATTGTTATACAGTGCCCAAGTTAGAAAATTTACCTGAGTTTATTAATTACATGGCCAAAAAGGACGAACTGTAATAGTTATCATAAATTTTTTTACCGTCCGTCGACTTCGGCTGTCACCCACGCCAAATGAAACAGTGAGCATCTTTAGGCCACTCTTTATGGATAGTGGAAAAATATGGTCCATACAAAATTGTATGGTCCGTATTTTTCACTGTGACCTAAACACCTACACATTTTTCCTGAGACCTAGAATTTCTAATACACCAGAAAACATCAAACAACCCAAAAATAATAAAAACAACTAAAATCAAAGGCAAAAATAAAATACATAAATTAAACTTGGGTTGCCTCTCAAGCAGCGCTTGATTTAACGTTGCAGCACGATAGTTGTACCTGTTTACAAAGTATCGGGTCTCACATGTATCTATGCTTCAGACGGTGGCCATTAACTCTAATGGTTTGAATTCCATCTCCGGACTTCAATTCTATAGAGCCATTAGGTGAAATACTCACCACTTGGAAAGGCCCAGACCACTTTGATTTCAACTTCCCGGGAAGAGCTTTAGCCTTGAATTGAAAAGCAGGACATCAACCTTCGGTTAGAAGTCCCACTTCAGAATATTTTTATCATGGAAATGTTTCATCCTCTCCTTGTATAGGGTTGAACTCCCGTACGCTTGATACATAAACTCATCCATTTTATTGAGCTAAAACAACCAAAGTTTGGCTACTTCATCCCAATCCATATTCATTTTTTTCAGTACCCAACATAAGTCGAGATTGATGTAAATCAGCCTGTGAACTTATACTCCCAACGTAAGTCAAGAAGAGCTTTACTAAGAGTTCCAACAATGGCACGTCATTCTACACTTATCTGCCTAACATGGCATGGAAAATGGAATGGAGTTGGAGTTGTCACGTGAAGATCTAGAAAGCAAGTTATATTCGGCCTTTGTGTGTAGGTCTTGGCTGAAGACCATGTTTTTTCTCCTTTAGCTTGTCTTTCTTTCTTAGCTTAGTTTGTAGTTCTTCTTAGGACATATTTAATGTACCATATAATAGGACAAGGTAATCAAGGACAAGGATGTAAGACAAATAGATGACTAGGCCGATAGGACAAGTTCACAAGGACAAGAGGATGTCTAGATCGTGTGAAAGGAATTAAGCCAAGATGGCAAGGACAAGAATGATCTAGAAGTTAAGGCTCCAAATTCGGCCAAAGGAAGATCAAGAGGTGGGCGAAATGATCATCAAAACAAATACCAAGAATAGAAGCTTCCAACACATTCCAAGAAGATGAGGTTGTTGGAAGAATTTATGAGTTACCAAATTCATGAATATGGTTTCATGGGAGACCTCAATCTTGGCCTAGAGAAGAGGAAGAGGTGACTGAACTCCCTTGGTCACCAAGTCAATCCAAATGCGTTCACACTAGGTGTTAGTTTGTGTCTTTTCATTTGCTTTCTAGAATAGTCTATGTTGTACTATAAATAGAGGCCTTAGGCCATTCTAAAAGACATAGTTTGTTGAATATAAATCTTGAGTGTTTACTCATCTTGGCTAAGTCTTTCAATCCAGGATTGATATTCTTAGTTGGTTCTCCGAGAGGACCTTTGGTTCTTGTGTGAGCCAAACCCCTTAGTGTAAGTTGAAGCTAGGACTGTATGGCATAGTTAAACCCAAACTAAGATTTCCCTTTTGTGTATGTTCGGTTAAGACTTTGTGACTTAACTAAACCCAAGCTTAAGGAACCCCCTTTCGTGCAAGTAGACATTGGGACTGTGTGACCTAACCAAACCCAAACCTAGGGTCTATCTTAAGATTTCCGGCCAACCTTACTTGGTTAGTATTTGGGATTGTACTTAGGAACCCCAGTCTAGTCCTTGTTTAATTGGTCACCCTCATCTTGGTGTCGGCTCGTGCATTAAAAACCCCTTGTCATTATTCCAGCCATATCGACCGTACGATCACTTCACCAAGTTGTCCAATCATTACCCGAGATTGCATCTTGAAACTCGTGGGCCATCCAAACCCAACCCACCATATACTGATCATCCTCACCTCCCACAACACCTCCTAAAAACTCATAATAAAGGCCAACACCCGAATCCAAGCATATCTTCCCATCCAAATCCGACAACACCAAGTCGTTCCCTAAAACTACCTTTACCGAGACCTCATTATTTTGGTTCATTTTCGAGACCTTACCACCCTTAAACACCAAAGTACTGCCACCACAATCTCCCACAACACCCCCGGGATAACCTCCTTAATGCCTAAATCCAACTCCCCCTGAATCCACCCGAAACAACCACCAAATACCTACTGCCCGGCTGAATACCAACCAACTGAGAACCTACTTTCAAGTACATTTTCGCGTCAACTCATTCCCTTCCAAACTCAGACCAACTTACCCTCACATAACCCTCCATACTTACATCAAATTGGTATCAGAGCAAGGCGCTCCCATCCCACGCCTTAACGCGATGACCATCATAAAAATATCACTTACAAACAAAGAAGAACTTCGAAAACTCGTTAGTGACCTTTTTGCCGAACATGTGCCAATCTTAAAAAGAGATGTTGACCTCCCAACTTTTTATGGAGATATGAACCCAAAAGAGTTCCTGAAATGGTTAAACACTATTTGAGGGATTTTTCAAGTACTGACAATATGACGATCATGAGTGCTTCAAAGTTTACAAATCGAGGCTCAAATCATATGGTTCCGACTGGTACGAAAATATAAGAACCAATCAAAAAAGAAATGGAAAGACCAAGATTGACTCTTGGAAGAAATTTAAAAAGCATATAATGAGGAAATTTTTTCCAAGGGAGTATGACCAAAGTCTGCCCTTCAAGCTCCCCACACGCCGCCTAGAAAAAGTTAAAGTGGCATCATGCTGCACCTTTAGAGGCGTGGTTGAGAAACCACAAAGGAGAGGTTCCACAAAGTCTTACATATAGCCCTCCAATGTCAAGAAAATGGGCAGCATCATTTTTATCAACCTATTGTATAATCACGAAGTTGAAGAGAAAGATCAAAAGGTAGAAGAGGGTACTACTTCTTTTACTAATCCATTATATGACCAAGGAGTTGTAGAAGGAGACACGGAGAAGGTATTCACCACGGTGATAAACAAAAGGAGAAAAATGTGTTTCCAATGTCGAGAATCGGGACACTTTGGCAAAAAATGTCCTAACCCCCGATTAGTGACAAATGAAGATGTTGCGAAGTCCTTGGAGGAATCCGAAGCCAAGGAAAGTTCTGAGAACCCATTACTTGATGCACAAAAGATAGAGAAAGAATTTAAGAAGGGGAGTGCTATAGTTGTCGATGTGAAGGAACTTCCGAATGACGTTGCATCCGATACACTACCAATAAAAGGTGTAGAACATATTCTTGATTTATTTTCAAGAAGCTCATTACCAAATCAACAAAGCTATGGATGCCACCCAGACGAGGTTCATGAGTTGCAAGGCCAAGAAAAAGAATTGGTAGGCGAAGTCCATACTCGAAAGGGCCGTAGTCTATACACGACACCTGCCTTGTTGGTGCCAAAAGAATATAAGACTTGTCACACATGTGGCACTATCCAAGCACTCGGCAACATCATGAAAAGCAAGCTCTCTTTGCCGAGCCTGAAGTTTCCTTCTAAGGAATCAAGAGAAATCAAGTGTTCCTTTAAGATGGAATCGAGGAGAAGACACCCTCTAAGGGGAACCCGAGAGGCAAATTCATGGAAGGTGACCCTCGTGATCAAGTTGTGTTTGGACAAATGGTTTGTGATGTTTTATGGATGGTGTGGCGTTCCAAACTCTCCCTTACACAAGGTATCACATCTATCCTTGGGACATGTGACATCTTCCGAGGACATTGATTCCAACCCACCCAAGGCGTAATCACTCTAAGTTGGTCCGAACCTACGAGGACCGTTGCGGTAAAAAGTATCTTTGATTCGGCCCCTCATTTTCATCTTGTTATGCAAAATTATGACCTTGCTTCCCCTATAAACAATCTCATGAGGAAAGATAAGTGTGGATGGTTCCGAGGAGCAACAAGATTCCTTGAAGCCTTGGAGATTTGTGAAACCCCAGTCCTACCCATGCCAAGTCGTGAAAGGCCATTGAGCAGCAAACATGAAGCAAGTATAGGTGCCATATTTTTCTCTAACACAAAGTTGAGTGGTGCACCATGTCATCCTTATACCTATGGAGAGGCGGCATGTCTTATGGAATCCGAGATCCAACATGAACATCATGATAAGTCAAAACCAATTTTCTTATATTCGGATCCGTATTTGGCAAGTTATGAAGAAGGCTCTTACAAGATAAAACTTCTGGACTTGTCAAATGATGAAAGTATTGGATCAACACTTGTTGATGAAGGTTCATTGCCACATTTAGATGGCGCGAATTTGAGGGCAAATTCTTCCAAAGAAGAGGAGTTGATGTAAATCAGCCCGTGAACATAAACTCCGAACATAAGTCGAGAAGAGATTTGTTAAGAGTGCCAACAATGGCACATCATTATACACTTATATGCTTAGACATGGCATGGAAAATGGAATGGAGTTGGAGTTGTCACGTGAATATCTAGGAAGCAAGTTCTATTCGGACTTTGTATGTAGGTCTTGGCCGAAGACCAAGTTTGTTTTTCTTTTAGCTTGTCTTTATTTCTTAGCTTAGATTTTAGTTCTTCTTAGGACATATTTAATGTACCACGTAATAGGACAAGGTAATCAAGGACAAGGATGTAAGGGAAATGGATGACTAGGCCGAGAGGACAAGTTCGCAAGGACAAGAGGATGTCTAGATCGTGTGAAAGGAATTAAGCCAAGATGGCAATGCCAAGAATGATCTAGAAGTTAAGCCTCCAAATTCGGCCAAATGAAGATCAAGAGGTGGGGTAAATGATCATCAAAACAAATACCAATAATAGAAGCTTCCAACACATTCCAAGAAGATGAGGTTGTTGGAAGAATTTATGAGTTAACAAATTCATGAATATGGTTTCATGGGAGACCTCAATCTTGGCCTAGAGAAGAGGAAGAGGTGAGTGAACTCCCTTGGTCACCAAGTCAATCCAAATGCGTTCACACTAGGTGTTAGTCTGTGTCTTTTCATTTGCTTTTTAGAATAGTCTATTTTGTACTATAAATAGAGGCCTTAGGGCATTGTAAAAGACAGAGTTTGTTGAATATAAATCTTTAGTGTTTACTCATCTTTGCTAAGTCTTTCAGTCCGGGATTGATATTCTTAGTTGGTTCTCCGAGAGGTCCTTTGGTTCTTGTGTGAGCCAAACCCCTTAGTGTAAGTTAAAGCTTGTGGCCTAGTTAAACCCAAACTAAGGTTTCCCTTTTGTGTAAGTTTAGTCAAGACTTTGTGACTTAACTAAACCCAAGCTTAAGGAACCCCCTTTGGTGCGAGTGGACGTTGGGACTGTGAGACTCAACCAAACCCAAACCTAAGGTCTATCTTAAGGTTTTTGGCCAACCTTACTTGGTTAGTATTCGGGCTTGTACTTAGAAACCCTGGTCTAGTCCTTGTTAAATTGGTCACCCTCATCTTGGTGTCGAGTCAGGCATTAAAAACCCCTTGTCATTATCCAAGCCATATCGATTGTACCATCACTACACCAAGTCGTCCATTCTTCACCCGAGCTTGCATCTTGCAACTCGTGATCCATCCAAACCCAACCCACCATATACTAATCATCCTCACCTCCAAAAACACCTCATAAACACTCACAATAAAGGCCAACACCCGAAGCCAAGCATATCTTCCCATCCAAACCCGACAACACCAAGTCATTCCCTAAAACTACCTACCGAGAGCTCATTGTTTTGGTTCTTTTCCTCTACCTTAACACCATTAAAACACCAAAGCCTGCCACCACAATCTCCCGTAACACCCCTGGGACAACCTCCTTAAACGCCTAAATCCAACTCCCCCTGAATCTATCTGAAAAAACCACCAAATACCCACTTTCCGGCTGAAAACTAACCAACCGAAAACCTACTTTCAAGTACATTTTGCGTCAACTCGTTCCCTACCAAACTCAAACTAATTTACCCTCACTTACCCCTCCATACTTACATCACTATGTTGAATAAAGACTAATAATAAGAGTTGTCTTTTACATACGCTTGACAGCTTCACCTTTATTCAACTTAATAGTGCCCCGATGAGTCGATTTCCATATATTTGTTAGTAGCTCATTTTCCTATTCAAGAAGTAGTTATAAGCTAGAGTTGATCCATTATGGGAACTTTAGTACTGTGACGACTAAGAGTCGGGCACTATGAGAGTTCTACTTATTGAGAAGCTAGCGATGATGAGATGAGATTCTACTTGTTGATGTTTGAAATGATAGTTATGTATGGCGAATATGTTCTGAGGCCTGGTAGTACATGAGTCCTATCCTAGAAGACACAAGTATGATATCCCGGTAGATACGGACTCGATATTCCGGTAGCACCAGCATCAGTTGTCAGGTAAGGGTATGAGAGTACTGGTATGCTAGCCGAGGAAGTACAGACTCATGACTCTGGTAGCTAGCACATACGTACGAGACAATATGAGTAGTTAGCATTACAGTTTTTATGTATTCACGTAACTTTTGAATTGTAGAGTAGAAAGGCTCTGAGCTGTGAGATATTGTTACAAGAAGACAAGCTACAGATAAGTGCCACATATTCCAGTTTGTAAGAGTATGTTGTATGACCTTACAGATTGACTCTTGACACGTGTTGTACATAATCATTTATTTAGTAATACTTTATTTTTATTACAATACCTATTTTCGATTGTTCAGATGCCTTACATACTCGGTATATTATTTTGTACTAACGTCCTTTTATCGGGGACGCTGTTTGTCATGCTACATGTCCAGATAGTCATTGGAATAGATAGTCCCAGTATGCAGCGTTGATCGGTAAGACTCCATATCATCTGGAGTGCAGTCAAATCTAGAGGTCCTTGTGTTTTAATCATATATACTTATGGGTAAGTCGGGGCCCTGTCCTAACTATGATATGTCAGTTAGATGATCATAGAGACTTTTATAGACGTATGAATACCTGTGGTCAGTTGTGTCATGTCAGAAGAGTGTTTGTACAGTAAGTTATCTATATATATGTGTGTGTTTTGTGATTTTCTGTTTGCAGATGTTTCAAAATAATGTAAGTTATCAGTCTTACAGGAACGGTCACTCACGTAAGTAAGGCACTATGTGCCTGTCTACCCCACCTAGGTTGGGGTGTGACAATTAACAACAGGATACTCAGTTGGGGTCATATAAGGACTTTGTCACGACTTGTAATGTAGGCTTAGGGATGGGTTGGATAGACATTTGGATCAAAGTGACTAAACCCTCCTTGAACATTACACTATATTCAACCCAATTTCCTTCTTTGTTTTCCTTTATTCCTTTTGTTACTACAACCCCAGTGTGGTTTATAAAACTTTTATTTCTTCAATCATTTTGTGAAATATTTTCTAGATTTAAGATTTTCCCATGCATTTTCCCTTTTTGTACATTAACCACACCACATTGGATATAGACTAGCTAACTCATTTCCATCCCAACTTAGGCTTAAAACCTCTTTTTTTTTACCACTTTTGCATTCTACCCCTTACGTAGCCTTCACAACCTCATATTCAATCATTATGAGTGTGAATGACGGAAGGGTACAAAAATGGGAATATTTGCAACAAAAGGTAGAGGTTCGTTAATGGCTAGCCAAGAAATAAGTTTTCAGGCTCAAAGTGGCAAACTAGGGAAACATATATGTATAAGGGTAAGATCAAAGACGTCGAAAAGGCTTTAGAATAATTCCAAAGAAAGGATCATCTCTACAACCAACATACCCTTATAAAAACAATATGACTAACTAGGAAAGTTCTAGATTGAAAGTGAAGCACATAAACGTATCACAACAAAACTCATAACACATTGTCATATGAATTGCTTGTTTCATTCCAAGTTGACTTTCGAACAAGTACTCAGGGAAACACAACATCACAATAATCAAAATGTCATAAAAAATCCATGTCTGTTAATACATAAACACCTTTGAGAAAACACATTTTTTGGAAGGGTCCATTTCAACTCTCAAAACATGTGTACATGCCTAAGTTACTTAAGCCAATACCACATAAGTCAAAATTAATTTTCTACCTAAATAATAACCTAAACATGCCCATTTCAACATAAATTAAACACCATCGGGAAAAGAACCTTGGCTAAGAAAAGTCGAGGGGAGTACACTAACACATATATACATGGGGAGGCAAATGTACGCTTCTTACCTTCAGAATTTCATAATGTACGGCCCTATCATCCTAGGATATTTTTTCGGTATTCATGATGTATGGTTTACAGATTGGTACCCTCGATCAAGTAAGGTACCGGGTGCCTGTCTCGCCACCCCGTGTTTGGGTTGTGACAACCTGAGTGCTATACTTTCTTATGAGTAATCAGTTTGTCAAGGAGTTGAGTGATCCAACAAATGTTTTATCTATGAAACACCCACTCGCTGCATTGTTCTCCATAGACTGAGTCATGGGTCCAACCCCATATAAAACTTCTCCATCAAGATATTTTCCAGAAACTCACGATTGTCAGGACCCCTTTCGGGCGTCTTGGTGGAACCTAAATAATAGCATAAATTATATAAGACTAAGCAGAAATAAGTTAAGTAATTATAAAAGTTGTCACATCATAATCATAAGAAAGGAACCAAAAATGATAATCTCCATGATCTAGTCTGTAATACAAGTGCAATAAAAACATAAGTAATAAGTCTTAATAGTCTGAAAATGTCTCCCCAACATAATAAAAGACATGAATGAGAATGGTATCCTAGGCATGATGTGAAGAAGCAGGCTCACCCCGAATACTCTGATCATCCAACCCAGGACTCAGCCACGTGGCCGTGAACTGGTAGATAGCGTTGTATCTGCATCCAAAAGAATGAAACAAGTGTAGTATGAGTACACAACGTACCCCCATAGGCATCATAGTCCGACAATGATGGAAGATACGTAACTTACATAAATAGCAAGTTAACTCTCACATGATCCTATTCTACATGCTTCAGTATATCACTTAAGTCACCTTAAATCAAAATAAGAGTTCAATATTCAGCAACTCAGGAATCATGGAAGTTCAATCAACATAATCCACCTTATGATAATCAATCCCAATCAACTACAAATCTCAAGTATCAATGTGTATGTATTATATGAATGCAATGCAAGGTACCTTTCCACAACCTTGTATACACACGTTCAAATTCTATGAATCGTGATCCATGAGGGCGTGCCATTCATATACCGCTCCTAGCCAGCCAGAATTTAACATACGAATCTGACTATAGACAAGACTCATTTGTTGAGCTATATCAATCATTTCTATCATCTCAATGTTTCCAAGCCATCTCATAGGAATATATCCTTACCTTTTCAGTCTCATTGGACCCACATCATTTCAATACCACTCCACTTTCAATATCATCATTATAACATGAGTGTATGAATGCAACAGTATCAAGGCAAGTAATCATGATGTATGGATGCAATCAAATATAGGAGATGTATCATATGCTTCAGAATTCAGCAACATGTATTCCCAAGTAATTTAGTCATTCATATCAGAAGCATATGTGATGAGTAAACACAAGAATTATCAATCAATAGTGATAAACCCATGTAACAATAGTCAGAACCCTAAGGTTGATTCCCTAAATTACCATTAAGACAGTTCAATACTGGTACCCACTCAAGTTCTCATCACAACCACTAAAGTGGGACCCCCAAACATGCCCAATACCCCTCAATATTTATAACAACTATGTACTTTTATCAGAATCTAGAAACAATAAATTGTAACCTACCTCGGAGTCGAGCGGGTGCCACAAACCTCAATCCTCTGCCAAGGCCTTGCCTTTGCGAAGAACCTCATAATAATTGTATAGATTCTACGTTAATAAAGTAATCTAATACATGTATAGAGGCTTATCTTTTAAAAAAAAATAAAAGTCCAACCTCCAAATCAACCTCGGGCCCACAAGGGTAATAATCATAACTTTATTATTCTAACATCATGAGAATACTCTATAGAGTCATACCCCTAAGTTAATTTTAAAACTAAACACGTTTGGGCTTCCAATTTCATATTTAGGAAAAATCCCAATTTGAAATCCTAGATTCCTTCCAATCCCAAAATGGATTCCAATCATCAAATTAAACATTATAAAACCTTCTACTATCATTAACCAACTCTAGGTTACAAGAAGATCATTAATAAACCTCAATTTCATGATTCTTAAGCCTTTAATATCTCTTAAGAACCCTAGGTTGGTTCTACCCAAAATAATAAATTAAACCAAGATTAGAGTACATAATAATGATAAGTAACTAAAAGGATATGGAAAATCATACCCCAAATATGGAAGATGATGAAAGTTCCCAAATTTCTCTCTCTACCGAGCTCTATTCCCAAGATATGATTATGGGGAAATGATTTGCAATGGACATTGAATTTTAGGTCTAGAAAATAGCGATTCTGTTTCATCAGAATCAAACTCACCAAAGCGGGTTGACTGGGCAGAAAAACCAACCGCAGAAGCGGCCCTACTTAATAACTCAGAACACACATAAGTGAAAAATTACCGCAGAGGTGGATCGCCTCTGCACAACAAGGTCTGCAGAAGTGGACAACACCAATACACCAAGGTCCTCATTTGCGAACCAACCTCCATAGAGGCAGCTCCACAGAAGCAGCCAAATGGCCCGCTGGTACGACATACCAGAAACTAGAAACATGGAAATTTAGCAAATTCTCTACCAAACACCCGAAATATTCTCGAGACCTCTTGGATACAAACCAGATATTCTAATCAAGGGTATACGATGCTAAAAACTCACTTGTACAATTGGATTTCTCATACGACCGAGCTAAGACTCACTTTTCTACGAAATCACCTAAAATACTAAAATTAAAGAATTAAATAGCGTCACGAAATACATCCAAATGCCTCGGAAAGAGAACCAAGACTTCAAATAAGTAATAAATGACGTTGTGGATCTACCGGAAGTGACGAAACTTGAAAATGAACTCATATAGGCAAAAGTCAACTTTGGATCAACTAGTTCAAGACTAATTATCAAACTTAGGTTTTTCTTTTGAATTTTATGTAAAAGCATCTCGAGATTCATGCTACCTGATGTATGTAAGGAGGGGGTGTAAGTGGGAAGTAGTTCGGGTCTTGGTTGTATTCGGGTCGACACGAAATTGGGACATAAAGTGGGGTTCTCGGGTGGGGTATTACTGCCGGGCAGTGTGGTGTTTGGTGGCTGTTTCGGGTAGTTATATAAGGAATTGGGTCAAGGAATTTTATGGGGCTGTAGTGGGTATGTTGAGGGTTAGGATGATGTTTAGGACTTGGGGGTTTAGCTGTGGAAAGGATGCAGAAATGAACCGAAATAGTGAGGTCTCGGTAAGGTTGGTTTTAGTGGACTATTTGTGGTTGTCGGGTGGGGACGGTTGGATACATGTGGGTTTGAGTAGTGACCTTTATAGTGACGATAAGGGAAATGTTTTGGGAAATGGTAGCTAAAGGAACGAAGTAGTTTGGATGAGGGATGAACACGGAATGTGGGTAGAAAGTCCGAGTACAAACCAAGTCACAATCGATCGATATAAGGCTCTTGGATAGAGACACAACGGATTTATTGCTTGTGTCGACACCATGTATATTGTGGACAATTAGACAAGGATTAGATTGAGGTTTGCTGACTACAATGCTCAATACTAACCAAGTGAGGATGACCGAAACCTTAGAAAGTAACAAGACAAACGATCCTCTTGGAGGACTGGCTAAGAATTACAACCCCGGGTTGAAACACTTAGTAAAGTTAGTAAAAACTCAAGTTTTATATATCAACCACAACTGAATATTACAATTTCCTAAAGGTCCTATTTATAGTAGCAAAAGGGACCATTCTAGAAGGGAAGTACAAGGGACACAAACACAAGCCATTCAGCCAAGGTCGGAACGGGAGAGGGGAAGGGCCTTCGGCCCTGGGGGGAATAAATGTCTCTCTTCTATGTATTCTAGAACCTTTCTTGATGGCTTTCACATATGAACTAGTTAGTGCATAAATGGTGTTTGGCAATCCTACGTTAGGCATGTTACACTCGGGTGGTTGGCAATCTTGGGCACCCCTAGAAAATTGCCTCTTGGTTCTTGTTGAAAGATCAAGTTCACCTCCATTATTGCCGTCAATTCTCGTTGTCTATATATGGTGACAAGTCTCCAACATTAAATGTGGAACTAACACCTCCATAACACCTCCATACTCATCTGGAAGTTCGATCTTGTATGCACTTTCCCCAAACCTTGCCAACACCTTGAAGGGGTCGTCTGCTCTAGGTATTTTATTTTTTAGGTTAGGGAACCTCTCTTTCCCTAGGTGGAGCCAAACCAAGTCTCTGGGTTGGAAGTGTGGTTGATTTCTTGACTTCTTAGCATATATTTTGTACTTGTCATTGGCCTTTTGGATTTGTGCTTGGATTTGATCATACAATTTCTTGAAGGCCTCAATTCGGTCCCTAGCCGTGAAGCTTAGGATCTCCTTTCTTGGAATTGGCACTAGATCAATGGGTAGGAATGGATTAATGCCATACACAACTTTGAACGGAGCTTTCCCCATTATGCGGGATTGACTCCTATTGTATGTGAATTCTGTGTGTGCCAACTTCAAGTCCCAATACTTTGTGGTTTTGCTCACCAATCCTCTTAACAAGGTACTAAGAGTTATATTTGTTACTTCCGTTTGACCGTCCGTTTGAGGGTGGTGGGAGGTATTAAATAACAATTTGGTGCGGAGAAGCCTCCATAGTGTCTTCCAAAAGTAGCTTAGGAACTTCATGTCCCTATCCGACATGATGGTTTTGGGAACCCCATGCAACCCCACCACCTCTCTAAAATACAAATCCACGACGTGAGTTGCATCATCGATTTTGTGGCAAGCGATGAAATGAGCCATCTTGGAGAATCGGTCCACGACTACTATGATGAACTCCTTACTTCGTTGGGTCTTTGGCAAGCCGAGAATAAAATCCAAACTTACGCATTCCCATGGTCGTTCCGGGACCGGTAAGGGCGTATACAAACCTTTATGGAAGAATCTTTTCGCCTTTTTCCAAGTGGCACATCTACTCACTACCCCATTCACATCCTTATCCATCCGGGGCCAATAAAATTGCTCTTGGGAGATCTCCAAAGTCTTGGTAACCCCAAAGTGTCCGGCGATACCTCCCGAATGTACTTCATGTAGAAGAAACTCCCTCGTATATCATTTGGGAACACATAATTTGTTCCCCTTGAAAAGGAACCCTTCGACTAAGTAGTAAGATTCATGATCCCCATTGTTGCATTCGGCTATCAGGTCCTTAAACTTGGGATCGGAGTCTAGAAGAACTAAACCATAGCCTACCTCAAAGCCGAGCAGGTGCCACAAACAATCCCTCTTTAGTGTTGGCCTTGCCCTTTCGGAGCACCTCGTAGTAATTGAAGTCTAACACACATAGACTATTTGTCAATAAAATGCTAGTACATAACACAAGGACTTTGTCCTTCAATCATACCAAGACACCCAAAACTAACCCCGGGCCCACGGTGTCAAAGATCCAAACTTTATTACCCAAATATCATAAACACATGCTAGACAATCATCTCCTTAAGTTAATTAGAAACAAAATCTCATTTGGACCTTCAATTTCCCAATTTAAGAAAAACCCCAATTTTATAAATCCTAGAATTTCCCCTAAATTTAATAAACGTTTCCATAATCAAAATTATCCAACACAGTATGATCCTCTATCATAAATCAATACTTATTCACAATATTAAATCAAACTAAACAATATTCCACCCTTAAATCAAGATTCAACCTCTCTTAAACTAATATGCACATTAGAACTCATCTTTCCCAAATTACATACCTTCTGTATACCATTAAAGACTTAAAACATTATATCTAATCACAAAGGATGGAAACCTTACATCAAATGAAGAATTTATTTAAGATCCTCATGAATTCCCTTTTAACAGCTCTAGCTTCGAGGAAAACTATTTTGGGGAAAGTGACTCGACCTAGGAATTTATTTAGGTTACAAGATATAGTGATTCTGCCACAACGAAAATCGACTCTGCTGGCACGGTCTCGCTTCGACGGACATTGAGCTCACCGAGGTGATGTCAGTTGACACCTCATCTCAGCGCAGAAGCAGACAAAAACTAGCAGAGACGCATTCGCCCCTACGTGATCACCCTCCGCCAAGGCGGTACCTCACTAACCACTCACACTCTACTTTTACGAGCCAACCTCCATAGAGGCAGACCCACAAGAGCAGACATGCCACCCGCCGGGGCGGACACCAACACCAGTAATTAAGAATATCACTAAAACTTCCACCAAACACCCGAAATACTTTCGAGACCCCCTGAACACAAAACATACATACTCTCCCAAGGTAAACAGTGCTACAAACTCACTCACAACCTCATATTTCCCATTTAACCGAGCTAAGACATATTCTTCTAAAGAGTCGCTCAAAATAACAAAATATCCAAAAATCACAAATAAGGCCAAAAAAGACTTCTAATTGTCTCGGGAAGCAAACCAATGACTCGACTAAGTCATAAATAACCCTACAGAACTACCGAAAGCAACGAAACCTGGAAATGAACCCATATACTCAAAAGTCAACCTAGAGTCAAACTATTAAACTCAAAGGTCCTTATTTTGGATTTTCATCCGAAAGCCACGTAAATAAATCTCGGGCTCCGTGTCACCCATCCCCACACATCACAAATCCCACACAGAGTCTACGGGAAGGGTAAAATAGTCAATTAAGGGTCTTTAGCTAAAAATGACCGGACGGGTCATTACATCATATACCAATTAAATAAATGTTGGTCCTCGAATGGAAGAAAAAAAGTATGAAAGTCGATAAGTAACCAAGGAATCCCCATCATAACCTCATGAAAGCCCCTACATGCAGAAATGAATTGATAGTACATCTTGTTCACTTAATCAATCGAACTGCTATAACATACCTCAACACCCCACATTTTTATTTCTTCATAACTGAAATTTCTTTCACCGCTAATTCTCGAATGTACATACTGACTCTGCTCGAATTTCCTAATTTGATGACAACCATACCTCTTTACGCGTTCGATTAAATCCACAATTATATCAATAATCATGACCATCCTTAGTTGTAGCCACAAACCCTTGCCCAACCTATACCGATAATATAGTTTGATTCTACTAGTCTTCATTCTTAACTATCAATGTCGTCCTTGCACTAAGATCCCTTCGACACATACCACAAGCTCGATATTCCTCAAATCACCATACTATAAGCGTACCTACTGATCACCTTGTTGTTCCAGATCCTAGAAAATTAACTGATCACTCTAAATACTTTCCATAGCCATTTGTACCTCCTCAATGCATACCAAGTACCTGTGTAAACCATTAGAACAATCTGAATTGTTGTCATCCAAAGGATATCATCAATCTTACTTGTAATTTAAATGAGGATCGGTAACACTGTCATACCTCCATCCTAAATTGAAGTACATCGAACCCTTGTCGGTTGTTTAGCATATCAAAAACTAGACCTAGCAACACCAGATGATTTGGAGCTTACCACAAAATCTAATACTCGATGCGTCCAACTGGTGCAATCTCTTTTGCAATCTGTCTGATCTTGCGAGCATAAAACACAGTCTCCCCGGGAAAAGGGACATCAGTATGAGATAATGTATTGAGTATGTAAGGTGACTGAAACTGAACTGAACTAAAATATAAACAATCTAAATATAAACTGAAGAGCTACTGAAAGTAGAACTGGCTACACTTACCCTCTTCTGTTGTCTATTAACTATGTAAACTATTATCTATTACTTAGCCTCGTATAAGGTACTTAGATATGAATGCATCCCAAAGGCAAGTTTTGTACTTATATAGCCCTATAGGCTAGCGCACATCTTTTTATCCCTGAAGGCAATCTAGGTATCCCCGTAGGCAAACTGTATGGCTTATAGCCCCTAAGGCAATCATCATATCCCCGAAGGCAATCTGTGTATCCCTATAGGCAAACTGTATGGCCAATAGCCCTAAATTCAATCTGTCGTACCCCGAAGACAATCTGTGTAGCCCCGTAGGCAAACCGTATGGCCAATAGCCCCGAAGGTAATCTGTCGTATCCTCGAAGGCAATCATCATAACCTCAAAGGCAACTATCATAGCCCTAAAGGCAACTTTTATAGCCCTGAAGGCAACTGTCATAGCTCCGAAGGCAACATCATGGTCTTGAAAGCAATCTTTATTTTTCTATAGTTTCGAGTCATGCTTTCTATCATTTCTAATTACTTGGCTAAACATGGACACTATAACTCGTTCTCATTGGGAAAGATTATTGGAATAGGGTCATGATAACCCAATTATGATTCTTATGGCTAGCACAAATTGTGTGCCGGGATCGGAACTATCTTGTAAAGGAATCATGCCAAAAATAAAGAAAATGATAACCTTCACATACCTTATCCACGAAGCTATACGTCGGGCTATAATCTCTCGTACTCTTCATGACCTATTAGCTATAATAAATAAAGGATTGATATCACTATTTAATACATATTCAATAAAGAACTTTACTTAGGTATCTTAGCGATCACCTTCAGTTAAAAAGGTTCTTAGTCTTGTTTAACAAAAGGGGTATTCATATAATTTGGCCCCACGATTATCTGAAACATACCCTCTTAGGTTTACAATACCACCAATCAATATATATTAATCAATATCAACTCACAATTTCAATAAAATAGCCCAAAACTCAACATATCACAACTTCATAGGTTTACGGGTTTCGGCTATGAAAATCCCTTCACAACTTACTATAAATTATCAATTAATCATAATTATTAGATAAAAAAGGTTAGAGCTTACCTTTTCGCATCAAAACCCCTTGAAAATAACAAGTTACACCACACCTAAGGTTTCCACAAATCGCTTTAATTCGGGAACGATGATTTCTATGGTAATCACAGAGTTAGTGATGTTAATCCAATGTAGTATGCTTCGGAAATAATCTTGAATGTTAGGGATTCATTAGAGAGGATTTAGGAGTGTTTATAATCTGATTTAGCTGAAAAATAAAGTTAAAATCGCACAACCCGAATAAATACCTGACTAAAATTTTCCACTGTCGTACTTTGAGGGTGGGATCGACGGTCCGTCAAATGATCGATAGTCCATCAATCCTAACCGTCGTTTTGCCACCTAGGATCGGAATCTCTAAGGTAGTTTGATGGCTCCCCATGGCAGTTTGACGGTCCATCAACTATCCCATCAAACTTTCATTTTCCTCGATTTCGTCAAAACGTATTTCCTTTGATCCGTTTAGCATTCAACCACGTCAAAACTTCCGTAAAAAAGTTATAAACCTTCGTTATCCTTTTGTAAGGTCATACCCCTTCCCAGAACTTTCAGTATCAACCGATGATGCGATGAAACACAAAACTATGGGGTGTAACACAAAATATGCTCCACATATGTTTGCAGATGTGAGAGACATGGTTAGGCATTTTGTGTATGGTCTTGATTCCCAATTTTACGATGCATCTAATATTTTTTCTCAGAACAAGGAAATGAATTACCAAGATGGTTGCTTTCATATAGGGAAATAAGAGCGGGATGAAGGAAGAGGAAGTGTTGCAGAAAGAGAAAGATAGGGAGTTCAATAAAAGAACCAAGTCTTCAGGTCACTTCAGTCATGGGGGAGGTGGAGGTAGACATTTCTTTAAAAATAGGTCATCAGGACCTGCTCCATCATCAGCCAATACTCCAACCACAAAGTTTAGAAATAACAAGAGAAGTATTAAGAAATCTTATAGCTTAATATATAACTTAAAGAAATCTCCCAAAATTCGGTAGTCACAAGTACAGATCTCTAAAAGGAATACAAGTCTGAATATGAAAATACATAATACTTTCTGAAAGTAACAAAAGAAAGGATCATAAATATAGAGGGAGTTCCAGTGCCGGGAAAGACTTTGGGGCTCACCCTGGACTTCTCAAGCAATCTCCAATGTCGTGCTCAAGCTACTCTTGGATCATCTGCCTCATACATGTACATAGAGTGTAGCAAGCATAGAGTGAGTATGGGGAAACACGTGTACTCAACAGCATCGTCGATCGACCCTATCTATAGCGGTGGCGAGGGTTGGTACTTTCTGACACCTCTCTACTAATTAGTCAGTTAAGCATAATAAGAGTTCAGTTAACCAAACCTATCAATATTTCTTATAGTTCAACAGTGTACAAGTGTTATCAAGGTTCACAATATTATCATAATCTCAACAGTATTACCAAGTCGTCCTAAACCCCATATTTGGGCGTCTAGTCCATCAAGTCTCTCACTCGACCTCACAGAAGTTATAAGTCTCAAGTATCATTGATTTCTCTATCAAGACATAGGATCATACAGTTTATCATAAATCAACACCGAGTACAAACAACATCAGGTACATATCAAAATGAGTAAATGTAATGCAGATGATACCAGCTTTATGGATGAAGTGTCATCATCAGTCATCACTCTCGTATCATGTACCATCTCCAATAACTAGGTTCCCAAGCCTCTTTCAGTAGTATCTCAACAGTTTAAATGACAAATATAATATATATGAATGAGATTGATATGTGTACACCATGCAATCAGCATAATCAATACAATCAGTATTATAAGTTCCCTTTCAGGTATTAGATGAGATGTAGAGTGATGAATCATGACAATTCAAATCAATAATAGAATATCAGACATGGCTACGAGCCCAAATAATCAGCAATCATACCAAACCTAAGTGGATTTATCCACCGCGCTCATGGCCCAAAGGCTAAACATATAATCTCCTTCAAGCATATCATAACAGTTCATTAATTACCCAAGTTAGGTTCATTAGTGCTCGTACTAGTGCTTGTCACCTCACTAGTACGGGACCCTTAATACACCATTACTCTCATTAATTCATTAACAGCGTACCAACACATAACACTAAACTAGAGTCTAGTAAGTCTCAACTTGCCTGATTCGAAGCCAAAGAATCACGCAATAACCTTTCCCTTTCTCTGAGCGTCTTCTTGAGCCCACTCTTATCAAATATATAAACTATATGAGATTACGGGTCTAACGGTACCCATAATGACAAATAAATCTAGAATCCCCAAGTCGAACTATAAAGGAACCTCGGGCCCACACATTAAAATACAAACTTTATTACCCAATTATCCCAATAGCATGCTAACTAGTCATAATCTCAAGTTAATTGAATATTTAAACCCGATTGGATCCTCAATTTCACGAATTTATAAAAATACCCAATTCTAACTCTAGAATTTCCCCCAATTTCCAAAAGGTATTTAACATGCAATTGATCAATTAAACATCACCTACTAGCATAATACAACACTAGTTTACAATATCCACAACAATAATCAATCCCCATATTCCAAGTTTTACTATCTTATTCTCAATAAAGCAAAGCCTTCATTTCCCCCATTTAAAAATCATACTTAGGATAGAATCTTAACATTATACACAATAATTAAAGGGGGAGAGTGAGATTATATCTCTATTGATGAATTTTCTCTTGAAAACCTCAAGAACACCCTACTGGTCGAGCCTAATCCCAAGGATAATATTTTTGGGAAATGAGAATAACTTGTAGGTCATTAAACATTTATAATTTGAATAGTGATTTCGCTTCGGCAGAATCGACTCCTCTGGAGCGGGCGCGCTTAGACGGAAAGGGTAGCCACCGAGGTGAGGTCACTTAAAATCTTGAAACTACGCTGGGGTAGAAGGAAACTCCGCACAGGCGCAGACGCCCCTGTGAGGAACTTATCTGCAGTTCTCTAACTTGGTAGAGTCATTGAAGAGAGTAAAGAGAGAAAACCAATAGTTTGGAACTTTGAGGAAGAGTGAGCTTGGGAAGGGGTTGTTTTATACAATTTCTTAGGTGTACAAGTCGTTGTAACCTTTAACAATTTGCTCGAGTTTAGTAAAAAAATGAGCAAATTCCTACAGAGGTAGGTCATGATTTTTTCTTTCTTTAGCAAGGAGTTTTTCACGCTAATTAAATTCTTCTATTGATTTTATCATTTCACACTTTATCTTCTTGCATAGTTACTAAAAGGACCTAATTCTTTGAGTACTTAGATCATATCCCGGTTTAACATCATTCGTTATTAATCTCAACATTATAATTGTGGACATTGTAATCCTTGAATGTTGTAGTGTTTGCGATATAGTTATGAAGCCCATTTCAAGTTGTTACCTTGTAGTTTATTCATCAATTTCATTATAGTTAGATCACTTCATATTGTTCCCATATAGTTATGTTGCCAATTTCAAGTAATTATTACATATAGTTATGAACAATAACAAGTCATCACAACCTTTTAAACATATTGTTAACATTACTGATTAATTATGATTATGTTAGATTATCATTACGTTGAGTCACCATTTTCATGTTATTAACATATTGTTTAGTCACTAATTTAAGTTTTTATATAGTAGAATTGTACATTTCATTTTAAAAAATAATTCGCTCATTAAAAGCTATTTTTATGTAGTAGTTTATTATAAATATCTACATTTTTTAATAACGTGTATATTAGTTTTATTTTTCATCTTCAACCTCAAGCTCAAAGATGAATTTTCACCCAAAAGTACCTTAAATCTTCACTAAACTCTCTCAAAATTGAGATACAAACTTCCAAAAAGAACCCAATCATTATAACAACACGCAATTGAGGTGGTTTAATATAAATCAAATGTGACATAAGACTATGCAGACAATGATAACAGGCTACGTAAGTGATTTAGTATAAATTAAGGGTGTCCAGTGGGCCGCGTCGGCCCAATCCCGGCCCGGCCCGTTCCGCTACCCGGCCCAATCCCGGCCCGGCCCATTCCGCTACCCGGCCCGGCCCGGCCCGATCCCCCAAAGTAAAAACAATATTTTGTCGGGGTTGGGCCTCGAGCTTCGGACGGGGCTTGCATTCATCCCGCTCATCCCGATCCCAACTAGACTCGCCCCATCCCATCCCGATCCCGACCCGTCCCCCTCCCTCTTTGCAAAAATAATCGTTGCAACAACGGCCAAATTTCGATTTTGGTTATTAACGGTCATTTTTGGCCCCCCACCCCATAAACCCCCTACCCCCTTAATATTTATTTTTAATCCCTAAGTTAATATATTTACACTTTAACCCTATATTTCAACCATAAATAACTCATTTTCCTCTTCATTTTTCTCACAAAAGCTTCCTACCATCTCTCTAATCTCTCAATTTATCTCTCTACAATTCTAAAAAATCTTCCTACTATTAAATATTACATCAAAGTTAAAAAATTGAGAGTGAAGTTGGCAACTATCTTGAGGATCATCCATCGAGCAAAGTTTCAATTTTCAACCTCAATTACACGTCGATGTTACGTCGGTGTTTGGTACCTTCGTTTCTTTTTTAAATTATTATTGTTATTTAATTTTAAATATCGCACTTAATTTTATTTATTTAATTATTTATTTGTATAATTAAAATAGAAGGATTGAAACGTATGATTACAGTAAGGGTAAGGGTAAGGCTTCTTCTAGTAGGGGTAATAAGGGTAAGGATACTTCTTGTAGTAATCCTATTCCTAGTCCCGATGATTTGATTGATTCAGTAATATTGATGAAAATGCCTTTTTTAATGATATACTGAAAACTTCCGATTGACTTTTGCTGGGTTGGTTTCTCGCTTCCAAAGCCCTAAGCAAGAGGTCCCATACTGTCCTGTCCTACTAGTGTTGCACATCAACCTCAGGCTCAGAATGAGTCTCAGCCTGAAACTGCGGAATGCCTCCTATTCCCCCTAGTATGAATCGAGGCCCGACAAAACGAAAGTTAAAATCACCTGCATGACATTATATTTTATAGGGACCAAGAGAATCAACTAGATAGATGTAAATTTTTAAAAAATGTTTATAGATTTAAATCCGAAAAAGGTCAAGGTGGGACGGGAGGATTATTGAGACATATACAAGGCGAGCACACAGCTAGGTGGAATCAATATCAGGCTAATAAATCGGATGTGTCAATGCCATCTGAGTCGGGATAAGGTTCCCATAGTGTCCCCGACCTAGTATAGGGTCAAATTAACCCGACGACGGGGGAATATTTGGTCCTAAATATGATAAAAACAAAGATAGGGAAAATATGGCAAAATTAATAGCGGTGGAGGGTTTGCCTTTTTCATTTCCTTCCTCTCCTAGTTTTATTCATTATATTCAGAAAACATATAATCCTTCTTTTAATGGTTTCCTTGATCAATTGTTAGAAGGGATGTTTTTAAATTTGCAAGTGAATATCAACAGTATTTACGTTATGCACTATCATTTTAATGATAACTGACTATCACTTCTGACATAGTCCGTAGTACTAAAGGTAATGATTATTTAATGGTAACATGTCATTGGATAGATCAAAATTTGTTTATGCAAAAACATATTTTAGCATATAGATATATAGATGATAGGCACACTGGAAGTTTTATTGCAGATAATATTAATGAAATTAATGATTACTATGGAATAACAGATAAAACTATGACTCATTAGATAAGGATTATGCTATAAGACTTTTAAAACTTAGATTAACTCCATCTTTTCCTGATCATTTTCATATAAGATGTGTGTGTCATATTTATAACTTAGTTGTAAAGGATGACCTAAAACTTTTTGAAAGCATTCTTGATAAAATACAATTTGCCATAAACTTTATTTTTAAAGGGAAAAAAAATACAAAGATGCAAAGAGTATAAAAAATATGTCATGATTGTGGATTATCATATAGAAAAATTCCAGAAGAAGTTTAGACTAGGTGGAATTCTGTGATGAGCAACTACTTGTTGCTTGCGATTATAGACAACCTATACTTTATTATTTAACGCCCATAATAAAAATCCAAGGGATATGCTTGTAGATAGTGATTGGGATAAAATTTAGAACTTAATGGATTTTTAGAAAAAAATTATCAATCTACTAAAGAATTTTCCGGTATTTATTATCCTACTATTTAAAATATGTTATTTCATATAGCTCTAATATTTTTGTTACTTAATGAATATATGCAAAAACCAACTTATAAGGCAGCTATTGAAAAAATGTTTAAAAAATTAAAAAAAATACTTTTTTCCTATCCCCACTATTTATATTGTTGGTGTTGTATTAAATCCAACTATTAAAGTAGACGGTTGTAAAACACTTGTAGAAATAATTTATTTAGAAGTACTTCCAACAGACCTAACTGGAGAATCAACTGACACACCAACTAAACAAGAAGTTACGTCTAGCATACATACTGAATGCAAAAATATATATACGTATTATCAACATCAAAGTGCAAATAATCAACCGACTTCTGTACCATCTTCTACTACTTCGCTGCAACCTTATAAAAAACATGCGATTTCTGCTGTTAGTATTCAAGGCCTTAGAAATAAAATGTGTAGTGGTTAAACTTCTTCACAAGTTAGCGAATTTGATGTTTATGTTTTGCAGGGTGCTCTACCGTACGAATTTATTGCCAATGATGAAGGACAAGAAGACTTGTTGAAATACTGGAGGCAGAATGAGAAGACCTTTCCGACACTAACAAAGCTGGCCCGAGATGTGTTAAAAATTCAAGCGTCATAAACAACGTCTGAAAGCGTCTTTTCCGCGGGAAGATTTCAAATTGGAGAGCACAAACATTCATTGGCGGGAGACACATTGGATATTGCAGTTTTATTCAGAGACTGGATTCGTGCGGAGCGTAGGAGGTGCGGACAACCGGATACCAACGAAGAAGAAGACTAGAACTACAACAAAATATTGTCCAGAGGGAGCAGGAAGTGTCGTTGAAGAATTTGACAAACAAATTCCAATTCCAACAGAAGATCCTCAAGACATTGTGAGGAAATTCTAAAGAGTATGGTTGAATATGTAATTTTTTAATTGCAATTTTAGTATTTTACTATGTCATTTGCAACTTTTGAACAACACCACAAAGTTGTAATTTTGAAATTGTATTACTATGTCATACTTCTATTAAATAATATAAGAGGCACAAAAATAGTCTTGGAATGTTTTTATTACTATCTTGTTCAATTATTGAAGTGTTACTATATAACTATATATTATTTTTTTAAATTAAGTGGCAAAAATAAAACGAGTCCCGACCCGACCTGCCCCAACCGGACCCTGTTCCGTCGGGATGTGGGACAGGACTGGACCTCCCACTGTCCTGCCAGCGACCCGGTCCCGACCCTCCCCCCATCCCTCCACGTCCCGTCCTACCGGGACCCGCCCCGGCCCACCCCGGTGGACACCCTTAGTATAAATCAAATGCAACATACGTATATCCATGTCGTTTAGTATAGACTAAGCAACAATCTATTATAGATGACAACACACTTTTAAAATTTATTATGAAAATATGTAACTGAAAGCAATTTATAAGGCGTCGCTTTACCTAATGAAACTTAAACACATCAAAGTCATTTTAGTATAAATTGGGTTAAAATATATTATAGATTATGACGCACTTTTAACTATTCTGAAAAGATGTGATAATGAGTAATTTATAAGTTGTCACTTCACCTATAGAAAATGCAATATAAGCACATCCAAGTTGTGTAGTATAAAATTAAAATCTATTATAAATCATGACACATGACACATTCATGTCGTTTAATAATATAGATCGAATATAAATCTAAAACTTTAACCTTAAACATAAATCTAAAATATTCATTTCAACCTCAAGCTCAAATTTGAAATTTCACTCAAACATCTTTAACTCTTCACCAAACTCCCTCAAAATAGAGATATAAATTCTCCCAAGAATGATCTATTATAGACCTGAGTATAAAACTATTATAGACTTGAACATTAAAGATAAATTTGAAATGTTCATCTTCAACCTCAAATTTAGAATTTCACCAAAAACCACAAATCGTCACCAAAATTCCTCAAAATTGAAATATAACCCAATCTATTATAACTAATAGAATTAGATTGAATTTATAATTGTACATTTCCTATATTAGGTAGAATTAGATTTTTCTTGTAATTAGGATTTATTAGTTACCTAGTTTGTAGGAAGGTAAATATTTTTGTACCACTATATATAGTGTAAATTATTAATGAAATAATCAAGGAAGAATATTTCTTACATGGTATCAGTAGTATAGGGAAAGTTCCTGAAACCCTAACCCTGCTTCCTTGTGTCCATCCCACCCCCCCTTCTTTTTTTTGCCGCCGACCACACTTCTCCCCGTCAGCCATGTCTGACTCAAAATCTTCTTTTCATCCATCTCTCATAGTTTCCAACATCAAGTCCCATGTTTCCATCACTCTTGAGATGAAAAATGTCCATTATTCAACGTGGGCGGAGCTCTTCAAGATTCACGACCACTCCCACCGGGTCATTCATCACATAATTCCACCAGAAAAAGACAAGGAGAAGGTGTCGATAATCGACGACGTAAGAGAATTATGGTTAACCCTTGATGCGACAGTTCTTCAGTGGATTTATGCCACTATTTCTAGCGATTTGCTGCATACAATTATTGAGCCTGACTCCTCGGCGATGGAGGCTTGGGATCGTTTATGCGACATATTCCAAGACAATAAAAATTCTCGGGTCGTTACTCTTGAACAGGAATTCTCCACCACCGACATGGCGGAATTTCCCAATGCTTCCGCATATTGTCAATGGATCAAGGTATTGTCAGACCAACTCAAGAACGTCCACGCCGGTCACTAACAATCGGCTTATTTTACAACTAGTGGTTGGCCTCACCAACACATATAGTGGAGTGGGTATGCTTATTCGCCAAAGCAATCCTCTGCTACCATTTTACCAAGCCCGCTCTATTCTCATTCTTGAAGAAGCAGGTTTTGCCAAGAAGACAGCTACCATGTCAAATTCTACCTTAGTTGTCGGTCCGTCCGATGAGAGTTCATCACAATTTCAAAATTTGCCGCCAAATAATGGCTAGAAGGGATGAAACGGCGATAATGGGAGCAAAAAATGTGGCATCGGTTGCGATGGTGGTAAAGGAGGTAGAAACCGCCTCATAGGAGGTGGCGGCAAGGGAAACGGCTAGCAGCAACCGCCAGTCCAGTGGAAGCCGAGGGCACCCTGAGGTAGTGGCCGACACCATGGACCTGATAGTGGCCTTGGGAAATGCCGCCCTGCCTCTATCTAGCCGGCAGTAATTGGGCCAAGCCCAGGTCATATCCAGCAACCTAGTAGGCCTAGCATGTCGGTCCAGTAGGCAGCAACCCAGGAATTCTTAGGCCACTACCGAGCCAGTGGCAGCAGACCTACTCGGTAGTGGCGACACCGACGGATATCGAGGCCGCGATGCACACTCTTGGTGTTACTCCACCCGACGCAAATTGGTACATGGACACTGGTGCAACGTCTCATATGATGTCCTCACAAGATAATCTCTCGTCCTATTTTAATTTGAGCAATAATTGTTAGAAATGGTCATTCAATTCCAATTCTTGATTATGGTACTACAAACTTGTCTCCCCCGAACCCACCGTTAATTTTGAAAAATATCCTTCACGCACCTAAGTTAATTAAAAATATTTAAGTTAGGAAATTTACCACTGATAATTGGGTTTTTGTTGAATTTGATCCTTTTGGGTTTTTCGTAAAGAATTTTCAGATGGGGATGCGTCTAATGAGATGTGATAGTCAGGACGAGCTTTATCCCATCACCACAACAAAACATCAAGACAAAATACCATCCACTTTTGCAGATTTAGCTCCTTTTTTATGGCATGAACGTTTGGGTCATCCAGGAGCACCTGTTTTGGCTTCCCTTAAATAAAATAAATTTATTGAGTGTACTACACCTCGTAGTTCTCATGTTTTTCGCTCTTGTTCTCTTGGAAAACATGTTAAGTTGTCTTTTGTTGCTTTGAATTCTCATACTGTTATGCCGTTTGATATTATTCAAGTGATATTTGGACATCTCCTATTTTGAGCTCTTCGGGCCACCGATATTATCTTCTATTGTTGGATGATTACTCTAATTTTTTGTGGACATTTCCTTTGTCTAAAAAGTCACAAGTTTTTCCACATTTCTATCCTTTAGATCATACATCTGCACTCAATTTGAACGGGATATTAAAAATAATCAGTATGATAATGGTAGAGAATTTGATAATGGGTCTTTTTTGAGATTTTTGCAAAACTAATGGTTTGTCGTTTCGTCTCCGTATCCACATACATCATCTCAAAATAGAAAAGCAGAAAGAAAAATTCAAACCATTAACAATATTGTTAGAACCTTACTTACCCATGCCTCTCTACCATTATCCTTTTGGCATCATGCGTTATGAATGGCAACCTATCTGTTAAACATACTTCAGAACAAACAAGTAGCCTACCAATCCCCACTCAAAAATTTATACCTAAGGGACCCTTCATATTCTCATTTATGGGTTTTTGGATGCTTACGTTATCCTCTCTTTCCTTATACTACCATTAATAAACTTCAATCCCGGTCAACTCTTTGTGTTTTTTTGGGATATCTGTCAAATCATCGTGGTTATAAATATTTTGACTTATCTTATAATAAAATCATCGTAAGTCGTCACGTAATTTTTTATAAAACAAATTTCCCTTTTGCCAAATTACATTGTTCCAGGCCTCTACTTATGAATTTCTTGACGATAGCATACCCCCGTATTTGATCCATAAATTAGCCTCCCAAACAGGCTTAATATTTCCCTGTGTCTCGGCCAAATCACTGAGCCCAGTGGTTGCTGGCCCAGCTGAGTCTCTCGCTGGCAGCCCACTACCGCGAGGCCTAGTGGCTGCCAGTACGCTGGGTCTCGGCCCATCGTCCAGCTCGAGAGCCCACTACCCGGCAGTCCATTCACTTCCAGCCCACTGACGGGCAATCCATCCTTCCCTCCTGGCCCAACTCCAATTCCGGCCCAACGGCCTGTCACTAGTTGTCAACACAGGATTTTTAAGCCAAACAAAAAATACGGTCTTCACACGCATGTTTCCAAGTCACTGTTGCCTCATAATTCTGTGTCTATCCTTAATGACCCGAATTGGAAAATGACTATGGATGATGAATTTAATGCTCTTATTAATAATAGGATGTGGGATTTGGTGCCCCGTTCCCCTAATGTTAATGTGATTCGATCTATGTTGATTTTTAGTCATAAAGAAAAATCTGATGGTACATTTGAGAGGCAGAAAGCCCGTCTTATAGGTGATGGGAAGACTCAACAGGTTGGTGTAGATTGTGGTGAGACTTTCAGTTCGGTGGTCAAACCGGCAACTATCAGGACGGTCATCAGTCTGGCTCTTTAAGGCATGGCCGCTTCATCAGCTTGATGTCAAAAATGCCTTCCTGCATAGAGACCTCAATGAAACAGTGTACATGTATCAGCCCATGAGGTATAGAGACCTTACTTATCCTAAACATGTGTGCCTGCTGAAGAAATCTTTATATGGGCTCAAACAAGCTCCTAGGGCCTGGTTTAAGAGGTTTGCAGATTACGTTTCACATATTGGGTTTTCTAACAGCAGGTCTGATTATTCTCTATTCATCTACCGTCAGGGTAATGATATTACTTACAATATTTTGTATGTGGATGATATTATCTTAACTGCCTCATCTGATGCTCTTCGCAAGTTTATCATGTCACTACTTGACTCTGAGTTCACAATGAAAGATCTAGGGCCACTGAGTTACTTCTTGGGGATAGCTGTGACACGTCATGCAGGTGGTTTGTTTTAATCCCAAAAGAAGTATGCAACAGAGATTGTTGAACGAGTTGGCATGTCATCATGCAGGCCGTCTGCCACTCCGATTGACACTAAACCGAAGTTGAGTGCTTCTTCCAGGAAGCCATATGACGATCCACCACATTACCACAGCCTTGCAGGGGCACTGCAATATCTCATATTCACGAGGCCCGACATCTCTTATGATGTACAACATGTTTGTCTATTCATGCATAACCCAATAGAGGATAACATACATGCTCTCAAACGCATTATGCGTTATATTCAAGGTATTCTCGATCATGGCTTGAATTTATATCCGTCTTCGACAACCACTCTTATTTCATATACAAATGCCGATTGGGGTGGTTGTCCGGATATTAGACACTCCACGTCTGGTTATTGTGTATTTATTGGTGATAATTTGGTCTCTTGGTCCTCAAAACGGCAAGCAACCTTCTCCAGATCCAGTGCCGAAGTAGAATATCGAGGAGTTGACAATGTGGTATCTGAATCCTGTTGGCTACGGAACCTTCTTTTAGAGCTCCATTGTCCAGTTCTGAAGGCGACATTGATTTATTGTGATAATGTTAGTGCTATTTATCTCTCAGGGAATCTGGTTCACCACCAACACACTAAACATATTGAGCTGAATATTCACTTTGTTCGCAAAAAGGTTGCTCGTAGACAAGTACGTGTCTTACATGTCCCGTAACGTTATCAGATTGCCGACATCTTTACAAAAGGTCTTCTGCTGGTTTTATTTGAATAGTTTCAGGACAATCTCAGCATACGCCGACCTCCCGTTTCGACTGCGCGGTGTAATAGAATTAGATTGCATTTATAATTGTACATCTCCTATATTAGGTAGAATTAGATTTCTCTTGTAATTAGGATTGATTAGTTACCTAGTTTGTAGCGTAAATATTTTTGTACCACAATATATAGTGTAAATCATTAATGAAATAATCAAGGAGGAATATTTTTTACAATAACAACACCCAATCTAAACAAGTAACAATTTTGCAAAACCTAACAACAAATATGTAACAAATCATGGTGGAAATTGTTTACTCGCTCGGAATATACAACAAACTTACATGATATGGTTAAAGAACTACATGCAGAGTTTATACATACAAACACTTTCAAAATTTTATTTACAATAACCAGATAGTATCATTAGGTTTCCAACAACTTCCTCTCTTAATTACTGCTTAAAATTGAAGAGTCAACTGATACGTTAATTTTTTTTAATAAATAAGCATAACTTCGAAAGTGATTTCTTTTCTTTGAGATTTACACAAACATGTGGACCTTTTGCTATGCGGCATATGCATTCGACTATACGCCAATTAAGAAGAAAAAGTTTTATTACTAATTTCAAAGCAAGATGAGCTTTACTTACTACTTGCGAGTGGGTTTAACATATAACTCAATCGAATTTATTAAATCAACTACTTGACATAGTATTTAACAGGTTTGTCAACTCCATCAGTAGAATACAAAACACTTTTCAACTCAAAATCAGTAGAATACAACAGATAAGAACTTTCCTCAAGGCTCTTTCTCTAGATGCATTGGCCTAGATGAAATAGAACAATCTGTTAACCCTTGCCCTTGACTCGGATGAAGTAAAACGTACATGATTTCTTCAAAGTTAGATCCATTAGTTACGGGAAAGAGTATTTGTTTCTTGGTGCGTGCAAATTACTGTCGGATACTCGACGCCCGAGGGTCATTAGAAAAGCGTCTTTATCAATGGCATATCTCTAGAGCAGCTGGACTAATGGGGATAAGACTAGAAGGTGATACAAGTGCATCCACAAGAACGTCGTTTGGAGTTAGTGATATAGTTCCCTCATCCAATATCTCGCACCGAGTAAGAAGTGCAAGCGCAATCCAAAGAAAAATCACTTAGCAAAGAAATTTGAAATCATCTTTTGGAAAATCGAACTTTTGCATGCATTCCCGAGAAAGGAGCAATAAAGAAACATACTCTTGAGAGGTTGCTTCCAGTTTCGCTCCTTTGCACGTTCTTGATATCTCGTCAAGAAGGTATCGTAATAACTATTTCACAAACGATACGAATAAAGAATCACCAAGAAGAGGAGGTTATTAGAGTTGTACAAGAGGGAGAAACTTACAACAAATCTTCTATTATGTCCTTTTTCCTTTCGGTTTTCATAAGGTTGCACTTCTCCTTTCTTTCTTATACTGATATATCTGTATATCTTAGTTAAACCTATCACTTAAAGATGAAATAAAAAGACAGATGTGAAGCCCTGCCCTCCACTACGGCCCAACCGCCTTCTAGCTTTGTCAAATGCAAGTCCTTCATAGAGAGACAGAGAGAAGATGTTAAATGCAACTCCAAAAATGATCTGATTTGCCAATAATTTCATGTTTTGAAGATGAGAAGTTTGACAAAGACAAGTTAGGAAGTACTTACCGAGGTAAAAGTAACAAATCAACAGGCTCGTCTGCCAACAAGACTACAACAAGAAAATCTAGTCAATTACTACCCACTAAGTCCATAGTCATATTTCAATTTGAAACACAATGAAATCATACGGATAGAAAAAAGAAGAAGCATGCGACCAACAAGATTTGCACAATAAGCGATGCAAGTTCAAACAATAGCCCGTCTACAATGAGTTTCTCAATGAAGGCCTCAAGGAATAACTGCGACTTCTCCGAAAATGAAACAAGGGTGTAGTGGAAAATTAGTATCACTTTGTATCGGCTTCGAAGAACCCACAAGGTCATGCTTTAGTCACCTTATAAATAAAAGGTCATGCTTTAGTCAAGAACTTACAGAAAATATTGTTATTGCTCTTGTACATTTGTAAAAGCCATCTTATTATCATTGAGGCCTTCATCAAAGCGACTAAAGTTTCAAAGATAAAAAAGGGCCGGATGATAGAAAGCTATGATGCTTTCACCTTTCACCTTTATTCTCCTATTTGTGTCTTGCATGTTTCGGGGGGTGATCTACGGCACTACGCACCCCGGACATATATTTAGATTATATCAACCATGCCCTTTAGAAAGAGCATTTTCGAAATTGAGAATTTGTTGGCAACAACATATTTCTTTAGATGTAGCCCTCCGTCCCAATATAAAATTTATATGATGTAGTTTGACTGGGCACAAAGTTCAAGAAATAAAGAAAGACTTTTGAGTCTTGTGGTCTAAAACAAGCCAAATATATTTGTGTGGTTATAGATCATCTCGTTAAGCGTAAAAGGTAAAGACTTTAAATTGTTGCCAAATAAGGAAATGTGTCATTCTTTTTGAGAATGACTAAAAAAGAAAGTGTGTCGTATAAATTGGGACGAGAGGGAGTAACCGAGTTTGGTTGGAAGTGTTCACTTTAAAAGGGATCAACATAATGTCCCAAGGCGGCGCCTCACTTTGTACCTAGAAACAAGGTAAATGAAAAGGTTATTGGTCATGAAATGTAAAGCTATGCCCTAGAACCTTTCACCGCATGACAAAATCTACCGAATACAAGTTAACGTTTCCGGTGTGGCAAGGGTCGAACGCTGCAAATATCAAGTTATTCGGGACGTTAACCGTAGGAGAGTTATGATCACATGCATCAAGGATTTGATAAACAACAATATCGACATACCCAGTGTAATCCCACAACGTCAAGGATTTTCCAGTTACATTTATTACCAAAAGAGTTTTCTAGAACGATACGAACTTCAACATTAGAATATCACTTGATACTTTGGAAAAGAAATTACTAGAATAACAAATCAAAGAAAGACACTATTTAGAGACAAGAAGTATATATACCATCTTCTCTATCATTTCCTCCGTATCTATTGGAGCCGGCTCCAAAATGTTCATTGAGTTTGCAATCAAGTCCTCGGTGCTTTGAGATGTTTAGCATTCGCATGTTTCTGTTCTTGTCTTCCATACGTGGGACATAAAGCTTTTTCCTCATTTCCAAATCCGACTCTGATTCAATAACGGCATGAGAACTCAAAACTAAGCTCTATAAGAAGGGAACCACTAAAGAGAAGCACTAAAGAAAACAAAAACAGCTATGAGAAAAATCCTTGTACCTTACACTTGATAATAGTAAATGAACATGGAAGTTCTCAATTAATGACACTAACAAGCATATAGCTATCGTTTGTAGATCAATGATTACCTGACCTGTTCTAAGGTTTTTCCTAGTATTTCGCAAAATCAGGAAATAAGTTGGAGTGTGTGAAGTACCATAAACCACCAGTTTGTGGTGAATGGGTCAGAACTTAGTATAGAAATTGTTCAATCGTATATGCAGCAGAGCCGAGGTAGTAGCCCGTCTGCACTATTTCCGGTGCTTTTGCATCCGCCGCATGAGTACTTCGGAACATGACAACGAGATATCGATTCGTGTAGTTTCTTATCCTTTGATTTCTGTTTCAATCTACTATCTTTTGTTATTTTCTTAGCGTACTGTTAGTTACTGCTCCTTTTTCCTTTTCGACCTGCTTTATTTTTGCTTTATCCTTACCCAAGGGTCTATCGAAAACAACTTGGGTAGATGTAAGGTTTGGGTACACTCTGCCCTTCCCAGACCCCCACTTGTGGGATTATACTAGGTATGTTGTTGTTTTTGTTAGCTTATAATACAAAAGAAATACAAAAACCCAAGAATGTCAAAGTGACTAAAGATGTCGACGAGCCTCATGACTATCATAAACGATAGATTGAACCAGAAACTTCCTGATCCTTTTCCTATCCCAAACCCAGTTTTTCTTCAGTGATGTTAACAACTGCTTAGTGGGGCCTTCTATAGGAATCTTCACTATCCATGTTGCTCCATTTTTACCCGTTTTCAGAGATAAATTGAACTATAAATGTTAGAATATTTTGCTTGTGAGAAACACACCTGGGGATGGCTTCTAGAGAATGTGTGATAGTGTTTGGGTTGTGTCAACTTCTCGCAAAGCACTACAGCTTATGTAAGCGCACAATCTCTTACAAGCTCTAAACCATTGAGCCTCCAAAACAATCCTTTGTATTGCTTCATCTGATATGCCACATAGAGGTCTAAGAGTTAAAATCTATGAAGTTTCAACTTCTATGCACTGACAATGTAGAAAATACTTATACAATCAGTAAATGCCTATTTGATAATATTGATTGGTAATCTAAATCCCAATCGAGCTCATTTAATACATATACATGTATATATCATTAGAGTGGCAGATCCAAAATGGGTTAGTGGTTCAAAGCAAAATCTAATATATATATATATATATATATATATATATATATATATATTGTTGGAAATTTGTCTTTGTTGGAGAGGTGCGTCCACCCGTATATAATAACTTAAACATTAGGGTTCTGCATGTTGGAGACTTTATCTCTTCACACGTGCATAATCTACTAAGTGAGTAGATGACCGTAGGGCCAAAGATCATCAAATTTCGTTAAGAAATGAAAGAGATATTGGTCCACGAAGTAAGGTGTTTGAGGCATGGAAATATGGTGTGGGACAAATCTACCACATCGGTGGGAAAAGGAAGAATTGCTCTCTTTATAAGTCTCTAAATTGGCTAAGGGTTTGTGACCCCAAGGGGTAACCCATGTGTTTGAAGGACGGAGGACCTAGATGTGTTTGGGTTCAAGGCTAAGCCTACACGCCTGTCGCCGCTGCCCGCCCGTCCTGTCCTGTCCGGGTTCGGGTCACGGGTCGTGGGTCGTGGGCCTTTGGTCTTGGACTTCTTCTGATAGACCCCCAAATTGTTTAATATTTACAGTTTGGTCCTTGGAGTTTCTGGAAATATGAAATTGGGTACGATGGAAGGCAGAAAGTTTCTGCCTACCGTTTAGGTTAATTTTTGGAGCATAACTCCCTCTATAAACAGCCATTACTTGGCTGATTAACTCCCTCCTTCAATGGCCATAATCAGCCATTACTTGGTAGTTGAGGAGTCCCTCCCCTTATGCTATATATTGGAGCCTTTTGGCTCAATTGTGGGTGATAGAAAATGAGACGGCCAAAATGTGAGCAGAAACGTTGGGACAAAAACAGAAAACTCTTCCTTCATTTTCTACTCTTCAGCAAGTCGTTTCGTGTTTAGTTTTCTTCGTCAGAATCAACCTATTTTCTTTGTAGTGTTGATTAGTTGATGTTTTATCTTGGGAGACTATTGCCCGTTAACGTAAAAGCATATATACGGGGCAATCTTGTCTTAAAGATAGAGAGTCATCTCTCGACTCAGCCACAGTTGTAACAATCTAGATTTAGTGTTTCTTGATTTCAGGTTTTCAAGATCCAACGCTCAACAAGCTTGCGGGAGTTCTGAATATTGGCTACTTGTTTATCCTTTCGCACACTTGTAATATTTATTTACTTCCCGTATTGCTTTACATATCCAACATATATGTATATATTTCATACAACTTCACAGGTTTATATCATGTACATATACATAAGTACCTTGTTGGGATCTAAGTGGAGGATCCATGGACTTGAGATCTCTCTTAACTACGATCGGAGGACCTTTTTCTCGCTTGAAAATGGTGTCCAGGTGTGCAACGAGGTTTTGTTCTTCGCTTGTACTCATGGTGATTATGGCGGAACACGGCGACGTTTGGCGGCGCGGAATGGCAGCGGGGCGGAAGAATGGTAGTGGTACTGCGCAGTAGCTGGAGTGGCTATTGTCTAGGGATTGACCATTGTCGTGCTTGCACATATATGTGTCCTCTTGCCATATTTGGATTAATAGCGGGGTGCATAATTTGTATTAATTTGAAATCTAAGTCGAAATCTGAATATTTTGTAACTATATTTTGAAATTTTCAGATTCAAAATTAGAATTCAGATTTAATTTTTAACTTTTTTGAATTTTGGATCAGATTTTGGATTTGAAACTTCATATTTCCAAATCCAGAATTTCTTATATTTTATGTTTAGGCTACCTGATTATCCATTAATATATTTGTGCATTACCTATATATCCAATCTAATAAGTGTAATATACCCTACTCGTTACATAAAAAGCCCTATAATAAAAAACTTACTAAGTTCAATATGTTTGAATTTGTTAATTTTAATGATGACTACTTTTTAAATTTTCTTTTTGTTTTTATTGTCAGTATATATTCTATGTATGTGATGATTTTACTAGATTGGACTTGCTAATTCATAGGTTCACTGCTTCTGTTGCATTCTTGGCAATAATTTTATTGTTAGCATGAATATTTTATGTGAATGATTGTGATAGCAACGCTGAACTATATATTAAGTCAATTTGATATAAATATTTTATTTGGTTGTTCATTTTGTAAGAAGGAGAAGAAGAAGCAATTCAACTATAAGCCGAATCGAAAATCCGAATTACCCAAATCGATTTATTTTAAATCGAACTTAAAATTTTAATTCAATCCAAATGTATTTGAATCGGATTCGATTTACATGTCGCGAAATCTAAAAACCGAAATTGTAATTCAAAATATGATGAATCCGATCTGATCCGACCTATGAACATGCCTATTTGGACATACTCACTCCCATTAACTAGTGTTGTGTATTTGGTAATTTGGTACCAAAGGCAATCATTTTACTTGTTTCATTCATTTTAATTTATATGATATAATTTAAATGAGCATAATGTTTTAAGAAAGATATGATTTTTTTTAATTTATAATTTAAAATATAATAATATTTGTATGGTTATAAACTTTTATAAAAAATATGACTTTAAATTGTTAGAATTATTTATTAAATGTGGACTTAACTTATTATTATATTTTAGCAAAATGGGTTGAATCCTAATAGTTGATGGATAAGTTAGGGGTCGTTTATTTTTGTGTATTTCATGATCGGCTCGTGTCAATACGTGTGGGCTGACAATAATGTAGGCCTATTGGAGACCATTTGGAGACCATTTAGCTGTAATAGGAGGCCCACTAGGTTAAGGCTTATAAGCCTATAAATATGAGGCTAGGTCCCCTCTCCTGACATAACATAAGGGGTATTCGCATAAAGTGCAATTCATCATAAGCTAAGAGAGAGGAAGACTCAGGCTAGTTCGTCTTTAGTTGTCGTTGCTATGGTGGACAAAGGTACGCACCTTCTTTTTGCGGATTTTCCTATATTATAGGTGTTCTTGATCTATGTGATTAATGTAGTTGTGTTCCTCAATTAATCTAACACTTGTCATCAGAGCCTTATCACATAGATTATGAACCCTATTAATCAATCGTTCATGAGACGAATAATCCGAAATACTAAAATAAAAGCAATATGTATCGTGGTTAAGTCTGAAACGAAGTTTGTTTTTCAACCGTGAATTCTATTCTGATTAAAGTGTGTATGCAGTACGTTAATCCATTAAAATAATCCTGATGAATCGAATTTCATAATTGATTACGGTTATGGGATTTTAAAGCTTTTGACGATATTCATTTCATACCCACGTGCCTCTGTTGGTAAACTTTTGACTGGTGTCCATGGGTTTTGGATTCATGAAATTGGATAAATTTCTGTGGATTTTGGAAACTATATTATTGTGCCTTTTGAGTGGATTGTTACCACCGATTGCGTTCATTTTTTTGTTGCTTTACCTTATCAAAAGGATCGAAGATATGTTTTAAATTTCTTTTGGTAATACTTGTAAATTATGGCCAAGTTAGAAGCTTTCAGCAAAGAAAAAATCTTTTTAAATTGTGATGGTGAATGGGTCTTTACAACAACAACAATAACATATCCAGTGAAATCCCACAACATGGGGTCTGGAGAAGGTAGAGTGTACATAGACCTTACATCTACTTTGATAGGTAGAGCAGCTGATGCAAGAAATCCCGCGGACTTAAACTCTCCACTTAAGTCGAAATGTGATTTACTAAGAGTGCCAACGATGGCCCGTCAATGTACACATACGTGCCTAATATGGCATGGAAAATGGAGTGGAGTTGGCGTTGTCACGTGAAGATCCAAGAAGCATATTTATTTTTCGGTTTTGTATGTAGGTCTTGGCCGAAGACCATATTTGTTTTTCTTTTAGCTTGTATTTAATTCTTTGCTTAGCTTCTAGTTCTTCTTAGTACACAATTAATAAGCCATGTAATAAGGAAGGATGACTAGGCCATGTAATAAGGTGACTAGACCAAAAAGTCTTCCAAGGGATGACTAGGCCGAGAGGTTAAGGACAAAGTAGCAAGGACAAGAATGATCTTGAAGATAAGGCTTCCTAAAAGGCAATTCATGAACCAACTAGTTCATGAATTTGGCTACTTGAAGACATCAAATCGGCCAAGGGAAAGATCAAGAGTTGGCCGAATAATTCATCACGAACATTCAAATAATGGAAGCTTCTAAACATATTCCAAGAAGATGAGATTTTTGAGGAGCCAAGTTCATGCATTCTTCTACATAGGAACCATAAAGGGGTGAGAAAGAGATTGAGACCGAGAACTTCCCTAGGATGCAGTTGAGACCGAGAACTTCCTTGTTCTCCAAGCAAGCCTAGACCATTCCCACTTGTCCATATTTGGCCGAGAAGTTCATGTAGTTTGTGTTCTTTAGATATCCATATAGAATAATCCATGTAATACTATAAATAGGACCCTTAGGATGTTGTAAAAAGCAGAGTTTGTTGATAAATAAAAGTTAAGTTTTACTTATTGCTAAGTGTTTCAACCTTGGGTTGTGCTCCTTAGTTGGTCCTTGTATGGGCCTTTGGTTCTTGTGTGAGCCAAAACCCTTGGTGTAAGTTTATCTAAGACTTGTGTGACTTAGTTGAACCCAAGCTAAGGTCCCTTCGGTTTAAGTCTTTATTAGAACTTGTGTGATCTAATAAAAACCTAAGCTTAAGGAACCCCCTCAGTGCAAGTGGACGTTGGAACTTGTGTGATCCAACCAAACTCAAGCCTAGGGGACATCTTAAGGTTACCGACCACCTTCACTTGGATTGTACTTAGCAACCCCAGTCTAGACCTTATCCAACTGGCCAAACTATACTTAGTGTCGACACGAGCATTAAAACCCTTGTGTCATTATTCTTGTTCATGTCGACTGTCCCAAACACTTGGTTTGTACTCGGGTTTGCACCTAGCATGCCGTTTTCATTCCTTGCCCAAACCACTTCATTCTTCTAACCACCACATCCCATAAGACTCCATAAAAACCCCAATAAAGGTTATTGACCGAAACCACCCATAACTTCCCATCCAAACACGACAACCACAAACAGTCCACTAAAACAAACCTTACCGATACCTTACTGTTTCGGCCAGTTTCCGTGGCCTTGCCACTGTCGAACCACCGAAGCCCGACCACCAACACACATGCAACATCCCTACAAAACATCTAAGTCTGATTCCCTCTACGTCTACCCGCAATTACCCCACAACACCACATTGCCCGGCAGAAACACCCAACACGAGAACCCCATTTTGAGTCCCATTTTCTGGTCAACCCGTTTACAACCAAGCCCCGACCCACTTACACACTTACAGTCTTCCTTATATACATCATATTGGTATCAGAGCAAGGCGTTACCGTCCCACGCATTTGACGCTATGTCTCACATAAACAAAGAAGAACTTCGAAGGGTCATATGTGATATCTTTGTGAAACATGCACACATCTGGAGGAAATAATTTCCAAGGCATGCCATGAGTAAAAATTCCAAGTCAAGGGTTGTGCAAAACAGTCCAAGGCTTGAAAGGAAAGGTGTCCCAAAGTCCTATGCAAGCCCCACCATTGTGAAGAAAATAGGCAGTACCGTTTTTATTAACCCCTTGTATAATCGAGGAAGGGTCGAAAAGGGAGTACCTCTTTTACTAACCCATTGTATATTCAAGAAAGTGTAAAGGTTACAAAAGGGGTAGATAAAAAGAGAAAGAGGTGTTTTCAATGCCAAGAATTAGGACACTTTGCAAGTGAATATCCTAATCCTCGCGTCGTGATTAGAGAAGAATATGAAGATTATGCAGATTCTTTTTTTTTAGAAATCCGAAATAGAGGAAGTTGTCACCCTTTCGGAGGAGGATGAAAGTTTGGTACTCCGACATAAGTTGGGTGTACCACGTGAAGAAGAGGAATAACCCGAGACCCCCTTGCTTGGGACACAAAAGATAGAAGAAGAATTTAAAAAGGGGAGTCCTCTAGTTCCATTATTGCGCAAGGAAAGCCTCGTGGAGGACATGGTTGGAAATACCGGCCCTAAGGAACCCGTGAAGAAACTTGAAGATATGTTTCCGAGTGATCTTACAACCGAGTCTCCGTCGACGGAAAGTATTGAACATACTCTTAGTTTATTTCCAAGAAGTTCATTACCCAATCATCAAGCCTATGGACACCATCCGGATAAGGCTAAGGAAGTGTAGCAATGTGTACAAGACACTCTAGACAAGGACCTTGTCCAAAAGAACTTTAGTCCATATTCGGTACCCGACTTGTTGGTGCCAAAGGAAAATAAAGCTTGGCATATATGTGTTGATAACCATATGGTCTTGAAGTACAAATCTCCTATGCCGAGAGTGGATGACGGTTTGGATACATTGAGAGGGGTCGAGTTGTTCTTCAAGCTAGAATTAAGGAGTGGCTACCATCAAATAAGGTCACGAGGAGAAGTTGAATCGAAGATGACCTTAAAAGATCAAGTTTGTTTGGTACGAATGGCTTATGGTGCCATTTAGTTTGTGTTTGTCGCCAATCTCTTTCATGAAGATCATATCCAACGACCTTTCATGCAACACTTATGTCTCATCCGAGTGTAATTTTGTAGACCCATCGAAGATGCTAACTTCCCGAAGTTGGGCCGAGCCTATGGGTTTAATTGCGGAAAATATTTTTTGAGGTTTGGCTTCTTTGTATCATTATTGCATTCGGGATTGTCACTCTAGGATATCCTAAATGATGAGGTACCGTGGGGAGTTGACCGTGATGTTAAAAGAGTTGGTATTGGTGCCGGCTCAATCCAAGACAAGGAATCCATTACCTTCTCTAGTGGAAGATTGGTGGGTGCACGGGTTAATTTTTGTACCTACCACGAGGAATTTTATTTGGTGAGGCCCTTGGATAAAATGGAATGTTCTGTTTGACTTGGCTTGTATTCGAATCATGTGGTTTGACTACACTTACGGAAGGAAGGAACAATCTAATGCCAAGAGCGGGCCATCCTTGCAAGATATTGGCCTTCAAAATTGAGCATGATTTGTATGAAGGACTTGTGAGGCCATTTGAGTTGTGCAACTTCCCAAACTCTTCCATGATCCTCATGCACAAGATGATACGACCGTCAACAAGATCCTTGGTCTAAGAACACAAAGTAGCACCCGCAGACCTTCGTGCGAATCCATCCGAAGTGAGGACTATCCAAGGTTGGCATGAGAATACAAATGTACGGATGGAAAGTAACTTCTATGTGTTAGCCTCTTTGGATCATCATTTCATCCAGAATTATAGTTTATTTGCTACCCCTATTACGAATGATGAGCTACTACTTGAAATGGAAAGTGATGATGGAGGAGTTGGTGCTAGCCTAATTCAAGAGCAAGAAAATATGGCTTCCTATAGTGAGAAATTAGGAGGTGCGCATCCTAATTCCTTGGCATATGACTCTTTGATCCAATGGGAAGACTGTTTGAGGTATGGCCATTTCAAGGTATTGGCCAAGTTTCAAAATAGCTCATACAAGGAAAACCTTCTGGGCAAAGATGAAGGTTCAACATGTTATGAAGTGTCCTCACATTTAGACGACGCGAATTTAAGGACAAATTCTTTCAAAGAAGGGGAGATTGATGCAAGAAAGCCTGCGGACTTAAACTCTCCACTTAAGTCGAAAGCTGATTTACTGAGAGTGCCAATGATGCCCCTTCAATCTACACTTATGTGCCTAATGTGGAATGGAAAATAGAGTGGAGTTGGCATTGTCACATGAAGATCCAAGAAGCATGTTTATTTTTTGGCTTTGTATGTAGGTCTTGGCCGAAGACTATGTTTGTTTTTCTTTTAGCTTGTCTTTAATTCTTAGCTTAGTCTCTAGTTATTCTTAGGACACAATTAATAAGCCATGTAATAAGGAAGGATGACTAGGCCATGTAATAAGGTGACTAGACTAAAAAGTCTTCAAAGGGATGACTAGGCCGAGAGGTTAAGGACAAGGTCACAAGGACAAGAATGATCTAGAAGATAAGGCTTCCGAAAAGGCAATTCATTAACCAACTAGTTCATGAATTTGGCTACTTGAAGACATCAAAATAGGCCAAGGGGAAGATCAAGAGTTGGCTGAATAATTCATCAAGAACATACAAAAAATGGAAGCTTCCAAACATATTCCAAGAAGATGAGATTTTTGAGGAGCCAAGTTCATGCATTCTTCTACATGGGAACCAAAAAGGGGTGTGAAAGAGATTGAGTTCATCCTTGTCCCCAAGTAAAACCGAAACCCTTCCCATTGATGGAGTTGACCGAGAACTTCCTTGGTCTCCAAGCAAGCCGAGACCCTTCCCACTTGTCCACATTTGGCCGAGAAGTTCATGTAGTTTGTGTTCTTTTGTTATCCTTCTAGAATAGTCCATGTACTACTATAAATAGGACACTTAGGATGTTGTAAAAAGCAGAGTTTGTTGATATATAAAAGTTGAGTTTTACTTATTGCTAAGTGTTTCAACCCAGGGTTGTGATCCTTATGTGGGTCTTTGATTCTTGTGTGAGTTAAAACCCTTGGTGTAAGTTTAGCTAAGACTTGTGTGACTTAGTTGAATCCAAGGTAAGGTCTCTTCGGTGTAAATCTTGATTAGAACTTGTGTGAGAATCAAAACCTAAGCTTAAGGAACCCCCTCGGTGTAAGTGGACGTTGGAACTTGTGTGATCCAACTAAACCCAAGCCTAGGGTCTATCTTAAGGTTACTGACAACCCTCACTTGGCTTGTTCACGGGCCTGTACTTAGCAACCCCGATCTTGACCTTGTCCAATTGGCCAAACTATACTTGGTGTCGACACGAGCATTAAAACCGTTGTGTAATTATCCTTGTTCATGTCGACCATCCCAAACATTTGGTTTGTACTCGGGTTTGCACCTAGCATCGCGTTTTCATTCCTTTCCCAAACCACTTCATTCTTCCAACCACCACATCCCACAAGGCTCCATAAACATCCCCACTAAAGGTCATTGACTGAAACCACCCATAACTTCCCATCCAAACACGACAACCACAAACAGTCCACTAAAACAATACTTTCCGATACCTTACTGTTTCAGCCAATTTCCGTGGCCTTTCCACTGTCGAACCACGGAACCCCAACCACAACACACATGCAACAACCCCACAAAACGCCTAAGTCCGATTCCCTCTACACCTACCCGCAATTACTCCACAACACCACATTGCCCGGCAAAAACACCCAACCCGAGAACCCCACTTTGAGTCCCATTTTCTGGTCGACCCATTTACAACTAAGCCCTGACCCACTTACACCTGTCTTTATATACATCGGCGGCTATTTTTGAGAGACCCTCAGTTCAAGATAGACTATAAGCACAAGAAAATCAACAACAAAAGCAAAGCAAGAGAAATAGTTAGACCGGGTCAGAAAATAATTTAAAGAAGTATGAAAATGTTGGTATCAAAAGCGAATAAGCCATGATAGCACATTCCGAAAAAGTAAGCAGTAACTAGCGCAGGTAAATAAGCTAAACAAAGTACACTAAAGGACACATAGCAGCAGAAATCAAACTACAGAGGACTATAAAGCAATACTGCGCCTATTAGTATGATAGGCTAAGCGGGTCTACAATAATAACACTACAACTACCAGTTCACAAGTGTAACTAGGACTACGTTTGATTACCTACTACCCTTCTACCCTAATTTGTATCCTCAGTGAATGGGTCTTTCTAATACTATAATATAAATTTTTGAAATCTAATGATTGGCAAACCTAGTTGCTAAGAAGTGTCGGCTGTATGTTTTGTGATTTAAGTCTTCTAGTTATATTTGGATATTTTGATGTCTAACTGGTGCAAATTAAACTATTTTTTATCTTTTCAATTAACTTTGTATTTTCTATGACAAAGAACATGAGCTTCATCATTTAATTCATTACTAGGTAAGTGTTGCCAGTGCTGCCCACGGGCCCAACATTAAATTCTCATATTGTTTTGATTATGTCTAACCGAACATGTAATTGAGATTCTATATTATTATATATAGAAGAGCTGAGAAGCATAACATACATTTAGTATACCCATAATTTCACAAATACAAAAGGACAATTTCATCCTGCCTAAATAGTGATAAACATAGAAAATTATACTATATTACTTCAGGCTTATCTAATATTTCATTTTCTTGTACTTTCCTTAAATCAAATCCAAGCATGACTGAATTTCTCATTTCCTAAATGCCTCATCCTATGCCACATGATCGATCATAAATATCATAATGTTTCTATCATATTTACATCGGGTATGAAAACAAGAAATCACATGGTCCATTTAAGAGCCAAATAGTGTATCAAGGATTTGTGCATTGCTGAAAGCATACACAACTTTAAATTTTTCCCGACTTGCATTAAAAACTTCTCCAATTAAACATTTATTAAACAGAAAACATGAAATAAAATTTCCTATCACGACCCCTTTTCAGGAATTGTGGTGGCACCTACATAATTCCACTGGTAGGCGAACCACTCCCAATCATTCACAAGATATGACTAAGTAAAAGTGGAAGAAATACAAATACTACATAAGATGCCTTATAATATAAAACGGAAGAATTATAAGTTTGATACATTAATAACATTCCCAAGATCTTGTCTGTGAATACAAGAGCACTATACATTTATACAGGTCTGAAAGCCAAAGGCATCAGAATGCCAAAACCGAATACATAAGTGAAAGGTAGTACATATCTCTCGAATATAATAAAAGACAAAAGTAAAGATAAGAGTATCCATGGCAATGCTGAATGGAAGCATCCTCTTCCCGAACCCTAGAAGTCTGCCCGCTCGAACTCATATTCAAGCTCACGAACTGGTAAAAGGACATGTATATGCATCAGAAAAGATGCAACAAGTGTAGCATGAGTACACAACGTACCCCCATAGGCATTATATGCCGACAATGACGGAAGATATGTAACAGAGATAAATATCAAGTTGACACAAGATAAGCCTACACTAAACAGTTCAATAGCTCATATAAGTCACGTTGTACACATGTCACGTTGTACACATATCAATTCCAATCACAGTCAAGTACAATCAATTCATTCACATATAAAGGGACCTTACTATCATAGTACCCATCGACTAGTACTCTCTTGTCTAAGTCACATTCAAACTTAACCCTACTTACAGAACTTATCACAAGTTCCTTACTAGACTCGTTACTCAGTCACACGATCAATTTCCAGACAACACACAAAGCACATAATTCCCTGGACCTAAACAATAGTCATGGAATAATCGACATTTCCGACCACAACAGCAATTGACATCAACACTTAGACTAACAATTATTAAATCCAAAAATCCATACATGAGGAAGCAAGCCACACACAACAACCAAATCAATTCATTAACCTCAACCATTTATCCAAGAGTTCATAGAGACCAGCCTAATAATTATTTTCAAGTATTCACAGAGATGAGCTCAATCATATCTACCAAATCAAGTCTCGAATACAAATTTGCCCTTCCTTCTTACCTCACGGTAATCGAAGCCTATTCATGCATATTACATAGTTAACAATAAGCTTAACACAACAAAAGCAAGACTTTAAATACCCATCTCGGACCCACGCCCCCAAGACTCAAACTATAATACACAAAACCCAAGATTACATACTAGATAATCCTATCCTTAATTTAATTGGGTATCTATTCACGTTTGATCCCTCAATTGGACAATAATAAAAAGGCCCACTTTGAATCCTTAGAAATTCCCACCAATTGGAAACACGCTTCTATCACTAAATTAAGACTTATAACATGATACTCTAAAATAATTCAATCTTAATTCATGATATTAACATCATTTAATCCATAAACCCCCATTAAAATCAACCATATAACTCTCTTAATGTCACCATATTAAGAGGACCTGCTACGGCTGGAAATACCTTGCTAGAGCGAGAGTCACTTGACAGATCACCCATCGCCATGGCAGATCGACTCCGCTGCGATGGACTTTCCCCGACTCCTATATTCCGCTTCGGTGAGCCAATCTCTTGTTGAGGCGGACCGCCAGAGTGAATGCTGGTTCCACCTTGGCGGACACCAGACATCAGCTGATGGAAAATGGCCCAAAACCTCCGTCCAACATCCGAAACACTCTAGGAAACTCCCTAGCACAAACCAAACATGCTCGTCTATGGTAAATAGTGATACTAACTTGCTTGTAGCCTCAGATTTCACAAATAACTAAGCCAAGGCATACTTTTCTAAAGAATCATTCAGGACAAAACAATAATCTATACTATACAAATAAGGCCACAAAATACACCTGATTGCCTCGGAAAAAGAATCAATGACTAGACTAAGTCATAAATGACCCTCCAAAACTACCGGAAGCAACAAAATTCGGTAACAAACCTATTTAGGCACAAGTCTACTTTGAGTCAAACTAACCAACTATAAGTTTCAAGTTTTGGGTTTTTCATGATGAACTCATATGGATGGACCTCAGAATCCGTTACACCCATCCACGCGCATCACAAATCCCACATAGAGTCTACGGGAAGGGTCAAATAGGAAAATAAGGGTCTTCATCCCAAAACAATCGAATGGGTCATTAAATCAGATACCAATTAAATAAATATTCATTCTTGAATGGAAAGAAATAAAGTACGAAAGTCGAGGAGTAACCAAGGAATCCCCATCATAACCTCATAAAAGTCCCAACAGGCTAGGAATAAGACGATAGATCTGCCTGTTCATTTAACCAGTCAAAACTACTATAACTTACCTCAACACCCCAAATTTCTATTTCTTTGTAACTGAAATTTCTCTCACAGCTGATTCTCATACTAACTGACTCCACCCGAATCCCTTGATTTGATCATAGCCATACTTCTATCCGCGTCTGATTGGATCAACGAACTATTACAATAACCACCAATATTCCTTAGTTATAACCACAACCAGAGTCTGACCTGTACCGATAACATAGGCTGATATTACTAGTCTTTCTTCTCACTATCAATGCCATCCTTTGCATCAAGATTACTTAGAACACAAAACCACACGTCACAAGCCTAATGTTGCCCAAATCTCTAAATCATCATACTATAAGCATACCTACTGATTACCCTGCCATGCCAAATCCGTAGAAAATTAACTGTTCACTTTAAAAACTTCCCATTACCATTTGTACCTCCTCAATACATACTAAGTAACTGAGTAAACCATTAGAATTGTCTGACTTGTTGTCATCTGAAGAATATCATCAATCTTACTTGCAATTTCAATAAGAACCGTTACACTATCATATCCTTTTCGAATCAAAACCCATCAATCATGTGTCAGTGGTTTACTAGAATACCATAAGTCCTTCACGCAACAGAAATACAAGCCACTCGGCCTCAAATGAACACTCTAACCCAAAATAAAATGCTCAACATCTAACTCATTGATAGCCGCCCAAATTGATTCCAAGTTATCTAGTAGGCTTTCCATTATCATGCTATGACCTCTTCCATGTATTTTCTCATGAATAATAAATCACGTGACATCACCCACAATTTCAAAAGTTACATTCCATCCATATCATCACTTAGTTCCAAAAATATGTACCTTTAATTATAACTTTCATAATTCTCAACTTCCATTCGAGATGCAAGTCTAATAGAACCCCATGAACTCTAAATACATCAAATCCCCTTGTACGCTCTGTTAACTCGCCCACTCATCGGACACCTTATCAATCTCTATCTGTCATATTTTGCTAATCTTATCAATTTCTGACGTATCAACCTTACCTTCCATTTACCTTTCATTGCACAATTACTTTCCAAGTCTTAATACCTAATATACTCATCTTTGCTATCATTCAATAATGTCTCAACATAGTCTAGTACCGGTCGCCCAACACAAACCTCATGGAACATTCATCATAAGACTTAGTCAACTATGATGGGTCTACTCCCTAAAACGTACCAAACCATTTCACCCCGTCTGAAAGATGCAAAAATAACTACACTATAAACCACATCTAACCTAAGAATTTCCATTGTTTCAAATCTGAATCCTTTCCTATCTCGAAGATGCATCTTACTCAATCCAAATTAGATCAACCAACATTTATCGAATTTCTTACATTTCCACCATTCATTCCAATCATGTTCACCACTAACAACCGATCATTACTCAACCTTTAAACATGGAAACTCTCCAAAAAATCTAGCACATTCCATGTACCATCCTTTATGAAATTTCTCGACTAGAAAAGACCTCAACCCACTCTGGTTACTCTGACCAACAGGCATTTAGTACCCAAATGATAACCCAAACCATCATTGAACTAATCCATACTTCAGAAGTGATCCCTAATTTCTGAACATACACTCTTGCTAACCTCCTCATATAGTTTTTTCGAAATACCCTTGCCAAAAATCCTTAACCAAAATAATCCTTTTCTAGACAATTCCATGCGTTCATTGACCCGATCATCGATACCCGAAGCCTTTCATAACTAGAATTAGATCCTACCATCGTTAACCCATCGCCATGAATATTCCCATTAACCAACACCTTATTCGAGAGTCTATACAATGTTTTCCTATGAAAACCCAATCATTACCTTATTTTGCCAAACTATGACATATCCAACTAACCGTGCAATTTCCCTATCCTTCGGTCACCTCCAAATCCATTATACCAGTAACTAAAGGACTTCCTAAGTATCATGCCCACAAACCTTATCCAAGAACTAATGCAACACCCGGTAACCCCTCAAGCATACCTCCACACTTGTCCAAGGCAAAAATTATTCCTATTAGTCGGTCACTGACTCTCATTATCCTATGACGTGTCCAACATACCAACGGATATACGACTTCTTACACTCACTCAATACTAAACAACTGCGAATTTATTCACAAATCGACAACTCTTAGTGTCAACAATCCCCTACCATCACTAACCTCAAAATGCTAAGTGAACCCACGAACCCACTCTTAGGTGAAGAAACACGATTATCGATTCCACTAAGCTTCATTCATCACAAGTAACACTGCCACCCGATCTCGAATAGAAACCATTTACTGAAAGAACTCACAACCACTAATTCTACTCTGCTATCACAATACTGTCAAATCGAAGCTAACTCAACATTTCATAGCCTATACGACATCTGCCCTCAAACACATTGCAACTTATCCCAAAACCAATTTTTCCCTTCATATAGCGGAGATTGATCCATCCAATTTCTTTTCCTTGCATATCTGAATTATCATTCCCATATTCCAAGGATATCACCGAACTGAGAAGTCACAAACATAACTCCAAATCAACTGAACATTCAAATCATAGTTATAGACTCTCGGTCATACGTCTATATTATGGTAATACATCTCATACCCTACTGAACGATATCATATCAAACTACTTATGCACGAATTTAAGAGTGTGTTACCAATATTGGTGAAAGAATAGAAGGAAGAAGTTCAGATACCAATTTGATTCAACTTAGAACATAAGGAATGAAGAAAGTGATGTTTTCTAAAAGTCACATAGCCTTTCGAAGATAAGTACAAACGTCTCTGCACTGATCCATAAGACTCTACTACACGTTGCTCTTGTATTCAAGACCATTTAACCTAAAGCTCTGATACCAACTTTGTCACGGCCCCTTTTCAGGAATCGTGGTAGCACACATAATTCCACTGGTAGGCGAACCACTCCCAATCATTCACAGAATATGACAGAAGTAAAAATGGGAGTAAGATGTCTTATAATATAAAGTGGAAGAATTATAAGTCTGATAAATCAATAACACCCCCCAAGATCTGGTCTGTGAATACAAGAGCACTATACAATTATAAAGGTCAAAAAGTCAAAGGCAACAGAATGCCAAAACTAAATACATAAGAGAAAGGTAGTACATGTCACTCAAATACAATAAAAGATAAGAGTAAAGATAAGAGTATCCAAAGCAATGCTGAATTAAAGCATCCTCACCCCAAACCCTAGAAGTCTGCCCGTTCGGACTCATACTCGAGCTCACGAACTGATAAAGTGACATGTAGATGCATTAGAAAAGATGCAGCAAGTGTAGCATGAGTACACAATGTACCCCCATAAGTATCATAGGTCGACAACGACGAAAGATACGTAACAGAGATAAATATCAAGTTAACACCAGATAAGACTAAACTAAATAGTTTAATAACTCATATAAGTCATATTGTACACATATCATTTCCAATCACAGTTAAGTATAATCAATCCATTCACATATAGAGGGACCTAACAATGATAGTACTTACTAACTAGTATTCTTTTGTCCAAGTCATATTCAAGCTTAATCCTACTTACCCAACTTCTCATAGGTTCCTTACTAGACTTGTTACCTAGTCACACGAGCAATTGCCAGACAATACACAAAGTACATAATTCCCTGGACCTAAACAATAGTCATGGAATAATCGACATTTCCGATCGTAGTAGCAGTTGACATCAACGCTTAAATTACAATTATTAAACCCAAAAATCCATATATGAGGAAGAAAGCCACACTTGGCAATCAAATCACTTCATTAACCTCAACCATTTATCTAAGCATTCATAGAGACAAACTTAATCATTTTTTTCAAGTATTCACAGAGACGAGCTCAATCATAGCGACCATTCCAATCCATTATAATCAATGTCATCCAAGTAAATCAGTGTTTCACCCAAGTTCCAATAACCAACCATGTCACATTACTAGACCACAATTAATCAATGTATAGATATATGTATGATATGAATACAATGCATATACAAGTTACCTTTCTCAACCTAGTATACAGTACATCAAGGTTTTATTATGATCTGTACACCCACGAGGGACTTGCAAAATCCATATATAGCTCCTAGCCAGCTTGAATTCCACACACGAATCTGGCTAGAGCTCGAGACTCATTTTTCTTAAATAATATCATGTTGCAGGCGTGCAACTCTGTTTCCCACGTATCAATATCCATTGCGGCATACAACTTGAGTCATCCATATCATTATCATCTCAATGTTTCCATAATCGTTCTTATCTTTTCAGCCCCTTTGGCCCATAACATATTCATACTACTCTTATATCAATATCATAGAACTATGAGTGTATGAATGTAAATGACAATACAAGGCAAAAAACCAGAATGTATGAGATGCGACCAAGTATAGGAGATGAATAACATATGCTTTCAGAATTCAACAATAAGTAGACCAAGTGCTATCTGAATATCATATCAATAGTCCATCCATAATAATCTAAGTACTATAAGTATATCATACGAAACAGCCCAACCATAATAATCCAAGTATAATCAGGATATCATATCAAAGCATGTGTGATGAATAACCATGATGATATCAAATATGCGACGAGCCCAAATAATGTTGACAAGCTCATATAATAGCAATCAGAATCAGTTTAAGGCTAATTCCCCAAATCATCCATCAACACCGGTACTCACTCAAGCATCCATCATAATCATTTGAGTGGCACCCCCAAACACGTCCAATACCCCTCAACATTTATAACCACTATGTACTTGTATCAAAATCTCGAAAAGCTAAATCGTAGCCTACCTAAAAGCCGAACAGGAGTTCTACCAAATCAAGTCTTGAATACAACCTTGCCCTTCCTTCTTGCCTCGCGGTAATCAAAGCCTATTCATGCGTATTACATAGTTAACAATAAGCTTAACACAACAAAAGCTAGACTTTAAATACCTATCTCGAACCCACGCCCCCAATACTCCAACTTCAATACACAAAACCCAAGATTACATACTAGATAATCCTATCCTTAAATTAATTGGAAATCTATTCACATTTGATCCCTCAATTGGACAATAATAAAAAAGCCCCAATTTGAATCTCTAGAAATTCCCCCTAATTGGAAACACGCTTCTATCACTAAATTAAGACTTATAACATGATAATCTAATCTTAATTCATGATATTAACATCATTTAATCCATAAACCCATATTAAAATCAACCATATAACTCTCTTAATCTCACCATATGCGTAACTCATCTTCCCTTACTTACATAATAAGCTAAACCACCATTAAAAGGACTTATAACCATAACTTAAGCCTCAAAAGGGAAAGAATCTATTACCTCAAGGTTGGAAATGCTCCTAAAGCTTTGAAAATACCCTTATGCGGTGCTAGTTTTGAAGTTAGCTATTTTGCGAAAGAGATTTTTGACATACAAAAATAAATAGGACACCTGAACATTGATCCATCCCAGTGGAATCGACTTTGCTGGAGTAGACCCACTGCGGTGGAAAGTAGCTCACTGGGGCGAGAGTCACTTGATAGCTCACCCCTCGCTACAGTGGAATCGACTCCGCTGCGATATTGATGTAAAAATCCCCGTGAGCTCAATGTCCCAATTTGATCATCGAGCCAATAAGCTCGGAGTTCCAAAGATGGTGGATCATTCCAATGATAATATGCTTAAAATGACATGGAATATGGAGCGGGATCGAAGATTGGACTAGAAGATTTTAAGAAGAAGACATTTTATTCGGCCTTCTTGTTGGTTTTGGCCGAGACTATGTTTTCCTTTTAGCTTGTCTTTATTTCTTAACTTAGCTTTTAGTTATTGTCTTTAATTCCTAGATTAGTTACTAGTTCCCTTAGGACACATTTATTGAGTTGTGTAATAATGATGACTAGTCTGAGAGGACAAGATGGCAATAACAAGTGGATGACTTGGCCGAAAGTGACAAGTTAGCAAGGGCAAGAATGATCTAGAGGATGAGGCTTCCAAGGAGATAATATAATCATGCATCTAGCAATGTGGGAGGCATCAAGATTGGTCATGGGAATATCAAGAGTTGGCCGAATGACTCATCAAAGTAAATACAAAGAATGGAAGCTTCCAACTTATTCCAAGAAGATGAGATTCATAAAGAGACAAGTTCATGCATTCTTCTTCATGGGATCCACAAAGGGGTATGAAATGATTGGATTCGTCCTTTGTCCCTAAGTAAAGCCAGTAATTTCCCATTGATTCCCATAGGATGAGAATACCCTTGGTCATCAAGAAAACCCGTACCCTTTCCCATTTGACTCCACTTGGCCGAGAATGCCAAGTAGTTTTTATCACTTTTGTTACCCTTCTAAAATAGTCCTTGTACTTGTATAAATAGGACCTTAAGTCATTGTAAAATCAGAGTTGATAAATAGAAAAATTTGAGTTTTACTCAAACACTAAAGTATTAAACTTGTGTGTTGTCTACCTTAGTTGGTCCTTGTGTGGGCCTTCGGTTTTTGTGTGAACCAACCCCTTAGTGTAAGTTGTCTAGGGCTTGTGTGACCTAGTTAAACCCAAGCTAAGGTCCCTTCGGTGTAAGTGCTGGTTATAACTTGTGTGATCCAATCAAACCCAAGCTTAAAGAATCCCTTTAGTGCGAGAGGACATTGGAACTTGTGTGATCCAACCAAACTCAAGCCTAGGGTCTATCATAAGGTTATCGGCCACCCTCACTTGGTTAGTACTCGAGCTTGTACTTAGAAAACTCGGTCTAGTCCTTGTCCAATTGGTTAAACCCATATTGATGTTACTCAAGCATTAAAATCCTTGTGTCATTATCCTTGCTATATCGACCATCCTACACTTGGATTGCACCTAGCATCCCGCGTTCATTCCTTGTCCAAACCACTATCTTCCTTCCACCACCATATCCCAAAATACTTCCTTAACGTCCACCACAAAGGCCTCCAACCGAAACCCCACGTATACAACCATCCAAACCCGACAACCACAAATAGTCCACAAAACAACCCTTAGCGAGACTTCACTATTTCAGTTCTGTTCCGTCGCCTTGCCACCACCAAACCCCGATCATCAACACCACCCGTAATATACCCAGAACACCCCTATAAAACACCTTAACCCAACTCCACATAAATTACCAGAAATAACTCCACAACACCACACTGCCCCGCAGAAACACCCCACCGAGAACCCTACTTTGTGTCCCAATTTTGGGTCGACCCGATTACAACCAAGCCCCGACCCACTTACCCACTTACACCCCTTCCTACGTACATCAAATGGACTTTCCCTAACTCCCAAATTCTGCTTCGGTGAGCCAACCTCTCACCAAAGCAGACCCGCTGGAGCGGATGCTGGTTCTGTCATGGAAAATACCAGCTATCAGCTTATGGAAAACAACCCAAAACCTCCGTCCAATACTCGAAACACTCCTCAAAACTTCCGAGCACAAATGATGGAAAAAAAGGTCGTGAACTTAAGTTTCCAACATGAGTCGCGAGGTGATTTTCTAGGAGTGCCAAAGATTTCCAACCGTCCTATAGTGACGTGCGTAATGTGGAGTAGAGTGTGGAGTGAAGTTTAAGACAAGACTTGAAGATCCAAGAAGGAAACATTTTTTTCGGCTTTTATGTAGGTCTTGGTCGAGACCACCTTTTAGCTTGTTTTAATTCCTAACTTAATTACTAGATCTCCTTATAGCTTAATTACTATGCCATGTAATAAGATAAGATGACCAAGACGAGAAATATCTAGAAGGAGAAGATTCCAACATTCCCCAATGAAGTAATTCATGAACTAGATAGTTCATGCGCTTATCTACATGGATGACACAGGGTGGCCTAGAGAACATGAATAGTTAGGTCTTTTCCCTTCTCCCCAATCGGCCGAACCTCTTCCCCTTTCCCATTTGGCATAGATGCATTTTACATCTATCTTATTACCTTTTCTAGAAGGTTTACAACTAGTATAAATAGGGGATGTAGTTGATGAAATGAGACATTGAAATTTTATGAAATATATTTGAGTTTTCTCAAACTTTGCTAAGTTATTCAACTTTTGTGTTGTTATCTTTGTTGGTCCTTTTGTGGTCCAAACCCTAGGTGTAAGTCTAGTTAGAACTTTTGTGATCTAACTATACCCAAGCCAAGGTTCTATCCGGTTCCTTTGTCACAAACACATTAGAAGGTCATCTCGGCTACATCACCTTACCCGCACCCGAACTTGTCTATCAATTTCTTGCCCAATCATTGTCCAAACTGCCTAATCCCTTTCACTCCAATACACTACAACACTTGCCCAATCTACACCAAAATGATTGTTAATCAACTCCTCCCAAAAACACCCGAAAACCTAACAAACTACTCCACCGGGCTTAACCTTCGTACCTTACTGTCCCGACCAGTTTCCGCCACCTTACCACCATCCAACCACCAACATAACCTATAACGTGTCTAGTTCATCCTCTCCAAACTCCTTAGCCCCAAACCACGTAAGGGCACCCGTACACCTCCCATAAACCTAAACTATTCGGAAACCGTCCTATTCCACCAACCTCCATTTGCCTCCCATATTTGTGTCCGTCCAACCCCAAACCAACTCCGACCAACCTAACCATAAAATCCCCTACTTATATACATCAGTTTGGTATCTGAGGGCTAACATAAATAAAGAACTTCGGAGGACCATAAGTGACCATATTACGGAACAAATGCAAATATTGAGAAGAGAGTTTGAGGAGTATCTTGTGATTAATGATGCCGAGTCGGGGAGGAGGTTGCACAAAACAACCCGAGACATGAAATGGAAAATGTCCAAGACAACAGGCAGGCATGAAAGGGAATATGACCGAAGTCTACGGCTTGATCTTTAAACCTTTGAAGGAAAGATGAACCTGGAAGAGTTTCTTGAATGGTTAAGGGTCATTGAGAGGCTTTTCGAATACAAGAAATATGACGACCACAAGTGTTTTAAGGTTGCTACATTGAAGTTGTAGGAATTCGCTTCTGTGTGGTATGAAAACATCAAAACAAGCCAGAGGAGGAATGGGAAAACCGAGATTGAATATTGGGACAAACTAAAGAAACATTTGAAGAAGAAGTTCTTGTCAAGGGAGTATGAACAAGAACTATACCTCAAGCTCACCAAAAATCGTTAAGGAGTTCTTAAAGTTGAGGAATACATCGAGAGTTCGAGAAAGTCACCATGCTTTTTGACTTAGAAGAAAAGGAAGCTCAAAGGATTGCACGATTCATTGGAGGCTTGAACATGGCGATTCAAGAGAAGGTCGAAGTTGCAACATAAAACACATTTTGAAGACGTTTGTCACTTAGCATTCAAGTTTGAAAAACAACAAAAGAAAGGTATCCCAAAATCCTATGTAAAGGCAACTAATGTTAAAGAAAAGGACAGTACCTATTTTACTAACCTATTGTATAGCCAAGAAAGTGTAGAGAAATATAAAGGAAATAAAGTAGTGGTTACAAAGGGAGTAGATAGAAGTAGAAAAGGGTGTTTTAAATGTCAAGGATTAGGACACATGAATGTCCTAACACCCCGGTAATGACTATCGAAGAGTATCAGTATTGTGGGGATTCCTTTCTTATTGAGGAACCCAAAGTCAAGGAGGTCCTAGAGGAAGATGTTGATCCTGCGGAAGAGGGTGAAAGTTGAGTACTCGTCATGTGTTGAGTGTTAAACTTGAAGAACAGGAGGAGACACAAAGAGAGAAACTATTTTACACTCGATGCAAGGTAAATAACAAGGTATGTAATATGATCATTGATGAAGAAAGCTGTACCAATGTGGCATCCGTGGAAATGGGGACAAATTGAAGTTGCCTACCCGCAGCCATCCTAAACCATATTCTCTCCAAAGGTGATGAAACAAGCTCTTGTTAGTTTTTGGGTTGGTAAGTATGAATATGAGATATGGTGTAACATCCTACCTATGGATGCTTGTCATATTTTATTGGGTCGGCCATGGCAATTTGATAGGAAAGCACAAGATGATGGAGAAAAGAATGTCTATTATTTTCAAAAGGATGACAAGAAGATTTGGTTGATACCATTGTCACCTAGTGAGGTGAAGAAAATGAAGATCCAAAATGCTAAGAACAAGCAAGGAAAATTATGAGGCCCTCTTGCTTAATGCATCGGAGATAGAAGAGGAGTTGAAGAAGGGGAGTCCTATATATTCATTGGTGTGCAAGGATAAGAGGAGTCATGTGGGAGACGCGGTTGAAGATACCGACTTGAAGGAGCTCTTGAAGAAATTTGAAGATGTATTTCTCGGATGATCTTGCACCCGGATTACCACCAATCAAAGGTAGGTATTGAACATGCTATTGATTTTATTCCAGAAAGTTCATTACCTAAACATCCAGCCTATAGATGCAATCCGAAAGAGGCTAAGGAGTTGCAAAGACAAGTGCAAGAATTACTAGACAAAGGATTTGTCCGAGAGAGCCTTAGCCCCCGTGCGGTACCCGCCTTGTTGGTGCCAAAGAAAGATGGGTCTTGGCGCATGTGTATTGATATCCGAGCGGTCAATAACATCACCGTGAAGTACAAGTTTTCTATGTCGAGATTGGATGATCTTTTGGATGAATTGAGCGGGGCCAAGTTGTTATCCAAGATAGATTTGAGGAGTGGCTACCATCAAATGAGAATACGAGAGGGAGATGAATGGAAGATGACTTTCAAGACCAAGTATGGTTTGTAAGAATGGCTTGTGATGCCATTTGGATTGTGTAATGCTCCAAGCTCTTTCATGAGGCACATGAACGAGGTACTACGACCATTCATGGGTAAATTTGTTGTGGTTTACTTATATGATGATATCTTACTTTATAGTCAAGATAGGGAATCTCACTTGTCGCATTGAGAAGCTTTATTTGAGAAGTTAAGAGATGTAAAGTTGTATGGAAAGTTAGAGAAGTGTTCTTTTATGATTACTAGTATCCCATTCTTAGGATACATAGTATCATCCAAGGGCATTCTTGTGGATCCATCCAAGGTGGAAGCTATCCGGAGTTGGCCCAAGCCTACGAATGTAAGTGAGGTAAGGAGTTTCTATGGTTTGGCTAATTTTTATCATCGTTTCATTCAAGATTTTAGTACCCTTGCTGCCCCTATCACTGAACTAATGAAAAAGGGTGAGTTTAAATAGTCCCAAGGAGCACAAAGAGCTTTTGAAACGTTGAAGGGAAGGCTATGTGAAGCACCGGTTCTAGCTATTCCGAAATTTGAGAAACTATTTTGATGTTGAATGTGATTCTACGGGGTTGGTGTTGGTGTCGTCATGATTCAAGACAAATGACCCATTTTTTGTGAAAAATTGGGTGGTGCCTGGCTCAATTATTCTACTCATGACAAATAAGTTTATATTGTGAGATCCGTGGTCCAATGGGAACATTATTTGAGGCCGATACCTTTTGTCTTGTACTCGGATCATTTGGTTGTGTATACCTAAGGAAGGAAAGATTTCCCAACATGAGAAAGAACAAGCTAATACCGAGGGTGGATGGTCCTTTCAAGATATTGGCCAGGTTAGGGTAAAGTGCAAGGTAGAACTTGCGGACGAATATGGAGGTATTAGTTCAACGTTTAGCGTTGGAGACTTATCACCATACATAGATGATGAGAATTTTAGGGCAAATTTTGTTAAAGAAGGGGAGTATGATGGAAAAAAAGGTCGTGAACTTAAGTTTCCAACATGAGTCGCGAGGTGATTTTCTAGGAGTGCCAAAGATTTCCAACCGTCCTATAGTGACGTGCGTAATGTGGAGTAGAGTGTGGAGTGAAGTTTAAGACAAGACTTGAAGATCCAAGAAGGAAACATTTTTTTCGGCTTTTATGTAGGTCTTGGTCGAGACCACCTTTTAGCTTGTTTTAATTCCTAACTTAATTACTAGATCTCCTTATAGCTTAATTACTATGCCATGTAATAAGATAAGATGACCAAGACGAGAAATATCTAGAAGGAGAAGATTCCAACATTCCCCAATGAAGTAATTCATGAACTAGATAGTTCATGCGCTTATCTACATGGATGACACAAAAGGGTGGCCTAGAGAACATGAATAGTTAGGTCTTTTCCCTTCTCCCCAATCGGCCGAACCTCTTCCCCTTTCCCATTTGGCATAGATGCATTTTACATCTATCTTATTACCTTTTCTAGAAGGTTTACAACTAGTATAAATAGGGGATGTAGTTGATGAAATGAGACATTGAAATTTTATGAAATATATTTGAGTTTTCTCAAACTTTGCTAAGTTATTCAACTTTTGTGTTGTTATCTTTGTTGGTCCTTTTGTGGTCCAAACCCTAGGTGTAAGTCTAGTTAGAACTTTTGTGATCTAACTATACCCAAGCCAAGGTTCTATCCGGTTCCTTTGTCACAAACACATTAGAAGGTCATCTCGGCTACATCACCTTACCCGCACCCGAACTTGTCTATCAATTTCTTGCCCAATCATTGTCCAAACTGCCTAATCCCTTTCACTCCAATACACTACAACACTTGCCCAATCTACACCAAAATGATTGTTAATCAACTCCTCCCAAAAACACCCGAAAACCTAACAAACTACTCCACCGGGCTTAACCTTCGTACCTTACCGTCCCGACCAGTTTCCGCCACCTTACCACCATCCAACCACCAACATAACCTATAACGTGTCTAGTTCATCCTCTCCAAACTCCTTAGCCCCAAACCACGTAAGGGCACCCGTACACCTCCCATAAACCTAAACTATTCGGAAACCGTCCTATTCCACCAACCTCCATTTGCCTCCCATATTTGTGTCCGTCCAACCCCAAACCAACTCCGACCAACCTAACCATAAAATCCCCTACTTATATACATCAGTTTGGTATCTGAGGGCTAACATAAATAAAGAACTTCGGAGGACCATAAGTGACCATATTACGGAACAAATGCAAATATTGAGAAGAGAGTTTGAGGAGTATGCTGTGATTAATGATGCCGAGTCCGGGGAGGAGGTTGCACAAAACAACCCGAGACATGAAATGGAAAATGTCCAAGACAACCCAAGGCATGAAAGGGAATATGACCGAAGTCTACGGCTTGATCTTTAAACCTTTGAAGGAAAGATGAACCTGGAAGAGTTTCTTGAATGGTTAAGGGTCATTGAGAGGCTTTTCGAATACAAGAAATATGACGACCACAAGTGTTTTAAGGTTGCTACATTGAAGTTGTAGGAATTCGCTTCTGTGTGGTATGAAAACATCAAAACAAGCCAGAGGAGGAATGGGAAAACCGAGATTGAATATTGGGACAAACTAAAGAAACATTTGAAGAAGAAGTTCTTGTCAAGGGAGTATGAACAAGAACTATACCTCAAGCTCACCAAAAATCGTTAAGGAGTTCTTAAAGTTGAGGAATACATCGAGAGTTCGAGAAAGTCACCATGCTTTTTGACTTAGAAGAAAAGGAAGCTCAAAGGATTGCACGATTCATTGGAGGCTTGAACATGGCGATTCAAGAGAAGGTCGAAGTTGCAACATAAAACACATTTTGAAGACGTTTGTCACTTAGCATTCAAGTTTGAAAAACAACAAAAGAAAGGTATCCCAAAATCCTATGTAAAGGCAACTAATGTTAAAGAAAAGGACAAGTACCTATTTTACTAACCTATTGTATAGCCAAGAAAGTGTAGAGAAATATAAAGGAAATAAAGTAGTGGTTACAAAGGGAGTAGATAGAAGTAGAAAAGGGTGTTTTAAATGTCAAGGATTAGGACACATGAATGTCCTAACCCCGGTAATGACTATCGAAGAGTATCGTATTGTGGGATTCCTTTCTTATTGAGGAACCCAAAGTCAAGGAGGTCCTAGAGGAAGATGTTGATCCTGCGGAAGAGGGTGAAAGTTGAGTACTCGTCATGTGTTGAGTGTTAAACTTGAAGAACAGGAGGAGACACAAAGAGAGAAACTATTTTACACTCGATGCAAGGTAAATAACAAGGTATGTAATATGATCATTGATGAAGAAAGCTGTACCAATGTGGCATCCGTGGAAATGGTGGACAAATTGAAGTTGCCTACCCGCAGCCATCCTAAACCATATTCTCTCCAAAGGTGATGAAACAAGCTCTTGTTAGTTTTTGGGTTGGTAAGTATGAATATGAGATATGGTGTAACATCCTACCTATGGATGCTTGTCATATTTTATTGGGTCGGCCATGGCAATTTGATAGGAAAGCACAAGATGATGGAGAAAAGAATGTCTATTATTTTCAAAAGGATGACAAGAAGATTTGGTTGATACCATTGTCACCTAGTGAGGTGAAAAAAATGAAGATCCAAAATGCTAAGAACAGCAAGGAAAATTATGAGGCCCTCTTGCTTAATGCATCGGAGATAGAAGAGGAGTTGAAGAAGGGGAGTCCTATATATTCATTGGTGTGCAAGGATAAGAGGAGTCATGTGGGAGACGCGGTTGAAGATACCGACTTGAAGGAGCTCTTGAAGAAATTTGAAGATGTATTTCGGATGATCTTGCACCCGGATTACCACCAATCAAAGGTATTGAACATGCTATTGATTTTATTCCAGAAAGTTCATTACCTAAACATCCAGCCTATAGATGCAATCCGAAAGAGGCTAAGGAGTTGCAAAGACAAGTGCAAGAATTACTAGACAAAGGATTTGTCCGAGAGAGCCTTAGCCCCTGTGCGGTACCCGCCTTGTTGGTGCCAAAGAAAGATGGGTCTTGGCGCATGTGTATTGATATCCGAGCGGTCAATAACATCACCGTGAAGTACAAGTTTTCTATGTCGAGATTGGATGATCTTTTGGATGAATTGAGCGGGGCCAAGTTGTTATCCAAGATAGATTTGAGGAGTGGCTACCATCAAATGAGAATACGAGAGGGAGATGAATGGAAGATGACTTTCAAGACCAAGTATGGTTTGTAAGAATGGCTTGTGATGCCATTTGGATTGTGTAATGCTCCAAGCTCTTTCATGAGGCACATGAACGAGGTACTACGACCATTCATGGGTAAATTTGTTGTGGTTTACTTATATGATATCTTACTTTATAGTCAAGATAGGGAATCTCACTTGTCGCATTGAGAAGCTTTATTTGAGAAGTTAAGAGATGTAAAGTTGTATGGAAAGTTAGAGAAGTGTTCTTTTATGATTACTAGTATCCCATTCTTAGGATACATAGTATCATCCAAGGGCATTCTTGTGGATCCATCCAAGGTGGAAGCTATCCGGAGTTGGCCCAAGCCTACGAATGTAAGTGAGGTAAGGAGTTTCTATGGTTTGGCTAATTTTTATCATCGTTCATTCAAGATTTTAGTACCCTTGCTGCCCCTATCACTGAACTAATGAAAAAGGGTGAGTTTAAATAGTCCCAAGGAGCACAAAGAGCTTTTGAAACGTTGAAGGGAAGGCTATGTGAAGCACCGGTTCTAGCTATTCCGAAATTTGAGAAACTATTTTGATGTTGAATGTGATTCTACTGGGGTTGGTGTTGGTGTCGTCATGATTCAAGACAAATGACCCATTGCTTTCTTTTGTGAAAAATTGGGTGGTGCCTGGCTCAATTATTCTACTCATGACAAATAAGTTTATATTGTGAGATCCGTGGTCCAATGGGAACATTATTTGAGGCCGATACCTTTTGTCTTGTACTCGGATCATTTGGTTGTGTATACCTAAGGAAGGAAAGATTTCCCAACATGAGAAAGAACAAGCTAATACCGAGGGTGGATGGTCCTTTCAAGATATTGGCCAGGTTAGGGTAAAGTGCAAGGTAGAACTTGCGGACGAATATGGAGGTATTAGTTCAACGTTTAGCGTTGGAGACTTATCACCATACATAGATGATGAGAATTTTAGGGCAAATTTTGTTAAAGAAGGGGAGTATGATGGAAAAAAAGGTCGTGAACTTAAGTTTCCAACATGAGTCGCGAGGTGATTTTCTAGGAGTGCCAAAGATTTCCAACCGTCCTATAGTGACGTGCGTAATGTGGAGTAGAGTGTGGAGTGAAGTTTAAGACAAGACTTGAAGATCCAAGAAGGAAACATTTTTTTCGGCTTTTATGTAGGTCTTGGTCGAGACCACCTTTTAGCTTGTTTTAATTCCTAACTTAATTACTAGATCTCCTTATAGCTTAATTACTATGCCATGTAATAAGATAAGATGACCAAGACGAGAAATATCTAGAAGGAGAAGATTCCAACATTCCCCAATGAAGTAATTCATGAACTAGATAGTTCATGCGCTTATCTACATGGATGACACAAAAGGGTGGCCTAGAGAACATGAATAGTTAGGTTCTTTTCCCTTCTCCCCAATCGGCCGAACCTCTTCCCCTTTCCCATTTGGCATAGATGCATTTTACATCTATCTTATTACCTTTTCTAGAAGGTTTACAACTAGTATAAATAGGGGATGTAGTTGATGAAATGAGACATTGAAATTTTATGAAATATATTTGAGTTTTCTCAAACTTTGCTAAGTTATTCAACTTTTGTGTTGTTATCTTTGTTGGTCCTTTTGTGGTCCAAACCCTAGGTGTAAGTCTAGTTAGAACTTTTGTGATCTAACTATACCCAAGCCAAGGTTCTATCCGGTTCCTTTGTCACAAACACATTAGAAGGTCATCTCGGCTACATCACCTTACCCGCACCCGAACTTGTCTATCAATTTCTTGCCCAATCATTGTCCAAACTGCCTAATCCCTTTCACTCCAATACACTACAACACTTGCCCAATCTACACCAAAATGATTGTTAATCAACTCCTCCCAAAAACACCCGAAAACCTAACAAACTACTCCACCGTTCCCACCGGGCTTAACCTTCGTACCTTACTGTCCCGACCAGTTTCCGCCACCTTACCACCATCCAACCACCAACATAACCTATAACGTGTCTAGTTCATCCTCTCCAAACTCCTTAGCCCCAAACCACGTAAGGGCACCCGTACACCTCCCATAAACCTAAACTATTCGGAAACCGTCCTATTCCACCAACCTCCATTTGCCTCCCATATTTGTGTCCGTCCAACCCCAAACCAACTCCGACCAACCTAACCATAAAATCCCCTACTTATATACATCAGTTTGGTATCTGAGGGCTAACATAAATAAAGAACTTCGGAGGACCATAAGTGACCATATTACGGAACAAATGCAAATATTGAGAAGAGAGTTTGAGGAGTATGCTGTGCCACATTAATGATGCCGAGTCCGGGGAGGAGGTTGCACAAAACAACCCGAGACATGAAATGGAAAATGTCCAAGACAACCCAAGGCATGAAAGGGAATATGACCGAAAGTACGGCTTGATCTTTAAACCTTTGAAGGAAAGATGAACCTGGAAGAGTTTCTTGAATGGTTAAGGGTCATTGAGAGGCTTTTCGAATACAAGAAATATGACGACCACAAGTGTTTTAAGGTTGCTACATTGAAGTTGTAGGAATTCGCTTATGTGTGGTATGAAAACATCAAAACAAGCCAGAGGAGGAATGGGAAAACCGAGATTGAATATTGGGACAAACTAAAGAAACATTTGAAGAAGAAGTTCTTGTCAAGGGAGTATGAACAAGAACTATACCTCAAGCTCACCAAAAATCGTTAAGGAGTTCTTAAAGTTGAGGAATACATCGAGAGTTCGAGAAAGTCACCATGCTTTTTGACTTAGAAGAAAAGGAAGCTCAAAGGATTGCACGATTCATTGGAGGCTTGAACATGGCGATTCAAGAGAAGGTCGAAGTTGCAACATAAAACACATTTTGAAGACGTTTGTCACTTAGCATTCAAGTTTGAAAAACAACAAAAGAAAGGTATCCCAAAATCCTATGTAAAGGCAACTAATGTTAAAGAAAAGGACAGTACCTATTTTACTAACCTATTGTATAGCCAAGAAAGTGTAGAGAAATATAAAGGAAATAAAGTAGTGGTTACAAAGGGAGTAGATAGAAGTAGAAAAGGGTGTTTTAAATGTCAAGGATTAGGACACATGAATGTCCTAACACCCTGGTAATGACTATCGAAGAGTATCAGTATTGTGGGGATTCCTTTCTTATTGAGGAACCCAAAGTCAAGGAGGTCCTAGAGGAAGATGTTGATCCTGCGGAAGAGGGTGAAAGTTGAGTACTCGTCATGTGTTGAGTGTTAAACTTGAAGAACAGGAGGAGACACAAAGAGAGAAACTATTTTACACTCGATGCAAGGTAAATAACAAGGTATGTAATATGATCATTGATGAAGAAAGCTGTACCAATGTGGCATCCGTGGAAATGGTGGACAAATTGAAGTTGCCTACCCGCAGCCATCCTAAACCATATTCTCTCCAAAGGTGATGAAACAAGCTCTTGTTAGTTTTTGGGTTGGTAAGTATGAATATGAGATATGGTGTAACATCCTACCTATGGATGCTTGTCATATTTTATTGGGTCGGCCATGGCAATTTGATAGGAAAGCACAAGATGATGGAGAAAAGAATGTCTATTATTTTCAAAAGGATGACAAGAAGATTTGGTTGATACCATTGTCACCTAGTGAGGTGAAGAAAATGAAGATCCAAAATGCTAAGAACAGCAAGGAAAATTATGAGGCCCTCTTGCTTAATGCATCGGAGATAGAAGAGGAGTTGAAGAAGGGGAGTCCTATATATTCATTGGTGTGCAAGGATAAGAGGAGTCATGTGGGAGACGCGGTTGAAGATACCGACTTGAAGGAGCTCTTGAAGAAATTTGAAGATGTATTTCGGATGATCTTGCACCCGGATTACCACCAATCAAAGGTATTGAACACATGCTATTGATTTTATTCCAGAAAGTTCATTACCTAAACATCCAGCCTATAGATGCAATCCGAAAGAGGCTAAGGAGTTGCAAAGACAAGTGCAAGAATTACTAGACAAAGGATTTGTCGAGAGAGAGCCTAGCCCCCCTGTGCGGTACCCGCCTTGTTGGTGCCAAAGAAAGATGGGTCTTGGCGCATGTGTATTGATATCCGAGCGGTCAATAACATCACCGTGAAGTACAAGTTTTCTATGTCGAGATTGGATGATCTTTTGGATGAATTGAGCGGGGCCAAGTTGTTATCCAAGATAGATTTGAGGAGTGGCTACCATCAAATGAGAATACGAGAGGGAGATGAATGGAAGATGACTTTCAAGACCAAGTATGGTTTGTAAGAATGGCTTGTGATGCCATTTGGATTGTGTAATGCTCCAAGCTCTTTCATGAGGCACATGAACGAGGTACTACGACCATTCATGGGTAAATTTGTTGTGGTTTACTTATATGATATCTTACTTTTTAGTCAAGATAAGGAATCTCTCACTTGTCGCATTGAGAAGCTTTATTTGAGAAGTTAAGAGATGTAAAGTTGTATGGAAAGTTAGAGAAGTGTTCTTTTATGATTACTAGTATCCCATTCTTAGGATACATAGTATCATCCAAGGGCATTCTTGTGGATCCATCCAAGGTGGAAGCTATCCGGAGTTGGCCCAAGCCTACGAATGTAAGTGAGGTAAGGAGTTTCTATGGTTTGGCTAATTTTTATCATCGTTTCATTCAAGATTTTAGTACCCTTGCTGCCCCTATCACTGAACTAATGAAAAAGGGTGAGTTTAAATAGTCCCAAGGAGCACAAAGAGCTTTTGAAACGTTGAAGGGAAGGCTATGTGAAGCACCGGTTCTAGCTATTCCGAAATTTGAGAAACTATTTTGATGTTGAATGTGATTCTACTGGGGTTGGTGTTGGTGTCGTCATGATTCAAGACAAATGACCCATTGCTTTCTTTTGTGAAAAATTGGGTGGTGTGCCTGGCTCAATTATTCTACTCATGACAAATAAGTTTATATTGTGAGATCCGTGGTCCAATGGGAACATTATTTGAGGCCGATACCTTTTGTCTTGTACTCGGATCATTTGGTTGTGTATACCTAAGGAAGGAAAGATTTCCCAACATGAGAAAGAACAAGCTAATACCGAGGGTGGATGGTCCTTTCAAGATATTGGCCAGGTTAGGGTAAAGTGCAAGGTAGAACTTGCGGACGAATATGGAGGTATTAGTTCAACGTTTAGCGTTGGAGACTTATCACCATACATAGATGATGAGAATTTTAGGGCAAATTTTGTTAAAGAAGGGGAGTATGATGGAAAAAAAGGTCGTGAACTTAAGTTTCCAACATGAGTCGCGAGGTGATTTTCTAGGAGTGCCAAAGATTTCCAACCGTCCTATAGTGACGTGCGTAATGTGGAGTAGAGTGTGGAGTGAAGTTTAAGACAAGACTTGAAGATCCAAGAAGGAAACATTTTTTCGGCTTTTATGTAGGTCTTGGTCGAGACCACCTTTTAGCTTGTTTTAATTCCTAACTTAATTACTAGATCTCCTTATAGCTTAATTACTATGCCATGTAATAAGATAAGATGACCAAGACGAGAAATATCTAGAAGGAGAAGATTCCAACATTCCCCAATGAAGTAATTCATGAACTAGATAGTTCATGCGCTTATCTACATGGATGACACAAAAGGGTGGCCTAGAGAACATGAATAGTTAGGTCTTTTCCCTTCTCCCCAATCGGCCGAACCTCTTCCCCTTTCCCATTTGGCATAGATGCATTTTACATCTATCTTATTACCTTTTCTAGAAGGTTTACAACTAGTATAAATAGGGGATGTAGTTGATGAAATGAGACATTGAAATTTTATGAAATATATTTGAGTTTTCTCAAACTTTGCTAAGTTATTCAACTTTTGTGTTGTTATCTTTGTTGGTCTTTTTGGTTGGTCCTTTTTGTGGCAAACCCTAGGTGTAAGTCTAGTTAGAACTTTTGTGATCTAACTATACCCAAGCCAAGGTTCTATCCGGTTCCTTTGTCACAAACACATTAGAAGGTCATCTCGGCTACATCACCTTACCCGCACCCGAACTTGTCTATCAATTTCTTGCCCAATCATTGTCCAAACTGCCTAATCCCTTTCACTCCAATACACTACAACACTTGCCCAATCTACACCAAAATGATTGTTAATCAACTCCTCCCAAAAACACCCGAAAACCTAACAAACTACTCCAAACTACTCCACCGGGCTTAACCTTCGTACCTTACTGTCCCGACCAGTTTCCGCCACCTTACCACCATCCAACCACCAACATAACCTATAACGTGTCTAGTTCATCCTCTCCAAACTCCTTAGCCCCAAACCACGTAAGGGCACCCGTACACCTCCCATAAACCTAAACTATTCGGAAACCGTCCTATTCCACCAACCTCCATTTGCCTCCCATATTTGTGTCCGTCAACCCCAAACCAACTCCGACCAACCTAACCATAAAATCCCCTACTTATATACATCAGTTTGGTATCTGAGGGCTAACATAAATAAAGAACTTCGGAGGACCATAAGTGACCATATTACGGAACAAATGCAAATATTGAGAAGAGAGTTTGAGGAGTATGCTGTGATTAATGATGCCGAGTCCGGGGAGGAGGTTGCACAAAACAACCCGAGACATGAAATGGAAAATGTCCAAGACAACCCAAGGCATGAAAGGGAATATGACCGAAGTCTACGGCTTGATCTTTAAACCTTTGAAGGAAAGATGAACCTGGAAGAGTTTCTTGAATGGTTAAGGGTCATTGAGAGGCTTTTCGAATACAAGAAATATGACGACCACAAGTGTTTTAAGGTTGCTACATTGAAGTTGTAGGAATTCGCTTCTGTGTGGTATGAAAACATCAAAACAAGCCAGAGGAGGAATGGGAAAACCGAGATTGAATATTGGGACAAACTAAAGAAACATTTGAAGAAGAAGTTCTTGTCAAGGGAGTATGAACAAGAACTATACCTCAAGCTCACCAAAAATCGTTAAGGAGTTCTTAAAGTTGAGGAATACATCGAGAGTTCGAGAAAGTCACCATGCTTTTTGACTTAGAAGAAAAGGAAGCTCAAAGGATTGCACGATTCATTGGAGGCTTGAACATGGCGATTCAAGAGAAGGTCGAAGTTGCAACATAAAACACATTTTGAAGACGTTTGTCACTTAGCATTCAAGTTTGAAAAACAACAAAAGAAAGGTATCCCAAAATCCTATGTAAAGGCAACTAATGTTAAAGAAAAGGACAAGTACCTATTTTACTAACCTATTGTATAGCCAAGAAAGTGTAGAGAAATATAAAGGAAATAAAGTAGTGGTTACAAAGGGAGTAGATAGAAGTAGAAAAGGGTGTTTTAAATGTCAAGGATTAGGACACATGAATGTCCTAACACCCCGGTAATGACTATCGAAGAGACTATCGAAGAGTATCAGTATGTGGGGGATTCCTTTCTTATTGAGGAACCCAAAGTCAAGGAGGTCCTAGAGGAAGATGTTGATCCTGCGGAAGAGGGTGAAAGTTGAGTACTCGTCATGTGTTGAGTGTTAAACTTGAAGAACAGGAGGAGACACAAAGAGAGAAACTATTTTACACTCGATGCAAGGTAAATAACAAGGTATGTAATATGATCATTGATGAAGAAAGCTGTACCAATGTGGCATCCGTGGAAATGGTGGACAAATTGAAGTTGCCTACCCGCAGCCATCCTAAACCATATTCTCTCCAAAGGTGATGAAACAAGCTCTTGTTAGTTTTTGGGTTGGTAAGTATGAATATGAGATATGGTGTAACATCCTACCTATGGATGCTTGTCATATTTTATTGGGTCGGCCATGGCAATTTGATAGGAAAGCACAAGATGATGGAGAAAAGAATGTCTATTATTTTCAAAAGGATGACAAGAAGATTTGGTTGATACCATTGTCACCTAGTGAGGTGAAGAAAATGAAGATCCAAAATGCTAAGAACAAGCAAGGAAAATTATGAGGCCCTCTTGCTTAATGCATCGGAGATAGAAGAGGAGTTGAAGAAGGGGAGTCCTATATATTCATTGGTGTGCAAGGATAAGAGGAGTCATGTGGGAGACGCGGTTGAAGATACCGACTTGAAGGAGCTCTTGAAGAAATTTGAAGATGTATTTCGGATGATCTTGCACCCGGATTACCACCAATCAAAGGTATTGAACATGCTATTGATTTTATTCCGAAAGTTCATTACCTAAACATCCAGCCTATAGATGCAATCCGAAAGAGGCTAAGGAGTTGCAAAGACAAGTGCAAGAATTACTAGACAAAGGATTTGTCCGAGAGAGCCTTAGCCCCCTGTGCGGTACCCGCCTTGTTGGTGCCAAAGAAAGATGGGTCTTGGCGCATGTGTATTGATATCCGAGCGGTCAATAACATCACCGTGAAGTACAAGTTTTCTATGTCGAGATGGTGATCTTTTGGATGAATTGAGCGGGGCCAAGTTGTTATCCAAGATAGATTTGAGGAGTGGCTACCATCAAATGAGAATACGAGAGGGAGATGAATGGAAGATGACTTTCAAGACCAAGTATGGTTTGTAAGAATGGCTTGTGATGCCATTTGGATTGTGTAATGCTCCAAGCTCTTTCATGAGGCACATGAACGAGGTACTACGACCATTCATGGGTAAATTTGTTGTGGTTTACTTATATGATATCTTACTTTATAGTCAAGATAGGGAATCTCACTTGTCGCATTGAGAAGCTTTATTTGAGAAGTTAAGAGATGTAAAGTTGTATGGAAAGTTAGAGAAGTGTTCTTTTATGATTACTAGTATCCCATTCTTAGGATACATAGTATCATCCAAGGGCATTCTTGTGGATCCATCCAAGGTGGAAGCTATCCGGAGTTGGCCCAAGCCTACGAATGTAAGTGAGGTAAGGAGTTTCTATGGTTTGGCTAATTTTTATCATCGTTTCATTCAAGATTTTAGTACCCTTGCTGCCCCTATCACTGAACTAATGAAAAAGGGTGAGTTTAAATAGTCCCAAGGAGCACAAAGAGCTTTTGAAACGTTGAAGGGAAGGCTATGTGAAGCACCGGTTCTAGCTATTCCGAAATTTGAGAAACTATTTTGATGTTGAATGTGATTCTACTGGGGTTGGTGTTGGTGTCGTCATGATTCAAGACAAATGACCCATTGCTTTCTTTTGTGAAAAATTGGGTGGTGCCTGGCTCAATTATTCTACTCATGACAAATAAGTTTATATTGTGAGATCCGTGGTCCAATGGGAACATTATTTGAGGCCGATACCTTTTGTCTTGTACTCGGATCATTTGGTTGTGTATACCTAAGGAAGGAAAGATTTCCCAACATGAGAAAGAACAAGCTAATACCGAGGGTGGATGGTCCTTTCAAGATATTGGCCAGGTTAGGGTAAAGTGCAAGGTAGAACTTGCGGACGAATATGAGGTATTAGTTCAACGTTTAGCGTTGGAGACTTATCACCATACATAGATGATGAGAATTTTAGGGCAAATTTTGTTAAAGAAGGGGAGTATGATGGAAAAAAAGGTCGTGAACTTAAGTTTCCAACATGAGTCGCGAGGTGATTTTCTAGGAGTGCCAAAGATTTCCAACCGTCCTATAGTGACGTGCGTAATGTGGAGTAGAGTGTGGAGTGAAGTTTAAGACAAGACTTGAAGATCCAAGAAGGAAACATTTTTTTCGGCTTTTATGTAGGTCTTGGTCGAGACCACCTTTTAGCTTGTTTTAATTCCTAACTTAATTACTAGATCTCCTTATAGCTTAATTACTATGCCATGTAATAAGATAAGATGACCAAGACGAGAAATATCTAGAAGGAGAAGATTCCAACATTCCCCAATGAAGTAATTCATGAACTAGATAGTTCATGCGCTTATCTACATGGATGACACAAAAGGGTGGCCTAGAGAACATGAATGTTAGGTCTTTTCCCTTCTCCCCAATCGGCCGAACCTCTTCCCCTTTCCCATTTGGCATAGATGCATTTTACATCTATCTTATTACCTTTTCTAGAAGGTTTACAACTAGTATAAATAGGGGATGTAGTTGATGAAATGAGACATTGAAATTTTATGAAATATATTTGAGTTTTCTCAAACTTTGCTAAGTTATTCAACTTTTGTGTTGTTATCTTTGTTGGTCCTTTTGTGGTCCGACCCATGGTCCTTTTGTGGTCCAAACCCTAGGTGTAAGTCTAGTTAGAACTTTTGTGATCTAACTATACCCAAGCCAAGGTTCTATCCGGTTCCTTTGTCACAAACACATTAGAAGGTCATCTCGGCTACATCACCTTACCCGCACCCGAACTTGTCTATCAATTTCTTGCCCAATCATTGTCCAAACTGCCTAATCCCTTTCACTCCAATACACTACAACACTTGCCCAATCTACACCAAAATGATTGTTAATCAACTCCTCCCAAAAAAACACCCGAAAACCTAACAAACTACTCCACCGTTCTCACCGGGCTTAACCTTCGTACCCTTCGTCCCGACCAGTTTCCGCCACCTTACCACCATCCAACCACCAACATAACCTATAACGTGTCTAGTTCATCCTCTCCAAACTCCTTAGCCCCAAACCACGTAAGGGCACCCGTACACCTCCCATAAACCTAAACTATTCGGAAACCGTCCTATTCCACCAACCTCCATTTGCCTCCCATATTTGTGTCCGTCCAACCCCAAACCAACTCCGACCAACCTAACCATAAAATCCCCTACTTATATACATCAGTTTGGTATCTGAGGGCTAACATAAATAAAGAACTTCGGAGGACCATAAGTGACCATATTACGGAACAAATGCAAATATTGAGAAGAGAGTTTGAGGAGTATCTTTGTGATTAATGATGCCGAGTCCGGGGAGGAGGTTGCACAAAACAACCCGAGACATGAAATGGAAAATGTCCAAGACAACCCAAGGCATGAAAGGGAATATGACCGAAGTCTACGGTTTGATCTTTAAACCTTTGAAGGAAAGATGAACCTGGAAGAGTTTCTTGAATGGTTAAGGGTCATTGAGAGGCTTTTCGAATACAAGAAATATGACGACCACAAGTGTTTTAAGGTTGCTACATTGAAGTTGTAGGAATTCGCTTCTGTGTGGTATGAAAACATCAAAACAAGCCAGAGGAGGAATGGGAAAACCGAGATTGAATATTGGGACAAACTAAAGAAACATTTGAAGAAGAAGTTCTTGTCAAGGGAGTATGAACAAGAACTATACCTCAAGCTCACCAAAAATCGTTAAGGAGTTCTTAAAGTTGAGGAATACATCGAGAGTTCGAGAAAGTCACCATGCTTTTTGACTTAGAAGAAAAGGAAGCTCAAAGGATTGCACGATTCATTGGAGGCTTGAACATGGCGATTCAAGAGAAGGTCGAAGTTGCAACATAAAACACATTTTGAAGACGTTTGTCACTTAGCATTCAAGTTTGAAAAACAACAAAAGAAAGGTATCCCAAAATCCTATGTAAAGGCAACTAATGTTAAAGAAAAAGTACCTATTTTACTAACCTATTGTATACCTATTTTACTAACCTATTGTATAGCCAAGAAAGTGTAGAGAAATATAAAGGAAATAAAGTAGTGGTTACAAAGGGAGTAGATAGAAGTAGAAAAGGGTGTTTTAAATGTCAAGGATTAGGACACTTTTCAGATGAATGTCCTAACACCCTGGTAATGACTATCGAAGAGTATCAGTATTGTGGGGATTCCTTTCTTATTGAGGAACCCAAAGTCAAGGAGGTCCTAGAGGAAGATGTTGATCCTGCGGAAGAGGGTGAAAGTTGAGTACTCGTCATGTGTTGAGTGTTAAACTTGAAGAACAGGAGGAGACACAAAGAGAGAAACTATTTTACACTCGATGCAAGGTAAATAACAAGGTATGTAATATGATCATTGATGAAGAAAGCTGTACCAATGTGGCATCCGTGGAAATGGTGGACAAATTGAAGTTGCCTACCCGCAGCCATCCTAAACCATATTCTCTCCAAAGGTGATGAAACAAGCTCTTGTTAGTTTTTGGGTTGGTAAGTATGAATATGAGATATGGTGTAACATCCTACCTATGGATGCTTGTCATATTTTATTGGGTCGGCCATGGCAATTTGATAGGAAAGCACAAGATGATGGAGAAAAGAATGTCTATTATTTTCAAAAGGATGACAAGAAGATTTGGTTGATACCATTGTCACCTAGTGAGGTGAAGAAAATGAAGATCCAAAATGCTAAGAACAAGCAAGGAAAATTATGAGGCCCTCTTGCTTAATGCATCGGAGATAGAAGAGGAGTTGAAGAAGGGGAGTCCTATATATTCATTGGTGTGCAAGGATAAGAGGAGTCATGTGGGAGACGCGGTTGAAGATACCGACTTGAAGGAGCTCTTGAAGAAATTTGAAGATGTATTTCGGATGATCTTGCACCCGGATTACCACCAATCAAAGGTATATTGAACATGCTATTGATTTTATTCCAGAAAGTTCATTACCTAAACATCCAGCCTATAGATGCAATCCGAAAGAGGCTAAGGAGTTGCAAAGACAAGTGCAAGAATTACTAGACAAAGGATTTGTCCGAGAGAGCCTTAGCCCCCTGTGCGGTACCCGCCTTGTTGGTGCCAAAGAAAGATGGGTCTTGGCGCATGTGTATTGATATCCGAGCGGTCAATAACATCACCGTGAAGTACAAGTTTTCTATGTCGAGATTGGATGATCTTTTGGATGAATTGAGCGGGGCCAAGTTGTTATCCAAGATAGATTTGAGGAGTGGCTACCATCAAATGAGAATACGAGAGGGAGATGAATGGAAGATGACTTTCAAGACCAAGTATGGTTTGTAAGAATGGCTTGTGATGCCATTTGGATTGTGTAATGCTCCAAGCTCTTTCATGAGGCACATGAACGAGGTACTACGACCATTCATGGGTAAATTTGTTGTGGTTTTACTTTATGATATCTTACTTTATAGTCAAGATAGGGAATCTCACTTGTCGCATTGAGAAGCTTTATTTGAGAAGTTAAGAGATGTAAAGTTGTATGGAAAGTTAGAGAAGTGTTCTTTTATGATTACTAGTATCCCATTCTTAGGATACATAGTATCATCCAAGGGCATTCTTGTGGATCCATCCAAGGTGGAAGCTATCCGGAGTTGGCCCAAGCCTACGAATGTAAGTGAGGTAAGGAGTTTCTATGGTTTGGCTAATTTTTATCATCGTTTCATTCAAGATTTTAGTACCCTTGCTGCCCCTATCACTGAACTAATGAAAAAGGGTGAGTTTAAATAGTCCCAAGGAGCACAAAGAGCTTTTGAAACGTTGAAGGGAAGGCTATGTGAAGCACCGGTTCTAGCTATTCCGAAATTTGAGAAACTATTTTGATGTTGAATGTGATTCTACTGGGGTTGGTGTTGGTGTCGTCATGATTCAAGACAAATGACCCATTGCTTTTTTTGTGAAAAATTGGGTGGTGCCTGGCTCAATTATTCTACTCATGACAAATAAGTTTATATTGTGAGATCCGTGGTCCAATGGGAACATTATTTGAGGCCGATACCTTTTGTCTTGTACTCGGATCATTTGGTTGTGTATACCTAAGGAAGGAAAGATTTCCCAACATGAGAAAGAACAAGCTAATACCGAGGGTGGATGGTCCTTTCAAGATATTGGCCAGGTTAGGGTAAAGTGCAAGGTAGAACTTGCGGACGAATATGGAGGTATTAGTTCAACGTTTAGCGTTGGAGACTTATCACCATACATAGATGATGAGAATTTTAGGGCAAATTTTGTTAAAGAAGGGGAGTATGATGGAAAAAAAGGTCGTGAACTTAAGTTTCCAACATGAGTCGCGAGGTGATTTTCTAGGAGTGCCAAAGATTTCCAACCGTCCTATAGTGACGTGCGTAATGTGGAGTAGAGTGTGGAGTGAAGTTTAAGACAAGACTTGAAGATCCAAGAAGGAAACATTTTTTTCGGCTTTTATGTAGGTCTTGGTCGAGACCACCTTTTAGCTTGTTTTAATTCCTAACTTAATTACTAGATCTCCTTATAGCTTAATTACTATGCCATGTAATAAGATAAGATGACCAAGACGAGAAATATCTAGAAGGAGAAGATTCCAACATTCCCCAATGAAGTAATTCATGAACTAGATAGTTCATGCGCTTATCTACATGGATGACACAAAAGGGTGGCCTAGAGAACATGAATAGTTAGGTCTTTTCCCTTCTCCCCAATCGGCCGAACCTCTTCCCCTTTCCCATTTGGCATAGATGCATTTTACATCTATCTTATTACCTTTTCTAGAAGGTTTACAACTAGTATAAATAGGGGATGTAGTTGATGAAATGAGACATTGAAATTTTATGAAATATATTTGAGTTTTCTCAAACTTTGCTAAGTTATTCAACTTTTGTGTTGTTATCTTTGTTGGTCCTTTTGTGGTTGGTCCTTTTGTGGTCCAAACCCTAGGTGTAAGTCTAGTTAGAACTTTTGTGATCTAACTATACCCAAGCCAAGGTTCTATCCGGTTCCTTTGTCACAAACACATTAGAAGGTCATCTCGGCTACATCACCTTACCCGCACCCGAACTTGTCTATCAATTTCTTGCCCAATCATTGTCCAAACTGCCTAATCCCTTTCACTCCAATACACTACAACACTTCCCCAATCTACACCAAAATGATTGTTAATCAACTCCTCCCAAAAACACCCGAAAACCTAACAAACTACTCCACCGTTCTCACCGGGCTTAACCTTCGTACCTTACTGTCCCGACCAGTTTCCGCCACCTTACCACCATCCAACCACCAACATAACCTATAACGTGTCTAGTTCATCCTCTCCAAACTCCTTAGCCCCAAACCACGTAAGGGCACCCGTACACCTCCCATAAACCTAAACTATTCGGAAACCGTCCTATTCCACCAACCTCCATTTGCCTCCCATATTTGTGTCCGTCCAACCCCAAACCAACTCCGACCAACCTAACCATAAAATCCCCTACTTATATACATCAGTTTGGTATCTGAGGGCTAACATAAATAAAGAACTTCGGAGGACCATAAGTGACCATATTACGGAACAAATGCAAATATTGAGAAGAGAGTTTGAGGAGTATCTTTGTGATTAATGATGCCGAGTCCGGGGAGGAGGTTGCACAAAACAACCCGAGACATGAAATGGAAAATGTCCAAGACAACCCAAGGCATGAAAGGGAATATGACCGAAGTCTACGGCTTGATCTTTAAACCTTTGAAGGAAAGATGAACCTGGAAGAGTTTCTTGAATGGTTAAGGGTCATTGAGAGGCTTTTCGAATACAAGAAATATGACGACCACAAGTGTTTTAAGGTTGCTACATTGAAGTTGTAGGAATTCGCTTTCGTGTGGTATGAAAACATCAAAACAAGCCAAGAGAGGAGGAATGGGAAAACCGAGATTGAATATTGGGACAAACTAAAGAAACATTTGAAGAAGAAGTTCTTGTCAAGGGAGTATGAACAAGAACTATACCTCAAGCTCACCAAAAATCGTTAAGGAGTTCTTAAAGTTGAGGAATACATCGAGAGTTCGAGAAAGTCACCATGCTTTTTGACTTAGAAGAAAAGGAAGCTCAAAGGATTGCACGATTCATTGGAGGCTTGAACATGGCGATTCAAGAGAAGGTCGAAGTTGCAACATAAAACACATTTTGAAGACGTTTGTCACTTAGCATTCAAGTTTGAAAAACAACAAAAGAAAGGTATCCCAAAATCCTATGTAAAGGCAACTAATGTTAAAGAAAAGGACAAGTACCTATTTTACTAACCTATTGTATAGCCAAGAAAGTGTAGAGAAATATAAAGGAAATAAAGTAGTGGTTACAAAGGGAGTAGATAGAAGTAGAAAAGGGTGTTTTAAATGTCAAGGATTAGGACACATGAATGTCCTAACACCCTGGTAATGACTATCAGAGTATCGTATTGTGGGGATTCCTTTCTTATTGAGGAACCCAAAGTCAAGGAGGTCCTAGAGGAAGATGTTGATCCTGCGGAAGAGGGTGAAAGTTGAGTACTCGTCATGTGTTGAGTGTTAAACTTGAAGAACAGGAGGAGACACAAAGAGAGAAACTATTTTACACTCGATGCAAGGTAAATAACAAGGTATGTAATATGATCATTGATGAAGAAAGCTGTACCAATGTGGCATCCGTGGAAATGGTGGACAAATTGAAGTTGCCTGCCTACCCATCCTGACCATCCTAAACCATATTCTCTCCAAAGGTGATGAAACAAGCTCTTGTTAGTTTTTGGGTTGGTAAGTATGAATATGAGATATGGTGTAACATCCTACCTATGGATGCTTGTCATATTTTATTGGGTCGGCCATGGCAATTTGATAGGAAAGCACAAGATGATGGAGAAAAGAATGTCTATTATTTTCAAAAGGATGACAAGAAGATTTGGTTGATACCATTGTCACCTAGTGAGGTGAAGAAAATGAAGATCCAAAATGCTAAGAACAAAGCAAGGAAAATTATGAGGCCCTCTTGCTTAATGCATCGGAGATAGAAGAGGAGTTGAAGAAGGGGAGTCCTATATATTCATTGGTGTGCAAGGATAAGAGGAGTCATGTGGGAGACGCGGTTGAAGATACCGACTTGAAGGAGCTCTTGAAGAAATTTGAAGATGTATTTACGGATGATCTTGCACCGGATTACCACCAATCAAAGGTATTGAACATGCTATTGATTTTATTCCAGAAAGTTCATTACCTAAACATCCAGCCTATAGATGCAATCCGAAAGAGGCTAAGGAGTTGCAAAGACAAGTGCAAGAATTACTAGACAAAGGATTTGTCCGAGAGAGCCTTAGCCCCCTGTGCGGTACCCGCCTTGTTGGTGCCAAAGAAAGATGGGTCTTGGCGCATGTGTATTGATATCCGAGCGGTCAATAACACATCACCGTGAAGTACAAGTTTTCTATGTCGAGATTGGATGATCTTTTGGATGAATTGAGCGGGGCCAAGTTGTTATCCAAGATAGATTTGAGGAGTGGCTACCATCAAATGAGAATACGAGAGGGAGATGAATGGAAGATGACTTTCAAGACCAAGTATGGTTTGTAAGAATGGCTTGTGATGCCATTTGGATTGTGTAATGCTCCAAGCTCTTTCATGAGGCACATGAACGAGGTACTACGACCATTCATGGGTAAATTTGTTGTGGTTTACTTATATGATATCTTACTTTATAGTCAAGATAGGGAATCTCACTTGTCGCATTGAGAAGCTTTATTTGAGAAGTTAAGAGATGTAAAGTTGTATGGAAAGTTAGAGAAGTGTTCTTTTATGATTACTAGTATCCCATTCTTAGGATACATAGTATCATCCAAGGGCATTCTTGTGGATCCATCCAAGGTGGAAGCTATCCGGAGTTGGCCCAAGCCTACGAATGTAAGTGAGGTAAGGAGTTTCTATGGTTTGGCTAATTTTTATCATCGTTTCATTCAAGATTTTAGTACCCTTGCTGCCCCTATCACTGAACTAATGAAAAAGGGTGAGTTTAAATAGTCCCAAGGAGCACAAAGAGCTTTTGAAACGTTGAAGGGAAGGCTATGTGAAGCACCGGTTCTAGCTATTCCGAAATTTGAGAAACTATTTTGATGTTGAATGTGATTCTACTGGGGTTGGTGTTGGTGTCGTCATGATTCAAGACAAATGACCCATTGCTTTCTTTTGTGAAAAATTGGGTGGTGCCTGGCTCAATTATTCTACTCATGACAAATAAGTTTATATTGTGAGATCCGTGGTCCAATGGGAACATTATTTGAGGCCGATACCTTTTGTCTTGTACTCGGATCATTTGGTTGTGTATACCTAAGGAAGGAAAGATTTCCCAACATGAGAAAGAACAAGCTAATACCGAGGGTGGATGGTCCTTTCAAGATATTGGCCAGGTTAGGGTAAAGTGCAAGGTAGAACTTGCGGACGAATATGGAGGTATTAGTTCAACGTTTAGCGTTGGAGACTTATCACCATACATAGATGATGAGAATTTTAGGGCAAATTTTGTTAAAGAAGGGGAGTATGATGGAAAAAAAGGTCGTGAACTTAAGTTTCCAACATGAGTCGCGAGGTGATTTTCTAGGAGTGCCAAAGATTTCCAACCGTCCTATAGTGACGTGCGTAATGTGGAGTAGAGTGTGGAGTGAAGTTTAAGACAAGACTTGAAGATCCAAGAAGGAAACATTTTTTTCGGCTTTTATGTAGGTCTTGGTCGAGACCACCTTTTAGCTTGTTTTAATTCCTAACTTAATTACTAGATCTCCTTATAGCTTAATTACTATGCCATGTAATAAGATAAGATGACCAAGACGAGAAATATCTAGAAGGAGAAGATTCCAACATTCCCCAATGAAGTAATTCATGAACTAGATAGTTCATGCGCTTATCTACATGGATGCAAAAAAGGGTGGCCTAGAGAACATGAATAGTTAGGTCTTTTCCCTTCTCCCCAATCGGCCGAACCTCTTCCCCTTTCCCATTTGGCATAGATGCATTTTACATCTATCTTATTACCTTTTCTAGAAGGTTTACAACTAGTATAAATAGGGGATGTAGTTGATGAAATGAGACATTGAAATTTTATGAAATATATTTGAGTTTTCTCAAACTTTGCTAAGTTATTCAACTTTTGTGTTGTTATCTTTGTTGGTCCTTTTTGTCCGACCCATGGTCCTTTTGTGGTCCAAACCCTAGGTGTAAGTCTAGTTAGAACTTTTGTGATCTAACTATACCCAAGCCAAGGTTCTATCCGGTTCCTTTGTCACAAACACATTAGAAGGTCATCTCGGCTACATCACCTTACCCGCACCCGAACTTGTCTATCAATTTCTTGCCCAATCATTGTCCAAACTGCCTAATCCCTTTCACTCCAATACACTACAACACTTGCCCAATCTACACCAAAATGATTGTTAATCAACTCCTCCCAAAAACACCCGAAAACCTAACAAACTACTCCACCGTTCTCACCGGGCTTAACCTTCGTACCTTCTTCGTCCCGACCAGTTTCCGCCACCTTACCACCATCCAACCACCAACATAACCTATAACGTGTCTAGTTCATCCTCTCCAAACTCCTTAGCCCCAAACCACGTAAGGGCACCCGTACACCTCCCATAAACCTAAACTATTCGGAAACCGTCCTATTCCACCAACCTCCATTTGCCTCCCATATTTGTGTCCGTCCAACCCCAAACCAACTCCGACCAACCTAACCATAAAATCCCCTACTTATATACATCAGTTTGGTATCTGAGGGCTAACATAAATAAAGAACTTCGGAGGACCATAAGTGACCATATTACGGAACAAATGCAAATATTGAGAAGAGAGTTTGAGGAGTATGCCACATTAATGATGCCGAGTCCGGGGAGGAGGTTGCACAAAACAACCCGAGACATGAAATGGAAAATGTCCAAGACAACCCAAGGCATGAAAGGGAATATGACCGAAGTCTACGGCTTGATCTTTAAACCTTTGAAGGAAAGATGAACCTGGAAGAGTTTCTTGAATGGTTAAGGGTCATTGAGAGGCTTTTCGAATACAAGAAATATGACGACCACAAGTGTTTTAAGGTTGCTACATTGAAGTTGTAGGAATTCGCTTCTGTGTGGTATGAAAACATCAAAACAAGCCAGAGGAGGAATGGGAAAACCGAGATTGAATATTGGGACAAACTAAAGAAACATTTGAAGAAGAAGTTCTTGTCAAGGGAGTATGAACAAGAACTATACCTCAAGCTCACCAAAAATCGTTAAGGAGTTCTTAAAGTTGAGGAATACATCGAGAGTTCGAGAAAGTCACCATGCTTTTTGACTTAGAAGAAAAGGAAGCTCAAAGGATTGCACGATTCATTGGAGGCTTGAACATGGCGATTCAAGAGAAGGTCGAAGTTGCAACATAAAACACATTTTGAAGAAGTTTGTCACTTAGCATTCAAGTTTGAAAAACAACAAAAGAAAGGTATCCCAAAATCCTATGTAAAGGCAACTAATGTTAAAGAAAAGGACAAGTACCTATTTTACTAACCTATTGTATAGCCAAGAAAGTGTAGAGAAATATAAAGGAAATAAAGTAGTGGTTACAAAGGGAGTAGATAGAAGTAGAAAAGGGTGTTTTAAATGTCAAGGATTAGGACACACATGAATGTCCTAACACCCTGGTAATGACTATCGAAGAGTATCAGTATTGTGGGGATTCCTTTCTTATTGAGGAACCCAAAGTCAAGGAGGTCCTAGAGGAAGATGTTGATCCTGCGGAAGAGGGTGAAAGTTGAGTACTCGTCATGTGTTGAGTGTTAAACTTGAAGAACAGGAGGAGACACAAAGAGAGAAACTATTTTACACTCGATGCAAGGTAAATAACAAGGTATGTAATATGATCATTGATGAAGAAAGCTGTACCAACCAATGTGCATCCGTGGAAATGGTGGACAAATTGAAGTTGCCTACCCGCAGCCATCCTAAACCATATTCTCTCCAAAGGTGATGAAACAAGCTCTTGTTAGTTTTTGGGTTGGTAAGTATGAATATGAGATATGGTGTAACATCCTACCTATGGATGCTTGTCATATTTTATTGGGTCGGCCATGGCAATTTGATAGGAAAGCACAAGATGATGGAGAAAAGAATGTCTATTATTTTCAAAAGGATGACAAGAAGATTTGGTTGATACCATTGTCACCTAGTGAGGTGAAGAAAATGAAGATCCAAAATGCTAAGAACAAGCAAGGAAAATTATGAGGCCCTCTTGCTTAATGCATCGGAGATAGAAGAGGAGTTGAAGAAGGGGAGTCCTATATATTCATTGGTGTGCAAGGATAAGAGGAGTCATGTGGGAGACGCGGTTGAAGATACCGACTTGAAGGAGCTCTTGAAGAAATTTGAAGATGTATTTCTGGATGATCTTGCACCGGATTACCACCAATCAAAGGTATTGAACATGCTATTGATTTTATTCCAGAAAGTTCATTACCTAAACATCCAGCCTATAGATGCAATCCGAAAGAGGCTAAGGAGTTGCAAAGACAAGTGCAAGAATTACTAGACAAAGGATTTGTCCGAGAGAGCCTTAGCCCCTGTGCGGTACCCGCCTTGTTGGTGCCAAAGAAAGATGGGTCTTGGCGCATGTGTATTGATATCCGAGCGGTCAATAACATCACCGTGAAGTACAAGTTTTCTATGTCGAGATTGGATGATCTTTTGGATGAATTGAGCGGGGCCAAGTTGTTATCCAAGATAGATTTGAGGAGTGGCTACCATCAAATGAGAATACGAGAGGGAGATGAATGGAAGATGACTTTCAAGACCAAGTATGGTTTGTAAGAATGGCTTGTGATGCCATTTGGATTGTGTAATGCTCCAAGCTCTTTCATGAGGCACATGAACGAGGTACTACGACCATTCATGGGTAAATTTGTTGTGGTTTACTTATATGATATCTTACTTTATAGTCAAGATAGGGAATCTCACTTGTCGCATTGAGAAGCTTTATTTGAGAAGTTAAGAGATGTAAAGTTGTATGGAAAGTTAGAGAAGTGTTCTTTTATGATTACTAGTATCCCATTCTTAGGATACATAGTATCATCCAAGGGCATTCTTGTGGATCCATCCAAGGTGGAAGCTATCCGGAGTTGGCCCAAGCCTACGAATGTAAGTGAGGTAAGGAGTTTCTATGGTTTGGCTAATTTTTATCATCGTTTCATTCAAGATTTTAGTACCCTTGCTGCCCCTATCACTGAACTAATGAAAAAGGGTGAGTTTAAATAGTCCCAAGGAGCACAAAGAGCTTTTGAAACGTTGAAGGGAAGGCTATGTGAAGCACCGGTTCTAGCTATTCCGAAATTTGAGAAACTATTTTGATGTTGAATGTGATTCTACTGGGGTTGGTGTTGGTGTCGTCATGATTCAAGACAAATGACCCATTGCTTTCTTTTGTGAAAAATTGGGTGGTGCCTGGCTCAATTATTCTACTCATGACAAATAAGTTTATATTGTGAGATCCGTGGTCCAATGGGAACATTATTTGAGGCCGATACCTTTTGTCTTGTACTCGGATCATTTGGTTGTGTATACCTAAGGAAGGAAAGATTTCCCAACATGAGAAAGAACAAGCTAATACCGAGGGTGGATGGTCCTTTCAAGATATTGGCCAGGTTAGGGTAAAGTGCAAGGTAGAACTTGCGGACGAATATGGAGGTATTAGTTCAACGTTTAGCGTTGGAGACTTATCACCATACATAGATGATGAGAATTTTAGGGCAAATTTTGTTAAAGAAGGGGAGTATGATGGAAAAAAAGGTCGTGAACTTAAGTTTCCAACATGAGTCGCGAGGTGATTTTCTAGGAGTGCCAAAGATTTCCAACCGTCCTATAGTGACGTGCGTAATGTGGAGTAGAGTGTGGAGTGAAGTTTAAGACAAGACTTGAAGATCCAAGAAGGAAACATTTTTTTCGGCTTTTATGTAGGTCTTGGTCGAGACCACCTTTTAGCTTGTTTTAATTCCTAACTTAATTACTAGATCTCCTTATAGCTTAATTACTATGCCATGTAATAAGATAAGATGACCAAGACGAGAAATATCTAGAAGGAGAAGATTCCAACATTCCCCAATGAAGTAATTCATGAACTAGATAGTTCATGCGCTTATCTACATGGATGACACAAAAGGGTGGCCTAGAGAACATGAATAGTTAGGTCTTTTCCCTTCTCCCCAATCGGCCGAACCTCTTCCCCTTTCCCATTTGGCATAGATGCATTTTACATCTATCTTATTACCTTTTCTAGAAGGTTTACAACTAGTATAAATAGGGGATGTAGTTGATGAAATGAGACATTGAAATTTTATGAAATATATTTGAGTTTTCTCAAACTTTGCTAAGTTATTCAACTTTTGTGTTGTTATCTTTGTTGGTCCTTTTGTGGTCCGACCCATGGTCCTTTTGTGGTCCAAACCCTAGGTGTAAGTCTAGTTAGAACTTTTGTGATCTAACTATACCCAAGCCAAGGTTCTATCCGGTTCCTTTGTCACAAACACATTAGAAGGTCATCTCGGCTACATCACCTTACCCGCACCCGAACTTGTCTATCAATTTCTTGCCCAATCATTGTCCAAACTGCCTAATCCCTTTCACTCCAATACACTACAACACTTGCCCAATCTACACCAAAATGATTGTTAATCAACTCCTCCCAAAAACACCCGAAAACCTAACAAACTACTCCACCGTTCTCACCGGGCTTAACCTTCGTACCTTACTGTCCCGACCAGTTTCCGCCACCTTACCACCATCCAACCACCAACATAACCTATAACGTGTCTAGTTCATCCTCTCCAAACTCCTTAGCCCCAAACCACGTAAGGGCACCCGTACACCTCCCATAAACCTAAACTATTCGGAAACCGTCCTATTCCACCAACCTCCATTTCCATTTCTCCCATATTTGTGTCCGTCCAACCCCAAACCAACTCCGACCAACCTAACCATAAAATCCCCTACTTATATACATCAGTTTGGTATCTGAGGGCTAACATAAATAAAGAACTTCGGAGGACCATAAGTGACCATATTACGGAACAAATGCAAATATTGAGAAGAGAGTTTGAGGAGTATCTTTGTGATTAATGATGCCGAGTCCGGGGAGGAGGTTGCACAAAACAACCCGAGACATGAAATGGAAAATGTCCAAGACAACCCAAGGCATGAAAGGGAATATGACCGAAGTCTACGGCTTGATCTTTAAACCTTTGAAGGAAAGATGAACCTGGAAGAGTTTCTTGAATGGTTAAGGGTCATTGAGAGGCTTTTCGAATACAAGAAATATGACGACCACAAGTGTTTTAAGGTTGCTACATTGAAGTTGTAGGAATTCGCTTCTGTGTGGTATGAAAACATCAAAACAAGCCAGAGGAGGAATGGGAAAACCGAGATTGAATATTGGGACAAACTAAAGAAACATTTGAAGAAGAAGTTCTTGTCAAGGGAGTATGAACAAGAACTATACCTCAAGCTCACCAAAAATCGTTAAGGAGTTCTTAAAGTTGAGGAATACATCGAGAGTTCGAGAAAGTCACCATGCTTTTTGACTTAGAAGAAAAGGAAGCTCAAAGGATTGCACGATTCATTGGAGGCTTGAACATGGCGATTCAAGAGAAGGTCGAAGTTGCAACATAAAACACATTTTGAAGACGTTTGTCACTTAGCATTCAAGTTTGAAAAACAACAAAAGAAAGGTATCCCAAAATCCTATGTAAAGGCAACTAATGTTAAAGAAAAGGACAGTACCTAGTACCTATTTTACTAACCTATTGTATAGCCAAGAAAGTGTAGAGAAATATAAAGGAAATAAAGTAGTGGTTACAAAGGGAGTAGATAGAAGTAGAAAAGGGTGTTTTAAATGTCAAGGATTAGGACACATGAATGTCCTAACACCCTGGTAATGACTATCGAAGAGTATCAGTATTGTGGGGATTCCTTTCTTATTGAGGAACCCAAAGTCAAGGAGGTCCTAGAGGAAGATGTTGATCCTGCGGAAGAGGGTGAAAGTTGAGTACTCGTCATGTGTTGAGTGTTAAACTTGAAGAACAGGAGGAGACACAAAGAGAGAAACTATTTTACACTCGATGCAAGGTAAATAACAAGGTATGTAATATGATCATTGATGAAGAAAGCTGTACCAATGTGGCATCCGTGGAAATGGTGGACAAATTGAAGTTGCCTACCCGCAGCCATCCTAAACCATATTCTCTCCAAAGGTGATGAAACAAGCTCTTGTTAGTTTTTGGGTTGGTAAGTATGAATATGAGATATGGTGTAACATCCTACCTATGGATGCTTGTCATATTTTATTGGGTCGGCCATGGCAATTTGATAGGAAAGCACAAGATGATGGAGAAAAGAATGTCTATTATTTTCAAAAGGATGACAAGAAGATTTGGTTGATACCATTGTCACCTAGTGAGGTGAAGAAAATGAAGATCCAAAATGCTAAGAACAGCAAGGAAAATTATGAGGCCCTCTTGCTTAATGCATCGGAGATAGAAGAGGAGTTGAAGAAGGGGAGTCCTATATATTCATTGGTGTGCAAGGATAAGAGGAGTCATGTGGGAGACGCGGTTGAAGATACCGACTTGAAGGAGCTCTTGAAGAAATTTGAAGATGTATTTCTGGATGATCTTGCACCCGGATTACCACCAATCAAAGGTATTGAACATGCTATTGATTTTATTCCAGAAAGTTCATTACCTAAACATCCAGCCTATAGATGCAATCCGAAAGAGGCTAAGGAGTTGCAAAGACAAGTGCAAGAATTACTAGACAAAGGATTTGTCCGAGAGAGCCTTAGCCCCTGTGCGGTACCCGCCTTGTTGGTGCCAAAGAAAGATGGGTCTTGGCGCATGTGTATTGATATCCGAGCGGTCAATAACATCACCGTGAAGTACAAGTTTTCTATGTCGAGATTGGATGATCTTTTGGATGAATTGAGCGGGGCCAAGTTGTTATCCAAGATAGATTTGAGGAGTGGCTACCATCAAATGAGAATACGAGAGGGAGATGAATGGAAGATGACTTTCAAGACCAAGTATGGTTTGTAAGAATGGCTTGTGATGCCATTTGGATTGTGTAATGCTCCAAGCTCTTTCATGAGGCACATGAACGAGGTACTACGACCATTCATGGGTAAATTTGTTGTGGTTTACTTATATGATATCTTACTTTATAGTCAAGATAGGGAATCTCACTTGTCGCATTGAGAAGCTTTATTTGAGAAGTTAAGAGATGTAAAGTTGTATGGAAAGTTAGAGAAGTGTTCTTTTATGATTACTAGTATCCCATTCTTAGGATACATAGTATCATCCAAGGGCATTCTTGTGGATCCATCCAAGGTGGAAGCTATCCGGAGTTGGCCCAAGCCTACGAATGTAAGTGAGGTAAGGAGTTTCTATGGTTTGGCTAATTTTTATCATCGTTTCATTCAAGATTTTAGTACCCTTGCTGCCCCTATCACTGAACTAATGAAAAAGGGTGAGTTTAAATAGTCCCAAGGAGCACAAAGAGCTTTTGAAACGTTGAAGGGAAGGCTATGTGAAGCACCGGTTCTAGCTATTCCGAAATTTGAGAAACTATTTTGATGTTGAATGTGATTCTACTGGGGTTGGTGTTGGTGTCGTCATGATTCAAGACAAATGACCCATTGCTTTCTTTTGTGAAAAATTGGGTGGTGCCTGGCTCAATTATTCTACTCATGACAAATAAGTTTATATTGTGAGATCCGTGGTCCAATGGGAACATTATTTGAGGCCGATACCTTTTGTCTTGTACTCGGATCATTTGGTTGTGTATACCTAAGGAAGGAAAGATTTCCCAACATGAGAAAGAACAAGCTAATACCGAGGGTGGATGGTCCTTTCAAGATATTGGCCAGGTTAGAAAGTGCAAGGTAGAACTTGCGGACGAATATGGAGGTATTAGTTCAACGTTTAGCGTTGGAGACTTATCACCATACATAGATGATGAGAATTTTAGGGCAAATTTTGTTAAAGAAGGGGAGTATGATGGAAAAAAAGGTCGTGAACTTAAGTTTCCAACATGAGTCGCGAGGTGATTTTCTAGGAGTGCCAAAGATTTCCAACCGTCCTATAGTGACGTGCGTAATGTGGAGTAGAGTGTGGAGTGAAGTTTAAGACAAGACTTGAAGATCCAAGAAGGAAACATTTTTTTCGGCTTTTATGTAGGTCTTGGTCGAGACCACCTTTTAGCTTGTTTTAATTCCTAACTTAATTACTAGATCTCCTTATAGCTTAATTACTATGCCATGTAATAAGATAAGATGACCAAGACGAGAAATATCTAGAAGGAGAAGATTCCAACATTCCCCAATGAAGTAATTCATGAACTAGATAGTTCATGCGCTTATCTACATGGATGACACAAAAGGGTGGCCTAGAGAACATGAATAGTTAGGTCTTTTCCCTTCTCCCCAATCGGCCGAACCTCTTCCCCTTTCCCATTTGGCATAGATGCATTTTACATCTATCTTATTACCTTTTCTAGAAGGTTTACAACTAGTATAAATAGGGGATGTAGTTGATGAAATGAGACATTGAAATTTTATGAAATATATTTGAGTTTTCTCAAACTTTGCTAAGTTATTCAACTTTTGTGTTGTTATCTTTGTTGGTCCTTTTGTGGTCCAAACCCTAGGTGTAAGTCTAGTTAGAACTTTTGTGATCTAACTATACCCAAGCCAAGGTTCTATCCGGTTCCTTTGTCACAAACACATTAGAAGGTCATCTCGGCTACATCACCTTACCCGCACCCGAACTTGTCTATCAATTTCTTGCCCAATCATTGTCCAAACTGCCTAATCCCTTTCACTCCAATACACTACAACACTTGCCCAATCTACACCAAAATGATTGTTAATCAACTCCTCCCAAAAACACCCGAAAACCTAACAAACTACTCCACCGGGCTTAACCTTCGTACCTTACTGTCCCGACCAGTTTCCGCCACCTTACCACCATCCAACCACCAACATAACCTATAACGTGTCTAGTTCATCCTCTCCAAACTCCTTAGCCCCAAACCACGTAAGGGCACCCGTACACCTCCCATAAACCTAAACTATTCGGAAACCGTCCTATTCCACCAACCTCCATTTGCCTCCCATATTTGTGTCCGTCCAACCCCAAACCAACTCCGACCAACCTAACCATAAAATCCCCTACTTATATACATCAGTTTGGTATCTGAGGGCTAACATAAATAAAGAACTTCGGAGGACCATAAGTGACCATATTACGGAACAAATGCAAATATTGAGAAGAGAGTTTGAGGAGTATGCTTTGTGATTAATGATGCCGAGTCCGGGGAGGAGGTTGCACAAAACAACCCGAGACATGAAATGGAAAATGTCCAAGACAACAAACCCAAGGCATGAAAGGGAATATGACCGAAGTCTACGGCTTGATCTTTAAACCTTTGAAGGAAAGATGAACCTGGAAGAGTTTCTTGAATGGTTAAGGGTCATTGAGAGGCTTTTCGAATACAAGAAATATGACGACCACAAGTGTTTTAAGGTTGCTACATTGAAGTTGTAGGAATTCGCTTCTGTGTGGTATGAAAACATCAAAACAAGCCGAGAGGAGGAATGGGAAAACCGAGATTGAATATTGGGACAAACTAAAGAAACATTTGAAGAAGAAGTTCTTGTCAAGGGAGTATGAACAAGAACTATACCTCAAGCTCACCAAAAATCGTTAAGGAGTTCTTAAAGTTGAGGAATACATCGAGAGTTCGAGAAAGTCACCATGCTTTTTGACTTAGAAGAAAAGGAAGCTCAAAGGATTGCACGATTCATTGGAGGCTTGAACATGGCGATTCAAGAGAAGGTCGAAGTTGCAACATAAAACACATTTTGAAGACGTTTGTTTGTCACTTAGCATTCAAGTTTGAAAAACAACAAAAGAAAGGTATCCCAAAATCCTATGTAAAGGCAACTAATGTTAAAGAAAAGGACAAGTACCTATTTTACTAACCTATTGTATAGCCAAGAAAGTGTAGAGAAATATAAAGGAAATAAAGTAGTGGTTACAAAGGGAGTAGATAGAAGTAGAAAAGGGTGTTTTAAATGTCAAGGATTAGGACACATGAATGTCCTAACCCCGGTAATGACTATCGAAGAGTATCGTATTGTGGGGATTCCTTTCTTATTGAGGAACCCAAAGTCAAGGAGGTCCTAGAGGAAGATGTTGATCCCTGCGGAAGAGGGTGAAAGTTGAGTACTCGTCATGTGTTGAGTGTTAAACTTGAAGAACAGGAGGAGACACAAAGAGAGAAACTATTTTACACTCGATGCAAGGTAAATAACAAGGTATGTAATATGATCATTGATGAAGAAAGCTGTACCAATGTGGCATCCGTGAAATGGTGGACAAATTGAAGTTGCCTACCCGCAGCCATCCTAAACCATATTCTCTCCAAAGGTGATGAAACAAGCTCTTGTTAGTTTTTGGGTTGGTAAGTATGAATATGAGATATGGTGTAACATCCTACCTATGGATGCTTGTCATATTTTATTGGGTCGGCCATGGCAATTTGATAGGAAAGCACAAGATGATGGAGAAAAGAATGTCTATTATTTTCAAAAGGATGACAAGAAGATTTGGTTGATACCATTGTCACCTAGTGAGGTGAAGAAAATGAAGATCCAAAATGCTAAGAACAAGCAAGGAAAATTATGAGGCCCTCTTGCTTAATGCATCGGAGATAGAAGAGGAGTTGAAGAAGGGGAGTCCTATATATTCATTGGTGTGCAAGGATAAGAGGAGTCATGTGGGAGACGCGGTTGAAGATACCGACTTGAAGGAGCTCTTGAAGAAATTTGAAGATGTATTTCGGATGATCTTGCACCCGGATTACCACCACAATCAAAGGTATTGAACATGCTATTGATTTTATTCCAGAAAGTTCATTACCTAAACATCCAGCCTATAGATGCAATCCGAAAGAGGCTAAGGAGTTGCAAAGACAAGTGCAAGAATTACTAGACAAAGGATTTGTCCGAGAGAGCCTTAGCCCCCTGTGCGGTACCCGCCTTGTTGGTGCCAAAGAAAGATGGGTCTTGGCGCATGTGTATTGATATCCGAGCGGTCAATAACATCACCGTGAAGTACAAGTTTTCTATGTCGAGATTGGATGATCTTTTGGATGAATTGAGCGGGGCCAAGTTGTTATCCAAGATAGATTTGAGGAGTGGCTACCATCAAATGAGAATACGAGAGGGAGATGAATGGAAGATGACTTTCAAGACCAAGTATGGTTTGTAAGAATGGCTTGTGATGCCATTTGGATTGTGTAATGCTCCAAGCTCTTTCATGAGGCACATGAACGAGGTACTACGACCATTCATGGGTAAATTTGTTGTGGTTTACTTATATGATATCTTACTTTATAGTCAAGATAGGGAATCTCACTTGTCGCATTGAGAAGCTTTATTTGAGAAGTTAAGAGATGTAAAGTTGTATGGAAAGTTAGAGAAGTGTTCTTTTATGATTACTAGTATCCCATTCTTAGGATACATAGTATCATCCAAGGGCATTCTTGTGGATCCATCCAAGGTGGAAGCTATCCGGAGTTGGCCCAAGCCTACGAATGTAAGTGAGGTAAGGAGTTTCTATGGTTTGGCTAATTTTTATCATCGTTTCATTCAAGATTTTAGTACCCTTGCTGCCCCTATCACTGAACTAATGAAAAAGGGTGAGTTTAAATAGTCCCAAGGAGCACAAAGAGCTTTTGAAACGTTGAAGGGAAGGCTATGTGAAGCACCGGTTCTAGCTATTCCGAAATTTGAGAAACTATTTTGATGTTGAATGTGATTCTACTGGGGTTGGTGTTGGTGTCGTCATGATTCAAGACAAATGACCCATTGCTTTCTTTTGTGAAAAATTGGGTGGTGCCTGGCTCAATTATTCTACTCATGACAAATAAGTTTATATTGTGAGATCCGTGGTCCAATGGGAACATTATTTGAGGCCGATACCTTTTGTCTTGTACTCGGATCATTTGGTTGTGTATACCTAAGGAAGGAAAGATTTCCCAACATGAGAAAGAACAAGCTAATACCGAGGGTGGATGGTCCTTTCAAGATATTGGCCAGGTTAGGGTAAAGTGCAAGGTAGAACTTGCGGACGAATATGGAGGTATTAGTTCAACGTTTAGCGTTGGAGACTTATCACCATACATAGATGATGAGAATTTTAGGGCAAATTTTGTTAAAGAAGGGGAGTATGATGGAAAAAAAGGTCGTGAACTTAAGTTTCCAACATGAGTCGCGAGGTGATTTTCTAGGAGTGCCAAAGATTTCCAACCGTCCTATAGTGACGTGCGTAATGTGGAGTAGAGTGTGGAGTGAAGTTTAAGACAAGACTTGAAGATCCAAGAAGGAAACATTTTTTTCGGCTTTTATGTAGGTCTTGGTCGAGACCACCTTTTAGCTTGTTTTAATTCCTAACTTAATTACTAGATCTCCTTATAGCTTAATTACTATGCCATGTAATAAGATAAGATGACCAAGACGAGAAATATCTAGAAGGAGAAGATTCCAACATTCCCCAATGAAGTAATTCATGAACTAGATAGTTCATGCGCTTATCTACATGGATGACACAAAAGGGTGGCCTAGAGAACATGAATAGTTAGGTCTTTTCCCTTCTCCCCAATCGGCCGAACCTCTTCCCCTTTCCCATTTGGCATAGATGCATTTTACATCTATCTTATTACCTTTTCTAGAAGGTTTACAACTAGTATAAATAGGGGATGTAGTTGATGAAATGAGACATTGAAATTTTATGAAATATATTTGAGTTTTCTCAAACTTTGCTAAGTTATTCAACTTTTGTGTTGTTATCTTTGTTGGTCCTTTTGTGGTCCGACCCATGGTCCTTTTGTGGTCCAAACCCTAGGTGTAAGTCTAGTTAGAACTTTTGTGATCTAACTATACCCAAGCCAAGGTTCTATCCGGTTCCTTTGTCACAAACACATTAGAAGGTCATCTCGGCTACATCACCTTACCCGCACCCGAACTTGTCTATCAATTTCTTGCCCAATCATTGTCCAAACTGCCTAATCCCTTTCACTCCAATACACTACAACACTTCCCCAATCTACACCAAAATGATTGTTAATCAACTCCTCCCAAAAACACCCGAAAACCTAACAAACTACTCCACCGTTCTCACCGGGCTTAACCTTCGTACCTTACTGTCCCGACCAGTTTCCGCCACCTTACCACCATCCAACCACCAACATAACCTATAACGTGTCTAGTTCATCCTCTCCAAACTCCTTAGCCCCAAACCACGTAAGGGCACCCGTACACCTCCCATAAACCTAAACTATTCGGAAACCGTCCTATTCTACCAACCTCTATTTGCCTCCCATATTTGTGTCCGTCCAACCCCAAACCAACTCCGACCAACCTAACCATAAAATCCCCTACTTATATACATCAGTTTGGTATCTGAGGGCTAACATAAATAAAGAACTTCGGAGGACCATAAGTGACCATATTACGGAACAAATGCAAATATTGAGAAGAGAGTTTGAGGAGTATGTTGTGATTAATGATGCCGAGTCCGGGGAGGAGGTTGCACAAAACAACCCGAGACATGAAATGGAAAATGTCCAAGACAACCCAAGGCATGAAAGGGAATATGACCGAAGTCTACGGCTTGATCTTTAAACCTTTGAAGGAAAGATGAACCTGGAAGAGTTTCTTGAATGGTTAAGGGTCATTGAGAGGCTTTTCGAATACAAGAAATATGACGACCACAAGTGTTTTAAGGTTGCTACATTGAAGTTGTAGGAATTCGCTTCTGTGTGGTATGAAAACATCAAAACAAGCCGAGAGGAGGAATGGGAAAACCGAGTTGAATATTGGGACAAACTAAAGAAACATTTGAAGAAGAAGTTCTTGTCAAGGGAGTATGAACAAGAACTATACCTCAAGCTCACCAAAAATCGTTAAGGAGTTCTTAAAGTTGAGGAATACATCGAGAGTTCGAGAAAGTCACCATGCTTTTTGACTTAGAAGAAAAGGAAGCTCAAAGGATTGCACGATTCATTGGAGGCTTGAACATGGCGATTCAAGAGAAGGTCGAAGTTGCAACATAAAACACATTTTGAAGACGTTTGTCACTTAGCATTCAAGTTTGAAAAACAACAAAAGAAAGGTATCCCAAAATCCTATGTAAAGGCAACTAATGTTAAAGAAAAGGACAAGTACCTATTTTACTAACCTATTGTATAGCCAAGAAAGTGTAGAGAAATATAAAGGAAATAAAGTAGTGGTTACAAAGGGAGTAGATAGAAGTAGAAAAGGGTGTTTTAAATGTCAAGGATTAGGACACATGAATGTCCTAACACCCTGGTAATGACTATCGAAGAGTATCAGTATTGTGGGGATTCCTTTCTTATTGAGGAACCCAAAGTCAAGGAGGTCCTAGAGGAAGATGTTGATCCTGCGGAAGAGGGTGAAAGTTGAGTACTCGTCATGTGTTGAGTGTTAAACTTGAAGAACAGGAGGAGACACAAAGAGAGAAACTATTTTACACTCGATGCAAGGTAAATAACAAGGTATGTAATATGATCATTGATGAAGAAAGCTGTACCAATGTGGCATCCGTGGAAATGGTGGACAAATTGAAGTTGCCTACCCGCATGACCATCCTAAACCATATTCTCTCCAAAGGTGATGAAACAAGCTCTTGTTAGTTTTTGGGTTGGTAAGTATGAATATGAGATATGGTGTAACATCCTACCTATGGATGCTTGTCATATTTTATTGGGTCGGCCATGGCAATTTGATAGGAAAGCACAAGATGATGGAGAAAAGAATGTCTATTATTTTCAAAAGGATGACAAGAAGATTTGGTTGATACCATTGTCACCTAGTGAGGTGAAGAAAATGAAGATCCAAAATGCTAAGAACAGCAAGGAAAATTATGAGGCCCTCTTGCTTAATGCATCGGAGATAGAAGAGGAGTTGAAGAAGGGGAGTCCTATATATTCATTGGTGTGCAAGGATAAGAGGAGTCATGTGGGAGACGCGGTTGAAGATACCGACTTGAAGGAGCTCTTGAAGAAATTTGAAGATGTATTTATGGATGATCTTGCACCCGGATTACCACCAATCAAAGGTATTGAACATGCTATTGATTTTATTCCAGAAAGTTCATTACCTAAACATCCAGCCTATAGATGCAATCCGAAAGAGGCTAAGGAGTTGCAAAGACAAGTGCAAGAATTACTAGACAAAGGATTTGTCCGAGAGAGCCTTAGCCCCTGTGCGGTACCCGCCTTGTTGGTGCCAAAGAAAGATGGGTCTTGGCGCATGTGTATTGATATCCGAGCGGTCAATAACATCACCGGAAGTACAAGTTTTCTATGTCGAGATTGGATGATCTTTTGGATGAATTGAGCGGGGCCAAGTTGTTATCCAAGATAGATTTGAGGAGTGGCTACCATCAAATGAGAATACGAGAGGGAGATGAATGGAAGATGACTTTCAAGACCAAGTATGGTTTGTAAGAATGGCTTGTGATGCCATTTGGATTGTGTAATGCTCCAAGCTCTTTCATGAGGCACATGAACGAGGTACTACGACCATTCATGGGTAAATTTGTTGTGGTTTACTTATATGATATCTTACTTTATAGTCAAGATAGGGAATCTCACTTGTCGCATTGAGAAGCTTTATTTGAGAAGTTAAGAGATGTAAAGTTGTATGGAAAGTTAGAGAAGTGTTCTTTTATGATTACTAGTATCCCATTCTTAGGATACATAGTATCATCCAAGGGCATTCTTGTGGATCCATCTAAGGTGGAAGCTATCCGGAGTTGGCCCAAGCCTACGAATGTAAGTGAGGTCTTAGTTTCTATGGTTTGGCTAATTTTTATCATCGTTTCATTCAAGATTTTAGTACCCTTGCTGCCCCTATCACTGAACTAATGAAAAAGGGTGAGTTTAAATAGTCCCAAGGAGCACAAAGAGCTTTTGAAACGTTGAAGGGAAGGCTATGTGAAGCACCGGTTCTAGCTATTCCGAAATTTGAGAAACTATTTTGATGTTGAATGTGATTCTACTGGGGTTGGTGTTGGTGTCGTCATGATTCAAGACAAATGACCCATTGCTTTCTTTTGTGAAAAATTGGGTGGTGCCTGGCTCAATTATTCTACTCATGACAAATAAGTTTATATTGTGAGATCTGTGGTCCAATGGGAACATTATTTGAGGCCGATACCTTTTGTCTTGTACTCGGATCATTTGGTTGTGTATACCTAAGGAAGGAAAGATTTCCCAACATGAGAAAGAACAAGCTAATACCGAGGGTGGATGGTCCTTTCAAGATATTGGCCAGGTTAGGGTAAAGTGCAAGGTAGAACTTGCGGACGAATATGGAGGTATTAGTTCAACGTTTAGCGTTGGAGACTTATCACCATACATAGATGATGAGAATTTTAGGGCAAATTTTGTTAAAGAAGGGGAGTATGATGGAAAAAAAGGTCGTGAACTTAAGTTTCCAACATGAGTCGCGAGGTGATTTTCTAGGAGTGCCAAAGATTTCCAACCGTCCTATAGTGACGTGCGTAATGTGGAGTAGAGTGTGGAGTGAAGTTTAAGACAAGACTTGAAGATCCAAGAAGGAAACATTTTTTTCGGCTTTTATGTAGGTCTTGGTCGAGACCACCTTTTAGCTTGTTTTAATTCCTAACTTAATTACTAGATCTCCTTATAGCTTAATTACTATGCCATGTAATAAGATAAGATGACCAAGACGAGAAATATCTAGAAGGAGAAGATTCCAACATTCCCCAATGAAGTAATTCATGAACTAGATAGTTCATGCGCTTATCTACATGGATGACAAAAAGGGGGGGGCCTGGCCTAGAGAACATGAATAGTTAGGTCTTTTCCCTTCTCCCCAATCGGCCGAACCTCTTCCCCTTTCCCATTTGGCATAGATGCATTTTACATCTATCTTATTACCTTTTCTAGAAGGTTTACAACTAGTATAAATAGGGGATGTAGTTGATGAAATGAGACATTGAAATTTTATGAAATATATTTGAGTTTTCTCAAACTTTGCTAAGTTATTCAACTTTTGTGTTGTTATCTTTGTTGGTCCTTTTGTGGTCCGACCCATGGTCCTTTTGTGGTCCAAACCCTAGGTGTAAGTCTAGTTAGAACTTTTGTGATCTAACTATACCCAAGCCAAGGTTCTATCCGGTTCCTTTGTCACAAACACATTAGAAGGTCATCTCGGCTACATCACCTTACCCGCACCCGAACTTGTCTATCAATTTCTTGCCCAATCATTGTCCAAACTGCCTAATCCCTTTCACTCCAATACACTACAACACTTCCCCAATCTATGTACCAAAATGATTGTTAATCAACTTCTCCCAAAAACACCTGAAAACCTAACAAACTACTCCACCGTTCTTCACCCGGGCTTAACCTTCGTACCTTCTTGTCCCGACCAGTTTCCGCCACCTTACCACCATCCAACCACCAACATAACCTATAACGTGTCTAGTTCATCCTCTCCAAACTCCTTAGCCCCAAACCACGTAAGGGCACCCGTACACCTCCCATAAACCTAAACTATTCGGAAACCGTCCTATTCCACCAACCTCCATTTGCCTCCCATATTTGTGTCCGTCCAACCCCAAACCAACTCCGACCAACCTAACCATAAAATCCCCTACTTATATACATCAGTTTGGTATCTGAGGGCTAACATAAATAAAGAACTTCGGAGGACCATAAGTGACCATATTACGGAACAAATGCAAATATTGAGAAGAGAGTTTGAGGAGTATATCTTTGTGATTAATGATGCCGAGTCCGGGGAGGAGGTTGCACAAAACAACCCGAGACATGAAAATGGAAAATGTCCAAGACAACCCAAGGCATGAAAGGGAATATGACCGAAGTCTACGGCTTGATCTTTAAACCTTTGAAGGAAAGATGAACCTGGAAGAGTTTCTTGAATGGTTAAGGGTCATTGAGAGGCTTTTCGAATACAAGAAATATGACGACCACAAGTGTTTTAAGGTTGCTACATTGAAGTTGTAGGAATTCGCTTCTGTGTGGTATGAAAACATCAAAACAAGCGAGAGGAGGAATGGGAAAACCGAGATTGAATATTGGGACAAACTAAAGAAACATTTGAAGAAGAAGTTCTTGTCAAGGGAGTATGAACAAGAACTATACCTCAAGCTCACCAAAAATCGTTAAGGAGTTCTTAAAGTTGAGGAATACATCGAGAGTTCGAGAAAGTCACCATGCTTTTTGACTTAGAAGAAAAGGAAGCTCAAAGGATTGCACGATTCATTGGAGGCTTGAACATGGCGATTCAAGAGAAGGTCGAAGTTGCAACATAAAACACATTTTGAAGACGTTTGTCACTTAGCATTCAAGTTTGAAAAACAACAAAAGAAAGGTATCCCAAAATCCTATGTAAAGGCAACTAATGTTAAAGAAAAGGACAGTACCTATTTTACTAACCTATTGTATAGCCAAGAAAGTGTAGAGAAATATAAAGGAAATAAAGTAGTGGTTACAAAGGGAGTAGATAGAAGTAGAAAAGGGTGTTTTAAATGTCAAGGATTAGGACACAGATGAATGTCCTAACACCCTGGTAATGACTATCGAAGAGTATCAGTATTGTGGGGATTCCTTTCTTATTGAGGAACCCAAAGTCAAGGAGGTCCTAGAGGAAGATGTTGATCCTGCGGAAGAGGGTGAAAGTTGAGTACTCGTCATGTGTTGAGTGTTAAACTTGAAGAACAGGAGGAGACACAAAGAGAGAAACTATTTTACACTCGATGCAAGGTAAATAACAAGGTATGTAATATGATCATTGATGAAGAAAGCTGTACCAATGTGGCATCCGTGGAAATGGTGGACAAATTGAAGTTGCCTACCCGCACCATCCTAAACCATATTCTCTCCAAAGGTGATGAAACAAGCTCTTGTTAGTTTTTGGGTTGGTAAGTATGAATATGAGATATGGTGTAACATCCTACCTATGGATGCTTGTCATATTTTATTGGGTCGGCCATGGCAATTTGATAGGAAAGCACAAGATGATGGAGAAAAGAATGTCTATTATTTTCAAAAGGATGACAAGAAGATTTGGTTGATACCATTGTCACCTAGTGAGGTGAAGAAAATGAAGATCCAAAATGCTAAGAACAAGCAAGGAAAATTATGAGGCCCTCTTGCTTAATGCATCGGAGATAGAAGAGGAGTTGAAGAAGGGGAGTCCTATATATTCATTGGTGTGCAAGGATAAGAGGAGTCATGTGGGAGACGCGGTTGAAGATACCGACTTGAAGGAGCTCTTGAAGAAATTTGAAGATGTATTCGGACGGATGATCTTGCACCCGGATTACCACCAATCAAAGGTATTGAACATGCTATTGATTTTATTCAGAAAGTTCATTACCTAAACATCCAGCCTATAGATGCAATCCGAAAGAGGCTAAGGAGTTGCAAAGACAAGTGCAAGAATTACTAGACAAAGGATTTGTCCGAGAGAGCCTTAGCCCCCTGTGCGGTACCCGCCTTGTTGGTGCCAAAGAAAGATGGGTCTTGGCGCATGTGTATTGATATCCGAGCGGTCAATAACATCACCGTGAAGTACAAGTTTTCTATGTCGAGATTGGATGATCTTTTGGATGAATTGAGCGGGGCCAAGTTGTTATCCAAGATAGATTTGAGGAGTGGCTACCATCAAATGAGAATACGAGAGGGAGATGAATGGAAGATGACTTTCAAGACCAAGTATGGTTTGTAAGAATGGCTTGTGATGCCATTTGGATTGTGTAATGCTCCAAGCTCTTTCATGAGGCACATGAACGAGGTACTACGACCATTCATGGGTAAATTTGTTGTGGTTTACTTATATGATATCTTACTTTATAGTCAAGATAGGGAATCTCACTTGTCGCATTGAGAAGCTTTATTTGAGAAGTTAAGAGATGTAAAGTTGTATGGAAAGTTAGAGAAGTGTTCTTTTATGATTACTAGTATCCCATTCTTAGGATACATAGTATCATCCAAGGGCATTCTTGTGGATCCATCCAAGGTGGAAGCTATCCGGAGTTGGCCCAAGCCTACGAATGTAAGTGAGGTAAGGAGTTTCTATGGTTTGGCTAATTTTTATCATCGTTTCATTCAAGATTTTAGTACCCTTGCTGCCCCTATCACTGAACTAATGAAAAAGGGTGAGTTTAAATAGTCCCAAGGAGCACAAAGAGCTTTTGAAACGTTGAAGGGAAGGCTATGTGAAGCACCGGTTCTAGCTATTCCGAAATTTGAGAAACTATTTTGATGTTGAATGTGATTCTACTGGGGTTGGTGTTGGTGTCGTCATGATTCAAGACAAATGACCCATTGCTTTCTTTTGTGAAAAATTGGGTGGTGCCTGGCTCAATTATTCTACTCATGACAAATAAGTTTATATTGTGAGATCCGTGGTCCAATGGGAACATTATTTGAGGCCGATACCTTTTGTCTTGTACTCGGATCATTTGGTTGTGTATACCTAAGGAAGGAAAGATTTCCCAACATGAGAAAGAACAAGCTAATACCGAGGGTGGATGGTCCTTTCAAGATATTGGCCAGGTTAGGGTAAAGTGCAAGGTAGAACTTGCGGACGAATATGGAGGTATTAGTTCAACGTTTAGCGTTGGAGACTTATCACCATACATAGATGATGAGAATTTTAGGGCAAATTTTGTTAAAGAAGGGGAGTATGATGGAAAAAAAGGTCGTGAACTTAAGTTTCCAACATGAGTCGCGAGGTGATTTTCTAGGAGTGCCAAAGATTTCCAACCGTCCTATAGTGACGTGCGTAATGTGGGGAGTAGAGTGTGGAGTGAAGTTTAAGACAAGACTTGAAGATCCAAGAAGGAAACATTTTTTTCGGCTTTTATGTAGGTCTTGGTCGAGACCACCTTTTAGCTTGTTTTAATTCCTAACTTAATTACTAGATCTCCTTATAGCTTAATTACTATGCCATGTAATAAGATAAGATGACCAAGACGAGAAATATCTAGAAGGAGAAGATTCCAACATTCCCCAATGAAGTAATTCATGAACTAGATAGTTCATGCGCTTATCTACATGGATGACACAAAAGGGTGGCCTAGAGAACATGAATAGTTAGGTCTTTTCCCTTCTCCCCAATCGGCCGAACCTCTTCCCCTTTCCCATTTGGCATAGATGCATTTTACATCTATCTTATTACCTTTTCTAGAAGGTTTACAACTAGTATAAATAGGGGATGTAGTTGATGAAATGAGACATTGAAATTTTATGAAATATATTTGAGTTTTCTCAAACTTTGCTAAGTTATTCAACTTTTGTGTTGTTATCTTTGTTGGTCCTTTTGTGGTCCGACCCATGGTCCTTTTGTGGTCCAAACCCTAGGTGTAAGTCTAGTTAGAACTTTTGTGATCTAACTATACCCAAGCCAAGGTTCTATCCGGTTCCTTTGTCACAAACACATTAGAAGGTCATCTCGGCTACATCACCTTACCCGCACCCGAACTTGTCTATCAATTTCTTGCCCAATCATTGTCCAAACTGCCTAATCCCTTTCACTCCAATACACTACAACACTTGCCCAATCTACACCAAAATGATTGTTAATCAACTCCTCCCAAAAACACCCGAAAACCTAACAAACTACTCCACCGTTCTCACCGGGCTTAACCTTCGTACCTTACTGTCCCGACCAGTTTCCGCCACCTTACCACCATCCAACCACCAACATAACCTATAACGTGTCTAGTTCATCCTCTCCAAACTCCTTAGCCCCAAACCACGTAAGGGCACCCGTACACCTCCCATAAACCTAAACTATTCGGAAACCGTCCTATTCCACCAACCTCCATTTGCCTCCCATATTTGTGTCCGTCCAACCCCAAACCAACTCCGACCAACCTAACCATAAAATCCCCTACTTATATACATCAGTTTGGTATCTGAGGGCTAACATAAATAAAGAACTTCGGAGGACCATAAGTGACCATATTACGGAACAAATGCAAATATTGAGAAGAGAGTTTGAGGAGTATGCTGTGATTAATGATGCCGAGTCCGGGGAGGAGGTTGCACAAAACAACCCGAGACATGAAATGGAAAATGTCCAAGACAACCCAAGGCATGAAAGGGAATATGACCGAAGTCTACGGCTTGATCTTTAAACCTTTGAAGGAAAGATGAACCTGGAAGAGTTTCTTGAATGGTTAAGGGTCATTGAGAGGCTTTTCGAATACAAGAAATATGACGACCACAAGTGTTTTAAGGTTGCTACATTGAAGTTGTAGGAATTCGCTTCTGTGTGGTATGAAAACATCAAAACAAGCGAGGAGGAGGAATGGGAAAACCGAGATTGAATATTGGGACAAACTAAAGAAACATTTGAAGAAGAAGTTCTTGTCAAGGGAGTATGAACAAGAACTATACCTCAAGCTCACCAAAAATCGTTAAGGAGTTCTTAAAGTTGAGGAATACATCGAGAGTTCGAGAAAGTCACCATGCTTTTTGACTTAGAAGAAAAGGAAGCTCAAAGGATTGCACGATTCATTGGAGGCTTGAACATGGCGATTCAAGAGAAGGTCGAAGTTGCAACATAAAACACATTTTGAAGACGTTTGTCACTTAGCATTCAAGTTTGAAAAACAACAAAAGAAAGGTATCCCAAAATCCTATGTAAAGGCAACTAATGTTAAAGAAAAGGACAGTACCTATTTTACTAACCTATTGTATAGCCAAGAAAGTGTAGAGAAATATAAAGGAAATAAAGTAGTGGTTACAAAGGGAGTAGATAGAAGTAGAAAAAGTGGTGTTTTAAATGTCAAGGAGACACATGAATGTCCTAACACCCTCGGTAATGACTATCGAAGAGTATCAGTATTGTGGGGATTCCTTTCTTATTGAGGAACCCAAAGTCAAGGAGGTCCTAGAGGAAGATGTTGATCTGCGGAAGAGGGTGAAAGTTGAGTACTCGTCATGTGTTGAGTGTTAAACTTGAAGAACAGGAGGAGACACAAAGAGAGAAACTATTTTACACTCGATGCAAGGTAAATAACAAGGTATGTAATATGATCATTGATGAAGAAAGCTGTACCAATGTGGCATCCGTGGAAATGGTGGACAAATTGAAGTTGCCTACCCGCAGCCATCCTAAACCATATTCTCTCCAAAGGTGATGAAACAAGCTCTTGTTAGTTTTTGGGTTGGTAAGTATGAATATGAGATATGGTGTAACATCCTACCTATGGATGCTTGTCATATTTTATTGGGTCGGCCATGGCAATTTGATAGGAAAGCACAAGATGATGGAGAAAAGAATGTCTATTATTTTCAAAAGGATGACAAGAAGATTTGGTTGATACCATTGTCACCTAGTGAGGTGAAGAAAATGAAGATCCAAAATGCTAAGAACAAGCAAGGAAAATTATGAGGCCCTCTTGCTTAATGCATCGGAGATAGAAGAGGAGTTGAAGAAGGGGAGTCCTATATATTCATTGGTGTGCAAGGATAAGAGGAGTCATGTGGGAGACGCGGTTGAAGATACCGACTTGAAGGAGCTCTTGAAGAAATTTGAAGATGTATTTACGGATGATCTTGCACCGGATTACCACCAATCAAAGGTATTGAACATGCTATTGATTTTATTCCAGAAAGTTCATTACCTAAACATCCAGCCTATAGATGCAATCCGAAAGAGGCTAAGGAGTTGCAAAGACAAGTGCAAGAATTACTAGACAAAGGATTTGTCCGAGAGAGCCTTAGCCCCTGTGCGGTACCCGCCTTGTTGGTGCCAAAGAAAGATGGGTCTTGGCGCATGTGTATTGATATCGAGGTCAATAACATCACCGTGAAGTACAAGTTTTCTATGTCGAGATTGGATGATCTTTTGGATGAATTGAGCGGGGCCAAGTTGTTATCCAAGATAGATTTGAGGAGTGGCTACCATCAAATGAGAATACGAGAGGGAGATGAATGGAAGATGACTTTCAAGACCAAGTATGGTTTGTAAGAATGGCTTGTGATGCCATTTGGATTGTGTAATGCTCCAAGCTCTTTCATGAGGCACATGAACGAGGTACTACGACCATTCATGGGTAAATTTGTTGTGGTTTACTTATATGATATCTTACTTTATAGTCAAGATAGGGAATCTCACTTGTCGCATTGAGAAGCTTTATTTGAGAAGTTAAGAGATGTAAAGTTGTATGGAAAGTTAGAGAAGTGTTCTTTTATGATTACTAGTATCCCATTCTTAGGATACATAGTATCATCCAAGGGCATTCTTGTGGATCCATCCAAGGTGGAAGCTATCCGGAGTTGGCCCCCAAGCCACGAATGTAAGTGAGGTAAGGAGTTTCTATGGTTTGGCTAATTTTTATCATCGTTTCATTCAAGATTTTAGTACCCTTGCTGCCCCTATCACTGAACTAATGAAAAAGGGTGAGTTTAAATAGTCCCAAGGAGCACAAAGAGCTTTTGAAACGTTGAAGGGAAGGCTATGTGAAGCACCGGTTCTAGCTATTCCGAAATTTGAGAAACTATTTTGATGTTGAATGTGATTCTACTGGGGTTGGTGTTGGTGTCGTCATGATTCAAGACAAATGACCCATTGCTTTCTTTTGTGAAAAATTGGGTGGTGCCTGGCTCAATTATTCTACTCATGACAAATAAGTTTATATTGTGAGATCCGTGGTCCAATGGGAACATTATTTGAGGCCGATACCTTTTGTCTTGTACTCGGATCATTTGGTTGTGTATACCTAAGGAAGGAAAGATTTCCCAACATGAGAAAGAACAAGCTAATACCGAGGGTGGATGGTCCTTTCAAGATATTGGCCAGGTTAGGGTAAAGTGCAAGGTAGAACTTGCGGACGAATATGGAGGTATTAGTTCAACGTTTAGCGTTGGAGACTTATCACCATACATAGATGATGAGAATTTTAGGGCAAATTTTGTTAAAGAAGGGGAGTATGATGGAAAAAAAGGTCGTGAACTTAAGTTTCCAACATGAGTCGCGAGGTGATTTTCTAGGAGTGCCAAAGATTTCCAACCGTCCTATAGTGACGTGCGTAATGTGGAGTAGAGTGTGGAGTGAAGTTTAAGACAAGACTTGAAGATCCAAGAAGGAAACATTTTTTTCGGCTTTTATGTAGGTCTTGGTCGAGACCACCTTTTAGCTTGTTTTAATTCCTAACTTAATTACTAGATCTCCTTATAGCTTAATTACTATGCCATGTAATAAGATAAGATGACCAAGACGAGAAATATCTAGAAGGAGAAGATTCCAACATTCCCCAATGAAGTAATTCATGAACTAGATAGTTCATGCGCTTATCTACATGGATGACACAAAAGGGTGGCCTAGAGAACATGAATAGTTAGGTCTTTTCCCTTCTCCCCAATCGGCCGAACCTCTTCCCCTTTCCCATTTGGCATAGATGCATTTTACATCTATCTTATTACCTTTTCTAGAAGGTTTACAACTAGTATAAATAGGGGATGTAGTTGATGAAATGAGACATTGAAATTTTATGAAATATATTTGAGTTTTCTCAAACTTTGCTAAGTTATTCAACTTTTGTGTTGTTATCTTTGTTGGTCCTTTGTGGTCCAAACCCTAGGTGTAAGTCTAGTTAGAACTTTTGTGATCTAACTATACCCAAGCCAAGGTTCTATCCGGTTCCTTTGTCACAAACACATTAGAAGGTCATCTCGGCTACATCACCTTACCCGCACCCGAACTTGTCTATCAATTTCTTGCCCAATCATTGTCCAAACTGCCTAATCCCTTTCACTCCAATACACTACAACACTTGCCCAATCTACACCAAAATGATTGTTAATCAACTCCTCCCAAAAACACCCGAAAACCTAACAAACTACTCCACCGGGCTTAACCTTCGTACCTTACTGTCCCGACCAGTTTCCGCCACCTTACCACCATCCAACCACCAACATAACCTATAACGTGTCTAGTTCATCCTCTCCAAACTCCTTAGCCCCAAACCACGTAAGGGCACCCGTACACCTCCCATAAACCTAAACTATTCGGAAACCGTCCTATTCCACCAACCTCCATTTGCCTCCCATATTTGTGTCCGTCCAACCCCAAACCAACTCCGACCAACCTAACCATAAAATCCCCTACTTATACTTGGTAATTAGCTAAATGAGTAAAGCATTGTGTTAGATACTAAGAGTTATTCGGTAATCACTATTCATAATTTTTATTTTTCTTCACAATATTCTTTTAATTAAATTAAATAGTCTTTTGACCTACGGTCCAGCCTCGTCAAGCCTCAAGAGCCAGCGAGCTGATTTGGGCTGCGCTTATAAGCCCTAATTTTAAATGGGCTTAAATTTTTTTAACCCAATCCTATCCAAGTAGAGGGTTGGACTGAGCTGACCTCAAGGGCCAAGCCCATGACGGCTCAACGGGCACCTCTCTGCCATAGCCTATATTTTTTTGCACTTTGCAGTATTCCATTGATTAGTTCATGTCTCCCAAAGTGTTCCTTCGTCATTCAAATTTTATTATTTAAAAACTAGTTTTAATTAAAGAAAAATATAACAGCTTATTCGAAAAGGTGGGGAGCATGTTGCTCTTCCTTCAGCGGTGAAGTTTTTTTTTTCCTTCTAATTTTTTTATTTTTACGCTGAAGGTTAAATTGATAAGTTTTTCTAGCCCTTCTAATTTACCTAAATGTCTCATTTAATTAAAAACACTACAAAGAAACCTAACGTTTCCGAAAGTTCACTGAAGATGAGTAGAAGTTCACTGGTTTTTTTTCTTACTACTTGTGCACTTTGACAACGTGCAATATGTGAGTCATTCAAGTTTCATTATCTGAATTTTAAGAGTATATTTATAGTAGATAATCCTAGAAGTTTGATCCTAAAGTGGTGTTAAATGTGTTATTCTTATAGCTACATATTCTAAGCTTCTAAGTAGAAAAAAAAATCTTAATCCTTAGCAAGTGTAAAGTTTCATGGAGAACCCAAAAGAAGACTAAACGAAATTAATTGTTCAAACAACTATAATATAGGGCCCAGCGTGCCAAGTAGCTCCTCTATCTAAGGCTAAGGTAAGCAGAGATCTTCTTGTACGGTTTTATTGGGTTCAAAACACATAAGTAAGGCACAACGGAAGTTTAAAATTTTGTTCTTACTTACCCCAACAATTTCTTCTAGTATGGTTATATGACAATCAAAAATCTGTAACATAAAGCATGAACACTTATAGGTTGCATTAGCTGGAGTCTTTACTAAAGGGTGGACACGCGATTCCCTTTTCGACTGCAAGCACAATACTACGGTGTATTCCTCTGTCAAGAAAGCCAGGAAATCTCGGCAGAGGTTTGAGAGAGTTTTATCCTAGACTCTAAGTCTAGAATTGTTTATGAGAATTAGTATTCTTAGTGTGTTAATAACTAGAGATTAGTGTTGTATATATAGTGATTTTTAGGTCACAAAACGGATTAGGGTTGGACTCCAAGCCTGGCCCAAAATCGAGGTGCAGTGGGCCAGTCTGACTGGGCTCACTGCCAGGTCGGCACCGCGACGCCTTACGTCAAACAATGTTTCCCGTTTTTCATTTAATATATATATTCAGCACATTAAATCCAAAATCTAATTTTGATTTAATTAAATAATTTACATCTAATAGAAATTATTCCATAGTTATTATCAATTTAAATATCTCGATTCCAAATCGAATATTTAATACTTTCTCAATACACCCTTAGATCGAAGAGACAATCGACATAGTGTGACCCTATAGGCCTTCATATATCGACACTAATCCAATTAAGGTCCATACGGAACTCCTAGACTAAGTTGTACGATGAACTCAATATATGAAGTACGTTTACATGAATGCAACAAACATAACATTTACGTGAGATGATAAATTTCTTTCATTCGCAAACACTCGATCAAGCTTAGGATTTGCCATGTGTCTATCCAAATAGCTTGATCACTTTATCTCGTCTATATTAGTCGACAACTAGATCATAATCTAAATATGTCTCTTGCATTGGCCAATGACTTGGTCGACCTAATATCACTAAGAAGTTGAGTGTTATCTCGAATATCCAATCGAGGAATGAATCCTATTCTTGGCTCACCTACCATATTAATTTACATCATAATATACCTAACACAAGCCGTATCTTATCCTATAAGGAGTTTAAGCTTAGGACAGGGTCAAAGTATATTACTCTATAAACAAGGTGCGTATTGACCTCAAGTCAAAGGACCTTTATCTCCCACACGCTGATAATACTTTATATATGTATAACAAATAGTTTATCAGCAGGGTATACCAATACTTTCCAAAAGTATCCATGTGTCCATCACTAGTAACCATTACTAGTAGCAGGTGAGACATACTACATTCTCTAAGAATGTGATGCAGACAACATGTCGACTTATAACACATTATCGATATCCCATTCTCGATGATTATTAGTCGAGGCTATTTTAGAGTTACGCTCTGTGATCAATAACTTACTCTATTAATGACAACGTAAGCTCAAGGGATGCTCATTAATGAATAATTATAAACAATCAAATAATAATTCAATAATCGTAAATGTCGTAAATATTAATCTTATTAATAATACGAATGTGTTCAAGTACATTTGTCCATAATAATGATTGTCTCTAGGACATGCATACTTTTAATCTCCCACTTGGCCTAGAGCTAATCTCCGATGTATCTAATACCCATATTTTCAAAATGACCATTATGCTTAACTAAGCTTAATGGTTTAGTAAACGGGTGGGAACATAGTATAATCTTATTTCTTCAGTTTCCACCATCTCCCTCAGTATGTTGTATTTCCTTAGTACATGTTTGTTTCTGTTTGTTGATCTTGGTTCCTTAGCTTGCGCAATCGCACCGGTGTTGTCACATTAAATCGTTATTGGACAAATAGCACTTGGAACAACCCCTAGTTCCTTCAGGAACTCAGATATCGCGATAGCTTCTTTACCAGCTTTCGATCCAGCAATGTACTCGGCTTTAATTGTCGAATCAGCAGTTATAGCTTGCTTGGAACTTTTCCAACTCACTACTCCGCCATTGAAAATGAAGGCATATCCAGATTGAGATTTGAAGTCATCAAGATCTTGCTGGAAGCTAGCATTAGTGTACCTAGTACACACTAGCTTCTCTTGTCCACCATAGACTAAGAAATATTCTTTAGTTCGGCTAAGATACTTAAGAATACTCTTGACTGCTTTCCATTGTTCTTCCCCAGGATTCTACTAGAATTTACAAGTCATACTAAGTACATAGGCCATATCTAGCCTCGTATAGGTCATGGCATACATGATAGATCCTATAGCTGAAGCATATGGGATTCTTTGCATGCGTTCAAATTCTGCAATAGTAGAAGAATTATCCTTCTTTGATAACTTGATGCCTTGACCCATAGGAAGACTTGCCTTCTTGGAGTTTTCCATATAGAATTGTCTTAGCACTTTGTCTATGTATGTGGACTGTGACAGCCCCAACAATCTATTAGGTCTATCTCTATAGATCCTAATTCCAAGAATGTAGCAAGCTTCACCCAAGTCCTTCATCATAAAGGTGTTGGATAACCATTCATTGACTGATTGCATGAGAGTCTTATTATCTCCCATTATTAATATGTCATCTATATATATAACAATAAAGATAATACTCCCTTCCTTGCGCTTACTATAAATGCAGGGATCTTCTTTGCTTTTAACAAAGTCAAACGATTTGACTGCTTTGTCAAAGAAAATATTCCAACTCCTTAAGGCTTGCTTAAGTCCATAAATGGACTTTTGTAGCTTGCATACTGCTTTGGGCTTAGTCTTGGATGTAAAACCCTCAGGTTGTATCATATACACCTTCTTAATTAGGTTACCATTGAGGAAAGCAGTCTTAACATTCATTTAGCAAACGTCATAATCATAGTATGCGGCTATTGCAAGCAAAATCCGAATGGACTTAATTTTCACAACAGGTGAAAAGGTTTCATCATAATCGACCTCAGGCCATTGATTATAACCTTTAGCCACCAATCTCGCCTTATAAGTTTGTACCTTTCCATATGCATCAATCTTCTTCTTGAAGACCCATTTGCATCTTATGGGTCTAACCCATGTTGGAAAATCAACCAAGTTCCAAACTTGATTGATGTACATCGAGTCCATCTCAAATTTCATGGCTTCTTACCATCTCTGCGGATCAATGTCTAACATAGCTTCATTGTAGGTTGTAGGTTCATCGTCATCAGGAATATCTATCTCATTGTGTGTTTCAACAAGGAGATTAAGTCTTTCAGGCGAACGATGAGTCCTAGTGGTCCTACGAAGTTGATTATTCTGTGTTTCAGTATTTGTTGCATTCTGATTGTAAGAAGGCCTTTGTGTGTTGGACAATACATCACCTTGAGAGATTTCAAGAATGTCATTTTCATGTATTTTCTTAATGAAATGATGTACAACCATTGTATCATCTTCCATTGGTTATGTATGAGAGCCTTGTATTTCTGCACTATCTCTCACAGCACTCCCACTGGATGAAGGGCGTACTCTAAGTACCCAATCTTCACCAAATACTCCCACTAAATCCTTGTCTTGGTCTTTTGACAAGGGTTCAACTGCTGTGTTATCTTGTGGTTCTTGAAAATCTTCAAGTTCTATCTTATTGCAGCTCCGTTCCTTGTAGACATAGTCTTCTTCAAGGAAAGTTGCATTTCTGGAAACAATGACCTTATGTTATCCAGGAAGATAGAAATAGTATCCCTTAGTTTCCTTTGGATACCCCACAAAATAATATTTCTCACTTTTAGATTCTAACTTATCAGTAAGCATCTTCTTTACATAGGCAGGGCCCTCCCACGGTCGCATGTATTTAAGTGCTGGCTTCTTGCCATTCCATATCTCATATGGAGTTTTCTCTAATGATTTTGAAGAAACCCTGTTCAAAATATAAATTGAGCGTTGCAGTGCATAGCCCCAAATGTATGTTGGTAGAGTTGAGAAACTCATCATGGATCTAACTATATCTAATAGGTTCGATTTCTCCTTTCAGCAACACCATTCATCTTTGGCGTTCCAGGAGATGTCCATTGTGATTGGACTCCATGAAGCTTCAAGTAATCCAAAAATTCTTTACTTAAGTATTCACCTCATCGATATAATCGAAGGGTCTTGATAATTGTTTCAAGTTGATTCTCTACTTTTGACTTGTACTCTTTGAATTTCTCAAAGGCTTCGGACTTGTGTTTCATAAGATACACATGTCCAAACCTTGTGAAATCGTCTGTAAAAGTGATGAAGTAAGGGAAGCCTCCCTTAGCTTGAGTTGAAAATGGCCCACATACATCAGTATGGACCAACTCAAGTACCTATTTGACTCGCACCCCTTTCCTAGAAAGTGGTTTGTTAGTCATCTTTCCTCTCAAGCAAGATTCACAATTACCATAGGACTCCAAGTCAAATGATTTTAGGTAGTCTAATTTTCTTAATCTTGCTATCCTTGATTCATTGATGTGACCAAGTCTACAGTGCCATAAGTAGGTGGGGGGTTTCTTAGATTACTTATCTTAGCTCGTTTGTTTTGCACATTAAAAATTTCATGACTACAGTTTAGAACATACAAATCATCCACAAGTGGAGCATTTCCACAAACAAAACCATTAAAAGACAGTACATAACTACTATTGGCAATAAATGAGGAAAACCCCTCAATGTCTAACATTGGGATAGAAATAATATTCCTCGTCAATGAGGGAACAAAATAACAATTATTTAGTTCTAAACAAAAGCCACGACGCCTTACGTCAAACAATGTTTCCTGTTTTTCATTTAATATATATATTCAGCACATTAAATCCAAAATCTAATTTTGATTTAATTAAATAATTTCTATCTAATAGAAATTATTCCATAGTTATTATCAATTTAAATATATCGATTCCAAATCGAATATTTAATACTTTTTCAATACACCCTTAGATCAAAGAGACAATCGACATAGTGTGACCCTATAGGCCTTCATATATCGACACTAATCCAATCAAGGTCCATACGGATCTCCTAGACTGCGTCGTACGACGAACTCAATATATGAAGTACGTTTACATGAATTCAACAAACATAACTTTTATGTGAGATGATAAATTCCTTTCATTCGCGAACACTCGATCAAGCTTAGAATTTGCCATGTGTCTATCCAAATAGCTTGATCACTTTATCTCATCTATATTAGTCGACAACTAGATCATGTTCTAAATATGTCTCTTGCATTGGCCGATGACTTGGTTGACCTAATATCACTAAGAAGTTGAGTGCTCTCTCGAATATCCAATCGAGGAATGAATCTTATTCTTGGCTCAACTACCATATTAATTTACATCATAATGTACCCAACACAAGCCGTATCTTATCCTATAAGGAGTTTAAGCTTAGGACATGGTCAAAGTACATTACCCTGTAAACAAGGTGTGTATTGACCTCAAGTCAAAGGACCTTCATCTCCCACACGCTGATAATACTTTAGACATGTATAACAAATAGTTTATTAGCAGGATATACCAATACTTTCAAAAGTATCCATGTGTCCATCACTGACGCAGACCACATGTCGACTTATAACATATCATCGATATCCCATTCTCGATAATCATTAGTCGAGGCTATTTTAGAGTTACGCTCTGTCATCAATATCTCACTCTATTAATGACAACGTAAGCTCAAGGGATGCTCATTAATGAATAATTACAAACAATCAACTAATAATTCAATAATCGAAAATGCCATAAATATTAATCTTATTAATAATACGAATGTGTTCAAGTACATTTGTCCCTAATAATGACTGTCTCTAGGACATACATACTTTCACTTCTGATACAAGAATAAGTCATCTTCTACGATTGGTAAAGGGATCAAACGACTTTGAGCTTTGGCATGTTGTACGTGTGGGAAGGAATTCCATTCAACTAGTTCAATGACCCTAGAGGGAATGAACGCATTAAGCTTGAAAGCATGAAATTCAATTGCTAGCTGGACTGATCGTCTTATCTCTCTTTCGGTTTTTTGTCCTGATCTTAAATCTTTTTTTCACGAAGAAGCTTGGAGTAATAGTCTTAAGGTTTTTATTTCGGTGCATCGAGAGACATATGGCAAGAAAAGAGCATTGGAATAAGTATACCACATATAAAGTTATGAAAGTATAAATGGGATGGAAGCAACTTGATCCGAACGTGTTTGAGTTTATATTTAGAGTATAAATTCTCAACAAGTAGATAGTGTAGTTGTTATTCCTTTAGAGAGAGGGATTATAGAAGGGTTCTTTGAAGTACTACTTAAGTATACTATTCAATTTTCTTGTTTACAACAAGGTTCTCCAGGATGAAACTATTGAAAGTAATGCATTCAAGAGTAAGTTGATTGGCAGGAATCGACTGAAAAATGTTTTCATGGTAATTTTCAACTTTGTTTTCTTTGAAAAATAATGCATTCAAGAGTACGTTGATAGGCTTTTTTTCTTGTTACAGTGGTCACTTATAGCTGGAAGATTAGCTCAAAGAAAATATAAAGAATAAGAAATCACTGGAATGTCATTAAGCAAGAAAGCTTTTGAATCGATGCATTGAGCAGACGATACATCGACCTATCAGCAAGCCTGCCACGAGAAAAATCACAACTATTTCTCTTGTTGTTGACAACAAAAATGAAAATTAAAAGATTAATATTAAATGCGCACTTCAGATTAGCAAAATTTTTACTCTTTCTTCTACATGGTGAAAAATGCAAGTGAAGCTTAGGAGAGAACATGGAATGGATCCCACTCCTACTTAGAATGAATTAAAGGCCATATTGAGATGTAAGTATGTTACCGACCGCTACAAACAAGAGCAACTCAAGAAAGTGTACACTTTGACATAAAATCTCAAGAGTGTGGAAGAATATCATGATGAGTTCCAATTGGTGAAGATGCGGGTTGGCCGTGATGAAGATCCCATGAAGTCCATGACTCGGATTTGGATGGGTTGAATGGATAAATTTCTTATCAAATGAGATTCCACAACTATCGCAACCTAGACAAAACTCTTGAAGCAATTGAGATTGAGATGGGGCTCAAAGAAGAGAAGGCATTTGAATCTAAAGGGTACTCCATGTCATGGAATAAGAACGATGAAAGAGGAACTTCTTCCTCCAATTGGAAAATGGACAAGGTTTCAATGCAAGAGTTCAAGAAGCCCTTTGAAAGAGACAATCAAGGTGAGAAAAATGCACCCAAGCAATTGCCGAAAGGAGGGGGTGAGCCTATTACACCTCTCCGTTGTTATGAATGTCAAGGATTTGGTCATAAGATGAGTGAGTATCCTAATCGGAGGGCATTTATTGTAAGGATTAAGGATCCTTATGGTGATGAAGGTGATCAGAGGGAGTATGGGTATGAGGGGAATGAAGAAAAGGAGACCCAAGAAGATGATAAACTTAGGGATGAAAAGGAAGATGAGCTAAATGATGAGCAATGTGATAGGGCTATTCCCGTGCCTTGTGGGTTAACGAAGAAGGTCTTAGTGTGCAAGGCTATGCCTCAAGAAGGGGAGCTCACATGCTAAATGATGTAGCACGGAGAGCCATGATTCCATTCTAAATATGTCATCATGAGAATGTATGCGCCTTAATCATTGATGGTGGAAGTTGTACTAATGTGGCAAGTACTACTTTGGTGAACATCTTAAAGCTTCCCACTACCAAACTTACTACCCCTTACAAATACTAACAGTTGTGTGAAAGAAGAGAGTTGAAGGTGCATCAACAAGCCGTAATCAAGTTTAAAATTACTGAATACCACGATGAGGTCATGTGTGATGTGGTACCTATGCAATCATGCCATATTTTACTTAGAAGGCCTTGGCAATATGATCAAGCTACAAATCATGATGGGAGGTCCAACCGGTACTCACTTATGCAAGACGGGTTCAACTATGTTCTATATCCTATGACCCCTTTTCAAGTTAGTGAAATCTATCAAAATATGAGTGAGTTAAAGGATATGAGTGAGGGTAAGAACGAAGGTAGTGTCTATTTGCGGAATCCTAGTAGTTATACTTCTACTTCTAGTGTCTATGATTGTGAGTCTTTGTATGATGCCCCACCTATTTATGATGATGATATTCATGCCTAATTCAAGTGACCCCTCCAACTATGATCCATTTCTTAAAAAAAATGCTAGTGAGGGAATCCTTTTTGGTGATAAGAGTGTAATGTCATATTTGAGTAGTCATAGGTTGATAAAGAAACAAAGCTTTGATGTTGCGATTAACTTTGTTGATGACTACGTTGATGGTATGACATTGGATAATGAGGTCCCTTGTACATGTGATGAGGATTTTGTACGGTGATTTACGCTTGAATTTGAACTAAGAGTCACTTTCCTCTACTATTTATTTCTTATTATGATTCTCATCGTGTGATGATCCTAGCGGATCTCTATAGTACTAACAAATCTTGTATTGGTTGTATTTTGTCTTCTTGTTGGATGTGTGTAGGTGACCCCTTAAATTTGAGGGCAAACTTCTTTTAAGAAGGGGAGAATGATGCATTACTAGTTTCCTCCATATCATTGCAAATGAGGATAGGCACTCGTGAGCATGCATTAGCGCCATCCTGAGGATCCCAAGTATGGAAGATTGCATGGGAAGGTAAAAAGGCAACGATTGGTGAAGAAACCACCATCTGGCAATCGCAGATGGTGTCGCAAATGGAGTCTACAATTCACAGACTGAGCCAAATAGCTGTAGATGATGATGAAGCTGAAGGACATGACCTACGAATTGCAGATCATGTCACAGACATAACCTGTGATTCGCAGGTCAAGAGCATACTGTGACAACATGGCATTTTGGATATTTTTGTAATTCAAGAGTATCACTTTTGGGCCTCTTGTGTAATAATTTTGTCCTAGACTATAAATAGGGAACTTAGGCCATTTCATTCCTTAGATTATTTTGACTATTGATATTGTGAAACTCTATTGAGAGCTTGAGTGTTGAGGACTTGTTGAAGCCATTGATTGTTCCCTTGTTTGAGAGGATTGGTTTCTAGGGAAAATTGTTCCCTATTGGTCATCCTAAGAGATTTGGTTCTTGTTTATCCAATCAATTGTGGGTTTTGGATAATCTAGAGCCTTAGTTCTCAATTGTTGGCTTTCTTGGGTTAATCTATCTATCCTTTATTTCCTTGTCTTTCCTTTCAGCAATTAATATTGTATTAGCAGGTCATGTCCTTTAGTGATTTCTTCATCTGTGGCTTCTGGGCATAGTCTGCGGTTCGCAGGCTCCACTTGTGGCACCATCTGCGATTGCAGATGGTGTTTTCAATACTATTAGTTGTCTTTTCACCCTCTCATGCTATCATAAACACTTGAAAACCTCGGGATGGCGCTAGAGTATGCTCAAGGATGTCCATCTTCTTGAATAGGCCTTATAGTGCTTGAAGTTCAGGGGCTTGACTCCCCGTGAACGGTCTTGATGGAATTCAGTTTGCATCATAGGGCTACTTTCTTCAAATAATTGCTATTTTTGGGCCCAAACCACTTTTCACAACTTTACACTTGAAATTTTAGATCAAACACCACTTGTTGCACTTTCTTCCTTATGTAGTTATGAATATCCTCAAGAACAACAAGAACATCTAAATTTTCAACTACTCAAATTCCAACTCAATTTGCTCCTAAAGTTTAAATCTGGCATCTCCTCAATGTAGAGAACAAAGCCCAATACAAATTGAGATCATTTGGCTACCAACAATAGACCCACTTGCTTGTTCTTCATGTTTTTAAAAAACCTTAAAGTTCAACAATGGTGATTTTCCAAAAACTCTCCAAATGTCTTGAAACTTTATATCTAGGTAGATTCGACCTCCAGGAACTCAAATCTACACTTGATTTCACTCAAATCCAACAACACCAATTTTTTTTGGAATTTTCAAAATTTTTAGATTTTTATATTTTTCAAAATAAGAAGAACCTAGGATTGAGAATTATAAAAACAAAACTCTAGCTTAAGCTCTAATACCAAATGATACGATTCCTAAAACCGAAACTCTAAGAAATCAAATCCAAATGCGGAAAATTAAAAGCATAGAAGATTGATACAACCAATGGCATTCAAAGCAACCTAAACTATATAAAGCTTAGACCTCAATGAAATAAACTAAATCAATAAACAATAAAGATAGAAAGCAAGACACAAGAAATGAAATAAATAGGCAACCAAAGGTATATTAAACCAAAGACATCCTAAAGATTATTCAATAAAATCACCTATACTATGAAGATGATTCCACAAGTGAGAGAACTCATGTGAGAATCATGAATAAGTTTAATAGATAACCAAGGAATCCACCCTAATTGTGCTATCACTCTATAATCTACACTAATCACTAGCTAACACTATAAAGTAACTAACAAGAGTTTTACTCTCTATTCATCAATCATCAAAAGTCTTATTCTAAACCTTGAGAACTACTATTTAGAGAATTACAAGAATGGCCCAAAAGTGACCAAACATTCAATGGCTAAGTTGTCATCCATTGGCAAGGTATGCAAAATGTACATCATGTCGCAAGTTGTGCCTGTATTTCACAGACCAAACACATATAGTGTCTTCCTTCAACTCTTCAACCTAGCCCAAATATGTGATGTGTGAGACGCACATTGAGTCACACACATGACCTGCGAAACATAGGTTGTGTCGCAGGCCTTTCCATATTCAATCCCGAGCTCTTCTTCACTCAAAGCGATTATCAAAATGTTGTAGGCTCGCTTATGTGGGCCCACAAGGGCCTCCAAAGCGTCTCTATACATCAACATATCTTGTAAAGCTTGGATTCCTTGGTGTGTTCTCGATTGAGTGATTTTAAGTGGTTGGTGCCCCCGATATATCCATTCATTTATTGTTCTCTGTTTAAAGATAATGTCTTATCTGATGATGCCATGACTAGTGAAAATGAGGTACCTAGTGGTATGTGTTGTTTGTTGAAAGTGTAGTCACTTTTAGGGACTACATGGTATTTCAAAATCCGCTATGAGAGGATGACACTTCTCCCTATGAGGAAGATCTTTTCTTAGGGAATGATAATATTCTTAGGGGGAAGGAGTGTTTTGAAAAGGAAGGTGATACTTTCTTACAAATTGCTACTTCTTTCTTGTGTGTTCAAAATCATAGTAGCATACCTGATGTTGTCCTTGAACCTAATAGTGAGGCAACATGTGAGAACATCGTAAATGAAGTTATTTGGCGTGACACCTTTCTTTACTATTTATTTGTCTATAATGACAATCATGTTTGTATTTTAGGAACATCTTTTGTTGAGAGGGGTTCTTATGGGGTAAATAGTTGTGTTCTTGACCAAGATGTGTGGATATTCTTTCCTTTTGACCCCGGGGAGGCTTTGTGTGACTTGGTCATGGTAATACCTTGGAAATGTTTTGTTTGAAAAATTAGGATCAAATGTGTTTTGAATCAATTGGTTTCGTGTCTTCTAGAACCAATGTAGTGTTGCATGCTTTGTATTTTGAATCCATTGGTTTATTTGCTTTATCCTCATTTCATGATCGGAGGAATTAACTTCTTGGTACCTCATATGTGTGGAGTTTTTTCATGATAATCATTGATGTATGGTTGTACCATAAGTTTATCCGTTCTTGGAGTGAAAGTATGATTATTGCCTTTTTTGTGCTAACCCTCATGCTTTGAGGACTATGTTTTCATATATGTTTCCTTGTTTTTTGCAAGTTTCAGATTCGTGGATGAATCCTTTTCAAGAAGGGAAGGATGATACGATATAGAATGGCGCAAAAGTGATTATGAGAGCTAGGATTCATGGTGGAGCATGGCTTGAAGCCAATGATGATCCATGGAGCACATTTACCATATTTGAGGAACTGCAAGAGGCCTCAAATAGATATCTTCACACCTCACACACCCCTTGATGATGCAGGGTGAGCCTTTGAAGGCCATTAACCACTTATGTGTGAAGATGATCAAGCTTTGAGAAATAGTATGGAAGGAACAAGACACGTCTCACACAAGTTTCTTTACCCGAAACTATGCCGGGGAGCTCCAAGCCATATGAGTCATGTTCATGAAAGGAGAGGCCCTGGAGATCCTTGAGGGACTCAACTTAGTTGAAGAAGAGAAGCATGGGATTGTATGAATATGTAAAGATTGGAATGTGGTTATTTATGCAAAGAGGCCATTCTTTAATGACAAAGCCATCATTTCTTGAGAAGACCACCCAAACAAGGCCCTTACTTCATTAAGGGAACTTTTGTGATAGTTAGCAAGCATTCTTAGCCTAAGTAGTATAAATACTACACTTGTTATTTCATTACTTAGTTTTTAATGAATTGAGAATTGGGATACACCTTTGAGAGTGATAGGTGTTTAGTTATTTATTGGCTATTGAAACCTTTATCCCTTGATTTCATATGAGAGTTGCTCATTTGTGGATTCAATAGAATCTCTTATTTGATTTCAATTAGTATAGATTCTTTTGGTTGAATTCAATTGAGAGCGTTTGGATTTCATATATCCAAGTTTTCCATAAATTCACTACCAATTGGGTCTTGCTTCTATTCTCATCCCCTTTTCTTCTCTTCTCACCTATTGATTTCTTTTTATATTTAATTCTGCATATTTGTTATTTGAATCTGTGTGTTCCACAATCCGGATCATATCACTCTTATTCTTACCTACATACGTGCTATTACAATCCACTTTCCTCTAGCGAACTTCCTCGAAATGTATTTTCTGTAATTCATTTAACCCCAAACTCTTACGAAACTAACTTAACACTTGTTTAAACTCATTGTCATCCGAAAATGGGATCTTAAACTTACCAGGCTTTCGTTACTTTACTCATGATGCATATTAGTGCGAAAAAATATATGGGGTGTAATACAAAATGTCCCCCACACCCCAATGCATGCACCACCACAAAATTATCCCCCGGAACCACTCCAAATGCATTTTCAAAACCCCCTATTTGACAAAGGCATTGAGGAGGTTGATAGGGAGATATGGTGGGAGGATCTTATATACAGAGGGATACATGGGTATGATGCCCATAAGGGGAGGGAGACGAAGAGGTATGGGTAGGCCCTATGTTTAAGAAGAGAGGGGTAGGTAGAAAGGTAATGATGACCGAGCAAGATGGCAATGCTATAAAGATAGGGGAGTCTAAGATCGCAATTTCAATACCATTAAGGTGGAACTTCCCAAGTTCAAGTGAGGTAGTGATCCACAAGAATCTTAGAATGGAAGTTACAAAACGAGCGGATATTCCTTACTAACAACTTTTTGGATCCATTAAAAGCAAAATATGCCATTTCATAATTTAAGGGATATGCGTCTACTTGGTGGGAAACCAAGAAGAGAGAGCGAGCTTGATGCAATCCAAGTTTCCTCAAGATCATCTATGTGGAGTCAATACCATGAGATCCAAACTTCATGAAGGTTGTATATGAGGATGGACGTTAGAAAGCACACTTTACTGCAATCCCAAGTATTTCGACTGTGGATGATTGCATGGGAAGGTGAGAAGGACAAGAATGTCAAGGATGACACCATCTGCCAAACCACATATGATGCCACATATGGTGTCTGCGATCCGCAAACCAAATGCAGAAGATGACAACCTAAAGAGGCAAAATAGCACCACTTGCGATTCACAGATGTTGCCAGAGATGATGCCTGCGATTCGCAGGTCAAGAGCAGATGATGACAGTACATCATTTTGGGATAGTTTTGCAATCCAAATGTGTCACTTTTGGACCCTTTGTGTAATAATTTAGACTAAGACTATAAATAGGAAGCTTAAGTCATTTCCTTACTTAGTTATTGTTTAATATTGATATTGAATTCTCTTGTGAGAGTTCTTGAGAGCTTAGTACCAAGGTGTGCTTGGTGAAACTATATTGATCCATGTTTAGGAAAAGGGTGTTCTTAGGATTGTTTGCAATTCACTTGAGGTCTTTTTCATAGGTTAGGTGCTTGTTCTTAGTTAATCAATTGAGGTCCTTAGTTTCATATACTTTGGGTTGATATTGATTCCATTTCTTGAGTCTACCTCTCTATATTTAATTATTGTTGTTTCATTTTATCTTCTACATTTAATATTGTATCAATTGGTATCAGATCTTAGGCTAGAGTTTTGTTTCTAGAATCTCAATCCTAGGGTTCTTCTTATTTGAAAAATCACAAATATCTGAAAATTTTGAAAATTCACAAAAAAATTGATTTGTTATTTGATTTAATGTTTGATTTGAGAGTTTCTATTGATAGATTTGAGTTCCTAGAGGTTGAATCTATCACATATCAAATTTTCAAGTCATTTGGAGTTGTTTTGGAAGAATCACCTTTGAAGACCTTCAAGCTTTGAAGCACTCAAGTGGGTCTTGTGGTTTGAAGAAGTAATTGGATCCGAAATTGCTTGGGCTTTGTTCTCTACATCAAGGAGAGGCTTGATACAATATAAATTGCGGAATTGAAGAAAAACAAGATAAAAGTGAAGATACAAAAAATTGAAATAAAAAACAACCCAAAGTATATTAAACTATGGACCTTAATTGATTAACCAAATCAACTATCCAACGGCCTCAAGGGTATTGTATTCCCCAGAAATCCAAATTTTCCAAACAAGGTTCAATTACAAGCTAAAACAAGACTTCAACACTCAAACTCTCAAACAGTTTGCATAAAAATAATATTCAAGATAATCTAAGGGATGAAATGACTTAAGGTTCCTATTTATAGTCTATGACTAAATTATTACACAGGAGGCCAAAAGTGACACTCTTAGATTGCAAAAATAGCCAAAACGTTGCGCTGTCACTCTGCTTTTGACCTGCGAATCGTAGGATGTGTCTGTGACATGATATGCGATTCATAGGTCATGCCCTTTAGTTTCTTGCTTCATCTGCGGTTTCTTGACATAGTCCGCGATTCGACTCCGAATTCGTGACACCATATGCGAATCGCAGATGGAGTTTTCTACACCATTCTTCACCTTTTTTCCTTCCCATGCAATCTTCCACAGTTAAGATCCTCGGGATGGCGCTAATGCATGCTCATGAGCACCTATATTCATGTGCAACCCTCGTGGTGTTTGGAGTTCATGGTCTTGACTCCACATAGATGCTTTTGGGGCAACTAGGTTTGCGTCATTCTCCCCTTCTTGAATGAAATTTGTCCTCAAATTTAAGGGGTTATCTACACACATCTAACAAGAATACAAAATACCATTACCACAAGATTCATTAGTACTAGAGAGATCTGCAAGGATCATCTCACAGTGACAATCATCATAAACAAACAAGTAGTAGATGAAAGTGTCTCTTAGTTCAAACTCAAGTGTAAAATCCCCATTGGACACCAAAGTCTCATCACATGGCAAGAGGGATCTCATAAGAAAACAACGTGGAATTGAGAGCATCTAACAATGTCGTACCATCAATGTAGCCATCAACAAATTCGCTCACAATATCAAAGCCTTGTTTCTTTGCCGACATGTGACTACTCAATTATGACAATACACTTTTATCACCACCAAAGATTCCCTCACTAGTATTTTCACTAAGAAATGGATTATAGTCGGATGGATCACTTGAATGAAGCCATGCACGAATATCATTATCATAAATAGGTGGGGGATTATGCAAGGACTCATAATCATGGACATTAGAGGTAATAGGATCACTACTACGATTTCAAGAATAGTCAAGCAAGTAAATTTCCTTATCAACTAGCGGTGCATCCTTCCTTGTCATACCCATATCACTATCAAAACCATCTACCCAACAAGTGAAAAACTATCCCAAAGTGGGTTGTCATAGATTTTGTAGCCACTAAAAGAAGCTTCATCAACATTATCACTTACAAATCCACTAGGCAAATTACTGGAATTGATCTCATTATGAAAAATATGGCATCACAAGAAGAAAGAGAATAATTACAAGACATGGAATCGTCTAAGCATGTGTTATCACTCTCATTTAGATGAGGATCATTTTTCAACTCATTGCAAGGAAAATAATCACTCACACTCAAATTGTCATTCAAATCACTCCAAGAAGTAGGAGTACCATGAGAAAATGGATTACCTTGATGTTCATTAAAACGATCTGTGGGGATGCTTTGATGAGACGGGTGGTTAGACATCTCCTCATCATCATAACCCTATGAAAAGGAAGAAATAAAACTACAACAAGAGAAAGTTAGTTCGTTATAAGATAAAGAGTAGTCCCGATGCATAGTAGGGACTACCTTAGTTTGCTCCTCCACCTCCTCTCTAATCTCCCTCAAACTCGCCATAAGAGTCACCTTAGCCCTTTTATGGGACTTATTCTCTTTATCACTACCCATGTTGGCACTCTCTTGATCACTCTCGTTTCTCTTATCCTTACCCTTATTCTTCAATTATCTCATCTTTTCATAAATTTCATTCACCTACAAATGCAACAAAGGGTATAGAACATGCTTGTGCCCTTCATGCACAAATTAGTACCGGTTGGTTTTCCCTTTGTGATTTATAGCTCTATCATATTGATAAGGTTTCCCGAGTAGCACATGGCAAGCTTGCATTGGCACCAAGTCACACAATATCTCATCTCGGTATTTGCCAATCTTAAACTTGATCAAGACTTGCTTGTGTACCCTCAACTCCCCATATTCATTCAACCATTAGAGCTTGTATGGAGTTGAGTGTTTGGTGGTCAAAATTATCAAGAATTTCACCAAATGTGGTACTTGCGATATTAGCGCAACTTCCATTATCAATGATCAAGGAACATATATTTCCCTTAATGAGCCATTTGGAATGGAAGAGGTTTTCCCTTTGGCTAGGATCATCCATAGCTTTATTTATCATCGCCTTTCTCACTACATAGTTTGGCACGGTGAGATCCCCTTCTTGAGGCATATTCTTAACTAACAAGGCTCTCCTTGCTAACCCACATGGAACCGTAATGTCCTCATCATTCTCACTTCCCTCATCATCTATACAATCATCATCTTCTTGAGTACCCCTCTTATCAACCTCCTCATACTTCCTCTCATCCTCATCATTACAAGGATCTTCAAACCTTACAATGAATTCCCTCCGGTTGGAACACTCATTCTATGACCATATCCTTGACACTTATAATATTGGATGGGTTTAGCATTGGTACCTCCTTCTTTTGGCAAACTTTGGAGGTTGTTTCTCATCTTGGTTATTTTTGACAAAAGGGCTTCTTGGAATCTTGCATGTCGCCCTTGTTCTTTTGCCAATCGGAGGAAGAACTTCCCCCATCTTTCTTCTTGCTCTATGAAGATGAATACCCCTTGGACTTGACCTTTTTATCCTCCTTGAGACCCTTCTCAATTTCTATTTCCACTTCAAGTGTTTCATAAAGATCATTATAATTGTGAAGCCTCATTTGGGATGCGATCTCTTTGTTCAACCCAACTCAGAACTGAGTTATGACATTCAATTCTTCTTCTTCAAAATCAATCCTCATTTTCACAAGTCATAATTCATCATAATAGTCCTCTACACTCTTGAGATTGTCGCAAGGTGTAGACCTTCTTTTGTTGTTCTTGCTTATACCGATCGGACACATACTTTCTTGCCATGATGGTCCTCTATTCTTCCCAAGTAGGAGTCGGAGTTAGTCCATTTGTTCTCCTAAACTTTAATTGTGTTTCCCTCTATGTTGAGGCAATTCCTTCAAATTGGGCAATATAGCATAGGATGCCTTATTCACTTCGGAAATTTCATTGGTGAGGAAGGTCCGATCGCATTGTGTAATCTAATCAAGGAACACATCCGGGTCACTACCTCATTTGAAGGTTGGAAGAGTGACTTTGATGGATTTACGACTCGAGTCTTGACCATAGATGTTTCCTTGGTTCCCATGGTCTCCATAAAGTTCTTTGCCATATTCATCAACTTGGTAGTTTCATCCTTGGTAACCATAATGGTCCCAGTATCCTCCTTGCCTAACAACTTGAGGGATTGGACCATTCCTTCCACCTCTTCTCGGATGAGGACCTTGATAAGGCTTTTGTTGTTCCCTCCTTTGATCACCAACTCGATCACCCCAACCTCCTAACTCATCTTGTAAATCATCTCCAGGTGGTTGGACATGTAGGATTAGTTGACCGATATTTGGTGGTAGTTGGTGTGGATAAGGTTCATTTGGTGGTGGATGGTAAGGTTTATTGGGTGATGGTATAATTAGATTCTTATTTTGAGGTGGTGGTGGTATGTTATTTGGGGGAGTGGGTTGGAACATGTAGCCAAAGGTCTCGAGTATCATGGTATGAGAGGTTGCTTGCACTCTACTAGTGGATGCTTGAAGATTTTGACCATGGGGTAGCAATGACGCTTCCCTACTTTTCCCATCAACAACTCCCACCTGAACATCCAAACTAGTCATTTGACGAGTAAGTTCTGCCAAAGCATTCATCACATCAACAAGAGTAAGTCCCCTAGTGGGAACCTGGGTCTCATCTTCCGATTATGCCATGGTACCTTTTTTAGAACACTCAACAAAACAAACAAGCACGTTAGGTTAGTAAATTAACCTCACAAGTCACTCGAGTATACGGACCTTTGATTTCCTCTCAAATTGTCATGGCTAGTGATTGTACCTTGTTAAGTTCGTTGAGTTACAAGGGTCCATTTCTACTCGAGATCAAGAGTGGATCTTTGTTGTCTCGATGAAAGAATGATGCGACTCAAACTATCATACTTGATTTAAGAAATAAGCGACAATGTTAAAAAGAGAAAAGAATGAAAAAAGTAGCACGAAAGAAGATTAACGTTCAAGAACTAGTTAATCACTTTTTAAGATCAATTACAAATATTAACTAGTTCAGATGATCAAATAAATGGAAAAGTAATCGAAACGAAATGAATTTTGAGTCAAAAACGTAAAAAGTGTGGTCTGCTATTCACTGTGCATGACATGTGATCCGCAGACAGTGCTTGTGGCATAGTCTGGGGTCGCAAATATTGCTCCCAAACGTCCCAAAATCATTGTCGCAGTCTGCGACTGACCTGCGGTTCACAGGTGTCACCTGCGACACAACCTGTGGTTCACAGATTGTGCTTTCGCTGCATAACTTTTGTGTCATTGAATCTTTTTGGGGATCCATGCTCTAGGCAGTTTTCTATTTTTTATAACGACTAGGGTCCACTTTTTCAGATAGTTTACTTCATTTGGCCCAAAACACCTTTTCAGCTTGAATTTAGGTTTTGGAAGATCAAATGGTCCATTTTTGCTTCTTCTTCCTCAAGAACACTATGAAGGTCTTCAAGAGCACTTGAAGATTCAAAAAATTTTAGACCTTCAAATCTTCTCCAAACGCTCCCAAAATTTAGATTCCAAACCTTCTTCAATAGGAGAACAAAGCACACTATTGTTTAAGCTTCAATTCCCCTTCCTTTCAAGACCCACTTCAAGCTTCTTCAAGTTCTTCAATGGCCAACAATGGTAGATGACTCAATATTGACACAAAAGACTTGAAACTTTAGATTTAGACTTTACTAACACTAAGAAACTCAAATATAACAATAGAATAAACAAACAAACCACTATTTTTGTATTATTGGACTCTAGAACACTTTTTTGTAGCAATCAAAACCCAAGACAAGGATTGTTGGAACAATCATTCAATCAAACTCTTATACCAATTTATACAATATAAATTGTGGAATTGAAAGAAAACAAGTTAAAAGGGAAGACATAAAGAATTGGAATAAAAAATAACCCAAAGAATATTAAACTATGGACTTTAATTGTTTAACCAAATAAAGCACCCAACCTATGAGATGGAACTCAAGGGAATTGATTTCCCGAGCGATCCAAATTTCTCAAACAAGGTTCAATTACAAGCTTAAACAAGCTCTCAACACTCAAAATCTCAAATAGTAGCATAAAAATAATATTCAAGATAATCTACGGGATGAAATGACTTAAGGTTCCTATTTATAGTCTATGCGTAACTTATTACACAAGAGGTCCAAAAGTGACACTCTTGGATTGCAAAAATAGCCAAAACGCCGAACTGCCACACTCTGCTCTTGACTTGTGAATCGCGGGTTGTGTTTGTGATATGATTTGTGATTCATAGGTCATGTCCTTCAGTTATTTCTTCATCTGTGACTTCTTGACACAGTCTGTGATTCGTAGACTCCACCTGTGACACCATATGCGATTCACATATAGTTTTTACTGCACCATTCTTCCCTTTTTGCCTTACCATGTAATCTTTCACACTTGAGATCTTCGGGATGGTGCTAATGCATACTCACGAGCGCCTATATTAATGTGCACCCCTCGTGGTATTTGGAGTTTATGGTCTTGACTCCACATAGACACTTTTAGGGCAACTAGGTTTGGATCAAGGCTAGATATAAAATTTGAAGCAATTCAGGGTTGATTAGGGTGTAGTTGGAATTTTGGTTGTTCATCAATATTCATCCTTGTTCTTTATTGTTCTTGGTGAAAAAGAAGGAAAAAGGAAGGTTTGATCCAAAATCCCAAGAAAAGTGGGGAAAAGTGTTTTTGGGGCCCAAAAATAGCAAATATCTTAAGAAAGTGGGCCTAAGTCATTAAAATAGCTGGGTATAATCAAAAAGTGGTCAGCCAAGTGAATCCCAAGGAATTATGATGTCACCAGCATTTTTGGATTCAGTCACAACCTACGAATCGCAGGTTGCACCACAAACCATGCTTGCGGACCGCACTTGAATCATAGACTGTGATAGAAATTTGATTAATTCAAGACACCATCTGCCATATCACAGATCAAGAGCAGACCATGCTGTCACGCCTGAAAACCCGAGTGGGATAGACTATGCTCTACATGTATCTACTGTTATTTTGTAATAGGCTAAATGACGTAACTTGTAACATAAATGAATTTTGTGAACAACAATTTGTTTTTTGTATATGAACGTGGCCACTAGCCCATGATATGCAATTGAATATAAAATAACCCACCAACTCTATCTATGAAGCCTCTATGAATACCTATTATTGTATGACTAATACAAGTACTGGAACAGGGCCCCAAGATACCCATAATCTCTAACAACAATGAAATTACTAAATCTGACTCAGCTCCAGGTAAAATTGCTGCTTGCAACTCTTCCGCTGATCATCTGAACTATCTAGAAAACCAGTCTGCCAACCTATACAATTGGACTTGCAATGTGAAATATAACAAATGCAGTTCCCTTGACAAAAGAGACGTCAACACAGAAAGATTGTACCAAATACGTAAGGCAGACTGAAATAATCATATGAAAGAACATCAACTGTAAGGAGAGATAGGGAAAAATCAACCCGAAACTTTGAATTGACATTGAGGGCCATGATATGCACATGTATACTATATATACCTATATAATGCCATCATATATATATATATGCGTATATAACACCATTGGCCTAATTGGGCATCTTCCTTACCATAACAGCTTTTGTGGGCATAATCATCATAGCTTATCAAGTGGTGGTGCATATATAACGCCATAACCTTTACCATAAATCATATACATATCATATAGCATACACATAAATAATGCCTTTGAGGTCATGGTCTATACATGTATATAATGCATGAATGATACTAAGACACTCTGAGTCTATCAGAGTGACGTAAGGTCATTGTCCCTCCGATTAACATTATGGAACTAACATCATCAACATAACTTACTTTGAAGAATCAACAAGACATAAGATAAGATCACTATCATTATATAGAAGTCAAGAACATCAACCTCTAACATATCTAAGAGGAGTCGTTATGGATATTGTTTGTTTACGTTCATTTCATTCTGATCATGCCAATAGAAGAAAGAGTAGCCTTAACATACTTACTGCTCTATGATGCTTTCTTTTACCTACGAACCTTGGAAACATATGAGATTCATAACAAGGACAGTTGGATCATTGTCGAGGACTTGATACAACACAATTAATATCACACGGGGAGGGGGGCAACTTTGTAGAAGTAGAAGACTTCCGATACCTCATTATTTGTAACTGACATTAAAGAAAGGAATCAAATGATAAGACCATATATCACTGGATACAATAGGAACATACCTACTGTTCTACGACCCCTTTAACAATCATCTGAACTTTTAACCATATAATGACTTGTTACTATAGAAATGACATCACGTGAAAGGAACACTTGAGCATGAACAAGAAAGTCGCGATACTTTATTCCTAGGAACTCAAATAGGAAGGGAACATCTGATAGGACTTTATCTCGCTAAATGCGAGATGGACATATACACTCACTTTACTATATTCCTTATTGGTGCTTCCAAAACCTGTATTCTAACTCCCTATAACATCTTATCCTTAAGAAGGCTATAATGTTTATATTAACTTATCTGTCATATAATTCATCTTATCCATTAGTGATACTATGGAAGACAACACCTAATTCATCTTAAGTAAGATACTACAATCTGATAACGGTAGTTTGGATATTATCGATATGACTCATCTTTAATAACAAAATATAATCCGTTTAAGATAATCTAGAACCGATCAATAAAATTCATCTTCACTTGGACCTATAATCCACTGAAAACCATCTGAAGCTAATACGTGATTCATCTTACTTTACATTCTACACCCCATGACACTTACTTAGACATTAGCCGTGAGATATCGTGTACCTTGAGCAACGTGTTGTAGTGCCATACATAAAGTCCATAGCTTGCTACATACTATACCATACCTTAGCCTTAGATCCATAATTCCCCAACCATCTGAAAGTCATCTTATAGTCGTCCTACATATCACACATCTTATATGACATTCTATAACATATTTAACTGTGCTTATAAAATGTTACTATCATTAACAAGTATGGTTCACATCTCGTCATCAACTAGCAATCGTCAACAAGTAAATATTTTTCTCTTAAACTATGGGTCACTATAACACATAACAACTATCAAACATACAAGTTTCTCTTTTCCTCGTAAACCAATAGTCGGCATACTATGGAACTTCTTTTGAGGGTGCCGCTATAGTTCATACTTACTCTTTGGTAGAAATACGTGGCTACTAATACACTTATGAAACTCAACTTGTCAGGGCAATACATTGGTAGGACTCAAAGAAACTATTAAACATATGAGTTTGTGGCATGATCTGCGATTAGCAGGTCATGCTCTTCAGCTGTTGCTCCTTCTGCGATGCTTTGGCCTATTCTGCGAACTGCATACTCCACTTGTGGCACCATCTGTGAATTGCAGATGGTGTTTTCTGCACTAATTATTGTCTCTTCCCTTTCTCTTGCTATCATAAACACTCGAAAGCATTGAAATGGTGCTAGAGTGTGCTCAAGGATGTCTATCTTAATGAATAGACCTTGTAATGCTTGAAGTTCACGGGCTTGACACCTCGTGAATAGTCTTGATGGAACTCGTCTTGCATCAACAAGTGGAAGCCTTCCACTTGGAAGAAGCACAAAGCTACTACTCAAGCTTTCTAAAAAAAAGTTGACTATCATTCGAAAGGAGGTAACAATGCTAAACTTAATGCTCATTATCCTTCTACTATTCAATGTTTCAAATGTCAAAGAAGATGGCATATTGCTAGTGAATGTCCCAATAAGAGGTCAATTGTGTCCTTATGAGATGGGTACTAAACTGATGATGAAGACGAGGAAGGGGTAGATGGTGATGGTGAGAGAGAAAAGAGTAAGCATGAGTGATGTAAATTGAGTTCCATCAATATCGTTCACGAGGAGCCAAGCCCATGAACTTGAAGCACTACAAGGCTTATTCATGAAGATAAACATCCTTGAGCATACTCTAGCACCATCATGAGGTTTTCAAGTGTTTCATGAGAAAGTGAAAAGGCAACAAATGGTGTTGAAAACACCATCTGTGAATCGTAGATTGATATGATTCCTAAAGGTGAAACTTTAGAAAATGAATCGAATGTGAAAATTAAAAGGGATAAAAGATTAAACACAAGAATAGTTATTCAAAGCAACCAATGATATATTAAATCAAATACCTTAATGGAATGAACTACAAAAGCACCTAATCTATAAGGGTTTGATCGATTCCACTAGTGAGCAATGCTCAAGTGTGAATCATAAACAAGGTCCAAGACAACCTCATAATTTTACTACAATTATGATAAGCACTAGAAACTAGAGATAACCTATCACTACAATACTAATATCTCAAAGAGTTTTCATCATCAAAACAAGATAAGTGTAAAATAAGACCAAGGGTCTTATTTATACCACTCATTATAAACTTGGCCCAAAAGTGACCAAAGCCTGAAATTGCAAAAGTAACCGAAATTGTCTAAATTTACCCACTATCCCTTTCTGTGATCTGTAGTCCAAGACTGCGACTTACAAGACTGAAGTGTGGCCCACACTGTCAGTCGCAGAGAGATCATGTAGCTGGTATAGTTCCTTCCATGATCTCTTCTTTATCCCAAGCGATCCTTCAAATGTTGTATACTTGTGTGCACATCCCTTCAACTACTTCCAAGGTTCCTGTATGCATGACTATTGCTTGCATAGCTTGGAGTTCCTTGGCTTGACTAGAAGTAAATGGTCTTGATCTTAGAGTGGTCCCCGATATCATATTATCCTCTCCTTCTTGGAAAGGATCCGTCCTCGAATCCATAGGCTAACCTACAACACAAGAAGACAAGTCACTTACATTGAAAACATTATGGATGTTATACTCACTTGGTAATTCAATCTTGTAAGCATTGTCATTGATCTTCTCAAGGACTTTGAAGGGACCATTGCCTATTGGAAACAATTTGCTTCTCCTCATTTGAGGGAATCTTTCCTTCCAAAAGTGAACCTACACCCAATCATCGTGTTGGAATTCCACCTTCTTCCTTTCATGGTTTTGTCTCTTGGCCACCTTAGTGTTGATATTCTCTATGTTCTCCTTCACATTGTCATGGACCTTCATCATATCGACCGCCCTTTGCTTTCATCTAATCTCACAATAACATCACTAGACAAATGGGTTAAGGTTAAAAGTACCAAAGGATTGAAACAAAAACACACTTCAAATGGAGTCATGCCAATAGAGGAATGGAGTGATCAATAGTAAGAAAATTCAATCAAAGCTAATTGGTCGTCCCAAGAAGTGGGTTTTCCTCTAATCATACACCTTAAGCATGCTCCAACGAGTCCTATTCACTACTTTTGATTGTCCATCCGTTTGAAGGTGTGATGCAATCCAAGTTACCTCAAATCCATTGATGAGGAGTCAAGTCCATGGACTTTAAGCATCACGAGGGTTGCATATGAAGATAGACGTTCGAGAGCATACTTTGGTGCAATCTCGAGGATTCCAAGTATGGATGGTTGTATGGGAAGAAAAAAAGGCAACGAATGGTAAAAAGAACACCATCTGTAAATCGCAAATGGTGTCATAGGTTGAGTCTGTAGACCATAAATGGAGCAAGGACATTGCATTATCTGAAGGAACTAAAGGGTATGTGACTTACAAATTACAGATCACGCCACAACCTATGTCTGCAATTCGCAAGTTAAGAGTAGACTGTCATAGGCCAGCATTTTAGCTATTTTTACAATCCGAGAGTGTCACTTTGGGGCATCTTGTGTAATAATTTAGTCCTAGACTATAAATATGGCTCTTAGGCCATTTCGTTACTAAGATTATTTTGACTATTGGTATTTGTGATACTCTATGGAGAGTTTGAGGGCTTGTTGAAGCAAGTGATTGAACCATTGTTTGAGAGCATTGGTTGCTTGGGACATTGGTTCCCTTGAGGTCATCCTAATACTTTGGGTTGCTATTGATTCCATTCTTGTGTCTACCTCTCTATCTTTAATTTCTTGTTGTTTCCTTTATCTTCTGTATTTAATATTGTATCAATTGGTATCAGAGCTTAGGCTAGAGTTTTATTTCTATAATTCTCAATCCTAGGGTTCTTATTTGAAAAATCACAAAAATCTGAAACTTTTGAAAATTCACAAAATAATTGATTTGTTGTTTGATTTGAGTGTTTCTATTGATAGATTTGAAATCATAGAGGTTGAATCTATCACATATCCAATTTTCAAGTGATTTGGAGAAGTTTTGGATTGAATCACTATTGAAGACCTTTAAAGCTTGAAGAACAATAATTGGGTTTGGTCAAAATTCGAGTTCCTTTGATCTTCAAAGTTATTGGGGTTTATTCTCTATCATCTAAGGAGTTGAGATCTAAAATTTGGAGGAATTCAGAGTTGATTTGAATAATCCACCATTGAAGGACCTTCAAGTTTGAAGACCTCCAAAGCGTGTCTTGTGGTTTGAAGAAGTAATTGGATACGAAATTGCTTGGGATTTGTTCTCCACATCAAGGAGAGGCTAGATCTAAAATTTGATGCAATTCGGAGTTGATTTGGGTGTAGTTGGAATTTTGGTTGTTCATCCTTGTTCTTGGTGAAGAAGAAGGAAAAAAGGAAGGTTTGATCCAAAATTCTCAAGACAAAGTTGGAAAAAGTATTTTTGGTGCACAAAATAGCAAATATCTTGATACGATCCCGAGGAGCACACATGATTCAAGACACTTCATCCGAGGCCGATCCAAGGAACTCCTAGCCTTACAAACCATGGTAATGCAATGAGAGGCTTTGGAGACCTTTGAGGAGCTTCATAGGAGAGCATATGAAAGTGTGGATGATTGCTTTGTCATGTGGAGTGAATATGAGATGGAAGGAGACGATGATCACTACTTAAACAAAGCGTCTATTCTTTAAAGTCAAGCCATCATCCCTAAAAAAGACTACCCTTATTTCAATAAGGGTATTATTGTAATAACTAGCCTAGTCTTCTTTAGCCTAGTAGCATAAATACTACACTTGTTATTTCATTATGTAGCTTTGATGAATTGAGATGACTACTCTAAATGAGTATTAATTTATTTGGTAGGATTAAAATAGTGTTAATCTACTGATTAGTTTGGTAGTGATAGTTAATTATGGTGGAATTCATTGTTGGCTATTGAACCCTTTCTTATTTTCATATCGAGTTGTTCATTTGTGGAATCATTTAGATTACTTTTGTTGAATATAAATTAGTTAGATTCTATTAGGTTGAATTCAATTGGGAGGATTTGGATTTGATATATCCAAGTTTATCATAAATCCAATCCTAATTGGGGCTTGCTTCTATCCTCTCTTCTCATCTCAAATTCTTGCATTCTCATCTTGATTTCTTTCTATCTTTTGATTTCGCATTTTTGATCTTTATCATTTGGTATAAGAGTTTAGGCCAGAGTGTTTGTTTCTACAAATTCTCAATCCTAGGTTCATCTATTTGAAAATTTCAAAAACAATTCAAAAATTCGAAATTCCAAAAAAATACCAAAATTTGTTGTTGTTTTGGTGGATTTGAGGCCAAATTTGAGTGCCTTGTTACCAAAACCCCCTAGATTTCAAATTTCGTGGCATTTGGAGTTGTATTGAAGATTTTACTATTTAAGGACCTTGAAGGTTTGAAACTTAAAAGTGGATTTTGGGGAAGGGAGGTGCTATTGGCTTCAAAAGTTGGTGGGGTTTGTTCTACTCATCAAGGGGACGTTGGATATAAAATTTAGTGGAAATTGAAGGTCATTTGAACAAGTATTAAAGAATCCACCATTGGAGGACCTTCAAGCTTTGAAGAACTTGAAAGTGGGTCTTGTTGAAGAAGGTGAAATGAAACTTATTGGGTTTTGTTCTCTACATCAACAAGAGCTTAGATTTAAAATTTGGTGTAATTTAGAGTTGGTTTAAGGTGGATCAGAAAATTTGAAGTGTTCTTGGTATTCTTGGCATCTTCATATCTTCATAGTGAAGAAGACACCAAAAATGAGGCTTTTGATCTAAAATTCCAAGTCAAATTTGCAAAAAGGTGTTTGTAGGGTCAACAAAGGAAGGTTCTAGGTTGGGTGGGGCCCCACAAATCAACATTTTTTGGAATTTAAAAAAAAACAAAAATTCTGAAATCCATGTTAGCACTGCCACGTCAGCAAGCCACGTTAACACTGTTAGTCGATTCAGCAAGCCACGTTAGGAGAATAGCATGCATGGATGCCCAGTCAGTGCGCTACATCAGCGCCACATCAGCAGAAACAACTGACACATCGTATATAATGTAAGTATGGAGGGGTGAGTGAGTTTAAGTGGGACTGAGTTCGGCAGGGAACTAGTTGACGTGATAATGGATGTGAAATAAGGGTTCTCGGGTTAGATGTTGTTGTCAGGTAGGTGGTGTTTTAGGACTGTTTCGGGTATTTTTCTTTTGAATCGGTTCAAGGAATTTTGTGGAGTTGTTACGGGTGGGTTGAGGGTCATGAGGATGTTCGGGACTTGGTTGTTCGGTGGTGGTAAGGTCACTTAAATGAACAGAAACAATGTGGTTCCGGCAAGGTGGGGTTAGTGAACTTTTTTATGTTATTTGCTTGGATTGGTTGTGTGTGTGTAGTTTCAGGTAGTGGCTTTTATAGTGGGTATTAGGCACGTATTTTAGAGTGTGGTGGTGGATGGATTAAAGTGGTTTGGATGAGGAATGAACACGGAAAGCGAGTGGCAATCCGAACACACACCAAATGTTAATTGGTACGATTTTGGCTAAGTGTTTGGTTATTGTTGTTGTAGTGCAGTGCGGTCGATATGCCCAAAGATAGAGACGCAAGGGTTTTACTGCCCGACTTGACACCAAGGAGATGATGACCAATTCCACAAGGTCAAGATCGGGGTTCCTAAGTACAAGCCCGTGAACTAGCCAAGTGAGGGTGATCGGAAGCCCTTTTAGTAACCCGAAGCTTAGGCTAGGTTGACCCACACAGTTCTAACATTTGGTTACCACTAAGGAGGTTCCTCGAGCTTAGGTATTGATTAGATCACACTATCCTAATCAAGACTTATACTAAAAGGAAACCTTAGTTTGAGTTCAACTAAGTCACACAATCTTAGCTAAACTTGCACCAAGGGGTTTAGCTCACACAACAACCAAAGCCCACACAAGGACCAACTAAAAGTACACACACACAAGTGAATACAATTAGCTATTGAGTAAAAACTCACTTTTATATATCAATCAACTCTGAATTTTACAATGGCCTATGGCCTCTATTTATAGTACAAAAGAGACTATTCTAGAAAGCAAATGAAAAGACACAAACTAACACCTAGTGTGGACGCATTTGGATTGACTTGGTGACCAAGGGAGCTCGGCCAACCGTTCCTCTTCCCTAGGCCAAAATTGATGTCTCATATGTAACAATATTCATGAACTTGATTCTTCCAACAACCTCATCTTCTTGGAATGTGTTGGAAGCTTCCATTCCTTGCATTTGTGTGCCTTGACCGTATGGATAAGGGAGTATTTCGACCAATACTTCATCTTCTTGGTGTCCTCAAGTTGGTTCATGAATTATCTTTTTGGAAGCCTCATCTTCTAGACCATTCTTGTCCTTGCCAACTTGTCCTTTCACACGATCTAGATATCCTCTTGTCCTTGCCAACTTGTCCTCTCGGCCTAGTCATCCATTTCCCTTATATATTTGTCCTTGATTACCTTGTCCTATTACGTGGTACATTAAATATGTCCTACTAAGAACTAAAAAGCTAAGCTAAGAAATAAAGACAAGCTAAAAGAAAAACAAACAAGGTCTTCGGCCAAGACCTACATACAAAGTCGAAAATACACATGTTTCTTAAATCTTCACGTGATGCCATTCATTCTACTCCACATTTCATCCCATTTGAGGCATTTATCCGTATGTAGATGGTGAATTTTTGACATCCTCGTCAAGCTACTTAATGGCTCATGTTGGGTGCTTATGTTCGTAGGTTGATTTATATCAATCTCCCCCTTCTTTGGAAGAATTTGCCCTCAAATTCGCGCCGTTTAAATGTGGGAAAAAAATTCAACCACAAGTGTTGATGTAGTACGTCCATCATTCGGAAGTTTTATCTTGTGGATGCCTTCCTCTAAATTTGCCAAATAAGGATCCGACTATAAGCTAAACGGCTTGGACTTCGAATGTTGCATGTGTTGTGCTACAGATCCCCTAGAGTATAATCCCTTTCCATGCAACAGTACATCATTCATTTTTGTTCTAGAGAAAAGGATTGTACCTACTCTAGTTTCATGTTTGATGTCCTATGGCCTTTCACAGCTTGGCACCGTTAGAATCGGGGCTTCACAATTCATTTCCTCCAAGGTATCAAAGATTCTTGTTGCTTCATGGAACCATTCATAATCAACTTTTATTAGTTCATTTTTATGCGCAGCAAGGGTATAATAATTATACATAACAAGATGAAAATGAGAAGTCGAATCAAAGACACTTTTTACTGCAACGGTCATCGTAGGTTCGGACCAACTTAGAATAGATTCCGCCTTGGATGGGTTTGCATCAATGTCCTCGGAAGATGTCACATGTCCCAAGGATGGATGCGATACCTTGTGTAAGAGAGAGTTTGGAACGTCACACCATTCACAAAACATTACAAACTATTCTTCCAAACACAACTTGATCACGAGGGTCACCTTCCATGCATTTCCCTCTCGGGTTCCCCTTAGAGGGTGTCTTCTTCTCGATTCCATCTTAAAGGACCACTTGGTTTCGCTTGATTCCTTAAAAGGAAACTTTAGCGTCGGCAAAGGGAGCTTGCTTTGCATGATGTTTTTGATTGCTTGGATAGTGCCACATGTGTTCCAAGTCCTATCTTCTTTTGGCACCAACAAGGCGGGTGTCATGTATAGACTACGACTCTTTTGAGTATAGCCTTTGCCTACCAATACTTTTTCTTGGCCTTACAACTCTTCAACCTCATTCGGGTGGCATCCATAGATTTGTTGATTAGGTAATGAGCTTCTCGAAAATAAATTAAGAATGTGTTCAACACATTTCATTGGTAGTGTATCAGATACAACGTCATTCGGAAGTTCCTTCACATCGACAACTATAGCACTCCCCTTCTTACATTGTTTCTCTATCTTTTATGCATCAAGTGATGGGGTCTTGGAACTTTCCTTGGATTTGGATTCCTCCAAGGACATCGCACCATCTTCATTTGTCACTAATCAGTGGTTAGGACATTCTTTGCCAAAGTGTCCCGATTCTCAACATTGGAAACACATTTTTCTCCTTTTGTATATCCCCGTGGTGACCTCTACCTTCTCTGTGTCTCCTTCTACAAATCCTTGGTCATATAATGGATTAGTAAAAGAAGTAGTACCCTCTTCTACCTTTTGATATTTCTCTTCAACTTCATGACCATTCAAGGGGTTGATAAAAATAGTGCTTCCCATTTTCTTGACATTGGAGGGCTCTATGTAAGACTTTGGGGCACCTCTCCATTTTGGTTTCTTAACCATGCCTCTAAAGGTGTGGCATGATGCTACTTCAACCTTTTCTTGATGACGTGTGGGGAGCGTGAAGTGTAAACTTTGTTCATACTCACGCGGCAAAAAATTCCTCTTCATGTGCTTCTTTAATTTTCTCCAAGCGTCAATCTTGGCTTTTCCACTTCTTTTTGATTGGTTCTTAGATTTTTGTACCAATCGGAAGCAAATGATTTGAGCCTCGAATTGGCAACTTTGAAGCAATCATGATCGTCATATTGTCGGTACTTGAAAAATTCCTCAATGGTGTTTAATCATTTAAGGAACACTTTTGTGTTCGTATCTCCATCAATGGTTGGGAGATCACATTCTTTTCTCAAGATGGGTGTATGTTTCGCAAACATGTCACTAATGAGTTTCCGAAGGTCTTCTTTATTTGTAAGTGACATTTTTGTGTTGGCTATCGCGTCAAGGTGTGGGCGGAAGCGCCTTGCTCTGATACAAATTTGATGTAAGTACGGAGGGGTGAGTTAGGGTAAGTGGGACTGAGTTCGGCAGGGAAGTATTTGACGCGATAATGGATGTGAAATAGGGATTCTTAGGTTAGGTGTTGCTGCCGGGTAGGTGGTGTTTTGGGACTATTTCGGGTAGTTGTGTTTGGAATCGGTTCAAGGTGTTTTGTGGAGTTGTTACGGGTGGGTTGAGGGTTATGAGGATGTTCGAGACTTGGTTGTTCTGTGGTGGTAAGGTCACGGGAATGAACCAAATCAGTGTGGTTCCGGCAAGGTCGGGTTAGTGAACTATTTCGTGTTGTTGGATTGGATCGGCTGTGTGTGTATTTTCGGGTAGTGGCTTTTATAGTGGGTATTAGGGACAAATTTTTGGAGTGTGATGGTGAAGGATTAAAGTTGTTTGGATGAAGAATGAACACGGAAAGCTCGTGGCATTCCGAGCACACACCAAGTGTTAATTGGTACGGTTTTGGATAAGTGTTTTGTTGTTGTGGTTGTAATGAAGTGCGGTCGATGAGCCCAAGGATAGAGACATGGAGTTTTTACTTCCCTAGTCGACACCAAGGAGATGGTGACCAATTCCACAAGGTCAAGACCGGGGTTTCTAACTACAAGCCCGTGAACTAGCCAAGTGAGGGTGATCGAAAGCCCTTTAGTAACCCGAAGCATAGGGTAGGTTGGTCCACACAGTTCCAACGTCTGCTTACCACTAAGGGGGTTTCTCGAGCTTAGGTATTGATTAGATCACACAATCCGAATCAAGACTTATACTAAAGGGAAACCTTAGTTTGGGTTCAACTAAGTCACATAGTCTTAGGTAAACTTGCACCAAGGGGTTTGGCTCACACAAGAACCAAGGCCCACACAAGGACCAACTAAAAGTACACACACACAAGTGAATAAAATTAGCTATTGAGTAAAAACTCACTTTTATATATCAATCAACTCTGAATTTTACAATGGCCTATGACCTCTATTTATAGTACAAAAGAGACTATTCTAAAAAGCAAATGAAAAGACACAAACTAACACCTAGTGTGGAAGCATTTGGATTGACTTGGTGACCAAAGGAGTTCGGCCAACCCTTCCTCTTCCCTAGGCCAAAATTGTTATCTCCTATATAACAATATTCATGAGCTTGATTCTTCCAACAACCTCATATTCTTGGAATGTGTTGGAAGATTTCATTCCTTGCATTTCGTCCAAGACCTAAATACAAAGCCGAAAATAAACATGTTTCTTAATTCTTCACGTGATGCCATTCATTCTACTCCACATTTCTTCCCATTTGAGGCATTTATCCGTAGGTAGATGGTGAATTGTTGACATTCTCAGCAAGCTACTTAATGGCTCAAGTTGGGAGCTTATGTTCGCGGGCTGATTTACATCAGTATAGCAGGATGCCATGTCAGCCCGATGCACATAGGCCGTGCCCACTCGCGCCTGCAGCACATATTCATAGGGCTGAATGCCCTGTATTCCTCTATCCAACACTTGTTTTGGCCCATTTTCGATATGTTTTTTCCCAAATTTCTTCCGTAATAATTTCTTATCATATTATTAATATTTTAATACTTATAATTAATTAACAACAAGTAATTAAACCTACTTTTTTGCTAATTAATTCTTGAATTTCATCACTTTTCATCCCAGATTTCCAAAAACTATTCTAAGTGTTGGAATTCAATTTTTCTTCTTTCCTTCTCATTTCTTTAATCCTCTAAGCTAATTAATAATTAGTAATTATTCTTACTTGATTGTTAACTAGTTATTGTGTCCAAAATTTTATTTCGTGCCAATTGCTTTTGTGTTTTTTTCTTTATTTTTGTTGATACTTCAGTGGCTCTTATCCGTTTGCTTTGAGTCGTCCGTCTTTCAATCAACAAGAATCTATTTTTCCACAAAGAATTAGCAACCTTGTGAATTGATTTGGAGAAGAGGTTCATTGACAACTTTGGTAGGACACTAGAGTGTGGTAAGAATTGAGTACAAATACGAGTGACATGAGGAGCTTTTACTACTAACTTGTTTGCTTGTTTTGTAGGTACAAAAAGATAAGTCATAAGGAGAATATACATTTCCTACTTTGAGAAATGCAATGAATGGTGCTTTTTATCCTAGAAAAAGTGTTCCATGTTCTCAATATGTCTATGATGTTGAAGGTAGGAGTGAAGTATGAATAGGCAGCAGAAGTAGAGGAAATGTAATGCTTCAAGGAGGAAATGACCCGAAGAGGCAAATTATTGAAATGAAATTTAGTGTCCTTGGTTGTGATGGTTGTTATCTTGTGCTTGATGATAATTTTTACACAAACTTCATCACCCCTCGTGTGGTTGAATGGTTGAGGATACCTTGTGTGATGAGACGGGAATCCTGATTATTATGAGGGAGGTTATTGGGTTGATAGTAGAGTGAAGATATTCATTATACATGGTGAGTACCAAGAAGAGGTTTAGTGTGATGTGTTTCCCATGGATACTTGTCATATATGTTTGGGATATCTTTGGATCCAAGAGCATGGAGTTCCATATGAGCAAGAATGGTACAAGTATGTAGTGGACAATAAAGGGAGACTTCTCTTTCCACCCATAACCCCTAAACGAGAAGCCAATGCAAGTTCACCACTTCCAAGAGTGAGTGATCTTGATCCTTAACTTTTTGAAAGGATAGACAAAAGATTAGAAAGGATGAAAGGGCATGTACACCGGATAATGTTTGACCAAAGAGCTATAAGTGAAGGAGGAGAGACCCTTCAAAGTGAAGCCAAAAGGAAAGAAGAAGTGAATGGTTCACCAAATCCTTCTCAAGAAATTCTTAGTACTTGTGATGTAATTCTTCAAGTTAACAAAGAACCAATCGACCAAGATCTCGATCTATAAGCGAGTTGATGGGCAGATTACAAGAAATGGATGTATCCCAGACAATAGGTATTCAAATTAAGCGATTAAAAAACAAGGTGAAAGATGATTATTTGAACTATGAGAATGACTATTTACTCATTTTAAGCATGTCAATATTGAGGGTGAACGATGGAAAGAAAGTTACGGTTCTGGGTATAAACAAGAACAAAAATTAACCAAGAAACGTATTCTTGAATGACCAAGAACCTATAAAGTTTTTAAGTCACCACTTGAAATCAATTTACGTGATAAAGAAACACCACGCACTATGAAAATAAGATAAAGATTAGCACCACCTTGCTTGGAACAAAAACCAATGATAAAGAACAAGAAATAGAGAAAATAACTCTATTGCAAACTAGGGTATAAGCCAAAAACGTGAATAGTGTTTTTCAAAGCATGAGAACCCTTTATATAGGCCTAGGGTCTCTTCTTTGATGACTACAAAACCTTCTCCTATTCTAGAAAGGAAATAGCTAAAAAATTAGGAAAGTAAAATCCCTATTAGATACGGAAAAGAATAAAAAAAACTATAATCCTACTAGAACTAGGATAAAGATCCTACTAATAATAGGAAATTAAATCCCAACTATACTATAATCAAGAAATAAGAAACCTTCTTAGAAAAAGATTCAAGAAGCAAGAATTTCATTCTTGGAAGAAGTTAATCTTCAAACTTTGATTAAGATTGGAGATCAAAGTATGTCTTCTTAAGAATTCCTCAATTATTTGTTGCTTCCATACTTGACATGATTACAGACATTAACCTCAATGAAATTGAGAGATCTTAATTTTACATATTCTTGCAAAGGTTCAACCTTTTGAGGAATAATTCTTGCTCGAACTAGATCATAAATTATACTCTCATTCATAGACTTCTTTTTCAATAACGCGTTCTCTTTCTCTTCCGAATCACAATAGAATATTGGTTCTATGCTGGCTGATTTGGTTGGTGTTGAGTAAGAAATAAAATTTGTATTCTTTTTGAAATCTCTTAAAGGTGGAAACTCAATCTCACAAATAGTTGGATGTTCTAATGGATCCTCATCAAACTTTGGAGGCAATTCCTCCACTTTTGAGTCTAATACATTCTCCTCCTTCGTTTGTTTTTCCATATTTATCGAACCAATGATTTGTAATTTGGTCACAAAAGAATCATGAACGTACTTGGAGGTTTTAGCAATATCTTTTGGATACAAGAGAATCAAATTGATTTTTTCCCCATCCTAATTAAAAGAATAGGTATTACGATATTCATCATACTTAGCACACCTATCATACACCCATAATCTTCCAAGTAATAAGTGGCAAGCATCCATCTTTCTTACATCACACCAACCAAGATCTTTATATATTTTTCCATTAGAAAAAGAAACTAAGCATTGATATGGATGAGGTTTAATTGACAAACCAAGTTTGGTAACTATCTCTTCAAAAAAAACATTCATATAACTCTCACTATCAATGATTACTGAACATGCCTTTCCATGGGAATTGCATCTAGTGCGAAAAAAAGATTTTTTTTTACCATATCTTTTCATCTTCTTGAACCCAACATCCTCTTCTTTCTTGCATATAATCCATGATATTTCTCAAATGTGCTCTGATACGTGAGATGATAAATTTCTTTCATTCACAAACACTCGATCAAGCTTAGGATTTGCCATGTGTCAATCCAAATAGCTTGATCACTTTATCTCATCTATATTAGTGGACAACTAGATCATAATCTAAATATGTCTCTTGCATTGGCCAATGACTTGGTCTATCTAATATCACTAAGAAGTTGAGTGTTATCTCGAATATCCAATCGAGGAATGAATCCTATTCTTAGCTCACCTACCATATTAATTTACATCATAATATACCTAACACAAGCCGTATCTTATCCTATAAGGAGTTTAAGCTTAGGACAGGGTCAAAGTATATTACTCTGTAAACAAGGTGCGTATTGACCTCAAGTCAAAGGACCTTCATCTCCCACACGCTGATAATACTTTATATATGTATAACAAATAGTTTATCAGCAGGGTATACCAATACTTTCCAAAAGTATCCATGTGTCCATCACTAGTAACCATTACTAGTAGCAGGTGAGACATACTACATTCTCTAAGAATGTGATGCAGACAACATGTCAACTTATAACACATCATCGTTATCCCATTCTCGATGATTATTAGTCGAGGCTATTTTAGAGTTACGCTCTGTGATCAATATCTCACTCTATTAATGACAACGTAAGCTCAAGGGATGCTCATTAATGAATAATTATAAACAATCAAATAATAATTCAATAATCGCAAATGCCGTAAATATTAATCTTATTAATAATACGAATGTGTTCAAGTACATTTGTTCATAATAATGATTGTCTCTAGGACATACATACTTTTAATCTCCCACTTGGCCTAGAGCTAATCTCCGATGTATCTAATACCCATATTTTCAAAATGACCATTATGCTTAACTAAGCTTAATGGTTTAGTAAACGGGTGGGAACATAGTATAATCTTATTTCTTCAGTTTCCACCATCTCCCTCAGTATGTTGTATTTCCTTGGTACATGTTTGTTTCTGTTTGTTGATCTTGGTTCCTTAGCTTGCGCAATCGCATTGGTGTTGTCACAATAAATCGTTATTGGACAAATGGCACTTGAAACAACCCCTAGTTCCTTCAGGAACTCAGATATCGCGATAGCTTCTTTACCAGCTTTCGATCCAACAATGTACTCGACTTTAATTGTCGAATCAACAATTATAGCTTGCTTGGAACTTTTCCAACTCACTACTCCGCCATTGAAAATGAAGGCATATCCAGATTGAGATTTGAAGTCATCAAGATCTTGCTGGAAGCTAGCATCAGTGTACCTAGTACACACTAGCTTCTCTTGTCCACCATAGACTAAGAAATATTCTTTAGTTCGTCTAAGATACTTAAGAATACTCTTGACTTCTTTCCACTGTTCTTTCCCAGGATTCTACTAGAATTTACAAGTCATACTAAGTACATAGGCCATATCTGGCCTCGTATAGGTCATGGCATACATGATAGATCCTATAGCTGAAGCATATGGGATTCTTTGCATGCGTTCAAGTTCTGCAACAGTAGAAGAATTATCCTTCTTTGATAACTTGATGCCTTGACCCATAGGAAGACTTCCCTTCTTGGAGTTTTCCATATAGAATCGTCTTAGCACTTTGTCTATGTATGTGGACTGTGACTGCCCCAACAATCTATTAGGTCTATCTCTATAGATCCTAATTCCAAGAATGTAGCAAGCTTCACCCAAGTCCTTCATCATAAAGGTGTTGGATAACCATTCATTGACTGATTGCATGAGAGTCTTATTATCTCCCATTATTAATATGTCATCTATATATATAACAATAAATATAATACTCCCTTCCTTACGCTTACTATAAATGCAGGGATCTTCTTTGCTTATAACAAAGTCAAACGATTTGACTGCTTTGTCAAAGCAAATATTCCAACTCCTTAAGGCTTGCTTAAGTCCATAAATGGACTTTTGTAGCTTGCATACTGCTATGGGCTTAGTCTTGGATGTAAAACCCTCAGGTTGTATCATATACACCTCCTTAATTAGGTTACCATTGAGGAAAGCAATCTTAACATTCATTTGCCAAACGTCATAATCATAGTATGCGGCTATTGCAAGAAAAATCCGAATGGACTTAATTTTCACAACAGGTGAAAAGGTTTCATCATAATCGACCCCAGGCCGTTGATTATAACCTTTGGCCACCAATCTCGCCATATAAGTTTGTACCTTGCCATATGCATCAATCTTCTTCTTGAAGACCCATTTGCATTTTATGGGTCTAACCCATGTTGGCAAATCAACCAAGTTACAAACTTGATTGATGTACATCGAGTCCATCTCAAATTTCATGGCTTCTTACCATCTCTGCGAATCAATGTCTAACATAGCTTCGTTGTAGGTTGTAGGTTCATCGTCATCAGGAATATCTATCTCATTGTGTGTTTCAACAAGGAGATTAAGTCTTTCAGGCGAACGATGAGTCCTAGTGGTCCTACGAAGTTGATTATTCTGCGTTTTAGTGTTTGTTGCATTCTGATTGTAAGAAGGCCTTTGTGTGTTGGACAATACATCACCTTGAGAGATTTCAAGAATGTCATTTTCATGTATTTTCTTAATGAAATGATGTACAACCATTGTATCATCTTCCATTGGTTGTGTATGAGAGCCTTGTATTTCTGCACTATCTCTCACAGCACTCCCACTGGATGAAGGGCGTACTCTAAGTACCCAATCTTCACCAAATACTCCCACTAAATCCTTGTCTTGGTCTTTTGACAAGGGTTCAACTGCTGTGTTATCTTGTGGTTCTTGAATTTCTTCAAGTTCTATCTTATTGCAGCTCCGTTCCTTGTAGACATAGTCTTCTTCAAGGAAAGTTGCATTTCTGGAACACAATGACCTTATGTTATCCAGGAAGATAAAAATAGTATCCCTTAGTTTCCTTTGGATACCCCACAAAATAATATTTCTCACTTTTAGATTCTAACTTGTCAGTAAGCATCTTCTTTACATAGGCAGGCCCTCCCCAGGGTCGCATGTATTTAAGTGCTGGCTTCTTGCCATTCCATATCTCATATGGAGTTTTCTCTAATGATTTTGAAGAAATCCTGTTCAAAATATAAATTGAGCGTTGCAGTGCATAGCCCCAAAGGTATGTTGGTAGAGTTGAGAAACTCATCATGGATCTAACTATATCTAATAGGTTCGATTTCTCCTTTTAGCAACACCATTCATCTTTGGCGTTCCAGGAGATGTCCATTGTGATTGGACTCCATGAAGCTTCAAGTAATCCAAAAATTCTTTACTTAAGTATTCACCTCATCGATATAATCGAAGGGTCTTGATAATTGTTTCATGTTGCTTCTCTACTTTTGAATTGTACTCTTTGAATTTTTCAAAGGTTTCGGACTTGTGTTTCATAAGATACATATGTCCAAACTTTGTGAAATCGTCTGTAAAAGTGATGAAGTAAGGGAAGCCTCCCTTAGCTTGAGTTGAAAATGGCCCACATACATCAGTATGGACCAACTCAAGTACCTCTTTGACTCGCACCCCTTTCCTAGAAAGTGGTTTGTTGGTCATCTTTCCTCTCAAGCAAGATTCACAGTTACCATAGGACTCCAAGTCAAATGGTTTCAGGTAGTCTAATTTTCTTAATCTTGCTATCCTTGATTCATTGATGTGACCAAGTCTACAGTGCCATAAGTAGGTGGGGTTTCTTGGATTACTTATCTTAGCTCGTTTGTTTTGCACATTAAAATTTTCATGACTACAGTTTAGAACATACAAATCATCCACAAGTGGAGCATTTCCACAAACAAAACCATTACTATTGGCAATAAATGAGGAAAACCCCTCAATGTCTAACATTGGGATAGAAATAATATTCCTCGTCAATGAGGGAACAAAATAACAATTATTTAGTTCTAAACAAAAGCCACGACGCCTTACGTCAAACAATGTTTCCCGTTTTTCGTTTAATATATATATTCAGCACATTAAATCCAAAATCTAATTTTGATTTAATTAAATAATTTCTATCTAATAGAAATTATTCCATAGTTATTATCAATTTAAATATATCGATTCCAAATCGAATATTTAATACTTTCTCAATACACCCTTAGATCAAAGAGACAATCGACATAGTGTGACCCTATAGGCCTTCATATATCAACACTAATCCAATTAAGGTCCATACGGAACTCCTAGACTGCGTCGTACGACGAACTCAATATATGAAGTACATTTACATGAATCTAAATAACATAACTTTTATGTGAGATGATAAATTCCTTTCATTCGCGAACACTCGATCAAGCTTAGGATTTGCCATGTATCTATCCAAATAGTTTGATCACTTTATCTCATCTATATTAGTCGACAACTAAATCATGTTCTAAATATGTCTCTTGCATTGGCCGATGACTTGGTTGACCTAATATCACTAAGAAGTTGAGTGCTCTCTCGAATATCCAATCGAGGAATGAATCTTATTCTTGGCTCAACTACCATATTAATTTACATCATAATGTACCCAACACAAGTCGTATCTTATCCTATAAGGAGTTTAAGCTTAGGACATGGTCAAAGTACATTACTCTATAAACAAGGTGTGTATTGACCTCAAGTCAAAGGACCTTCATCTCCCACACGCTGATAATACTTTAGACATGTATAACAAATAGTTTATTAGCAGGATATACCAATACTTTCAAAAGTATCCATGTGTCCATCACTGACGCAGACCACATGTCGACTTATAACATATCATCGATATCCCATTCTCGATAATCATTAGTCGAGGCTATTTTAGAGTTACGCTCTGTCATCAATATCTCACTCTATTAATGACAACGTAAGCTCAAGGGATGCTCATTAATGAATAATTACAAACAATCAAATAATAATTCAATAATAGAAAATGCCATAAATAGTAATCTTATTAATAATACGAATGTGTTCAAGTACATTTGTCCCTAATAATGACTGTCTCTAGGACATACATACTTTCACTTCTGATACCCCCATTCAACCAATGGAGATAGCAAGGAGATAGAATAAGTCATCTTCTACGATTGGTAAAGGGATCAAACGACTTTGAGCTTTGGCATGTTGTACGTGTGGGAAGGAATTCCATTCAACTAGTTCAATGACCCTAGAGGGAATGAACGCATTAAGCTTGAAAGCATGAAATTCAATTGCTAGCTGGACTGACCGTCTTCTCTCTCTTTCGGTTTTTTGTCCTGATCTTAAATCTTTTTTTCATGAAGAAGCTTGGAGTAATAGTCTTAAGGTTTTTATTTTGGTGCATCGAGAGACATATGGCAAGAAAAGAGCATTGGAATAATTATACCACATATAAAGTTATGAAAGTAGAAATGGGATGGAAAGCGACTTGATCCGAACGTGTTTGAGTTTATATTTAGAGTATAAATTCTCAACAAGTAGATAGCGTAGTTGTTATTCCTTTAGAGAGAGGGATTATAGAAGGGTTCTTTGAAGTACTACTTAAGTATACTATTCAATTTTCTTGTTTACAACAAGGTTCTCCAGGATGAAACTATTGAAAGTAATGCATTCAAGAGTAAGTTGATTGGCAGGAATCGACTGAAAAATGTTTTCATGGTAATTTTCAACTTTGTTTTCTTTGAAAAATAATGCATTCAAGAGTACGTTGATAGGCTTTTTTTCTCGTTACAGTGGTCACTTATAGCTGGAAGATTAGCTCAAAGAAAATATAAAGAATAAGAAATCACTGGAATGTCATTAAGCAAGAAAGCTTTTGAATCGATGTATTGAGCAGACGATACATCGACCTATCAGCAAGCCTGCCACGAGGAAAATCACAACTATTTCTCTTGTTGTTGACAACAAAAATGAAAATTAAAAGATTAATATTAAATGCGCACTTCAGATTAGCAAAATTTTTACTCTTTCTTCTACATGGTGAAAAATGCAAGTGAAGCTTAGGAGAGAACATGGAATGGATCCCACTCCTACTTAGAATGAATTAAAGGCCATATTGAGATGTAAGTATGTTACCGACCGCTACAAACAAGAGCAACTCAAGAAAGTGTACACTTTGACATAAAATCTCAAGAGTGTGGAAGAATATCATGATGAGTTCCAATTGGTGAAAATGCGGGTTGGCCGTGATGAAGATCCCATGAAGTCCATGACTCGGATTTGGATGGGTTGAATGGAGAAATTGCTTATCAAATGAGACTCCACAACTATCGCAACCTAGACAAAACTCTTGAAGCAATTGAGATTGAGATGGGGCTCAAAGAAGAGAAGGCATTTGAATCTAAAGGGTACTCCATGTCACGGAATAAGAACGATGAAAGAGGAACTTCTTCCTCCAATTGGAAAATGGACAAGGTTGCAATGCAAGAGTTCAAGAAGCCCTTTGAAAGAGACAATCAAGGTGAGAAAAATGCACCCAAGCAATTGCCGAAAGGAGGGGGTGAGCCTATTACACCTCTCCGTTGTTATGAATGTCAAGGATTTGGTCATAAGATGAGTGAGTATCCTAATCGGAGGGCATTTATTGTAAGGATTAAGGATCCTTATGGTGATGAAGGTGATCAGAGGGAGTATGGGTATGAGGGGAATGAAGAAGAGGAGACCCAAGAAGATGATAAACTTAGGGATGAAAAGGAAGATGAGCTAAATGATGAGCAATGTGATAGGGCTATTCCCGTGCCTTGTGGGTTAACGAAGAAGGTCTTAGTGTGCAAGGCTATGCCTCAAAAAGGGGAGCTCACATGCTAAATGATGTAGCACGGAGAGCCATGATTCCATTCTAAATGTGTCATCATGAGAATGTATGCGCCTTAATCATTGATGGTGGAAGTTGTACTAATGTGGCAAGTACTACTTTGGTGAACATCTTAAAGCTTCCCACTACAAAACTTACTACCCCTTACAAATACTAACAGTTGTGTGAAAGAAGAGAGTTGAAGGTGCATCAACAAGCCGTAATCAAGTTTAAAATTACTGAATACCACGATGAGGTCATGTGTGATGTGGTACCTATGCAATCATGCCATATTTTACTTAGAAGGCCTTGGCAATATGATCAAGCTACAAAGCATGATGGGAGGTCCAACCGGTACTCACTTATGCAAGACGGGTGCAACTATGTTCTATATCCTATGACCCCTTTTCAAGTTAGTGAAATCTATCAAAATATGAATGAGTTAAAGGAAAGGAGTGAGGGTAAGAACGAAGGTAGTGTCTATTTGCGGAATCCTAGTAGTTATACTTCTACTTCTAGTGTCTATGATTGTGAGTCTTTGTATGATGCCCCACCTATTTATGATGATGATATTCATGCCTAATTCAAGTGACCCCTCCAACTATGATCCATTTCTTGATAAAAATGCTAGTGAGGGAATCCTTTTTGGTGATAAGAGTGTAGTGTCATATTTGAGTAGTCATAGGTTGATAAAGAAACAAAGCTTTGATGTTGTGATTAACTTTGTTGATGACTACGTTGATGGTATGACATTGGATAATGAGGTCCCTTGTACATGTGATGAGGATTTTGTACGGTGGTTTACTCTTGAATTTGAACTAAGAGTCACTTTCCTCTACTATTTATTTCTTATGATGATTCTCATCGTGTGATGATCCTAGCGGATCTCTATAGTACTAACAAATCTTGTATTGGTTGTATTTTGTTTTCTTGTTGGATGTATGTAGGTGACCCCTTAAATTTGAGGGAAAATTTCTTTTAAGAAGGGGAGAATGATGCATTACTAGTTTCCTCCATATCATTGCAAATGAAGATAGGCACTCATGAGCATGCATTAGCGCCATCCTGAGGATCCCAAGTATGGAAGATTGCATGGGAAGGTAAAAAGGCAACGATTGGTGAAGAAACCACCATCTGGCAATCGCAGATGGTGTCGCAAATGGAGTCTACAATTCACAGACTGAGCCAAATAGCTGCAGATGATGATGAAGCTGAAGGACATGACCTACGAATTGCAGATCATGTCACAGACATAACCTGTGATTCGCAGGTCAAGAGCATACTGTGACAACTTGGCATTTTGGATATTTTTGTAATTCAAGAGTATCACTTTTGGGCCTCTTGTGTAATAATTTGTCCTAGACTATAAATAGGGAACTTAGGCCATTTCATTCCTTAGATTATTTTGACTATTGATATTGTGAAACTCTATTGAGAGATTGAGTGTTGAGGACTTGTTGAAGCCATTGATTGTTCCCTTCTTTGAGAGGATTGGTTTCTAGGGAAAATTGTTCCCTATTGGTCATCCTAAGAGATTTGGTTCTAGTTTATCCAATCAATTGTGGGTTTTGGATAATCTAGAGCCTTAGTTCTCAATTGTTTATTTCAATCCTTTATTTCCTTATCTTTCCTTTTAGCAATTAATATTGTATTAGCAGGTCATGTCCTTTAGTGATTTCTTCATCTGTGGCTTCTGGGCATAGTCCGCGGTTCGCAGGCTCCACTTGTCGCACCATCTGCGACCGCAGATGGTTTTTTCAATACTATTAGTTGTCTTTTCACCCTCTCATGCTATCATAAACACTTGAAAACCTCGGGATGGTGCTAGAGTATGCTCAAGGATGTCCATCTTCTTGAATAGGCCTTATAGTGCTTAAAGTTCAGGGGCTTGACTCCCCGTGAACGGTCTTGATGGAATTCGGTTTGCATCATAGGCCTACTTTCTTCAAATAATTGCTATTTTTGGGCCCAAACCACTTTTCACAACTTTACACTTGAAATTTTGGATCAAACACCACTTCTTGCACCTTCTTCCTTATGTAGTTATGAAGATCCTCAAGAACAACAAGAACATCTAAATTTTCAACTACTCAAATTCCAACTCAATTTGCTCCTAAAGTTTAAATCTAGCATCTCCTCAATGTAGAGAACAAAGCCCAATACAAATTGAGATCATTTGGCTACCAACAATAGACCCACTTGCTTGTTCTTCATGTTTTTTAAAAAACCTTAAAGTTCAACAATGGTGATTTTCCAAAAACTCTCCAAATGTCTTGAAACTTTATATCTAGGTAGATTCGACCTCCAGGAACTCAAATCCACACTTAATTTCACTCAAATCCAACAACACCAAATTTTTTTGGAATTTTCAAAATTTTTAGATTTTTATATTTTTCAAAATAAAGAGAACCTAGGATTGAGAATTATAAAAACAAAACTCTAGCTTAAGCTCTAATACCAAATGATACGATTCCTAAAAGCGAAACTCTAAGAAATCAAATCCAAATGCGGAAAATTAAAAGGATAGAAGATTGATACAACCAATGGCATTCAAAGCAACCTAAACTATAGAAAGCTTAGACCTCAATGAAATAAACTAAATCAATAAACAATAAGTTTAGAAAGCAAGACACAAGAAATGAAATAAATAGGCAACCAAAGGTATATTAAACCAAAGACATCCTAAAGATTATTCAATAAAATCACCTATACTATGAAGATGATTCCACAAGTGAGAGAACTCATGTGAGAATCATGAATAAGTTTAATAGATAACCAAGGAATCCACCCTAATTGCGCTATCACTCTATAATCTACACTAATCACTAGCTAACACTATAAAGTAACTAACAAGAGTTTTACTCTCTATTCATCAATCATCAAAAGTCTTATTCTAAACCTTGAGAACTACTATTTAGAGAATTACAAGCATGGCCCAAAAGTGACCAAACATTCAATGGCTAAGTTGTCATCCATTGGCAAGGTATGCAAAATGTACATCATGTCGCAAGTTGTGCCTGTATTTCGCAGACCAAACACACATAGCGCCTTCCTTTAACTCTTCAACCTAGCCCAAATATGTGATGTGTGAGACGCACACTGAGTCACACACATGACCTGCGAAACATAGGTTGTGTCGCAGGCTTTTCTATATTCAATCCCGAGCTCTTCTTCACTCAAAGCGATTATCAAAATGTTGTAGGCTCGCTTATGTGGGCCCACAAGGGCCTCCATAGCGTCTCTATACATCAACATATCTTGTAAAGCTTGGATTCCTTGTGTGTTCTCGATTGAGTGATTTTAAGTGGTTGGTGCCCCCGATATATCCATTCATTTATTGTTCTCTCTTTAAAGATAATGTCTTATTTGATGATGCCATGACTAGTGAAAATGAGGTACCCAGTGGTATGTGTTGTTTGTTGAAAGTGTAGTCACTTTTGGGGACTACATGGTATCTCAAAATCCGCTATGAGAGGATGACACTTCTCCCTATGAGGAAGATCTTTTCTTAGGGAATGATAATATACATAGGGGGAAGGAGTGTTTTGAAAAGGAAGGTGACACTTGCTTACAAATTGCTACTTCTTTCTTGTGTGTTCAAAATCATAGTAGCATACTTGATGTTGTCCTTGAACTTAATAGTGAGGCAACATGAGAGAACACCGTAAATGAAGTTATTTGGCGTGACACCTTTCTTTACTATTTATTTGTGTATGATGACAATCATGTTTGTATTTTAGGAACATCTTTTGTTGAGAGGGGTTCTTATGGGGTAAATAGTTGTGTTCTTGACCAAGATATGTGGATATTCTTTACTTTTGACCCCGAGGAGGCTTTGTGTGACTTGGTCATGGTAATACCTTGGAAATGTTTTGTTTGAAAATTAGGATCAAATGTGTTTTGAATCCATTGGTTTCATGTCTTCTAGAACCAATGTAGTGTTACATGCCTTGTATTTTGAATCCATTGGTTTATTTGCTTTATCCTCATTTCATGATTGGAGGAATTAACTTCTTGGTACCTCATATGTGTGGAGTTTTTTTATGATAATCATTGATGTATGGTTGTACCATAAGTTTATCCGTTCTTGGAGTGAAAGTATGATTATTGCCTTTTTTGTGCTAACCCTCATGCTTTGAGGACTATGTTTTCATATATGTTTCCTTATTTTTTGCAAGTTTCAGATTCATGGATGAATCCTTTTCAAGAAGGGAAGGATGATACGATACAGAATGGCGCAAAAGTGATTATTAGAGCTAGGATTCATGGTGGAGCATGGCTTGAAGCCAATGATGATCCATGGAGCACATTCACCACATTTGAGGAACTGCAAGAGGTCTCAAATAGATATCTTCACACCTCACACACCCCTTGATGATGCAGGGTGAGCCTTTGAAGGCCATTAACCACTTATGTGTGAAGATGATCAAGCTTTGAGAAATAGTATGGAAGGAACAAGACACGTCTCACACAAGTTTCTTTACCCGAAACTATGCCGAGGAGCTCCAAGCCATATGAGTCATGTTCATGAAAGGAGAGGCCTTGGAGATCCTTGAGGGACTCAACTTAGTTGAAGAAGAGAAGCATGGGATTGGATGAATATGTAAAGATTGGAATGTGGTTATTTATGCAAAGAGGCCATTCTTTAATGACAAAGCCATCATTTCTTGAGAAGACCACCCAAATAAGGCCCTTACTTCATTAAGGGAACTTTTGTGATAGTTAGCTAGCATTCTTAGCCTAAGTAGTATAAATACTACACTTGTTATTTCATTACTTAGATTTTAATGAATTGAGAATTGGGATACATCTTTGAGAGTGATAGGTGTTTAGTTATTTATTGGCTATTGAAACCTTATCCCTTGATTTCATATGAGAGTTGCTCATTTGTGGATTCAATAGAATCTCTTGTTTGATTTCAATTAGTATAGATTCTTTTGGTTGAATTCAATTGGGAGCGTTTGGATTTCATATATCCAAGTTTTCCATAAATTCACTACCAATTGGGTCTTGCTTCTATTCTCATCCCCTTTTCTTCTCTTCTCACCTATTGATTTCTTTTTATATTTAATTCTGCATATTTGTTGTTTGAATCGTGTGTTCCACAATCTGGATCATATCACTCTTATTCTTACCTACATACGTGCTATTACAATCCACTTTCCTCTGGCGAACATCCTCGAAAAGTATTTTCTGTAATTCATTTAACCCCAAACTCTTACGAAACTAACTTAACACTTGTTTAAACTCATTGTCATCTGAAAATGGGATCTTAAACTCACCAGGCTTTCGTTACTTTACTCACGATGCATATTAGTGCGAAAAAATATATGGGGTGTAATACAAAATGTCCCCCACACCCCAATTCATGCACCACCACAAAATTATCCACCTTGAACCACTCCAAATGCATTTCCAAAACCCCCTATTTGACAAAGGCATTGCGGAGATATGGTGGGAGGATCTTATATATAGAGGGATACATGGGTATGATGCCCATAAGGGGAGGGAGACGAAGAGGTATGGGTAGGCCTTATGTTCAAGAAGAGAGGGGTAGGTAGAAAGGTAATGATGACCGAGTAAGATGGCAATGCTATAAAGATAGGGGAGTCTAAGATCGCAATTTCAATACCATTAAGGTGGAACTTCCTAAGTTCAAGTGAGGTAGTGATCCACAAGAATCTTAGAATGGAAGTTACAAAACGAGCGGATATTCCTTACTAACAACTTTTTGGATGCATTAAAAGCAAAATATGCCATTTCATAATTTAAGGGATATGCGTCTACTTGGTGGGAAACCAAGAAGAGAGAGCGATCTTGATGCAATCCAAGTTGCCTCAAGATCATCTATGTGGAGTCAATACCATGAGATACAAACTTCACGAAGGTTGTATATGAGGATGGACGTTAGAAAGCCCACTTTACTGCAATCCCAAGTATTTCGAGTGTGGATGATTGCATGGGAAGGTGAGAAGGACAAGAATGTCAAGGATGACACCATCTGCCAACCACATATGATGCCACATATGGTGTCTGCGATCCGCAAACCAAATGCAGAAGATGACAACCCAAAGAGGCAAAATAGCACCACTTGCGATTCACATATGTTGCCAGAGATGATGCCTGCGATTCGCAGGTCAAGAGCAGATGATGACAGTACATCGTTTTGGGATAGTTTTGCAACCCAAATGTGTCACTTTTGGGTCCTTTGTGTAATAATTTAGACTAAGGCTATAAATAGGAAGCTTAAGTCATTTCCTTACTTAGTTATTGTTTAATATTGATATTGAATACTCTTGTGAGAGTTCTTGAGAGCTTAGTACCAAGGTGTGCTTGGTGAAACTATATTGATCCATGTTTAGGAAAAGGGTGTTCTTAGGCTTGCTTGCAATTCACTTGAGGTCTTTTTCATAGGTTAGGTGCTTGTTCTTGGTTAATCAATTGAGGTCCTTAGTTTCATATACTTTGGGTTGATATTGATTCCATTTCTTGAGTCTACCTCTCTATCTTTAATTATTGTTGTTTCATTTTATCTTATACATTTAATATTGTATCAATTGGTATCAGATCTTAGGCTAGAGTTTTGTTTCTAGAATCTCAATCCTAGGGTTCTTCTTATTTGAAAAATCACAAATATCTGAAAATTTTGAAAATTCACAAAAAAAATGATTTTTATTTGATTTGAGAGTTTCTATTGATAGATTTGAGTTCCTAGAGGTTGAATCTATCACCAATCAAATTTTCAAGTCATTTGGAGTTGTTTTGGAAGAATCGCCATTGAAGACGCTTTGAAGCACTCAAGTGGGTCTTGTGGTTTGAAGAAGTAATTGGATCCGAAATTTCTTGGGCTTTGTTCTCTACATCAAGGAGAGGCTTGATACAATATAAATTGCGGAATTGAAGAAAAACAAGATAAAAGTGAAGATACAAAAAAATGAAATAAAAAACAACCCAAAGTATATTAAACTATGGACCTTAATTGATTAACCAAATCAACCATCCAACGGCCTCAAGGGAATTGAATTCCACAGAAAGCCAAATTTTCCAAACAAGGTTCAATTACAAGCTTAAACAAGATCTCAACACTCAAACTCTCAAACAGTTTGCATAAAAATAATATTCAAGATAATCTAAGGGATGAAATGACTTAAGGTTCCTATTTATAGTCTAGGACTAAATTATTACACAGGAGGCCAAAAGTGACACTCTTAGATTGCAAAAATAATCAAAACGCTGCGCTGTCACTCTGCTTTTGACCTGCGAATCGTAGGATGTGTCTGTGACATGATATGCGATTCATAGGTCATGCCCTTTAGTTACAGCTTCATCTGCGGTTTCTTGACATAGTCTGCGATTCAGACTCCAACTATGACACCATATGCGAATCGCAGATGGAGTTTTCTACACCATTCTTCACCTTTTTTCCTTCCCATGCAATCTTCCACAGTTAAGATCCTCGGGATGGCGCTAATGTATGCTCATGAACACCTATATTCATGTGCAACCCTCGTGGTGTTTGGAGTTCATGGTCTTGACTCCACATAGACGCTTTTGGGGCAACTAGGTTTGCGTCATTCTCCCCTTCTTGAATGAAATTTGTCCTCAAATTTAAGGGGTTATCTACACACATCTAACAAGAATACAAAATACCACTACTACAAGATTCATTAGTACTAGAGAGATCTGCAAGGATCATCTCACAGTGACAATCATCATAAACAAACAAGTAGTAGAAGAAAGTGTCTCTTAGTTCAAACTCAAGTGTAAAATCCCCATTGGACACCAAAGTCTCATCACATGGCAAGAGGGATCTCATAAGAAAACAACGTGGAATTGAGAGCATCTAACAATGTCGTACCATCAATGTAGCCATCAACAAATTCGCTCACAACATCAAAGCCTTGTTTCTTTGCCGACATGTGACTACTCAAATATGACAATACACTTTTATCACCACCAAAGATTCCCTCACTAGTATTTTCACTAAGAAATGGATTATAGTCGGAGGGATCACTTGAATGAAGCCATGCACGAATATCATTATCATAAATAAGTGGGGGATTATGCAAGGACTCATAATCATGGACATTAGAGGTAATAGGATCACAACTACGATTTCAAGAATAGTCAAGCAAGTAAATTTCCTTATCAACTAGCGGTGCATCCTTCCTTGTCATACCCATATCATTATCAAAACCATCTACCCAACAAGTGAAAAACTATCCCAAAGTGGGTTGTCATAGATTTTGTAGCCACTAAAAGAAGCTTCATCAACATTATCACTTACAAATCCACTAGGCAAATTACTGGAATTGATCTCATCATGAAAAATATGGCATCACCAGAAGAAAGAGAATAATTACAAGACATGGAATCGTCTAAGCATGTGTTATCACTCTCATTTAGATGAGGATCATTTTCAACTCATTTCAAGGAAAATAATCACTCACACTCAAATTGTCATTCAAATCACTCCAAGAAGTAGGAGTACCATGAGAAAATAGATTACCTTGACGTTCATTAAAATGATCTATGGGGATGCTTTGATGAGACGGGTGGTTAGGCGTTAGGCATCTCCTCATTATCATAACCCTATGAAAAGGAAGAAATAAAACTACAACAAGAGAAAGTTAGTTCGTTATAAGATAAAGAGTAGTCCCGATGCATGGTAGGGACTACCTTAGTTTGCTCCTCTACCTCCTCTCTAATCTCCCTCAAACTCGCCATAAGAGTCACCTTAGCCCTTTCATGGGACTCATTCTCTTTATCACTACCCATGTTGGCACTCTCTTGATCACTCTCCTTTCTCTTATCCTTACCCTTATTCTTCAATTATCTCATCTTTTCATAAATTTCATTCACCTGCAAATGCAACAAAGGGTATAGAACATGCTTGTGCCCTTCATGCACAAATTAGTACCGGTTGGTTTTCCCTTTGTGATTTGTAGCTCTATCATATTGCCAAGGTTTCCCGAGTAGCACATGGCAAGCTTGCATTGGCACCAAGTCACACAATATCTCATCTTGGTATTTGCCAATCTTAAACTTGATCAAGACTTGCTTGTGTACCCTCAACTCCCCATATTCATTCAACCATTAGAGCTTGTATGGAGTTGAGTGTTTGGTGGTCGAAATTATCAAGAATTTCACCAAAGGTGGTACTTGCGATATTAACACAACTTCCATTATCAATGATCAAGGAACATATATTTCCCTTAATGAGCCATTTGGAATGGAAGAGGTTTTCCCTTTGGCTAGGATCATCCATAGCTTTATTTATCATCGCCCTCCTCACTACATAGTTTGGCACGGTGAGATCCCCTTCTTGAGGCATATTCTTAACTAACAAGGCTCTCCTTGCTAACCCATATGGAACCGTAATGTCCTCATCATTCTCACTTCCCTCATCATCTATACAATCATCATCTTCTTGAGTACCCCTCTTATCAACCTCCTCATACTTCCTCTCATCCTCATCATTACAAGGATCTTCAAACCTTACAATGAATTTCTTCCGATTGGAACACTCATTCTATGACCATATCCTTGACACTTATAACATTGGATGGGTTTAGCATTGGTACCTCCTTCTTTTGGCAAACTTTGGAGGTTGTTTCTCAACTTGGTTATTTTTGACAAAAGGGCTTCTTGGAATCTTGCATGTCGCCCTTGTTCTTTTCCCAATCGGAGGAAGAACTTCCCCCATCTTTATTCTTGCTCTATGAAGATGAATACCCCTTGGACTTGACCTTTTTATCCTCCTTGAGACCCTTCTCAATTTCTATTGCCACTTCAAGTGTTTCATAAAGATCATTATAATTGTGAAGCCTCATTTGGGATGCGATCTCTTTGTTCAACCTAACTCAGAACTGAGTTATGACATTCAATTCTTCTTCTTCTTCAAAATCAATCCTCATTTTCACAAGTCATAATTCATCATAATAGTCCTCTACACTCTTGAGATTGTCGCAAGGTGTAGACCTTCTTTTGTTGTTCTTGCTTATACCGATCAGACACATACTTTCTTGCCATAATGGTCCTCTATTCTTCCCAAGTAGGAGTCGGAGTTAGTCCATTTGTTCTCCTAAACATTAATTGTGTTTCCCTCTATGCTGAGGCAATTCCTTCAAATTGGGCAATATAGCATAGGATGCCTTCTTCACTTCGGAAATTTCATTGGTGAGGAAGGTCCGATCGCATTGTGTAATCTAATCAAGGAACACATCCGGGTCACTACCTCATTTGAAGGTTGGAAGAGTGACTTTGATGGATTTACGACTCGAGTCTTGACCATAGATGTTTCCTTGGTTCCCATGGTCTCCATAAAGTTCTTCGCCATATTCATCAACTTGGTAGTTTCATCCTTGGTAACCATAATGGTCCCAGTATCCTCCTTGCCTAACCACTTGAGGGATTGGACCATTCCTTCCACCTCTTCTCGGATGAGGACCTTGATAAGGCTTTTGTTGTTCTCTCATTTGATCACCAACTCGATCACCCCAACCTCCTAACTCATCTTGTAAATCATCTCCAGGTGGTTGGACATGTAGGATTAGTTGACCGATATTTGGTGGTAGTTGGTGTGGATAAGGTTCATTTGGTGGTGGATGGTAAGGTTTATTGGGTGATGGTATAATTAGATTCTTATTTTGAGGTGGTGGTGGTATGTTATTTGGGGGAGTGGGTTGGAACATGTAGCCAAAGGTCTCGAGTATCATGGTATGAGAGGTTGCTTGCACTCTACTAGTGGATGCTTGAAGATTTTGACCATGGGGTAGCAATGACGCTTCCCTACTTTTCCCATCAACAACTCCCACCTGAACATCCAAACTAGTCATTTGACGGGTAAGTTCTGCCAAAGCATTCATCACATCAACAAGAGTAAGTCCCCTAGTGGGAACCTGGGTCTCATCTTCCGATTATTCCATGGTACCTTTTTTAGAACACTCAACAAAACAAACAAGCACGTTAGGTTAGTAAATTAACCTCACAAGTCACTCGAGTATACGCACCTTTGATTGCCTCTCAAATTGTCATGGCTAGTGATTGTACTTTGTTTAGTTCATTGAGTTACAAAGGTTCATTTCTACTTGAGATCAAGAGTGGATCTTTGTTGTCTCGATGAAAGAATGATGCGACTCAAATTATCATACTTGATTTAAGAAATGATCGACAATGTTAAAAAGAGAAAAGAATGAAAAAGTAGCACGAAAGAAGATTAACGTTCAAGAACTAGTTAACCACTTTTTAAGATCAATTACAAATATTAACTAGTTTAGATGATCAAATAAATGAAAAAGTAATCGAAACGAAATGAATTTTGAGTCAAAAACGAAAAAAGTGTGGTCTGCTATTCACCGTGCATGACATGTGATCCGCAGACAGTGCTTGTGGCATAGTCTGGGGTTGCAAATATTACTCCCAAACGTCCCAAAATCATTGTCTCAGTCTGCGACTGACCTGCGGTTCGCAGGTGTCACCTGCGACACAACCTGCGGTTCACAGATTGTGCTTTCGCTGCATAACTTTTGTGTCATTGAATTTTTTTGGGGATCCATGCTCTAGGCAGTTTTCTATTTTTTATAACGACTTGGGTCCACTTTTTTAGATAGTTTACTTCTTTTGGCCCAAAACACCTTTTCAACTTGAATTTAGGTTTTGGAAGATCAAATGGTACATTTTTGCTTCTTTTTCCTCAAGAACACTATGAAGGTCTTCAAGAGCACTTGAAGATTCAAAAAATTTTAGACCTTCAAATCTTCTCCAAACGCTCCCAAAATTTAGATTCCAAACCTTCTTGAATAGGAGAACAAAGCACACTATTGTTTAAGCTTCAATTCCCCTTCCTTTCAAGACCCACTTCAAGCTTCTTCAAGTTCTTCAATGGCCAACAATGGTAGATGACTCAATATTGACACAAAAGACTTGAAACTTTAGATTTAGACTTTACTAACACTAAGAAACTCAAATATAACAATAGAATAAACAAACAAACCACTATTTTTGTATTATTGGACTCTAGAACACTTTTTTGTAGCAATCAAAACCCAAGACAAGGATTGTTGGAACAATCATTCAATCAAACTCTTATACCAATTGATACAATATAAATTGTGGAATTGAAAGAAAACAAGTTAAAAGGGAAGACATAAAGAATTGGAATAAAAAATAACCCAAAGAATATTAAACTATGGACTTTAATTGTTTAACCAAATAAAGCACCCAACCTATGAGATGGACCTCAAGGGAATTGATTTCCCGAGCGACCCAAATTTCTCAAACAAGGTTCAATTACAAGCTTAAACAAGCTCTCAACACTCAAAATCTCAAATAGTAGCATAAAAATAATATTCAAGATAATCTACGGGATGAAATGACTTAAGGTTCCTATTTATAGTCTATGCCTAACTTATTACACAAGAGGTCCAAAAGTGACACTCTTGGATTGTAAAAATAGCCAAAACGCCGAACTGCCACACTCTGCTCTTGACTTGTGAATCGCGGGTTGTGTTTGTGATATGATTTGTGATTCGTAGGTCATGTCCTTCAGTTATTTCTTCATCTGTGACTTCTTGACACAGGCTGTGATTCGTAGACTCCACCTGTGACACCATATGCGATTCACATATAGTTTTTACTGCACCATTCTTCCCTTTTTGCCTTACCATGTAATCTTTCACACTTGAGATCTTCGGGATGGTGCTAATGCATACTCACGAGCGCCTATATTAATGTGCACCCCTCGTGGTATTTGGAGTTTATGGTCTTGACTCCACATAGACACTTTTAGGGCAACTAGGTTTGGATCAAGGCTAGATATAAAATTTGAAGCAATTCAGGGTTGATTAGGGTGTAGTTGGAATTTTGGTTGTTCATCAATATTCATCCTTGTTCTTTATTGTTCTTGGTGAAAAAGAAGGAAAAAGGAAGGTTTGATCCAAAATCCCAAGACAAGTGGGGAAAAGTATTTTTGGGGCCCAAAAATAGCAAATATCTTAAGAAAGTGGGCCTAAGTCATTAAAATAGCTGGGTATAATCAAAAAGTGGTCAGCCAAGTGAATCCCAAGGAATTATGATGTCACCAGCATTTTTGGATTCAGTCACAACCTGCGAATCGCAGGTTGCACCACAAGCCATGCTTGCACTTGAATCACAGACTGTGATAGAAATTTGATTAATTCAAGACACCATCTACCATATCACAGATCAAGAGCAGACCATGCTGTCACGCCTGAAAACCCGAGTGGGATGGACTATGCTCTACATGTATCTACTGTTATTTTGTAATAGGCTAAATGACGTAACTTGTAACACAAATGAATTTTGTGAACAACAATTTGTTTTTTGTATATGAACGTGGCCACTAGCCTATGATATGCAATTGAATATAAAATAACCCACCAACTCTATCTATGAAGCCTCTATGAATACCTATTATTGTATGACTAATACAAGTATCTTTGGGACAGGGGCCCCAAGATACCCATAATCTCTAACAACAATGAAATTACTAAATCGACTCACTCCAGGTAAAATTGCGCTTGCAACTCTTCCGCTGATCATCTGAACTATCTAGAAAACCAGTCTGCCAACCTATACAATTGGACTTGCAATGTGAAATATAACAAATGCAGTTCCCTTGACAAAAGAGACGTCAGCACAGAAAGATTGTACCGAATACGTAAGGCAGACTGAAATAATCATATGAAAGAACATCAACTGTAAGGAGAGTTAGGGAAAAATCAACCCGAAACTTTGAATTGACATTGAGGGCCATGATATGCACATGTATACTGTATATACCTATATAACGCCATCATATATATATATATGCGTATATAATGCCATTGGCCTAATTGGGCATCTTCCTTACCATAACAACTTTTGTGGGCATAATCATCACAGCTTATCAAGTGGTGGTGCATTTATAATGCCATAACCTTTACCATACATCATATACATATCATATAGCATACACATAAATAATGCCTTTGAGGTCATGGTGTATACATGTATATAATGCATGAATGATACTAAGACACTCTGAGTCTATCAGAGTAACGTAAGGTCATTGTCCCTCCGATTAACATTATGGAACTAACATCATCAACATAACTTACTTTGAAGAATCAACAAGACATAAGATAAGATCACTATCATTATATAGAAGTCAAGAACATCAACCTCTAACATATCAAAGAGGAGTCATTATGGATATTGTTTGTTTACGTTCATTTCATTCTGATCATGCCAATAGAAGAAAGAGTAGCCTTAACATACTTACTGCTCTATGATGCTTTCTTTTACCTACGAACCTTGGAAACATATGAGATTCATAACAAGGAGAGTTGGATCATTGTCGAGGACTTGATACAACACAATTAATATCACACGGGGAGGGGGGCAACTTTGTAGAAGTAGAAGACTTGCGATACCTCATTTTTTGTAACTGACATTAAAGGAAGGAATCAAATGATACAACCATATATCACTGGATACAATAGGAACATACTTACTGTTCTACGACCCCTTTAACAATCATCTGAACTCTTAACCATATAATGACTTGTTACTATAGAAATGCCATCACGTGAAAGGAACACTTGAGCATGAACAAGAAAGTCGCGATACTTTATTCCTAGGAACTCAAATAGGAAGGGAACATCTGATAGGACTTTATCTCGCTAAATGAGAGATGGACATACACACTCACTTTACTATATTCCTTATTGGTGCTTCCAAAACCTGTATTCTAACTCCCTATAACATCTTATCCTCAACAAGGCTATAATGTTTATATTAACTTATCTGTCATATAATTCATCTTATCCATTAGTGATACTATGGAAGACAACACCTAATTCATCTTAAGTAAGATACTACAATCCGATAACGGTAGTTTGGATATTATCGATATGACTCATCTTTAATAACAAACTATAATCCGTTTAAGATAATCTTGAACCGATCAATAAAATTCATCTTCACTTGGGCCTATAATCCACTGAAAACCATCTGAAGCTAATACGTGATTCATCTTACTTTACACTCTACACCCCATGACACTTACTTAGACATTAGCTGTGAGATATCGTGTACCTTGAGCAACGTGTTGTAGTGCCATACATAAAGTCCATAGCTTGCTACATACCATACCTTACCTTAGCCTTAGATCCATAATTCCCCAACCATCTGAAAGTCATCTTTTAGTCGTCCTACATATCACACATCTTATATGACATTCTATAACATCTTTAACTATGCTTATAAAATGTTACTATCATTAACAAGTATGGTTCACATCTCATCATCAACTAGCAATCGTCAACAATTAAATCTTTTTCTCTTATACTATGGGTCACTATAACACATAACAACTATCAAACATACAAGTTTCTCTTTTCCTCGTAAACCAATAGTCGTCATACTATGGAACTTCTTTTGAGGGTGCCGCTATAGTTCATACTTACTCTTTGGTAGAAATACGTGGCTACTAATACACTTATGAAACTCAACTTGTCGGGGCAATACATTGGTAGGACATCTAAGAAACTATTAAATATATGAGTTTATGGCATGATCTGCGATTAGCAGGTCATGCTCTTCAGTTGTTACTCCTTCTGCGATGCTTTGACCTATTCTGCGAACTGCATACTCCACTTGTGGCACCATCTGTGAATTGCAGATGGTATTTTCTGCACTAATTGTTGTCTTTTCCCTTTCTCATGTTATCATAAACACTCGAAAGCGTCGAAATAGTGCTAGAGTGTGCTCAAGGATGTCTATCTTCATGAATAGACCTTGTAATGCTTGAAGTTCATGGCCTTGACACCTCGTGAATAGTCTTGATGGAACTCGGCTTGTATCAACAAGTGGAAGCCTTCCACTTGGAAGAAGCACAAAGCTACTACTCAAGCTTTCTAAAACAAAGTTGACTATCATTCGAAAGGAGGTAACAATGCTAAACTTAACGCTCATTATCCTTCTAATATTCAATGTTTCAAATGTCAAAGAAGATGGCATATTTCTAGTGAATGTCCCAATAAGAGGTCAATTATGTCCTTATGAGATGGGTACTGAACTGATGATAAAGACGAGGAAGGGGTAGATGGTGATGGTGAGAGAAGAAAGAGTAAGCATGAGTGATGTAAACCGAGTTCCATCAATATCGTTCACAAGGAGTCAAGCCCGTGAACTTGAAGCACTACAAGGCTTATTCATGAAGATAGACATCCTTGAGCATACTCTAGCACCATCATGAGGTTTTCAAGTGTTTGATAGCATGGGAAAGTGAAAAGGCAACAAATGGTGTTGAAAACACCATCTGTGAATCGTAGATTGATATGATTCCTAAAGGTGAAACTTTAGAAAATGAATCGAATGTGAAAATTAAAAGGGATAAAAGATTAAACACAAGAATAGTTATTCAAAGCAACCAATGATATATTAAATCAAAGACCTTAATGGAATGAACTACAAAAGCACCTAATCTATAAGGGTTTGATCGATTCCACTAGTGTGCAATGCTCAAGTGTGAATCATAAACAAGGTCCAAGACAACCTCATAATTATACTACAATTATGATAAGCACTAGAAACTAGAGACAACCTATCACTACAATACTAATATCTCAAAGAGTTTTCATCATCAAAACAAGCTAAGTGTAAAATAAGACCAAGGGTCTTATTTATACCACTCATTATAAACTTGGCCCAAAAGTGACCAAAGCCTGAAATTGCAAAAGTAACCAAAATTGTCTAAATTTATCCACTGTCCCTTTCTGTGATCTGTAGTCCAAGACTGAAGTGTGGCCCACATTGTCAGTCGCAGAGAGATCCTGTAGCTGGTATAGTTCCTTCCATGATCTCTTCTTTATCCCATGCGATCCTTCAAATGTTGTATACTTGTGTGCACATCCCTTCAACTACTTCCAAGGTTCCTGTATGCATGAATATTGCTTGCATATCTTGGAGTTCCTTGGCTTGACTAGAAGTAAATGGTCTTGATCTTAGAGTGGTCCCCGATATCATATTATCCTCTCCTTCTTGGAAAGGATCCGTCCTCGAATCCATAGGCTAACCTACAACACAAGAAGACAAGTCACTTACATTGAAAACATTATGGATGTTATACTCACTTGGTAAGTCAATCTTGTAAGCATTGTCATTGATCTTCTCAAGGACTTTGAAGGGACCATTGCCTATTGGAAACAATTTGCTTCTCCTCATTTGAGGGAATCTTTCCTTCCAAAAGTGAACCTACACCCAATCATCGTGTTGGGATTCCACCTTCTTTCTTTCATGGTTTTGTCTCTTGGCCACCTTAGTGTTGATATTCTCTATGTTCTCCTTCATATTGTCATAGACCTTCACCATATCGACCGCCCTTTGCTTTCATCTAATCTCACAATAACATCACTAGACAAATGGGTTAAGGTTAAAAGTACCAAAGGATTAAAAAAATAACACACTTCAAATGGAGTCATGCCAATAGAGGAATGGAGTGATCAATAGTAAGAAAATTCAATCAAAGCTAATTGGTCGTCCCAAGAAGTGGGTTTTCCTCTAATCATACACCTTAAGCATGCTCCAAAGAGTCTTATTCACTACTTTTGAATGTCCATCCGTTTGAAGGTGTGATGCAATCCAAGTTACCTCAAATCCATTGATGAGGAGTCAAGTCCATGGACTTTAAGCTTCACGAGGGTTTCATATGAAGATAGACGTTCGAGAGCATACTTTGGTGCAATCTCGAGGATTCCAAGTGTGGATGGTTGTATGGGAAGACAAAAAGGCAACGAATGGTAAATAGAACACCATATGTAAATCATAAATGGTGTCATAGGTTGAGTCTGTATACCATAAATGGAGCAAGGAAATTGCATTATCTGAAGGAACTAAAGGGTATGTGACTTACAAATTGCAGATCATGCCACAACCTATGTCTGCAATTCGCAAGTTAAGAGTAGACTGTCATAGGCCAGCATTTTAGCTATTTTTACAATCTGAGAGTGTCACTTTGGGGAATCTTGTGTAATAATTTAGTCCTAGACTATAAATATGGCTCTTAGGCCATTTCGTTACTAAGATTATTTTGACTATTGGTATTTGTGATACTCTATGGAGAGTTTGAGGGCTTGTTGAAGCCAGTGATTGAACCATTGTTTGAGAGCATTGGTTGCTTGGGACATTGGTTCCCTTGAGGTCATCCTAATACTTTAGGTTGCTATTGATTCCATTCTTGTGTCTACCTCTCTATCTTTAATTTCTTGTTGTTTCCTTTATATTCTGTATTTAATATTGTATCAATTGGTATCAGAGCTTAGGCTAGAGTTTTGTTTCTATAATTCTCAATCCTAGGGTTCTTATTTGAAAAATCACAAAAATCTGAAACTTTTGAAAATTCACAAAATAATTGATTTGTTGTTTGATTTGAGTGTTTCTATTGATAGATTTGAACTCATAGAGGTTGAATCTATCACATATCCAATTTTCAAGTGATTTGGAGAAGTTTTGGATTGAATCACTATTGAAGACCTTTAAAGCTTGAAGAACAATAATTGGGTTTGGTCAAAATTCGAGTTCCTTTGATCTTCAAAGTTATTGGGGTTTATTCTCTATCATCTAAGGAGTTGAGATCTAAAATTTGAAGGAATTCAGAGTTGATTTGAATAATCCACCATTGAAGGACCTTCAAGTTTGAAGAACTCCAAAGCGTGTCTTGTGGTTTGAAGAAGTAATTGGATACGAAATTTCTTGGGATTTGTTCTCCACATCAAGGAGAGGCTAGATCTAAAATTTGATGCAATTCGGATTGATTTGGGTGTAGTTGGAATTTTGGTTGTTCATCCTTGTTCTTGGTGAAGAAGAAGGAAAAAAGGAAGGTTTGATCCAAAATTCTCAAGACAAAGTTGGAAAAAGTATTTTTGGGGCACAAAATAGCAAATATCTTGATACGATCCCGATAAGCACACATGATTCAAGACACTTCATCCGAGGCCGATCCAAGGAACTCCTAGCCTTACAAACCATGGTAATGCAATGAGAGGCTTTGGAGACCTTTGAGGAGCTTCATAGGAGAGCATATGAAAGTGTGGATGATTGCTTTGTCATGTGGAGTGAATATGAGATGGAAGGAGGCGATGATCACTACTTAAACAAAGCGTCTATTCTTTAAAGTCAAGCCATCATCCCTAAAGAAGACTACCCTTATTTCAATAAGGGTATTATTGTAATAACTAGCCTAGTCTTCTTTAGCCTAGTAGCATAAATACTACACTTGTTATTTCATTATGTAGCTTTGATGAATTGAGATGACTACTCTAAATGAGTATTAGTTTATTTGGTAGGATTAAAATAGTGTTAATCTACTGATTAGTTTGGTAGTGATAGTTAATTATGGTGGAATTCATTGTTGGCTATTGAACCCTTTCTTATTTTCATACCGAGTTGTTCATTTGTGGAATCATTTAGATTACTTTTGTTGAATATAAATTAGTTAGATTCTATTAGGTTGAATTCAATTGGGAGGATTTGGATTTGATATATCCAAGTTTATCATAAATCCAATCCTAATTGGGGCTTGCTTCTATCCTCTCTTCTCATCTCAAATTCTTGCATTCTCATCTTGATTTCTTTCTATCTTTTGATTTCGCATTTTTGATCTTTATCATTTGGTATAAGAGTTTAGGCCAGAGTGTTTGTTTCTACAAATTCTCAATCCTAGGTTCATCTATTTGAAAATTTCAAAAACAATTCAAAAATTCGAAATTCCAAAAAAATACCAAAATTTGTTGTTGTTTTGGTACATTTGAGGCCAAATTTGAGTGCCTTGCTACCAAACCCCCCTAGATTTCAAATTTCGTGGCATTTGGAGTTGTATTGAAGATTTTATCATTTAAGGACCTTGAAGGTTTGAAACTTAAAAGTGGATTTTGGGGAAGGGAGGTGCTATTGGCTTCAAAAGTTGGTGGGTTTTGTTCTACTCATCAAGGGGACGTTGGATATAAAATTTAGTGAAAATTGAAGGTCATTTGGACAAGTATTAAAGAATCCACCATTGGAGGACCTTCAAGCTTTGAAGAACTTGAAAGTGGGTCTTGTTGAAGAAGGTGAAATGAAAATTATTGGGTTTTGTTCTCTACATCAACAAGAGCTTAGATTTAAAATTTGGTGTAATTTAGAGTTGGTTTAAGGTGGATCAGAAAATTTGAAGTGTTCTTGGTATTCTTGGCATCTTCATATCTTCATAGTGAAGAAGACACCAAAAATGAGGCTTTTGATCTAAAATTCCAAGTCAAATTTGCAAAAAGGTGTTTGTAGGGTCAACAAAGGAAGGTTCTAGGTTGGGTGGGGCCCCACAAATCAACATTTTTTGGAATTTAAAAAAAAACAAAAATTCTGAAATCCATGTTAGCACTGCCACGTCAGCAAGCCACGTTAACAATGTTAGTCGATTCAGCAAGCCACGTTAGGAGAATAGCATGCATGGATGCCCAGTCAGTGCGCTACGTCAGCACCACATCATTAGAAACAACTGACACATCGTATATAATGTAAGTATGGAAGGGTGAGTGAGTTTAAGTGGGACTGAGTTCGGCAGGGAGTTAGTTGACGTGACAATGGATGTGAAATAGGGGTTCTCGGGTTAGATGTTGTTGTCAGGTAGGTGGTGTTTTAGGACTGTTTCGGGTAGTTTTCTTTTGAATCGGTTCAAGGAATTTTGTGGAGTTGTTACGGGTGGGTTGAGGGTCATGAGGATGTTGGGACTTGGTTGTTCGGTGGTGGTAAGGTCACGTAAATGAACCGAAACAATGTGGTTCCGGCAAGGTGGGGTTAGTGAACTGTTTCATGTTATTTTCTTGGATTGGTTGTGTGTGTGTAGTTTCAGGTAGTGGCTTTTATAGTGGGTATTTGGCACGTATTTTAGAGTGTGGTGGTGGAAGGATTAAAGTGGTTTGGACGAGGAATGAACACGGAAAGCGAGTGGCAATCCGAACACACACCAAATGTTAATTGGTACTATTTTGGCTAAGTGTTTGGTTATTGTTGTTGTAGTGCAGTGCGGTCGATATGCCCAAGAATAAAGACGCAGGGGTTTTACTGCCCGAGTTGACACCAAGGAGATGATGACCAATTCCACAAGGTCAAGATCGGGGTTCCTAAGTACAAGATCGTGAACTAGCCAAGTGAGGGTGATCGGAAGCCCTTTTAGTAACCCAAAGCTTAGGTTAGGTTGACCCACACAGTTCTAACATTTGGTTACCACTAAGGAGGTTCCTCGAGCTTAGGTATTGATTAGATTACACTGTCCTAATCAAGACTTTTACTAAAAGGAAACCTTAGTTTGAGTTCAACAAAGTCACACAATCTTAGCTAAACTTGCACCAAGGGGTTTGGCTCACACAACAACCAAAGCCCACACAAGGTCCAACTAAAAGTACACACACACAAGTGAATACAATTAGCTATTGAGTAAAAACTCACTTTTATATATCAATCAACTCTTAATTTTACAATGGCCTATGGCCTCTATTTATAGTACAAAAGAGACTATTCTAGAAAGCAAATGAAAAGACACAAACTAACACCTAGTGTGGACGCATTTGGATTAACTTGGTGACCAAGGGAGCTCGGCCAACCCTTCCTCTTCCCTAGGCTAAAATTGATGTCTCATATGTAACAATATTCATGAACTTGATTCTTCCAACAACCTCATCTTCTTGGAATGTGTTGGAAGCTTCCATTCCTTGCATTTGTGTGCCTTGACCGAATGGATAAGGGAGTATTTCGACCAATACTTCATCTTCTTGGTGTCCTCAAGTTGGTTCATGAATTATCTTTTTGGAAGCCTCATCTTCTAGACCATTCTTGTCCTTGCCGACTTGGCCTTTCACACGATCTAGATATCCTCTTGTCCTTGCCAACTTGTCCTCTTGGCCTAGTCATCCATTTCCCTTACATATTTGTCCTTGATTACCTTGTCCTATTACGTGGTACATTAAATATGTCCTAATAAGAACTAAAAAGCTAAGCTAAGAATTAAAGACAAGCTAAAAGAAAAACAAACAAGGTCTTCGGCCAAGACCTATATACAAAGTCGAAAATAAACATGTTTCTTAAATTTTCACGTGATACCATTCATTTTACTCCACATTTCATCCCATTTGAGGAATTTATCCGTATGTCGATGGTGAATTTTTGGCATCCTCGTCAAGCTACTTAATGGCTCATGTTGGGTGCTTATGTTCGTAGGTTGATTTATATCAATCTCCCCCTTCTTTGGAAGAATTTGCCCTCAAATTCGCGCCGTTTAAATGTGGTAAAAAAATTTCAATCACAAGTGTTGATGTAGTACGTCCATCATTTGGAAGTTTTATCTTGTGGATGCCTTCCTCTAAATTTGCCAAATAAGGATCCAACTATAAGCTAAACGGCCTGGACTTCGAATGTTGCCTGTGTTGTGCTACGGATCCCCTAGAGTATAATCCCTTTCCATGCTACAGTACATCATTCATTTTTGTGCTAGAGAAAAGGATTGTACGTACTCTAGTTTCATGTTTGATGTCCCATGGCCTTTCACAGCTTGGCACCGTTAGAATCGGGGCTTCACAATTCATTTCCTCCAAGGTTTCAAAGATTCTTGTTGCTTCATGGAACCATTCATAATCAACTTTTATTAGTTCATTGTTATGCGTAGCAAGGGTATAATAATTATACATAACAAGATGAAAATGAGAAGTCGAATCAAAGACACTTTTTACTGCAACGGTCATTGTAGGTTCGGACCAACTTAGAATAGATTCCGCCTTGGATGGGTTTGCATCAATGTCCTCGGAAGATGTCACATGTCCCAAGGATGGATGCGATACCTTATGTAAGAGAGAGTTTGGAACGTTACACCATTCACAAAACATTACAAACTATTCGTCCAAACACAACTTGATCACGAGGGTCACCTTCCATGCATTTCCCTCTCGGGTTCCCCTTAGAGGGTGTCTTCTTCTCGATTCCATCTTAAAGGACCACTTGGTTTCGCTTGATTCCTTAAAAGGAAACTTTAGCGTCGGCAAAGGGAGCTTGCTTTGCATGATGTTTTTGATTGCTTGGATAGTGCCACATGTGTTCCAAGTCCTATCTTCTTTTGGCACCAACAAGGCGGGTGTCATGTATAGACTACGACTCTTTTGAGTATAGCCTTTGCCTACCAATACTTTTTCTTGGCCTTACAACTCTTCAACCTCATTCGGGTGGCATCCATAGATTTGTTGATTAGGTAATGAGCTTCTCGAAAATAAATCAAAAATGTGTTCAACATATTTCATTGGTAGTGTATCAGATACAACGTCATTTAGAAGTTCCTTCACATCGACAACTATAGCACTCCCCTTCTTACATTGTTTCTCTATCTTTTATGCATCAAGTGATGGGGTCTTGGAACTTTCCTTGGCTTTGGATTCCTCCAAGGACATCGCACCATCTTCATTTGTCACTAATCAAGGGTTAGGACATTCTTTGCCAAAGTGTCCCGATTCTCAACATTGGAAACACATTTTTCTCTTTTTGTATATCCCCGTGGTGACCTCTACCTTCTCTGTGTCTCCTTCTACAAATCCTTGGTCATATAATGGATTAGTAAAAGAAGTAGTACCCTCTTCTACCTTTTGATCTTTCTCTTCAACTTCATGACCATTCAAGGGGTTGATAAAAATGGTGCTTCCCATTTTCTTGACATTGGAGGGCTCTATGTAAGACTTTGGGGCACCTCTCCATTTTGGTTTCTTAACCATGCCTCTAAAGGTGTGGCATGATGCTACTTCAACCTTTTCTTGATGACGTGTGGGGAGCGTGAAGTGTAAACTTTGTTCATACTCACGCGGCAAAAAATTCCTCTTCATGTGCTTCTTTAATTTTCTCCAAGAGTCAATCTTGGCTTTTCCACTTCTTTTTTGATTGGTTCTTAGATTTTTGTACCAATCGGAAGCAAATGATTTGAGCCTCGAATTGGCAACTTTGAAGCACTCATGATCGTCATAATGTCGGTACTTGAAAAATTCCTCAATGGTGTTTAACCATTTAAGGAACTCTTTTGTGTTCGTATCTCCATCAATGGTTGGGACATCACATTCTTTTCTCAAGATGGGTGCATGTTTCGCAAACATGTCACTAACGAGTTTCCGAAGGTCTTCTTTGTTTGTAAGTAACATTTTTGTGTTGGCTATCGCGTCAAGGCGTGGGACGGAAGCGCCTTGCTCTGATACCAATTTGATGTAAGTACAGAGGGGTGAGTTAGGGTAAGTGGGACTGAGTTCGGCAGGGAAGTATTTGACGTGATAATGGATGTGAAATAGGGATTCTTAGGTTAGGTGTTGCTGCCGGGTAGGTGGTGTTTTGGGACTGTTTCGGGTAGTTGTGTTTGGAATCGGTTCAAGGCGTTTTTTGGAGTTGTTACGAGTGGGTTGAGGGTCATGAGGATGTTCGAGACTTGGTTGTTCGGTGGTGGTAAGGTCACGGCAATGAACCAAAACAGTGTGGTTCCGGCAATGTCGGGTTAGTGAACTATTTCGTGTTGTTGGCTTGGATCGGCTGTGTGTGTGTATTTTCGGGTAGTGGCTTTTCTAGTGGGTATTAGGGACATATTTTGGAGTGTGGTGGTGAAGGATTAAAGTTGTTTGGATGAAGAATGAACACGGAAAGCGAGTGGCATTCTGAGCACACACCAAGTGTTAATTGGTACGGTTTTGGAATAAGTGTTTGGTTGTTGTGGTTGTAATGAAGTGCGGTCGATGAGCCCAAGGATAGAGACACGGAGTTTTTACTTCCCTAGTCGACACCAAGGAGACGGTGACCAATTCCACAAGGTCAAGACCGGGGTTTCTAACTACAAGCCCGTGAACTAGCCAAGTGAGGGTGATCGAAAGCCCTTTAGTAACCCGAAGCATAGGGTAGGTTGGTCCACACAGTTCCAACGTTCTCTTACCACTAAGGGGGTTCCTCGAGCTTAGGTATTGATTAGATCACACAATCTGAATCAAGACTTATACTAAAGGGAAACCTTAGTTTGGGTTCAACTAAGTCACATAGTCTTAGGTAAACTTGCACCAAGGGGTTTGGCTCACACAACAACCAAGGCCCACACAAGGACCAACTAAAAGTACACACACACAAGTGAATAAAATTAGCTATTGAGTAAAAACTCACTTTTATATATCAATCAACTCTGAATTTTACAATGACCTATGGCCTCTTTTATAGTACAAAAGCGACTATTCTAGAAAGCAAATGAAAAGACACAAACTAACACCTAGTGTGGAAGCATTTGGATTGACTTGGTGACCAAGGGAGTTCGGCCAACCCTTCCTCTTCCCTAGGCCAAAATTGTTATCTCCTATATAACAATATTGATGAGCTTGATTCTTCCAACAACCTCATCTTCTTGGAATGTGTTGGAAGCTTTCATTCCTTGCATTTCGGCCAAACCTAAATACAAAGCCGAAAATAAACATGTTTCTTAATTCCTCACGTGATGCCATTCATTCTACTCCATATTTCTTCCCATTTGAGGCATTTATTCGTAGGTAGATGGTGAATTGTTGGCATCCTCAGCAAGCTACTTAATGGCTCAAGTTGGGAGCTTATGTTCGCGGGCTGATTTACATCAGTATAGCAGGCTGCCACATTAGCCCGATGCGCACAGGCCGTGCCCACTCGCGCCTGCAGCACACATTCATAGGGCTGAATGCCCTGTATTGCTCTATCCAACACTTGTTTTGGCCCATTTTCGATATGTTTTTTCCCAAATTTCTTATCCTATTATTAATATTGTAATACTTATAATTAATTAACAAGAAGTAATTAAACCTACTTGTTTGCTAATTAATTCTTGAATTTCATCACTTTTCATCCCAGATTTCCAAAAACTATTCTAAGTGTTGGAATTCAATTTTTCTTCTTTCCTTCTCATTTCTTTAATCCTCTAAGCTAATTAATAATTAGTAATTATTCTTACTTTATTGTTAACTAGTTATTGAGTCCAAAATTTTATTTCGTGCCAATTGCTTTTGTGTTTTTTTCTTTATTTTCGTTGATACTTCAATGGCTCTTATCCATTTGCTTTGAGTCGTCCGTCTTTCAATCAACAAGAATCTATTTTTCACAAAGAATTAGCAACCTTGTGAATTGATTTGGAGAAGAGGTTCATTGACAACTTTGGTAGGACACTAGAGTGTGGTAAGAATTGAGTACAAATACGAGTGACGTGAGGAGCTTTTACTACTAACTTGTTTGCTCGTTTTGTAGGTACAAAAAGATAAGTCATATGGAGAATATACATTTCCTACTTTGAGAAATGCAATGAATGGTGCTTTTTATCCTAGAACAAGTGTTCCATGTTCTCAATATGTCTATGATGTTGAAGGTAGGAGTGAAGTATGAATAGGCAGAAGAAGTAGATGAAATGTAATGCTTCAAGGAGGAAATGACCCGAAGAGGCAAATTATTGAAATGAAATTTAGTGCCTTTGGTTGTGATGGTTGTTATCTTGTGCTTGATGATAATTTTTACACAAACTTCATCACCCCTCATGTGGTTGAATGGTTGAGGATACCTTGTGTGATGAGACGGGAATCCTGATTATTATGAGGGAGGTTATTGGGTTGATAGTAGAGTGAAGATATTCATTATACATGGTGAGTACCAAGAAGAGGTTTGGTGTGATGTGCTTCCCATGGATACTTGTCATATATGTTTGGGATATCTTTGGTTCCAAGAGAACGGAGTTCCATATGAGCAAGAATGGTACAAGTATGTAGTGGACAATAAAGGGAGACTTTTCTTTCCACCCATAACCCCTAAACGAGAAGCCAATGCAAGTTCACCACTTCCAAGAGTGAGTGATCTTGATCCTTAACTTTTTGAAAGGATAGACAAAAGATTAGAAAGGATGGAAGGGCATATACACTGGATAATGCTTGACCAAAGAGCTACAAGTGAAGGAGGAGAGACCCTTCAAAGTGAAGCTAAAAGGAAAGAAGAAGTGAAGGGTTCACCAAATCCTTCTCAAGAACTTCTTAGTACTTGTGATGTAATTCTTCAAGTTAACAAAGAACCAATCGACCAAGATCTCGATCTATAAGCGAGTTGATGGGCAGATTACAAGAAATGGATGTATCCCAGACAATAAGTATTCAAATTAAGCGATTAAAAAACAAGGTGAAAGATGATTATTTGAACTATGAGAATGACTATTTACTCATTTTAAACATGTCAATATTGAGGGTGAACGATTGAAAGAAAGTTACGGTTCTAGGAATAAACAAGAACAAAATTTAACCAAGAAACATGTTCTTGAATGACCAAGAACCTATAAAGTTCCTAAGTCACCACTTGAAATCAATTTATGTGATAAAGAAACACCACACACTATGAAAATAAGATAAAGACTAACACCACCTTGCTTGGAACAAAAACCAATGATAAAGAACAAGAAATAGAGAAAATAATTCTATTGCAAACTAGGGTATTAGCCAAAAACGTGAATAGTGTTTTCCAAAGCATGAGAAACCTTTATATAGGCTTAGGGTCTCTTCTTTGATGACTACAAAACCTTATCCTATTCTAGAAAGGAAATAGCTAAAAAATTAGGAAAGTAAAATCCCTATTAGATACGGAAAAGAATAAAAAAAATTATAATCCTACTAGAACTAGGATAAAGATCCTACTAATAATAGGAAATTAAATCCCAACTATACTATAATCAAGAAATAAGAAACCTTCTTAGAAAAAGATTCAAGAAGCAAGAATTTCATTCTTGGAAGAAGTTAATCTTCAAACTTTGATTAAGATTGGAGATCGAAGTATGTCTTCTTAAGAATTCCTCAATTATTTTGTTGCTTCCATACTTGACATGATTACAGACATTAACCTCAATGAAATTGAGAGATCTTAATTTTACATATTCTTGCAAAGGTTCAACCTTTTGAGGAATAATTCTTGCTCGAACTAGATCATAAATTATACTCTCATTCATAGACTTCTTTTTCAATAACGCATTCTCTTTCTCTTCCGAATCACAATAGAATATTGGTTCTATGCAGGCTGATTTGGTTGGTGTTGAGTAAGAAATAAAATTTGTATTCTTTTTGAAATCTCTTAAAGGTGGAAACTCAATCTCACAAATAGTTGGATGTTCTAATGGATCCTCATCAAACTTTGGAGGCAATTCCTCCACTTTTGAGTCTAATACATTCTCCTCCTTCGTTTGTTTTTCCATATTTATCGAACTAATGATTTGTAATTTGGTAACAAAAGAATCATGAACGTACTTGGAGTTTTTAGCAATATCTTTTGGATACAAGAGAATCAAAATGATTTCCCCCCCATCCTAATTAAAAGAATAGGTATTACGATATTCATCATACTTAGCACACCTATCATACACCCATAATATTCCAAGTAATAAGTGGCAAGCATCCATCTTTCTTACATCACACCAACCAAGATCTTTATATATTTTTCCATTAGAAAAAGAAACTAAGCATTGACAAGTTACCTTTAAAACATCATCATTCTCAAATTTTATGCTATAAGATATGGATGAGGTTTAATTGACAAACCAAGTTTGGTAACTATCTCTTCGGAAAAAACATTCATATAACTCTCACTATCAATGATTACTGAACATGCCTTTCCATGGGAATTGCATTTAGTGTGAAAAAAAGATTTTGTTTTACCATAGCTTTTCATCTTCTTGAACCTAACATCCTCTTCTTTCTTGCATATAATCCATGATATTTCTCAAATGTGCTGTGATACCAAATTGATTGATGTGATTCTTCGAGTTAACAAAGAACCAATCGACCATGATCTTGAAGCGAGTTGATGGGCAGATTTCAAGAAATGGACATATCTCAGGCTATAGGTCCAAGAATTAAGCGATTAAAAAATGAGGTGAAAGATGATTATTTGAACTATGAGAATGACTATTTACTCGTTTTAAACAAGTAATATTGAGGGTGAAATGATTGAAAGAAAGTTACAGTTTTTGGTATGAACAAGAACGAAATTTAACCAAGAAACGTGTTCTTGAATGATAAAGAACCTATAAAGTACCTATGTCACCACTTGAAATTAATTTACGTGATAAAGAAACACCACATGCTATTGAAAACAAGATAAAAACTACCACCATCTTGCTTTGAATAAAAAACAATGATAAAGAACAAGAAATAGAGAAAATAACTATTGCAAACTAGGTTATAAGCCAAAAATGTGAATAGTATTTTGCAAAGCATGAGCCCTTTATATAGGCCTATGGTCTCTTATTTGATGACTACAGAACCTTATTCTACTCTAGAAAAGAAATAGCTAAAAACTAGGAAAGTAAAATCCCTATTTGATAAGGAAAATAATAAAGAAAACTAGAATCCTACTAGAACTAGGATAAAGATCCTACTAATGATAGGAAATTAAATATCAACTATACTATAATCAAGAAATAATAAATCTACTTAGAAAAGGATTCAAGAAACAATAATTTCATTCTTGGAAGAAGTTAATCTTCAAACTTTGAGCTTCTTGGACTTTCTTGCTCTTGAATTTCAATCTTGTGCTTCTTTGTTTTCTTGGATTTATTAACATTATTGATCATTCATCAACTTGTTCCAACTCCCATGAAATTGAGAGAGAAAAGATGGAGTAAGGGAGTGAAAAGTGATAACTCTAGAGTGGAAAAAAGAGAGGATGTGGAGTGATGTGAGAGGGTTGTCACAACCTTTTCCTAACTTTTGTAGCTTTTCTTTCTTCTATAGTTGTGTTGATAATAGTGCAGGTATTCTTGGAAGCAAAATGAATGAGAAACCTTAAACTTTGGACAATCATGAGGTAATTGAAGGCTTCCCAAAGGAGCAAATGTGAACCAAATATGAAACTGAAGGTAAAGAAGATGTTGTGTGTGAATTTCAATGTAAAATAGCTAATCTCAACTCTCCAAATCATGTGAATGATCATCTTGTTGACTTGAGTATGAGTGATATCTTGTCCTTATATGAGCTTAGTGAGTCTTTACCATATGTTGAGCATAATTCTTTAATGATTATTGACAATGTTGTTCATGTGTTGATATTTCTCACCCAATAATTGATCTTATTGATGACCAGATTGATTATTCTAGCAAGATCAATTTTTGTCGAACCATCAACCTACCATTTCACTTATACCGACAACCTACCATTTCACTTATACTTTTTCATAAGAGCCAACATGGTAGGATACCTTATCCCTAACCTTCGTGACACCAACAAAGGCTGTAATCTTTCAATTCTTTTCATATGAACTTTAACAGGTCAAGTCATAGCATTTCTAACTTTCGGAAAACCAGTGAGAGACAAACAGGACCTAGGATCCTTTTAATAGTAAATAAGGACATATCTCTTAGCGGACGTCTCATCGTACGTCGATACTTCAACAAACATGCCAAGAAAAGGAGTAAGCCTTAACATACCTTAAAATAGGATCTCCGATGACAACGATGTGATCCATCTCTTCTCCATCCATCTACAACAATAAATAATATCAACACACAAGCTTTTTTACGACGAATCGGACAGCACCTCCCCCATTTCCATACTTTCTCCAAACTAATAACAATATCAATAACCACAACAATGTCACAAATAACTATATTCCATAATTTCCAGTCGCTTCAACATCAAGGAATACCCCCAAAATAGTCCAACAACAACAACAACCACATCAAGTGCTATCTTGTAGATTATTATCTAAAAAATGCAACCAATACACGGATCATCTTAAACACACACAAAAGATGATTAAACTTACCTTATACAGCACCCACAAACCTCACTCCCAACCTTTCATAGACCACCATCACCTTTGCTTACATTACAACACCATAGAGATGTTTCTTAGGAGTTACAAGATCTTCAAGGGTGAGTTTGAGTTGATACACTTTGATGTTGCCTTTGGACCTTAAATATATTTTAGAGGAGTCTTAGGTAATCTCAAGGACAGGTTTAGGTAGAAAAATGACAAAAATGATGCCTCCACCGAATTTATAATATCTTAAGTCGGCCACCGCATTGCATATGCGAGACCATATGCATTGTACAATTTTCAGCTGTCCCTCACATTTACTCGAACGTCCCACCGAAACTTTTATCGTCCCTTTATTTTCATCCTTGTTTCATTCTAAGATTATGTATTATTCCCCTAGAATATCAGCCTCCATACAATCTTCTGTATTCTTGCACCATGTACTTCTTTCCCTTCACTTCCCCTTACATTCTGAAGTCCATACTTTACCTTTTTGAATTTCATTATCTTCTTTACAAACTAATGAGGCAGCTGCTTGCACTTTATATACTATGATACAATGCTCGCACATCTGATGCATACCTTATCCTAGTAAGAATCTCACATTACTTGTCACCGGTACAAGGTGGAATTGAGTTATGAAGACTCAGTTCTGTGACATGAATTAGAATCAGAAAGAAGGGTAACCAATTCTATTTAATCACACAAAGATGTGCTAATTGTAGAGATCGCTTTCAGGTTACCATGACACTACTCTAGTAGTTATCCTTTGTTGGGAATGAGTTGTAGTTAGTTAAGTTTAGCCATACATTCGAGATGATAGAAATATTGATAGTTGAATGTAAGTAGTTATGCCATAGATGATGAGGCTATATCATTACACACTTGTTACCTTCGGGGCTATATACAAATATGCGCTTGCCTTCCGGTCTATTAAGAAACACTTGATGTTGGCCTTGTTGGCCATTCAATTATTCATGTATGCATTGGGATGAACCTATCTTGTTGAGTTAATTTAAAGTACATATACTATAGTTTAAGGCTTCGTCATCTCCAAATACGACATGTTGGCCTCCTTGGCCTAATTTGTCTTTTGAGACATAGATGATAGGAGTTACAACTTGGTTCGCTCGGGCCTAGTGAGGTAGAGGGTGCCAGCCATGGCTCACCTATGTTGGGGTGTGACAAATTGGTACTAGAGTAGGTCTGTCCTAGGGAATCTATAAGACGTGTCTAGTAGAGTATTATTTATAAATGTGTTGTGCACCACATTATATAAACAAGAAACTACAGGGTATTTAGGAGTCTATTACCCTTCGTTCAGATCCAAATCATGCTATAGAGATTAGTCATAAGAGTTTGAGTTAGAGCTTACGTTTTTTATTGATACTATGATATTGGAGTCAGAAATATTATAACCACTCAGAGGGCCAATACAACAACAGGCCTTGAGAATATCAGAAGGTAAAAGTATGAGTTCCAACGGATGAAAGAAGTAAGGTGAAAAGGGTAAATGAAATAGTACGAATAAGATGTGAAGAGTAAGATAGTGAATAATATAACTCAGATATGAATTAGAGATCAGAGATTCAATGATAGTTGATATCGTAAGGATTACAGAGGTTGTGTTTTTGCAATGTTAAAATGACAATTGAAGAATAACCTTAAAGGTCATTCGAGAAGACATTTCCCTTAAAGTGAGAATTGTGAGCAGATTTAAACTTAAAGGATTAAGTGTGTCAATTAGTTAGATATGACTACCATGCGTAAGAAATTTTGTTATCCCTGGTACCAAAGGGTACTACAAGTATAGAGGAGATAACTGGGGAGAGTAAATCTAGCAATATTTGTATGAGGCCTCCGTGTGTCTAGGGTGACATAATACAAACCTCCTTGGACTAGTCCTAAGGAGATGATTATGGAGGATATAGATATTAGGATTAAATCTAGAAATCGTTTTGCGTCGTGATAGAGACCATAGAGTCATCTAAACAAAGTATAAGTTATGAGAAAAAATGAACTACCTAGGTGTAGTGGTACCCTAAAGAGGGAGCCATGCAAGCTACGTAACGAATGTAATAATAAGTCATAAGCTTAACGAGTTCCAAGAGTTACGCCTCAGCATTTAAGGGAATAGTATGTCATAATACATGGTCCAGAATAGTTTCTTAGTTAGTTATTTGATGAATCGTGAGAATAGTACAATACACGTGCAAGTCCAACATTCGAGGATGAATGTTCCTAAGAGTGGATGATGTTACATCCCGTACTTTTACATGTTAAAGTGCGTCATAACTTAGGTGACATAAACTTGGATAACTAGGTTGTTACACCTCGTATTTTTACGCTACTACGAATCCTGAGTAATGTAACATAAACTTGGAGGGGTTAAGATCCCTTATATGGTAAACGATGGTTTATAACAGTGGTAAAGAGGTTTCCTGGGTATTTGAGATTAAACGAATCAGAGAAAATGAGTTTCATCGTAGTTCGGAATGTTGAATAAGTTATACGGACCATACAGAATTTTGGTCATAGTCATGTATGCAAATCAAGTGCTCAATGTATAAAAGAATGAAGTCTTGAAGAAATTTATGACTCAACAAGTAAGACAACTGTGATTGAAAATAATATTTTATGTATAACAAATGAGGCTACGGACTAGTGTTATATTACATGATCATGATAAATAGTATTTGAAGTGTGTTAGAAGTGATTAATATTTAAGTAAATTGAGATCAAGAAATTAATTATAGATGTAATTGGTTAAATTGGATTTTAGCAGGAGAATTAAATCCACAATCATTTTTGGGGGACTGGTCCGTTCACCCACAATCTATCTACCTCCAACCAACACCATGTGGGTACTTCTTACTATCCTCCTCCGCCCACTAACACCACTCAAATACCTGGAACCACTCATTCGGTTCAAGCCCAATTACCCACTACACACTAAAACACCACTACCAGTGTCCCATGAAATAACTTTCCACGTCCAAATGTGTCATTCCATACCTAGTCAATCAAAACCACCTCTCCCAAACTATGTCGAACTGGATCACTATGAAGAGATGGAAAAGGCCTGGAAAGCCGAACAGAGTAAACTTGCAGAACAAATAAAATCATATATAACCCAAGAGATGGAGCAAAATTTGAAGGTAAATGGCCGCAAGCACAGCGCGCACTGCTTGGAAAGTTACTGGGTTGAGTTATGATGATCTCTGCATACACCCAGAGTTGAACCTACCTGAGGGCTTTAAAGTTCCCAAATTCAAAATGTTCAATGGATTAGAAAACTCGAGACCTCACATGCGGTCTTACTATGACCAATTAGTGGGAGTCAGAAACAATCTTACCCTAATAATGAGGTTGTTCAACCAAAGTTTGACTGGAGAAGCCTTCGATTGATTTATTGCACAAGACATGCATAAATGGGTTACTTGGGAGGATATGGCCGAATCCTTCATGGAAAGATACCGGTTCAATGTTGAAACTGTGCTCGACCAGTACTAGTTAGAAACAACTAGGTAAAAATCTACGTAGAATTATCGGGAGTATGCAAGTCGGTGGAAATCTGAAGCCGGTCGAGTGCAACCACCAAGTAGAAATAATTTGTCTCCATTTTCATCCGATCCCATGAACATCTACGATAGAATGCTCTCTATGGCTGGGCGACCATTCTCAGAACTAGTTGAAATGGGAGTGGTGATAGAAGATGACCTCAAGTCTAGAAACATCACTATCTTGGCTGATAAAGGTTTTCAGTCAAATACCGCAGGGGTCTTGCAAAAGAAAAGAGAGGACGTGAAAAACATGTCCCACTCATCCAACCCCAAACCAAAAAAGCGGGAAGAATCTCATTCACCCATGGAAGTGTATCGATCACCTCCCATCAAAAGCTACTTGACCACACCATACAGCCCGATCCCCGTCTACTACGCCCAGCCAAATTACCAACACCTCCAATCATCCAAAGTCCGTCGGCTAACCCATAAATACCCTTATTACACCTCATAGTTCACATTCTACCGTGTTCTTGATGGATACCAATGTCTCGGGAAGAGGTAAGACCTTACGAATGGGTAATGGAGGTTTACGGCTTATTTATGGAAGTATCAGAGCATTGGGAAGTCAAACAGATTGAAGAAATTACGTTTTGATGAAATCGAAAGATTGGGCATTTTGACGGCAGCATTGACGGACCTTCAAATTGCAAATATAGACCGTAAAAATTCTCTAAGATTTTGAAATCTTAGAAGGCAGATTGACGGACCGTCGAGTATTTGACTGTACCGTCCAACTCTTCAGTCAGTTCCCATCATTAGTGAATTTCCTGATGAACTTCCTAGTATTCCCCCCAAAAGGGAAATTGAAATCGCCATTGATGTACTCCCAGATACCCAGACTATATCTATTCCTCCATATCGAATGGCTCCTATGGAGCTAAAGGAATTAAAATCTCAACTAAAGGATATTTTGGAGAAAGGCTTTATTCAACACAGTACTTCCCCCATGGGGTGCTCCAGTATTGTTTGTTCATAAAAAAAATGATTTGTTAAGGATATGTATTGATTAACGTCAGTTGAATAAGGTAACTATTAAGAACAAGTACCCACTCCCCAGAATTGATGATTTGTTTGATCATTCGCAAGACGCGAGGTGCTTTTCGAATATTGATCTCATGTCTTGATACCACCAGTTGCGGTTTAAGGAGAACGAAATTCCAAAGACTGCTTTCAGGACTAGATATGGCCATTATGAGTTTCTGGTTTTGTCTTTTGGCCCAACTAATGCGCCGGCAGCCTTTATGGATCTGATGAACTGAGTATTTAAGTCATTCATGGATATCTTCATAATAGTGTTTATTGATGACATCCTGGTATATTATTGATCAGAAGTCGAACATGTGGATCACTTGCGATCGGTATTACAGACGCTTCAAGACCGTAAGGTATATGCCAAGTTTTCCAAATGCGAATTCTGGTTGAATTATGTCGCCTTTTTGGACCAGATTGTCTCATTCGAAGTTATTAAGGTGGATCATCAAAAGATTGAAGTCGTAAAGAATTCACTGAGACCCACGATTCCTACCGAAGTACGTAGATTCTTGGCCTTCGAACAATATTATTAGAGATTCGTGGAGGGTTTTTCTTTTATATCCGCACCTATGACCAAGCTCACTCACAAGACAACTAAGTTTCAATGGACAGATGCGTGTAAGCGCAGTTTTCAGGAACCGAAAGACAGGTTGACATCCGCACCTGTGTTATCTCTTCTCGGAGGTACTGAAGGATATGTGGTTTATTGCGATGCCTCCAGAGTCAGCCTGAGGTGTGTTTTGATGCAATGCGAAAAAGTCATAGAATACACTTCAACACAATTACAGAAGCATGATGAGAACTATTCGACTCATCATCTCAAGTTAGCGGCAGTAATCTTTGCCTTGAAGATGTGGCATCATTATTTATATGGAATCCATATTGATATATTCACGGACCTTAAGAGTTTACAATATATATTCTACCAGAAGGAGCTGAATGTAAGGAAAATGAGGTGGCTGGAACTATTAAAGGACTACGACGTCGATATTTTATACCACCCCGGTAAGGCAAATGTCATAGTTGATGCCTTAAGCCATAAGTATATGAGATGTTTGGATGGGATTGAAACTAATAAGCTAGAAATGACCAAAGAACTGTGTCGCTTAGACAATTTAAATGTGCGACTTTTGGAGACAGATAACGGTGGAGCAGTAGTGCAGAACACAATAGAATCATCACTAATAGCAAAGGTGAAGGTGAGACAGTTTGAGGACCTCGAGTTAGTCCGAATGAAAGAAGGAATTTCTCTATAGAAGAAAACGATATCGGAATTTATGGGAGATGGAGTCTTTAGATATCAAGGTCGGCAATGCGTACCAAATATAGGAGGATTCTGAGAGAAAATTATAGTTGAAATCCACCAGTCAAGATATGCCATTTGATGTAAAAAAAAATGTGAGCTCAAGGTTCCAATTTGATCCTCGAGGTGTTAAGCTCGGATTTCCAAAAAAAGTTGATCATCCGAAGATAATATGCCTCAAATGGTATGGAAAATGGAGTGGAGTTGGAATTGTCACGTGAAGGTCTTAAGATGAAGACATTTTTCCGGCCTTTGTATGTAGGTCTTGGCTAAAGACCATGTTTGTTTTTCTTGTAGCTTGTCTTTATTTTCTAGCCTAGATTTTAGCTTATTTAACTTCTAGCTTAACTACACAGGACACCATTAATGAGACATGTAATAGGAGAGAATAACTAGGCCATGTAATAAGTCGAAATTCCTCCAAAAAAGGACAAGGCCGTGTTCAAGCCAAGATGGCACGAACAAGAGGTGAGGTGGCCGAGAATACACCATGGAAAATACAAGGGATGATTTGGATGACAAGGTGGCAAGAAAAAGAAGCTTCCAAGAAGGCCATCCAATTACAAGTCAAATGCGGTCTAGGGAGATTAAATGTTGGCCGAGAGTCAACGTCTTGGTGCAATGAATGGAAGCTTCTAAAATGATTCTAAGAAGATGGAGTCTAGATAAGCCAAGTTCATCCCCTCTTCTACTCGGTTACCACAATGCAAGTGTGAAGAACTTTGGGTTTACCCTTATCTCCAAGAAAGGCCAAACTCTCTCATTGTGCTCACAATGGCCGAGGAACAACTTGGTCCCCAAGCCAAACTAATCCCTTTCCCCTGTTCACATTTCAGCCGAATGACCTTGTATTTATGTCCTTTTGTTTTCCTTCTAGAATGGTCCATGTATCACTATAAATATGACCCTCAGGATATGTAAATAGACAGAGTTGTTTTATATAAAACTTGAGTGATTACTCATCTTGCTAAGTCTTTCAATTCGGGATTGTAAGTTCTTAGTTGATCCTCCGGGAGGGTCGCTTGGTTCTCCGGGAAAACCACCTATCTTTATAAGGTTTCAGATCACCCTTGCTTGGTTAGTGTTGATCCTAGTGGTCAGCAAACCTCAACCTAGTCCTTGTGAGAAGGCACAAGGGAAGTAACTATTTCACATCGTTGCAAAGTAAATGTTAAAGTGTGCCACATGATTATTTATAGGAAAAGTAGTGTAAAATTAGCCTCCGTGGAAATGGTGGACAAGTTAAAACTACCCACCCACAATCATTCTCACCCGTACACTCTTCAATGACTATACCAAGACGAAGGGCTAAGAATAACAAAACAAACTCTTGTTGACTTTCAGATTGGAATGTATGAAGATAAAATATGGTGTGACATCCTACTTATCGATGCGTGCCATTTTTATCGGGGCAACCATGGAAACTTGACACGAAGGCACAACATGATGAAGAAAGGAATACTTATTCCTTTCGGAAAAATAATAAGAAAATCCGATTTGTGCCGATGTCACCTTGTGAGGTGAATGTCATGAGAATCCGATGTGCAAAGAATAGTAAAGCCGAGGTCCTACTACTTGATGCACTAAGGGTAGAAGAAGAATCAAAGAAGGGGAGTCCTACGGATTCATTGACATGCAAGGAAAAAGAGCACATTGCGGAAGTTACATTGGAAGTTGCCGATGTGAAGGAACTTCCGAAGGAAGTTGCATCCGATACACTACCAATAAAAGGTTTTGAACACACTCTTGATTTATTTTCAAGAAGTTCATTACCTAATCAAAAAATCTATGGATGCCACCCAAAATAGGTTGAAGAGTTGCAAGGCCAAGAAAAAAAAATGGTAGGCGAAGGCTATACATGAAAGAGCCGTAGCCTATGCACAACTTCTACCGTGTTGGTGCCAAAGAAAAATGAAGTTTGGCACATGTGTATTGAACGCTGAGAAGTTGATCACCCCACCATGGAATACATAATTCCTATGCCAAGATTGAAAAATCTTTTGGGTGAAGTGAATGGAAAGAAATTGTTTTCCGAGGAAGACTTAGGGGATGGACACCATCACACAAGGACCCGAGGAGGAAGTAAAAGGAAGTTGGATTCCAACACCAAGCATGATTTGTCTGAATGTCTTGTGATGCCATTTGGAGTATGTAACATTCCAAGCTCTCCCGTGAGTTTCATGCGCAAATTGCTACAACCCATTTACTGGTTACATGGAATTGCCCAAGGGCCTTCAAACTACTCCATCCGAAGTAAGAACTAGTCGAGGTTGGTTCAAAAACACAAGTGTTGGCCGATATTCGTTGGTGTGTGATCGAATTGCAATCCGCATATCCGTTCCCATTCCTTGTTACAATTACTTGTTTTTTTACAACACCACCCTCCACAACATCTCAAAATCACCTCCACTAAAGGTCACTACCCGCAACCAACCACAAACCCCCACAAGTACAAACAACCACCCCAACGTCCCACCGAACCCTCTTCTCGCATACCCTCACTGTCTCGATCAACTTCTGAGTCTTTACCGTCACTAAAACACCAAAGTCCCACTACCAAAATCTCACATAACATTCCCGAAACCACCCACTAAATTTCCTAAGCCCACTTTCACCCATAGTCTTGCGGAGTCCCCATCCTAACACCATACTACCTACCTTACCCAATAAACCGAGCACCTCACTATTTTGGCTTGGTGCTGCGACCCTACCACCACTAAACTGTCAAACCCCAACCATCACACCAATCCTAACATCACCTGAAACCACCACCCAAAGCGCCTTGTCCCGACGCCTCCTACATCTACCCAAAAACGTCATCAAACACCCCACATCTCGGCTTACCGAAAACCCGATAAACCCCACATTCCTTGTCTATTTTCGGGTCAACGTGAATCTCACCAATACCCGAACTACTTACCGAATCAAAGCTCTCCGTACTTACATAACCATTCACTCTGGATGAACAAAGATGTACCATGACCTTCGCCAGGTTTATTAGTGGAATGACATAAAGAAAGATATCACAGCGTATGTGGCTCAATGTCTGAAATGTCAACAGGTTAATATTGAGCATTAAAAGCCTGGAGGTTTGCTACAACATATAGAAATTCCTACTTCGAAATAGGAAATGATTAATATGGATTTCATTACCGGTTTTCCCCATTTTTATCGGAAGTATGATTCCATTTGGGTTATCATCGACATGCTTATGAAATTGGCTCACTTCTTACTCATTCGTACTAACTTTTCAATCGAAGATTATGCCAAGTTTTACATTAATGAAATAGCCTGGCTACATAGTGTTCCGGTCTCTATTATATCCGATAGGGGTGCTCAGTTTATGACTCACTTTTGGAGGTCATTTTAGAAGGGTATAGGCACCCAAGTACACCTTAGTAAAACCTTTCATCCTCAGACCGACGGTCAGGATGAGTGATCAATTCAGAAATTGGAAGACATGCTACAAGACTGTGTATTAGATTTCAAAGGTTGCTAGGATGATCATTTTCCCCTTATCGAGTTCTCTTAAAATAACATCTATCATTCTAGTATCCAGATGGCCCCCTATGAGACACTGTATGAAAACAAGTGTAGATCCCTAATTAGATGGTTTGAAGTGGGTAAAACCAGGTTACTAGGTCCCGATTTAGTCCAACAGGCAATGGAGAAAGTAAAGCTTATTCAAGATTGCCTATTGACCGCCCAGAGTCGGCAAAAATCTTATTAAGATGTTCGACACCGCGACTTAGAATTTGTAGTTGGCGATTGAGTATTGTTAAATGTTTCTTCAATGAAAGGGTTTATGAGATTTGGAAAGAGAGGGAAACTTATCCCCAGATATGTCGGGCCATATAAGATTCTCTGTAGGATAGGTCGAGTGGCTTATGAACTTGAACTACCCTCAGAATTGAAGCAGTTCACTTGGTGTTCAATATGTCGATATTGCGTAAATGCATTGGATATCCCTCCTGTATTACTCCCGTAAATGAGGTTCAAATGATCAAATATTTAACCTATAAAGAGACTCCCGTAGCCATTTTAGATCGGCAAATTTGGAAATTTAGAACTAAGGAAGTCGCCTCAGTTAAAGTGCTATGGAGGAATACCAATACAGAAGAAATGACTTGGGATGCCGAAGAAGATATGTGCTCCAGATATCCACACTTGTTTTAGTCCTCAATTTTATACCGATGCTCATGCGATAAGATTTTCTCATTTCTATTCTATGTGACAAAGTCTAAATCATATACCTTGTTTAGGTGTTAATGTCGAGACAGATATGGCAGGTTCAACTTAGAGTATGGTAGAGGATAATTGAGGTGAGTTATGGCTAATTTTATTAATTTTGACATATACAGACAATCGTGTAAGGCCTAGTTGATGTTGTTTTATTGTTATGTTGCCCTGTGTGGCATTGGATATATGTGTGGGATGTTTAATAGGTTTTGGGTAGTCCTATTTACAAAGGAAACTATCCTGAAATTTTTAGAACCCTCAAAGGTTAAGAATATCCTCAACATTCGTCCTCGAATGTTCCTAAGGGGGGAAGGATGTTACACCCCGTAATTCGCATTCTGTCATATCCTTGATAAATAATGATGTCCCGGGAAGAGGTATGACCTTATGAAAGGGTAATGGAGGTTTACGTCTTATTTATGAAAGTACCGGAGCATTGGGAAGTCAAACGGATTGAAGAAATACATTTCGACGAAATCAGAAGATTGAGCATTTTGATGGCAGCATTGACAGAACGTCAAATTGCAAATCTAGATTGTCAAAATTCTTTGAGATTTTGAAATCTTAGAAGGCATATTGACGGACCGTCGAGTATTTGATGATACCGTCAATCCCACTGTCGAATTATGGTGGTGGAATTTTTTTCGAGTTTATATACAGGTTGGTCGACTTAATCCTTCATTTTCTTCCCAAAATCAGATTTTGATACTCTCCAAACCCTCTCAATCATACCATATTACTCTTAGATAAAATCAATGCCAAAATATGTAAGATTTACGCAATAAACCCTGTGGTAATCATAGAAATGATCGTCTTCGAATTGAAGAAACTATGGAAACCCTTGGAAGTGGAGAAAATGTTTTTAGAAGGCTTGGATGGACCGATTATCGTGAATTAGATTCGACTAATTGAACCTCCAATTTATCTAAGTAATTGAGTTTAACTGTTACCGTGATCTGAGGTGTCTAAGTGTTAAACCATTTATGTGATTGAAGGTAAACTGCATGGATAATTGTATTGCTTGATGTATAATTGTGTTACCTAGTAGGGTGTCTAGGAAACTAATGAGTGGATGTATTGAAGTGGTAATTACCGTCTCGTATATTGTAATATGTGTTCAACTTCACCCTAAATAGGAGATTAAATACGTAATCACTTACTAGAACATAATGAGGATGTGTAATGAACGAACATGTACCCACCCTCTAAAGTGTATGGATAGTAACCAAGTCTATGAGTTTGGGATAATATTGGGTCAGTAATGATATGGTAAGTCAATTTATTGCTTCACAAAAAGAGTCGTTATGTGATGTGTGTTCTAAGTGTGAACATGTCCTTATTAGTTTGCAATTACAGTATGTGGAGTCAGAATGTGCATAATTTAGGCCTTGATTATTGAATAATGGACATTTCTCTTATGATTTTATGTGTTACCACGAATTGGACCGTAACTTAAATGTGGAATTAATCCTTTTCATAAATAAGGCATCTTTCGTGATTTACTAAACTGTGTAGAATATTATTATGTGTGAGAACTTGGTATTAATGTCGGTTACATATATTCCGTCGTTGTCAGCCTATGATGCCTATGGGAATTCATTTACTCATTTTATGCATGTTGTTGTTACACCTCATAATTTCACATTATGCCGCATCATTGATTGATAACTATGTACCGGGAAGAGGTGAGGCCTTACGAAAGGATAATAAAGGTTTATAACTTGTTTTTGGAAGTTCAGATTATATTGAAGCTAAACGGATCAAAGGAAGTACGTGTCGACGAAACCGAAAAGTTGGGCAGTTTGACGGCAGTGTTGATGGACCATCAAAGAGATTGATAGACTATAAAAATACCAACATGAACCATCAAAGTTCCTACATTTTTGAGATATCAGGAGGAAACTTCACAGTCCAGATTGACGGACTGTCAATCCCACCATCAAGTTGCAGCAGTGGAAAATTACAGTCGGGTTTATAAGCGTGTTTCACGATTTGGAATTCATTTTCACCCAAATCATACCTAGAGAACCTCCTAAATCCTATCTAAGGATTCCATAACACCCAAGACCAATCCCAATACAAATCACGTAAGATTAACATGATAGTTTCTGCGGTAATCATAGAAATCATCTTCCTCGAAGTAAAGCAATTTCGGAAACCCTAGGTGCTGGTGTAACTTGCTGTTTTATGGGGTTTAGGATGCTTAAAGGTAAGGATTTACCCTCCTATACTTGTTATTACGTTTAATTGATGATTTGGAATAAGTTGTGAATGGATTTTCGTAATAAAAACCCGAGCCTATGAAATCATGGTGATATAAGTTGTGGAATGTTTTGGTTGAATTATGAGATGATATTTATTAGTGAAGTGATTGTTGGCATTGTAAACCTAAGAAAGTATTTTCCGAAAGATCATGGGATCAAATTACATAAGTGGCCTTTGTTAACAAGTAATAGAATCCTTTGTATTTAAGGTTATCAATAAAATGCCTAAATGAAGTTTCTTATTTGGATATCGATTCGATATTGATATCGACCCTTTGTTGTTAAATATAATCATCCGTAAGGGATACGAGGGCTTATGAACGACTTGTAGCTTTGTCGATGAGGTATGTAAGACTACCTCTTTCTTTCAAAAGCATAAAATCCGAAGAGTTATCACTTTCGAAAAGAAACATTGCAAGCTTCACTCTATTGCCTATCAGTTTCTTGTTGAGAAGTGTTATTGCTTATTCATATTCTTATGATCCTTCTTGTTGGTTACTGGCCTTATAATAAGTCTTCGAAAAGAAGTATTCTAAATAATCAATCGTCGAGTCGAGGAAGATTTGTGTCAAGAGAGGCCAAAGAGCCATTGTTATCACAGTCGGTTGTCCACACCCTCGATTCCATTGGTATTAATATAGTTCTCATTGGAATTTGATATGATGCATACAAATATATACATATAATGGATTGGGTGGCATATTCCGTAAAATATACATATAATGGATTGGGATGCATGTTACGCAACACATACATAAATCATTATGCACATTGAATTGGATATCCATACATACCCCTTAGAGTATACCTAAGAGTAATGACATGTTATATACCTCAAGCTATAAGACGAGGGTTGTTTATACAGTAAAGGCCTATCCAGACAGGTTGTATTTGAGTTTCAAAGTTTCGTTATTCACCTTAAATGTCATCCAGGTTTCTTATTCTTTCATTTACAACTTATCTTCTCATATTGCTATTATTCTTTCTTTACATCATGCAGTTTTATACTTCTATTCATACTTTTTATACTCGGTACATTATTTCATGCCGACATCCCTTTTGCCGGGGGCATTATGTGTTCATGCCGTAGGTTTTGATAGGGACTCATCTAGACCACAACTATAGTTGAGCTCAGCCGCAAGTAAGTAAGCTTTATCTTTTTCGGAGCTTCCTGGTCAGCTAGTGAGTATATTTTGCAGTGTTATGTACAATATGGGTAGGTCAGGGCCCTCTTTCGGTCATATGTTAGTTCATTTACTTGAAGAGGCTCATGGACTTATTTTGGTATGTACAATGTTGATATTAGCCTTGTCGGCTAAGTTGTTTTTTGGTAAACAATGTTGTGACCTCGTCGGTCCTGTTATGTATATATATGTTGGGTTGATCCCTCTTGTTCAGTGTTGTTGTTGTTGTAATATACCTTAGTATGGCCTTGTCAGTCAGAAGTCTATTCATATGGAAGCCTGGTCCTCATATGGGTGTGGTGTACACCACACTTGTAAATAGGAGGTTTCCAGGCATATACAGATGGTTGTTGTTATTTTGCTCCTAGATCATGCTATAGAGTTGAGTTACATGGTTTCAGTCTAATTCATGCTCTAATTCCTTTTTCAATAATCACACCAGTTACTACAAGGGCTACTACTAGTAATCAAGCAAGTGCTAATAGGGGTGAAGGTACTAGTAATGCCTTTCCTGACCAAGTTGATAGAATGGAAGCTCAAGGAGAATCACACTCCCATGTTTCACCAGTTCCATCCCATCAGGAGGAGATTAGAGGAGGTGCAGTACCTCCATCCCCTCAGGACATAGTTTCTCCAGTTTCGCAAAATTCGGTTCCTCCAGTCCCTTCACCCAAGTCATCTGAGCAAGGAGTGGAAAATTTCATACAACTATTAGCACCGATAGTAGCTACCCAGCAGCGTTAGATAAAGGATTCTACAGGCACTGGGTCTTTTGATAGTAATGGGAGTTCTAGGACTCAAGAATTTTTTGAGTTGAGTCCACTATTATTCATGGGGACTAATCCAAATACGGACCCCCAAGACTTTATTGATCAAATATTGCGAGTATTGCGAGTGATGTATATTTTAGATACGGAGGTAGTAGAGTTGGCCTATTTCAGGTTATGAGATATGGTTATTTTATTGTATGAGTCTTGAGAGCGGTCTCAAGAACTAGATGCACCTCCAGCTATGTGGGAAGAGTTTTCAAACGCCTTTCTGGATGACTACTTTCCATTAGAGGTACGAGAGGCTACATTTAAACCTCAAACAGAGGGGCAAGAGTGTAAGGGAATACACTATGCAGTTCGATTCTCTGGCTAGGTATGATCTAAATATTATGGACACAATAAGGTCTCAAATTCATCGGTTTGTAGCGGGTTTGGATCCTCATCTGATTGAGGAGTGTATGATAGCCTCGCTGAATAGAGATATGGATATTTCAAGAATATAGGTATATGCTCAAGGCATTGAGGACCACAAATGACAACCTCGAGAGGATAGAAGTTCTAAGAGGTAATTAACTAAGAGAGATAAGTTAGTCGAGTCATTCGGAGAAGCATCGGGTAGCACTAGGTAAAAATTTCCTAAATGTCGGCCTCGATTTTCTAATAGTGCTCCATCTCAGTTTCAAGGGCCTAGATATGACATGCATACTCAATTTTGGCCAGGGTAGAGTTCAAGAGGTTCAGCTTTCCAGGAGCAAGGGAGTTCAAGCTAGATGAGACCACTATTGCCACCTTGTGGTCAGTGTGGTAGGAGATATCTGAGACGGTGTCGTCAGGGTACCAATGTGTGTTATAAGCTTGGTTAACCTGGTCACTACATGCGCCAGCGTCCTAGTGAAGGTAAAAACAACGTCGCTTAACCAACGAGATCAATAGTAGAATCCACATCAAGTGTACATCCGCAGAGTGGTGAGCCCTAATCCTCAACAGGTAGAGACAGAGGCTAAGGGGGAGCCTCTAGTTCAAGTGGTGCTCCGAATCGCATCTTGCTTTATCCGATCTCCAGGACATAGATTCATCTCCAGATGTTATTACATGTTTACTATCCGTCTTCACCTATGATTTTTATGCATTATTAGATCCGGGCTCCGATTTCTCCTATGTTACGCCCTTTATTGTGAGCAACTTTGGGTTTGAACTAGATCTATTGTCTAAGCCATATGAAGTGGCTACAACGATTTGTGAGATGATTGTAGCGAGACGAATTTACCTGCATTGTACCGTAATGGTCTATAATGGCCCTACTTTGGCTAATTTAGCTGAGTTACCCATTGTTGAGTTTGACGTTATTATGGGCATAGATTGGTTGGCTTTTTTCTATGCTAATGTCTATTGTCAGACAAAGATTGTCAAGTTCAGTTTTCTAGGTGAGGCGACCCTTGAATGGAAGGGCAATGCAGCTACACCTAAAGGCAGGTTTATTTTCTACCTGAAGGAAAGAAATATGATTTCTATAGGTTATATATATCATCTGGTTCGGGTCAGGGATGAAGATACAGAACCCCTAACCCTGCAGTATGTCCCAGTAGTCAACAAATTTCCTGATATATTTCCGAATGAGTTTCCGGGCATTCCTCCAGAGTGGGAGATTTGAGTTCGCTATTGACATACTTCTAGATATGCAATCAATATCTATCCCTCCTTATAGAATGGCTCCAGCCTAGCTGAGGGAATTGGAAGAGCAGTTGAAGGATTTATTGGAAAAGGGTTTCATCAAGCCTAGCACTTCACGATGGGGCGCACCGATATTATTTGTTCGTAAGAAGGATGGTTCTTTAAGAATGCATCGACTATAGAAGGTCACTATCAAGAATAAGTATCCACTTATGAGGATCGATGATTTATTCGATCAATTATAGGGCGCTAAGTATTTCTCAAAGACTGAATTAAGGTCGGGGTACCACCAGTTAAGGGGAAAGGAGAAGGATATTCCAAAGATAGACTTTCGGAGTAGGTATGGCCATTTTGAGTTTCGGGTGATGTCTTTTGGACTCACTAATGTGCCAGCAGCCTTCATGGGCCTAATTAATCGAGTGTTCAACCCATTCTTGGATATCCTCATGATTGTATTTATTGACGATATCTTGATATACTTACGGACATAGGCAGACTATGTAGATCATCTCCAAGCGGTGTTACAAACACTTCAAGACCGTAAGTTATACACCAAATATTCTAAATGCGAGTTTTGGTTAAACTCTATTGCCTTTTTAGGCCATATTGCCTCCTCAAAAGGTATTAAGGTGGATACTCAGAATATTGAGTCTGTGAGGAAATGGCTGAGACCCATGACTCATACCAAAGTACGTAGCTTCTTGAGTTTAGCAGGATATTATCAGAGATTCGTGGAAGGTTTTTCTTCTATCTCCGCACCTATGACTAAGCTCACTCACAAGTCAGCTATGTTTTAGTAGATAGATATATGTGAGCGCAGATTTCAAGAGTTGAAGGACATGTTGACATCTGCACCCGTGGTAGCCCTTTCCGAAGGTACTGATGGGTATGTAGTTATATGTGATACCTCTAAAGTTAGCTTAGGATGTGTTCTGATGCAGCATGGAAAGGTTATAACATACACTTCAAGGCAGTTAAGGAAGCATGAGGTAAACTATCCGACTCATGATCTTAAGTTGGGAGCAATAATCATTGCCCTAAAGATGTGGCGTCATTATTTATATGGAGTCCATATTGACATATTCACGAACCACGAGAATCTATGGTATATATTTTGCCAAATGGAACTAAATTTAAGGCAAATAAGGTGGCTAGAACTATTCAAGGACTATGATGTCGACATTTTATATCACCTCGGTAAAGCAAATGTCGTAGTTGATGCCTTAAGTCATAAGTCTATGGGAAATTTGAATGGTATTAAAGCAAACAAGCTGGAAATGACCAAAGAACTATGTCGCTTAGCTAGTTTAAATGTATGATTCTTTGACACAGATGACATATGAGCTGTAGTGCAAAATATCGCAGAATCATCCTTAATAACTGAGGTGAAGGCAAGACAGTTTGAGGACCCCGAGTTTGTAAAAATGAAAGAAGGAATTCCCTTGTAAAAGAAGTCGATGTTGGAGCTTACGGGAGACGGAGTCCTTAGATATCAGGGTCAACTATGCGTACCAAATGTAGGAGGACTCTGAGAGCAAAGTATGATCAAAATCCACCAGTCCAGATATTCCATTCATCCGAAATCGACAAAGATGTATCATGACCTTCAATAGGTTTATTGGTGGAATCACATGAAGAAAGATATTGTTGCATTTGTAACTCAATGCCCGAATTGTTAGCAAGTTAAGATCAAGCATCAGAAGTCTGTAGGCTTGGTACAATATATTGAAATCCCTACTTGATAGTGGGAAATGATTAATATGGATTTCATCACTGGATTACCATGTTCCTATCAAAAGTTCGATTCCATTTGGGTTATCATCGACATTCTTACGAAATGATCCCATTTTCTACTTGTTCGTACTACTTTCTCGATAGAGGATTACGCCAAACTATATATAAAGGAAATAGTTCAATTACATAGTATTCAGTTATCTATCATATCCAACAGGGGTGCTCAATTTATGGCTCACTTTTGGAAGTCATTTCAGAAAGGTCTAGGCACCCAAATGAACCTTAGTATAACTTTTCATCCACAGACCGACGGTCAAGCCGAGCGCACAATACAAACACTCGAGGACATATTACGAGATTGTGTATTGTATTTCAAAGGTAGCTGGGATGATCATTTTCCCCTCATTGAGTTTACTTACAACAACAACTATCATTACAACATTAAGATGGACCTGTATGAGGTATTGTATGGGCGAAAGTGTAGATCCTAGTTGGTTGGTTTGAAGTGGGCAAAGCTGAGTTACTAGGCCCTGATTTGGTCCAGCATATAGTAGAAAAGGTAAAGCTAATTCAAGAATTCTTATTGATTGCCCATAGTAAACAGAAATCTTATTCAGATATTTGATGTCGCGACTTAGAATTTGCAGTTGGCGATTAGGTATTCTTAACGGTTTTTTCTATAAAAGGGATTATGAGGCTTGTCAATAAAGGAAAACTTAGCCCCAGATACGTCGGACCATATAAGATCATCCGTAAGATAGGTCGAGTGGCTTATGAGCTTGAGTTACCCTCAGAATCGAAAGCAGTTCACCTGGTATTCCATGTGTCAATGTTGCGTAAGTGCGTAGGATATCCCTATCGTATTACTCATGTAGGGGGTGTACAAATCACCGAGAATTTAACTTGTGAGGAGACTCCAGTAGCTATTTTGGATGGCCATGTTCGAAGGCTGAGAACTAAAGAAGTTGCCTCCATTAAAGTGCTATGGAGGAATAATAATACATAATAGCTGACTTGGGAGGCCGAATAAGATATGAAATCCAAATACCCTTACTTATTTCAGTCTTCAGGTCTATACCATTATTCGTGCGATATGATTATCTCATTTCTACTCTATTCAATAATTCTAAATCCTATGTGTTGTTTAGGTATTAATGTTGAGGCCGATATGATAGGTGCAACTCATAAAACGATAAAGGATAATTAAGGTGAGTTATGGATAACCCTCTTGATTCTTGCATACATAGATGGTCGTTGGAGACTAAGTTGATCTTAGTTTCTGATTATGTTGCCCTGTGTGGCATTGGATATATATTAGGGCTATTTAACAAGTTTCGGATAGTCCTGTTTACAAACTAAACTCTGCCAAAATTTCTAGAACCCTCGAGAGTTAAGAATATCTTTAACATTTGCAGACGAATGTTTGTAAAGGGGGGAAAGATGTTATAACCTATAATTTCAAGTTCCATCACATCGTCGATTGATAACTATATCTCTAGAAGAGGTGAGACCCTACAAAAGGATAATAAAGGTTTATAACTTATTTATGGAAGTTCTAGAGTAAATAGAAGCTAAACGGATCAAAGGAAGTACATTTCGATGAAACCGAAAAGTTAGGCAGGTTGACAGCAGTGTTGATGGACCGTGATGAAAGAAAGCCCACAAACTTAAACTCTCAACACGAGTCGAGATGAGCTTTACTAAGAATGCCAACAATGACCCATCAACCTACACTTACATGTCTAATATGGAATGGAATTGGAGTTGTTACGTGAAAGTTCGAGAACATGTTTATATTCGGCTTTGTATGTAGGTCTTGGCCGAAGACCATGTTGGTTTTTCTTTGAGCTTGTTGTTTTCCTTTAGCTCTTAGCTTAGTTATTAGTTTTCATTAGGACAACTTTAATAATCGTGTAATAAGAGGACAAGTCGAGAGGTCCTTCAAAAAGGGACAAGGCCGTGTTTAAGCCAAGATATCACAGACAAGAGGTGAGGTGGCCGAGAATACACCATGGCAAGGACAAGGGATGATTTGGACGACAAGGTGGCAAGAAAAAGAAACTTCCAAGAGCCAAATAAGGAAAGGCAAGCTTGGCCTAGAGAAGTGGAAGAGTTGGCCGAAAACTACTCTTAGTGCAAGGAATGGAAGCTTCTAAAATGATTCCAAGAAGATGAAGTCCAAAGAAGCCAAGTTCATCCCCTCTTCTACTCGGTTACTACAATGGAAGTGTGAAGAAGTTTGGGTTACCCTTTTCTCCAAGAAAGGCCAAACTCTTTCACAATGTACTCACAATGGTAAAAAAAACATGGTCCCCAAGCCAACCCAATCCCTTTCCCTTGTTCCCATTTCGGCCGAATGGCCTTGTAGTTGTGTCCTTTTTTATTCCTTCTATAATGGTCTCTATGGTACTATAAATAGGGCCTTAGGATATTGTAAATAGACAGTTTGAGTTTGAGTTAAATATAAACTTGTGTTTTTAACTTATGTGTAGAAGCATATCGATCCTGTGTGGGTCACCCCTCCCTTTAGTGTAAGTCTTGGTTAGGACTGTGTGACCTAATCAATACCCAAGCTCGAGGAACCCCCTTAGTTGTAAGTGAACATTGGAACTGTGTGGACCAACATAGCCTAAGCTTCGGGTTACTAAAAGGGCTTCCGATCACCCTCACTTGGCTATTTCACGGCATTGCACTTAGCAAACCCCGGTCTTGCCCTTGTGGATTTGGTAACCTTATCCTTGGTGTCAGCTCGGGCAGTAAAACTTCCATGTGTCTATCCTAGGGCTTATCGACCGCATCTTACTACAACCACAACAACCAAACAGTTAACCCAAAGACGTGTCAACCAACACTTGTGGTCTGCCTGGATTGCAACTCGCATTCCGTGTTCATCCCTCTCATAAAAAATTTCAATCCATTCACCACCACGTCCAAAAAAAACCTCCCTAACATCCACTACAAAGGTCTCCAACTGAAACCTCACAAATACTACCATCCAAACCCGACAACACTAAACTGTCCATATAACACACCTTGCTGAGAACCTTATTGTCTCAGTTCTGTTCCGCCGTCCTGCCATCATCCAATGAGCAAAGCCCAACAATCAGAGAAACCCTCAACGTGTCTAACACAACCCCATAAAATTCCTTGATCTAATTCTCTTTAAATCTACCCGAAAGAGTCACCAAACACCCGACTGTCCGACCAAACCGAGAATATGAGACCCCCACTTTAGCATCCATATTCGGGTCAACCCGAATATCACTAACACCGGACCCACTTACCCATCAACACCCCTCCTTACTTGCATCATATTGTTATCAGATCCAAGCGTTCCCGCCCCACGCACAACACTATGGCAAACATAAACTAGGAACTTAGGAAGGTTATGTCCGAGTTAGTTGCGGAACATGTGCAAGCCTTGAAAAAGGAACTTGCGGATCAGGCCATGAGTAACAATGACGAGAAAAGGGTTGTGCAAAGCAATCCAAGGTGGGAAGAGAAAGAATACCATGGTTTTGGGAATTCCTTTTCTATAGAGAAGACCGAAATCAAGGAATTCCGAGAGGAAAAACAAGGTCGTACCCTTTTTAATAATCCATTGTATCATGTTGAGGAAAAGGGCAATACCTCCTTTAGTAATCCTTTGTATGATCAATAAATTATGGAGAAAGATGTTACACTTGCGAAGATGTGTGAATTTGTTCTCCAACATATGTTGAGTGTTCAACCTGAAGGACACGAGGAGACACAAGATGAACAATCCTTTTACACTCAATGCAAATACAAGACAAGGAGTGCAACATGATTATTGACGAAAGAAGTAGTGTAAACTTGGCCTCCGTTGAAATTGTGGACAAGTTAAAATTACCCACCCACAATCATCCGAAGCCATATGATCTCCAACGGCTAAACCAAGATGAAAGTTAAGAGTAATAGAACAAACTCTTGTTAGCTTTCGGATTGGAACATATGAAGATAAGGTATGGTGTGACATCCTCCCCATGGATGCATGCCATATTTTATTGAGGCAACCATGGCAACTTGACACGAAGGCACAACATGATGAATGAAGGAATACTTATTTCTTTCAAAAACTTAATAAGAAAATCTTACTAGTGCCGATGTCACCTAGTGAGGTGAAGGGCTTGAGAATCCGACATGCAAAAAAGCGTGAAGACGAGGCCCTACTACTTGATGCACAAAGTGTAAAATAAGAATCCAAGAAGGGGAGTCATATAGATTCATTTGCATGCAAGTTGTAGAAATTGCTGACATGAAGGAACTTCCGAATGACGTTGCATCCGGAACACTTCCAACGGAAGATAGTGAACTTGCCCTTGATTTATTTTCAAGGAGTTCATTGTCTACTCACCAAAACTATGGATGCCAGTAACAAGAATTGGTGGGAAAAAGCCAAATGAGCCCTAGTCCGTGCACAATTCCTATACCGAACTCGAAGGACCTTTTGAATAAATTTGCAACGGGACCACCACCGATGGAAAGCATTGAACGTGCTCTTAGTTTATTTCCAAGGAGGCCATTAACCAATCATCAATCATACAGATGCCACTCAGGGGAGACTAAAGAATTGCTCGTCTAAGAGGACCTTTTCCCACATACAGTACCTATCTTGTTGGTGCCAAAGAGAAATGAAACTTGTCACGTGTACATTGATAGTCGAGTGACTTATAATGTCACTTTGAAGTGCAAGTCTCCGATGCTAAGAATATAAGACAATTTGGTGACTTGGGTGGAGCCTCATTACTTTCCTAAGTGTCTTGTAAGGGCGGTTTCCAACTAACGAAGATCAAAAGTGCAGTGAAACGAATAATGGTCATCAAGAGCCAACAAGGTGGGTGCGAATGGCTTGCGTTGTCACTCGAAGTTTGTGGTGACATAAACTATTCCATAAGTATCATGCAAGGGATATGCTTAACGCAAGAACACAAGGTATTACCTGAGAACCTTTATGTTAAACCACACGAAGTTGACCAAAGTTGGTTCAAGACTACAAGTGTTATTCGAGACTATGGTTTGGCTTGTTCCTATTCGCATTTATTTCGAGGCCACGGTTCCTTCACCACCCCTACCCAATTATGAAGATACTATTTAAGGTTGAAGATGAGGATTGGGAAGTTGGCAGCGGTCTAATTCAAGAGCAAAAATCCACGGCTTCCTCTAATGGAAGATTAGGTGATACGCGGCTTCGCTATTCTACTTCCAACCAGGAATTTTATATGATGCAAATGAAGTCGAGTCCAAGATATGATCAGGGGATAGCATATTGCCAAACTTCCACAAAACTCAAAACTCATGAGTCCGATTTAATGTCGGATACATTTTCCCGGAAACTCGTGAGGTTGACCATGCTTGAATATGAAACTAGTGGAATCGGTATTGTCACCATCTTAGTTTAAGACAAGGGAGCCGTCGAGGGAAAATTGTGGGGTACATGGTTCGATTATGTCCCTCATGGTAAGGACTATGATATGGTGGGATCCGTGATCCAATACGGGGATCATATGAATCAAAACCATTGTCTTGTGTGCGGATCCATATTTCACAAGTTTAGAAGGTTCTTACAAGATGAAACCTCCGGACATGTCCAATAATAGAAATATTGGATCAGTACTTTTTTATGAATGTTCATTTCTACATTTAGGCAGCACGAATTCGAGGACGAATTCTTTCAAAGAAGGGGAGATTGATGAAAGAAAGCCCACGAACTTAAACTCTCAACATGAGTCGAGAGGAGCTTTACTAAGAATGCCAACAATGACCCATCAACCTACACTTACATGCCTAATATGGCATGGAAAATGAAATGGAATTGGAGTTGTTACGTGAAGGTTCGAGAATATGTTTATATTCGGCTTTGTATGTAGGTCTTGGCCGAAGACCATATTTGTTTTTCTTTTAGCTTGTTGTTTTCCTTTAGCTCTTAGCTTAGCTATTAGGACACCTTTAATGACCATATGTAATAAGAAGACAAGCCTATAGGTCCTCCAAAAAAGGAAAAGGCCGTGTTTAAGCCAAGATGTCATGGACAACAGGTGATGTGGCTGAGAATACACCATGGAAAGGACAAGGGATGATTTGGACAACAAGGTAGCAAGAACAAGAAGCTTCCAAGGAAGACCATTCAAGAGCCAAATAAGGAAATTCAAGACCAGCCTAGATAAGTGGAAGAGCTGGCCGAAAACCACTCTTGGTGCAGGAAATGGAAGCTTCTAAAATGATTCCAAGAAAATGAAGTCTAGAGAAGACAGGTTCACCCCCTCTTCTACTCGGTTACTACAATGGAAGTGTGAAGATGTTACGGTTACCCTTGTCTCAAAGAAAGGCCAAACTCTTTCACATTGTACTCACAATGGACGAGAAATAACTTGGTCCCAAGCCAACCCAATCCCTTTCCCTTGTTCCCATTTTGGCCGAATGGCCTTGTAGTTGTGTCCTTTTGTATTCCTTTTAGAATGGTATGTATGGTACTATAAATAGGGCCTTAGGATATTGTAAATAGACAGTTTGAGTTTGAGTTAAATATAAACTTGTGTTTTCAACTTGTGTGTTGAAGCATATCGATCCTATGTGGGTTATCCCTCCCTTTAGTGTATGTCTTGGTTAGGACTGTATGACCTAACAATACCCCAGTTTGAGGAATGCCCTTAGTGGTAAGCGAATGTTGGAACTGTGTAGACCCACATAGCCTATGCTTCGGGTTACTAAAAGTGCTTCTGATTACCTGCACTTGGTTAGTTCACGGCAAATGCACTTAGCAAACCCCGATCTTAAGCTTGTGAAATTGGTCACCTTATCCTTTGTGTCAGCTCGGAAAGTAAAACCCCCATGTCTCTATCCTTGGGCTCATCGACCACATCTCACTACAACCACAACAACCAAACACTTAACTCAAAGTCATGTCAACCAACTCGTATGTGCCCGGATTGCAACTCGTATTCCGTGTTCATCCCTCTCCCAAACAACTTCAATCCATTCACCACCATGTCTCAAAACACCTCCCTAACATCCATTACAAAGGTTTCCAATCGAAACCTCACAAATACTACCGTCCAAATCTGACAACACTAAACTGTCCATATAATACACCTTACCTAGAACCTCACTGTCTCAGTTCTGTTCCGCCATCCTGCCATCATCCAACCACCAAAGCCCGACCATCAGAAAAACCCTCAACGTGTCTACCATAACTCCATAAAATGCCTTGATCCAATTCTCTTTAAATCTAACCGAAACAGTCACCAAACACCCCATTATCCGACCAAACCGAGAATTCGAGACCCCCACTTTCACATCCATATTCGGGTAAACCCAAATATCACCAACACTTGACGCACTTACCCATCAACACCCCTCCTTACTTGCATCAGAACATCAAAGAGATTGACGGACCGTCAAAATGACAACTTGAACCATCAAAGTTCCTGCATTTTTGAGATATCAAGTGTCAACTTGACGATCCAGGTTGACAGACCATTTATCCCACCATCAACTTTATGGTCCAGTTATGACTAAAAATGAGACAAATGAATGCAAGACATCGAAAGCTTGCAAGGCTTGAAGCTCAGAAATGGATGATTTGAGATCCGTTGAATTCATACCATAAAGCGTCAAAGTCTTTTTCCTCCCACTTGAATAGAAGAATGAAGGGAGGAAGTCAATTTCCCCTTCTCTAGCTAACCGATAGGGAAATCCTTACATAAACACAAAAAAGCATGAACTCGATCTTCAGCCCTTACCACAATTCTCTCGAAAAAATGAAGGACATGAATCTACCTAAGTAAGAAAATGGGGCTTAGTGTGAGTCATTTCACTCAGGAAAGAAAAAAGAAAGGGCAATTAATTTTTTAAGCTGTCAATAATTTATTTAAATTTGTAATTTGACTACGGAAAGGCCTACTAAGGTCCTCTCGATATTATCTTCTTCCGGATTCAATCAATAACAGCTCATTCTTTTCTTGCTAACAGTGCAAGGGCATTCAATACATCTGACTCAATTCCTGGTTTGCCCTCTCTTTTACAGTATAGGAGTACACATCGATGAGCTAAGTAAGCATTTTTGACTAATACACTTTGTTGATATAATGAAATATTTCTATTCCACGAGTAGAACACCAGAGATGCACAACACGTGGGTCTTGTCTAACGAACGATGACTTTCGATTCTTAATTGACATAGGTTTCTCTTTTTTTGTAATTGAATTGGATGGGCTTGCAACCCTTAGGACTGCCTCTGTCACTGCAAAAGTCTCGAAGGGATGAAATTGCTCATTTAATAAATAATAAGAGGGAAGCGTTTGAGGCTTGAGGGCTTGTTAAGGAAGGCAGCAAGGGGCCGATGAAGGGTGGACAATGAAAGGCCTTTTGTGGTCCCCCATCAGCTAGGAGGTGCTTGGGGGGGGGGGGGTGCCACGATGAAATAAGGGAATGAAAGGCTTCTTTGCATTGGATGCTCTTTAACCTCCCCACAACGATGGCTATGTTGTCTTGGGGAAAGTTGAAGCTTGATTCTTCAGAAGACTTTTCTTGGTCATCAATACGACCTATTCTTAATAGAACTGATCTTATTCTCTAAACAATCAGAATTACGTACTTCTGTCGGATCCTCCCTATCTCCTGATTGAGCTTGTGTAGGTAGATGTTGCCTAGTAGAGCCGATAGTGATACACTGTGTGGGACGGAGTAAGGGCCCTTCTCACCTTCTACGAGTCATCCGGCAGAAAAGACTTTATGAATGGCCTAAAAGAACTTGGGATCGTTGATCTCTTCTTTAAAGATTGGGATAAGTCAATGTCGGTCGATGGTGTCAAAACACTTCCTGATGTCGAATTCCAAAAACCAGCGAGAGGTTCCCCACTCTTCTGTGATTCATCTTAGGATGGAGTGGAAGCCTCGACTCGAGCGGACGTGTGATGTGTCTGGAAACTCGAGGTCATAAATGGATGTCATTGATTCATAAATAAAGATATCAATTAGTAGTGATTGAATTCTTTCTATGGTTCCACATGAGAAACCAGTACGAATATAACCTACATATCCAATTGAACTATGAGCTAGAAGTCTTTTTACTTTCGTTTGGGCCATGGCGGCCAGTGCTCCTAAGATCATACAAGCAATGCTGCAGAAAAAGAAGATTTGTTGCAATGTAGCTCCATAAGAACCATAAATAGGATCACATGAAATATTAGCAGAAATAGAGATTTTAGTCACAATAGAAAGGAATGATGTAATCGGGGTGGGTTGACCCTCATAGATATCAGGTGCTCAATATGGGGTATCTTCAGGGCTCGAGAGATAGAATACATAGGGCCCCATAAGTTTTGAATTCGCCGTTGGGGAATTCAAACGAAAGGGAATGAGGAAAGTACTTTTTCATATCCTTCTATGAACCGTACGAGCACGTCCTCTGTCAGCCCCCATGGCTCTATACCCCAACCCAACTTGCTCTAGCCCCAGGTCCTTTCTTTCTATCCTCGATAAGCGGATCGTGGGAGCATGGGGGGCGATATCTACTTTTGACTGATAGAAAGCATCTTTTTTTTTCCATCCTGACCATACTCGCCAAAAAAATCACAATAGAAAAAAGTCACTCGAAGTAATCGTTGTTGTTCATTGTATTGACTACTTGAAATATTTAGAATTCTTTTTTCATCAAAATCAGACCTAGAGCACCTCCTAAATCCTCTCTAAGGATTCCATAACACCCAGGACCAATCACAAGACAAATCATTTAAGATTAACATGATAATTCCCGTGGTAATCATAGAAATCATCTTCCTCGAAGTAAAGCAATTTTGGAAACCCGAAGTGCTAGTGTAACTTGATTTTTTAAGGGGTTTCGGATGCTTAAAGGTAAGGATTTACCCTCCTCTACTTGCTATTATAATTAATTGATGATTTGGAATAAGTTGTGAAATGGATTTTCATAATCGAAACCCATAAGCCTATGAAATCACGGTGAATATAAGTTGTGGCCTATTTTACTTGAATTATGAGATGATATTTTTTTGTGAAGTGATAGTTGGTATCATAAACCTAAGAAAATATGTTTCATAAGATCGTGGGATGAAATTAGATAAGTTTCCTTTGTTAACAAGTCTACGAATCCTTTGTGTTTAAGGTTATCGATAAAATTCCTAAATGAAGCTTCTTATTTGGATATGAATTTGATATTGATATTGACCATTTCTGGTTCAAGATAATCATCTATAAGGGATACGAGGTCTTATAGGATGACTTGTAGCTTTGTGGATAAGGTATGTAAGGCTACCCCTTTCTTTCAAAAGCATGATATTCGAAGAGTTATCATTTTCGAAAAGTAATGATGAGAACTTCACTCTATTGCCTATCAAAGTCTCTTGTTTAGAAGTGTTCATTGTGTATTCATATTCTTATGAGTCTTGTTGTTGGTTTTTGGCCTTATCACAAGTCTTCAAAAAGAAGTATTCTAAAGAATCAGTCATCGAGTCGACCAAGAATCGTGTCAAGAGAGGCTAAAGAGCCATTATTATCACAATCGGTTGTCCACGCCCCCGATTCCCATTTGTATTGATATAGTTCTCATTGGCATTTTATTTTGATATCATGCATACAAACATATACATATAATGGATCGGGTTGCACATTCCACAACATATACATATAATTGATCGAGTTACACATTTTCCAACATATACATATAATGGATCATTGCACGTTCTGCAACATATACATATAATGGATCGTGTTGCTAGTTCTGCAACACATACATAAATCATTGTGCAAATTGCATTGCATATTCATATATACCTCATAGAGTATACCTAAGATTAATGACATATTATATACTTTATGCTATAAGATGAGGGTAGTTTATACAGTAAAGGCCTATCTAGATAGGTTGTATTTGAGTTTCAGAGTTTCATTATTCACCTCATATGGAATCCAGGTTTCTTATGCTTTCATTTAAAACTTATCTCCTCATATTGCTATTATTATTTCTTTACAACCTACAGTTTCATACTACTATTCATGTTTTACATACTCGGTACATTATTTCGTACTGCCGTCTCTTTTACCGGGGGCGCTGTGTGTTCATGCCGCATGTTTCGATAGGGACTCAGGTTGACCACCACTGTAGAAGTTATCGAGTTCAGCTGTCAGTATATAAGATTCGTCTTTCTTGGAGTTTCCTGGTCAGCTAGTGAGTATGTTTTATGTAGTTATGTATTGTATGGGTAGGTCAAGGCCCTGTCCCGGTCATATATCAGTTTAGTTACTCGTAGAGGCTCATGGACTTGTTTTGGCATGTACAATGTTAATATATAGCCTTATCGACTAAGTTGTATTTTGGTAAACTATGTTGTGACCTCATCGATCCTGCTATTTATATGCATGTTAGGTTAATCCCTCTTGTTCAGTGTTGTTGTTGTAATATACCTTAGTACAACCTAGTCAACCGAAAGTCTATTCATAAGGAAACCTGGTCATCAGAGTGGTATGCTCGGGCCAGCAGGGCATCGGGTGCCAGCCACACACCCAGTTTGGAGAGTGACAGCTACATATTTTACGTGGATGCAGGTATACGAATATTTCAGGTTGCAGTTTTTAGAGCACGTGAAAGTCGGGATAGGCCACTCATCCTTGGTGGCCTTTATCTTCATCCTAGTTAGACTATCATTATTCATTCAGGGCGGTGTTGTTTTATCTTTCGTTCATTGTATCCTAGATTCCTTGTATGAGTCAGACCAGGTTTTGGGAGGAAGTTTTGTAAAGGTTTTTGACATTTAAATGATATTAATGAGATTTGTTATACTTTGTGTTTCTCTCTTTATTTTTTCAGTTTTTAAGATCGTGATGAAAAGAATTTTGGGATGGTTCGCCGACTGGGGGGGAGATAATGTAGGTACCACAATGATGCCATGATTTGGGCCATGACAAAGTTGGTATCAGAGCTCAAGGTTCACTGGTCTCATGAGTACAAGGACAATATTTAGTAGAGTCTTGCGGATAGGTATGTAAACGTCCGTACACATCCTCGAAAGGCTATAAGACATTTAGGAAATCTTCCATTCTTTTATTCTTTCATGTTACTTCATTCGAATTGGTATCTGAACCCTCTTCATCGTATTCTATCATTGAGGGTGGGAACACACACTTTAATTCGTACGTGAGTTGTTGGATATGACATCGCGTGGTGGGGTGTGATATGTGTTACTACAGTGATAGGGACGCATGACCAATTTCATTTTTAGCTATTATTTAAAGGTTCAGTTGAGTGGGGTTATGATTAAGATTCCTTAGTTTAGTGATATCATTGGAATGTAAGAATGATAATACAGAGGTGAAAGGAATAGAGTCTGAATGGATCTATCTTCGCTATATGAAGGGAAAATTGGTATCTAACATGCTCGTCAGGATGAGGTTGCAAGATGTATAAGGGTGAATGTCGTATAGGGTTATGAAAAGTTAAGTTGGGCTTCAATGTGGTAGAGTGGTAGTAGTGAAATGAGAACTATTATTGTGAGTTCTTTCAGGAAATGGCTACATGTTCTAGGTCAAGTGGTAATGTTACTTGTGACAAGTGAAGTTTAAGGAAATGGGCAGTTGTGATATTTCACTAAAGGGTGTATTCATAGATTCATTAGGATTTTAAGGTTAGTGAAACAAGAGTGTCATCTGAAACCAAGAGTTTGCTAATTTAAGAGTAACATTGCGGTTATTTAATGGAGAATGGGATGTAAGAGATCACGTATGAGTTGGTACGCTGGAGTACGTCGTATGCTAATGGGAGCTAGTGATCGACTAATAGAAATAACTTTAGCACTGGACAAAGGTGAAGTTTTTATTTCTAATAGTTACTATATGTTGCATCTAGTTTCGGATAAGGCTCGGGCTTAGTTTATAAGGGTTAATATTTGAGAAGTTTCTATAGTTACGGGTAGTGTGATCTTCTGAAGTGGATTGACTGAGAGGAATAGTCACGTGATTTGTTGAAGGTGTTCGGTATCAATAGTTAAGGCACAAAGTGGTTCTTCGCAAACAAGCATCATAAAGGACCCTCTTGTAAGGTGTTCATCAATGGGGGAACTTACGATAACTGATTGATGGTCGTTCAAACTAATTCTAGTTGTGAAGAGCTTTCGGGTATCGATGAGTGGGTCAGTAAACTTATAAACCTAGTGGGGCAGAATATTTGAGGAGATCTCAAAAAAATTGTTGGACAAAGCCAAGATATGATGCAGCGAGAGTCAGAAGAGATACTCACTACGAGCGCGCATGTCATGACACTATAATAATGACTTTCGAATAAACGCTCTTTTGTCTTTTCTAATAAACATATTTCTTAAATTAAATTGATCTTTTGAAAATATTTTTACCTTGTTCCAGAACTTCAACTTTTATGTTATCGAGACAGGATGGGGCAAAGGACACAATCTGACAAAAAAGGAGTGGAAGAATCAACGACACGATCTAACCTCATTAAAATTGACAATTTTTCTGTGGATGCAAGTGCCAAATGTCATCGGGAGGACGGCAACCTATTTTACTAATCCGTTTGTTTATTATGTCAAACACGAAAAAGGTAGCAAAACTGAGAGGATTCCCAATCCGGCAAAGCTCCACACAGGCGGCATCATCTAGACGAAATGGCTACAAGAGGACAAAGTGCCACAAGGGTGGCACAATCTAGCCGAGAGGGCTACCAAACGACAAAGCACTACAAAGGCGGCATAATATAGCCAAGAGGGCTACCAAAGGATAAAGCGCCACAAAGGCTGCATAATCTACTTGAAAAGGGTTGTACAATTGAATGAAAGGACGATCTAACTGAGAGGGTCACAACCAATGAATAGAAAAAATAGAAATCCGACCGAGAGAGTCACAACTAATAAAAGGACAAAGCAGCAATCTGACCAATAGGGTCATAACCGACATAAAGGACAAAAAACACAATTCAGCCGAAGGGGCCATATCCGTCATTCATTTCAAATATTTGCATACCGAGAGGGTCATTCATACAAACTACTGAGAGGGCCATTCATACTGCCATGAGGGTCATTCATAAAAACTACCGGGAGGGCCATTCATACATACTGCCAAGATGATCATATCAAAAAAAATGTCGAGACATTCATTCAAACAAAAAATGTCGAGAGGTTCATTCATACAAACAAAAAATGCCAAGAGGGCCATAGCTTCAGATGAAAGCATTGAGAAGGCCAGATGTTCAGATGAAGGTGCTAAGAAAGCCAGATATTTAAACAAAAATGCTAAGAGGGCCATCTATTCATGACAAAGTTAGAGGGGGTCATTCTTTATATTCTTGAGGGAAAAGTATGAGCCAAGTAGTGTAGAGAGGATGCCCACTCAAAAAACTAAAACTAAAGAGTATAACGATGACACCACATAGTCCACCATGTTACCAAACAAATGGAGAATAGGTTCAGAGTTGCTGATAGTGCAAGCCGGTCAAACCAAATCAAGACGCATGCGGAGCAAAATGTCAAACTTTTTATTATACAGTATGGTGCCAACGAGAGTCAAGCTCTCTAGACAGGTGTTGAAAGCTGCTCCATAACACGATCATCCGCACTTGCTTTTCGTTTATTTTTTGAGGTGTTCCTGCATAATGGATAGCCTCATCTGTCTAATTTAGTCTAACTACAAGTGTACTGATTCCAAAAATGGAGGATATATAGGCGGACTCAATACCAGAGAACTTGTCACATTCCAACAAGAATCGTTCTAGAAAATTGCTTTATTTAAATCACCTTTTTTCAAAACCTTTGAGTCGACCTACAAGTAGCATGAGTTCTCATATAGCCTAGGATATGTAGAAAACCCAGACACCATGGTCTGGCCACAATTTTAGAAAAATGCTCAAAAATCGAGAAGCATTTTGACTCCGTCGATCAAAAATGAAGTTTATCAATTATCGCTGCTCAAGGATAGTTCCGCCATCCCCGAACAATGAAGGGACGGTTACTGAAACCTAAAATGACTGTGTCTGTTGCTATTGATGTGTCCGCTCTCATTGACTCTTTTTGAGTAAGATCAGTAGGCGAGAAGCTCACATCCAGTTCCCCTGCTATTTCCTTCTTTTGAAAAATGGATGAAATTGAATAATAGCTCCAAAAGTTTCTGATCTAGAGATAGAAATGGTGTCAAGGGATAAAAGGGCTAAAGCCTGGGATAGAGCGATCCATACGTGCAATTCAGTTAGTGCCCAACGAATGGGAACTTTCTTTGAGGGTGAGCTGATTGATCTGTTCTCCACTTGCCACTGTAATTGTAAAGACTCTTTCTCAAAAGCTTCCTTTTTTTATCTCGCTTTTGGCTTGCAGACCACAGGTACGCACGGATCCTTGGGTGAAATAGGATACTTTTATTTAATTATTCGAAGTTCATAAGTCATAAATGGAGTGAAATATGTATTTTTTCAAGACAAAAATAATTTAACAAAATTATCCCGATGCCATTTTTGCTATTTATTTGGCAAAATATCATCAAGTATATTATTGTATATCATTGGAATATATATATATATATATATATATATATATATATCTATATTAATGAGTACAATTATCTAATTAATTGTCAAAATTAATTATCATTTAATTGATTAATATTTTACTGTATAAAATTAGAAAATTTGATTAATTAAATAGAGTGTCAAAAAGCATCTATATTTTATTCCTCAATTTGATTTTAATTTTAAGGGATTTTACATTTTTATGGTTATTATTTAAAGGCTTGTATTAATTTTTTTAGCCTTAATTGATTATTAATCTGGCCAATTTGGCCACAATTGAAATCAGTGGCCATCATTTAAATTATCTAGTGGCAAAATTTTGCAAAATCTTGCAGATCTACCAATTCCTTTTAATTCCTCTGAATTGGGCCCGACCCAATGAGAGTTTAAGGGTAATTGACCTAATACTCTTTCCATTTTTGCACAAAGCAACTGAGGGTCTCAAAACCCTAGTCGCTTCGCTCTCTCTCCACCTCTCTTCATCACCTTTTCTAAAAATGGAAATGATGCAGAGTACTTCCCCTTTTCTCAAGCTGTTTGGGTTTAAAAATGGCATCGCATTGAATGCTCTGCCATCTCTCACCTCCCCTCTACTGAATCTCAAACCCAAACAGAGGTAAACCCCTATTCTCTCTCCTTTCTCCATTTTCTGCAAAAGTTTAATGGGTTTTGTCCTATTGAGGATCAAAAGTAACGATTTTCATTAGTTTTTCAGTTTAAATATTTCAAAATTATAGCAAAAATCAAAGATTTTTAATGTTCTAAAGACTCACATAGATTTCAAAGAGAAACTTGAGGGCTTTGGGGTCCTATATGAAAGACCCCTTATTTCACCTTAAAGGAGAGTTCGAAATTTTTGAGTTTTGAACACAAGTCTTATATTTTAAGCAACCGAAACCCTAGAGTAATTTTTCTAAGTTTTCATAGTCTAAAGTTCTCCCTTTTGTCTTTCTGTGTGGTCTGAGAATTGTGAGATTTAGAGGAATGCTTTTCATTACTGATTCTCGATCGCGGTTGCACCTAAGAAAGGTAAGAAACAAAAAGATTTGTGCCAAAATAACAGATGCCAAGAAGAACAAAAGTCCTTGGACACGTAATGGATCTTGAAGTACTATTTCTGCATCTCCCTGACCAAATTCGCCTACATTAGGATTACTCGTTAATGGTTGATCAAATTTGATATATTCAATATCGAAAACACTGGATTTGTTCCCGGGAGTACTCTAAAAAAAGGAACCTTTCTTCTCCCCAGCCATTTCGGGTTAAGAATATGTGAAAGCTCGTTTATCTCTATAACTATAAGAAGGGTGCGTTCCGAGGTGTGAAGTGGGAGAGAATGGATGTCACAATTGGGGTTTTGAATAAAATGACCTTTTATTTTTCGTTTTTTTTCTCCCCTCATTCTTTTCTTACTTTTATTTCTGTGTTTGTGTGTTTATTTTAGTTAACCTTGTTGTAAAATATTTAAGTTGATTTAAGTACGATAGTATACTTAGTTTAGTAAAATTAGTAATATTTAGATATGTTGTATTTAACTGTTGATTGGTAGGCTGCAGTAAACTCTTGTTATGAATTAGGAAATGCCTAGGTATGATGCTGGGACAATCTGTCTAAATCACTTTATCATTAAGCTATTTGGTAGATGTATATACGTTGGGTTACTGTTATCAACTTGTTTCAAAAGATTATGATAATTGGTTAAGTGTGCTGCAATGTCCTGTTTGTCTAGTTGATAATTTACACTTGAGTATGCTATGCTAGGCTTAGAGTAATGTAAATCAGTCCGCGAACCTAAACTCCTAACATGAGTCTGGAAGTGCCTTCTTAAGAGTGCCGACAATGGCACGTCATTCTACACTTATATGCCTTACATGGCATGAAAATGGAATTGAATTGGAGTTGGAGTTGTGACATGAAGATTTTAAAAGTCTTGTATTTTCGGCCTTCTTATTTGGTCTTGGCCGAGACCATGTATATTCTTTTATCTTATCTTTATTTACTAGCTTAGCTATTAGCTTAGGACCTAGTATGTTATGTAATAACTACATTAGGACACAATTAATAAGTCATGAAGATGACTAGGCCGAGAGTACAAAGTGGTAATGACAATGGACATCTAGAAGATGGGGATTTCAAGGAGAGACTTTATGAACTAACAAGTTCATGAAGTTGGCTATATTGAAGACTTCAAATTCGGCCTAAGGAAGATCAAGAGGTGGTCGAAATGATCATCAAAACAAATACCAAGAATAGTCAACACATTCCAAGAAGATGAGGTTGTTGGAAGAATTTATGAGCTAAAAAATTCATGAATATGGTTACGTGGGAGACCTCAATCTCGGCCTTGAAAAGAGGAAGAGGTGGCCCGAACTCCCTTGGTCACCAAGTCAATCCAAATGCGTCCACACTAGGTGTTACTTCGTGTCTTTTCATTTGCTTTCTAGAATAGTCTATTTTATACTATAAATAGAGGCCTTAGGCAATTGTAAAATGGAGAGAGTTTGATTAATAAAAATACTTGAGTTTTGACTCATTGCTAAACGTATTCAACACAGGGTTGTATACTTTAGTCGGTTCTCCGGGAGGACCTTGGTTCTTGTGTGAGCCAAACCCTTAGCGTAAGTTTAACTAAGACTGTGCCACTTAGTTGAATCCAAACTAAGGTTTCCCTTTGGTGTAAGTTGGCTAAGACTTTGTGACATAACTAAACCCAAGCTTAAGGAACCCCCTTTGGTGTGAGTTGACATTGGGGCTGTGTGACCCAACCAAACCCAAACCTATGGTCTATCTTAAGGTTTCCGGCCAACCTTACTTGGTTAGTATTCGTGCTTGTACTTACCAACCCCGGTCTATTCCTTGTTAAATTGGTCACCCACATCTTGGTGTCGGCTCGGGCATTAAAAATCCCTTGTCATTATCCAAGACATATCGATCGTACCATCACTTTACCAAGTAGACCATTCTTCACCCGAGCTTGCATCTTGCAACTCATGGGCCATCCAACCCCAACCCACTATATATTGATCACCCTCACCTCCCACACACCTAATAAACACTATCCTTAAAGGCCCTTTTCGATACCTTACTATTTCAGGACATCCCCATCACCTTAGCACCACTAAACAACCAAACCCGACCACCACAACAACCATTTGGGTGTCTACAATAACCCCACAAAATGCCCTGACCCAACTCCTCTTGAATCCACCCGAAATAACCTCCAAATACCCACTGCCCTACAATAGCCGCGAACCCCCACTTTGTGTCTTGTTTTTTAGTCAACTTGTTCCCTTCTGAACTCTGCCCCACTCACCCTCTCTCACCCCTCCGTACATACATCATAGAGTCTTATTATATGCATATTGTTTAGTGTTTGCTAAATAGAAATTATGTAGGACTAATTGAATGTCAACATGTTTTAAAGGAATTGTGATTGGAAAAATGCTCTTATGATGTCTAGTTGGTTGATGATTTCTAAGTTTGCTTATGTTTAGGAGTTATGTGATAAAGGTACTGTCTCAATATTCATGTAGCAAAGATCATGATTAGCTAAAAGTTTCAGGATGTTTAGAGAGACAATGTTAATTAATGGAGTGTCCTGTGATGTCTTGCTTGTCTAGTTAATTACTTATATCTAGGTCTGTCATGTTAGATTTTTCTTATAGGGCATGTGACATGCATGTGGTTAAGTATTTTCTTAATAGAAATCATGAGGTAGGGTCATTTAAGTTCAACATGTTATTTTTAGAAAGAATGGTTAAATATCCTATGATATTGGTCTGTCCAGCTATCTATTTATGTCCATATGTGTTGTTAAGATTTAGATCTAATCCTATTTGATGTATGTTCTTGTATAATTAAAGTTTGTGATATATGACATGTTTGATAGTTTGCTTTACTTTGAGGATCCTTTCATGCCCAATTCAATCCTGAATATATATATATGTGCTTTGGTTTTTGACTTATCTAAACCTAATGTGAAGAAATGACAAGAATATAGTTATGTATAGGTTTTGAGTTTATCAGTATGAGCCTTATATATGTTTGTTGATTTTGAATGAATGGAGTAGCCATGAACTAAGTAATATGGAAGTGTGACTGTCTTTGTTCACTTTAGCATGTCCTAGATGTGTCTTTGATTGTGATATGATGGTTTGTTGATTTAAAACCTTTTTGATAACCATGGTCACCATGACATGTCTAATTTAAAGTGTCACTATGCCTAACACAACCTAATCATGATTGTATATGTCTATATTTAGCATCAATAACTCTGCATACTTAAGGTGTTGTCCCTAAATGATATATTTATGCTTGTCTTTTATGTCTTCTAAGTTGATTATACACTGGCTCTTACCTTTCTAGGTGTAAAATTGTCTCTATGTTAGCATGCATACTTCTCTGAGTCGTGTTATATCATACTTTGTTTAGCCAACTTGTTGTGAATGCTTAAGTTTAACCTAGACAGCCCATTATGCCTGAAAATACCATTTTTTATTTTTCATCTGCTTATTCTTGTGTCTGTATGTCCACCAAGTTGACGATATGTTCACTCTACTTGCCTTAAGTGTCATTATGCCTAGTAATGCAACATGAATAGGACTGTATATTTAGTTTGGGCTTAGATGACTCTGCACTATTGAGATGTTGCATTCAAATGATTTTCTGTGTGTTTCTAGGTCTCCATGTCCTTTCAAACTGATCATTTGTTTGTCCTTACTTGCCTAAGTGTGAACTGTCTCCATGATAGGATGTGATATCCTCTAATTTCTCTTGTGTCATGCCTATTGAGTTACTAAATGATACTTGTGCTAGCATCTTATATCATGTCAATCTTAAGCTCATGCTTGCATACATCTAGCTTGCAATCATGATTATATAGTAGCATGTATAAAGTATAATTTGGTGCTAAAACTGTGTAAGTGAATATATGGTTTTGGAACATGATTTGAACAGATATCATCTAGAAACAGTAAAGCCTTTTTTTCTTGTCGAGTTCTGTGCATACATGTAGACTATCCATTAGGATATATGTGTGTTTGTTTTCTCCTAGATTCTGAATTATTCATGTAAACTTGTTTTTTCCTACAAATGGTCCAATATAAGTGTTGTGAGTTGTGAGAAGATGTGCGGCATGCTTTTATTTCGTGTGTTGACTATGAATTTGCCTAAGTGTCCTATGGTTGATCTGTTTACTTGTCTAAGTCAACAAAATATGCAGATTTTCTTCCTCTTTTGTGTTGATAAAATATTCTCATTATCTAGCTTGCTTCTTCATTTATCTTTTTTCTGGTTTTCTGCCTGTGCTGGAAAGTATACACTGATATACTCCAGGGTATACAAGGTATAAAGACCTGGGTATACACTAGGTGTATATCGAGGTTGTATATCCTTAAATACCCCCAAGTATATCATGTATATACCTTCAGATATTTTATTGTTTATCAGTTTCTTTTGTTAATATATGGGCTGATATATTTCTGTATATATGCTTTACTGGGCTTATTACATGTATTGGGCATGTCTGCCTCCTTTTAAAGTCAGAGTTTAAGTAATTGGGCCTGCCTTTTATTATTGTGAATCGCTTGCTTTTCCAAAGCTTAATATGAGAATATTATTTTTAGGCTGCTTTATGTTTGAACCTGTTAGCTTTTGTTGTGTTTAAATCATTATAAATAGACATTAACTGTATACATTTTGTGTTCAATTATATGTATTGATGCTTGTTTAATTTTTTATATTATTGATAATTCTCGGATACGTTCTAACACCATACATTGTTTTCCTCAGTCATGACCCAAAATTCTATTTGTGTCGTGAGGGTACCTACCATGAACTCATAGGCAAACCCCATCCACACAAGACAAATTAAACAATATATATAATGCAGAAAAGTAAAAGACACCCAAAGTACTCACAAGTCTGAAAATGCTTAATACGCAAAACTAGAAATAGCCCCCAAAATTTTGTTTCATGAGTATAGGAGCTACTAAATAGAATACAAAGTCTAAAACTTAATACAAAATATTGTTTGAAATACATAAGACATAACGTAAAAGATAAGATAGAGGAAGTTCGGTGCTGGGATGACATCTACAGCTCACCCTGGACTCCAAGTAAGCCCTCCAATAGGCTCACGCCGCTACGCTTCACTCGAATATGGATCAATACCTGTACCTAGAAGGTGTAGCAAGTGTAGAGTGAGTACGGGAAGCACTTGTACCTAGAAACATCATCGACTGACCCTAACTATATAGTGTTAACAAGGGTTGGTACTTCCAATACTTCTCTTCTTGCTTGGTTAGTTAAAATATATAACTTATAAGTATTACAACCATTTAAGTATAGATTGCACAACCAACCGAATCATAAAGTACATTACTTTTCAAAGGATCATGTGAAAGTTCTAACTTTACCTCAATTGGGATAAGTTCAACAATAAGGTTCCAACCTATACCCTAATCGAGCAGCTAAACCCACAAAGATTCCATCTTTTCTTCAAATTAAGAAAGTTTACTTTACGGATCCAACCTTTGCATCCATTAAGGCACATACGTTCATAAAGATTCGACCTTTACACTATTTAAGGCAATATATTAATAAAGAATCAGTCTTTCTATCTCTTAGAACAAGTATCGCCATAAAGATTCAATTTTTCTATCCCTTAACTTAAGGACATCTATAAGGATTCTATGTCTCTCTCTTATCAAGTGAATAAAACCGTAAATATTCCATCTTTACACTTGTTGCATTGAAGAAGTCGTAAGAATACTATCATTATTTCCTTTTTAGGCAAGTAAACCATAAGGATTGCACATTTAAATCAATCGAGCACATATGGCATGAAGTTCACATTAACAAGTATAAATGATATGCAATGTAGATGATATGTATGTTATGCAATGGCCATATTCATCTGGTATATACACTCTCTTACAGTATGTGTCACGTGACCATAGGGGACTCATAAGGTCCATATATCCATCCGGAATCACTTCCCTTCGGGTCCCAGCTCTGTGGCTGTCATATCATCATCAACATCATCATCAGTGCTGTAATATCATCATCATCATCACTTTTACCATGTACAATATCCTAATAACCGACCTTCAAGGCCCTTTCTTAGTATCTCATAACTTAAGTGCCAATAATAATATGAATATATGAATTGAAAATATGTACACCATGCATAAGAATAACATTACATCAATTAACAATATGAATTACTTTCCAAGATTTAGCCGAGATCTAGAGTGATGCATGCATGACTAGTCAAAATAACAGAATCTATCAAACATGGCTATCATAGCCCAAGCAAACATCAGTCATACCAACATAAGTGGACTTATGCACCACGTTCACAGCCCTAAGGATAAATACAGTCTCTGTCACATACATAACTACTTTACTTTTTAACTAACTCTTTAACTACACTGGTACCTTATTTTGAAGTCGCATAGCTCACGAACGATTCCGAACTCAGTGCGGGCGAAGATTAAACCTCTCAGAAGCTCCACCGAGTAAAAAATCATCGAATGAGTTCAATTTAGTCAAAATAGTACTCTACGGAATTAGATAAATCCAACGACATCCATATTACTATACTTTATTTCGGAACAAAAAAATAGAACAGAAAAGCCAACACCGAGCCCACAAGGGTAAAACTGGAATTTATTATGAAATTGGTTTACCCATGATCTAAGTAGTAAGAATCTCTACCATCTTTGAAACTCATTCACAAATCAACCTTCAATTTGATAAATTACTTAAAACCCCAAATTTCTAAGCTCAAATCACGAATTCTATGATGAAATTCAGTAATAATCGAAGGTAGAATGGTAAAAGGAAAGTTATAAACTTACCCCCACGAAGAAACATGAAGATTTCCCTTGAAATTATCCAAACCGAAGTTTTTAAACTCCCAAAATCGAAATATGAACAATGAAATACAAAATGGGTTATATTCTGTCCAGGCCCGAAAATACCCTTCGCGAACGTGAAATGTTTCCCTGAACTGGACCCATCACAGACGCGATGCCTTCCCAAAATAATCATTCGTGAATGCGGCCCTATCCCGCAAACGCAAAGAGAAACTAATACACCAGAAACTAGCAATTCTTAAAATGCTTACGAACATCGATTGAACACCCAAAACTCATCCGGAACCTCCCGAACACAAACTAAATATCCATTTCGATCATAAAACATGTTCCGAACCTTCTCGATCACTCAAAACACCCCAAAAAGGTCTTCTTGACCCGGTGTTGACGGGTTCAATTCAAATTCTTACTTTACTAGTTTCTCTACCAATGACCCAAAGTTGGTTTAGAAACCTATGAACACTACCCAAGAGTGCAACTTGACTATAAACCATGCTACGAAGCTTCCCGAATCGATGAAACATCTATATGAGGTCGTTAAGACATGCTTATCCACATAAAAGTCTTAAACTTTTTCAAAATAACATAACTCTCAACCAAGTACTCAAATCTCACCTTAAGCCCTCGGGACTCGAACCAATGACTTGACTAAGTCATAAATCATATTCTGGACCTAATGGAATCGATGAAACTTCGAAAAAGGCACATTTACTCAAAAGTTAACTTTCAGTCAAACTTTTTCCCTTTTTAAATTTAAGAGCTTCCAACTTTACTAAAATTGATCCAGAACTCACCCGATTGCCTCGGGAATCATTTCACCTATCCTTGCAAGTCATAAAATACCGAGATGAATCTAGGGGGAAAGGTTTTATTGGGAAAAATAAGTCCAAAATCTCAAAACGACCAAACGGGTCGTTACATCATCTACCACTTAAACACAGATTCATCCTTGAACGATAAAGAAACGTACAAAAGTTGTTAAGTAGCCAAAGAATCTCCGTCATAAACCTCATGAAAGCCTTCACACGCAAGAATCATGCTGATAACACCACTTGTCCACCTTACTACTCAAAATTTCTTTTGACTTAGTTCAAAAACCCAAATATCCATTTTTTCCATATTAGAAATGTCTTCCACAACTGATTGTCATATATTTGAACTGACTCTGCTCGAATACCTTGATTTTGATTCTAACCACACCTCTGAACGTAGTTGATTCATTCTACAAAAATATCATCAACACTTCAATCCTTTAGTTATAGCCACAATTCACTATCAAGCTTGTACCGGTCAAATACTCTAATTCCAGTTATCTTTCTCTCACACCATCCAAAGTCATATTTAGCACCAAAAATCCCTAGAAAATATGTCATCACACGCCGAGAGTCTAAATCATGACTCTCTCTCTCACACCATGAAGAATATGCTTGTTCTAAGCCAATTTCCAAGCCTTTCCATAGCGCTAATTCCAAACCGTTGGTTTCGTTTTATCGAGCTGAAACTATTGAGTTAACCCTCATTGTCAAATTCCTCTTAAACCTCCAAATATTGTGATATGTGGATCATCCTAGTGACTATCTTGACTTGCCAAATTTGTAGAAAATTATCTTGTCATCCAAAGTCTTCCTATATCCATTTGTACCTCCCCAAACCATCACTAAGTACCCACATAGACCTTTATAACTATTTGAATAGTTCCGATCAACAAAATATCATCAAATCAACTTGCAAACTCCAAATATGGCCCGGTAACTCTGCCATACCTCTGTTACGAATTGTAAATCTATCAAATCTTCAAAATGGATTACTGGACTAACCGTGAATCTTTATGTCAATATATTCATAAGCCATATGGTATTACATGAACGATTCAAAGTGCACAACTTCTAGAATGTCACCAATAGTTACCAAAACTGACTTCAAACCCTCACAAAACCAATTATATAACTTTCATAATCATTTGGAAACCGATTCTAATTCGTTGCTCGTGAATACTTAATGTCGTGATTTCATCCTAAACTTCAAAGGCTGAATCCTACCCAAGTCATAAACTTAGTATTGGAGATTTACACCTTATAACTTAAATCTTCCCATTCTCAACTCACAACTAATACAAGAATCTGATAGAACTCCATAGAATCTAAATACATTGAATCTTCCTTCTCGCGCATTCACTTAACTCGTTCACTACTCTATATACTTTAATGCAAGGCTTGAAGCCTTATATTCCCTCTTCATAACTATTGAATCTTTTATTGTAATATCCCTTTTACGCCTTTTGCGAACTTAAAAGTATCAATTCTTTCAATCCATGTGATTTACCATGCACAAGTCTCTCAAGTCATTAATACTTGATGTACTCAACCATGCTATCAAGCCAGTAACGCTCTGACATAACCTACTATCACAAAAATAGTTTCGCCTCGAAAAATTATGACTTTAACTTCCAAACTTAAGAGATTTCAGGCTTCTCTCTTATTAATCAACTCTAGCCCACTCATTTAAGAATGATATGAAATTACCCACCTTGGTACAACGCAAGCCTCCTTTTCATAAATCTTATCACATTAGTCATCTAAAATCCGTACCTCACGGTCGTCAATCACACATCCCCATGGAACTTCGCCATAACACTTATTCAACTCTTGTAGACTTCATTCTTCAAGTGTTCTTAACAAATTACACCCCATATGGATGATTCAAGATAATTCCAACACAATTCACACATGGCTAAAATCCCGTTGCTCCGAACCCAAATCCTTTCCTTTTTGGAAGATGTACCTTACTCCTTCCGATCCGAGATCAAAACATGTCTTATCTTAATTATTGAATTTTCATATTCTATCCAAAATCACATTCGCCACTATCGATCGTAAATCACTCAAGCCAACTCGATACTATACTAAAATATCATAAATCTTGCAAAAAAATTGAGTCAAACCTAGAGATAGTAGTAACTACAAACTCGAACAACCGAAAGTTTCTTTGACCTTACTCAAACCCCAAAACTGGATACTTATCTAAATCAAGCGCTTAATATGGACACTCTTTCACAAAGCTTTTCCACCAGAAAGGTACTGACCAACCACTGTTACTTCAACAAAGACATTTCATTATTGCTAATGTAATAATCCATACTACCACTACACTGGTCTAATCCGTAGGGCGATCTTGCTTACCATTCACAAAAATTCTACTAACACTCTCATATGGTTCCTTGCTAGTATCCTTGCCAAAGATCCCATAACTGAAGAATCCTCCTTCTACCTTGTCTTACAAGTCAACCAACCAAATACTAATACACTAAGTACCATAGTGAATTCACTTTTCTTGGTTTCAACCGGTATCATTGATCCCTACTTGAATTTCCGAAATGCACTTCAAAATTCGAGTCAGTTAGATTCTACCTTTGATCTACCACTTTAAATATCCTTCTTGACTGATACCTCACTCAAGGGTCCTTAAACAATGTTTGACCAAGTAGAACCATCTCATGTCTTGTCTCGCCAAACTAGAATGCTCCAACAAATAATGTGGATATCCTCCTCATTCCGTCTACTCTGGAAAATCACATCACTGTCAATTGTGAAAACTTGCATAACCCTAAGCAATAAGTACAAACCCCACATCCCTTATCCAAAATTAAGCACAACAGCCGATAGCTCCTTAAGTAGAGATGGCAATGGATCCTGGACCCGGTCCGGATCCGGTGTATCCAGATCCGTTTTATAGGATATGGATTTTCAAAATTTGGACCCGACGGATTCGGATCGGACCCGGATCCGTTTCTGACGGATCGGATCTGGATCTGGATCTTGTATTTGAGATCCGTATCCGGTCCAGATCCGACCCGTGGATCCATTTTTTATTAAATATATTCATAACCTAGAATGTAATTTTATAAGTATATTCTTAAAATTGCTAAGCACATCCTTGCAAGTTTAATTCTCAAAACAAGTTTAATTTATTCCCGCGTTAACTCAAAAATAAAAAAATAAAGAGGTAACTTCGATAATAAAATCAATGTTATATTAGTGAATGACTAACATCTCCATAGACAAGTAGTTAAAATTATATTCACTTCATTTATGAAGATTCCAAGCACATGCAAGTTCTGCATTGTGGAAATACTAATCAGCATTTTCCACAACTATTGTCATTGTCCAACATTTTTAATTAATAGCTCACAATCAAAATGAAACAACAAACAAAATATCTCATATGAACATTTCAAAATTGAAAAACAGTAAACTGTTACTTAAGTAAAAATCGTTTGTCAGTTCAAAAAAAAATTCTTAGCAAGGTTACATTTTTAGCAAGGTAAATTTTTTTACATGTGGATCCAGATCCGATCCGTGGATCCGGCCGATCCGATGGATCCGGATTTGGATATGATTTTTATGGATCCGGATCTGGATTCAGGTATGAAAAATGGATCTGGATCTGGATCTAGTAGGATCCGGTCCAGATCATATCCGTTGCCATCCTATCCTTAAGTAATAAATCTTCACACTTGTCCATTGCTAGAGTTGTTTATATTTGTCGATCATCGTAGTCCCCGTAGTTACGGCATAGTCAAAATGTCTACCAATCTGTCTTCTTTTAACATCCATGTTTCCTTACTCCACCACCCTAAGGTCATCCTATCGCAACTCCACTTAACCCTTCATACTCCCATGAATTAACAGACTTAGCTCACCCCACGCTCCTATCAAATTAGCACTTTACCATTTTAATATTTTTGTCACCATGCTCGAACCATTCGAATGCTCTTCAATACAATTCAACTCCGTGAGATAGAAAGAAAACTCTTCACACAAACCTCATAATAAGTCCTACCACCTTTGAACTCATCACTAAGGATCACCTTTCACGTCCTTGTCTTTAATCAAATTATCTTCACAGCATTATCATGGTCACTTTCCTCTCATATAACTAATTGATCTTCCCAAGTCTAAGCTTGTCTTCAAAATATCAATATATGTACTCCTCTATTACTGAATTGTTGACTTCTTGTTAATACACCCTTATCATAAGACTGTCATAATAAATATGGATAACATTAAAGTATTCCCATATCAATCACACCTCAGGTAAAGAATCCTCAATATGTCAAACCTCCTCAAGTGCAATCCTCAAAGTCGTAATGTTCATTGCTTAGTTATTTCACTAACCATACAAATTCAAATCTCGAACTACTTTCCCCTCACCTATTAGACAATATATGCACCTATTCAACCTTCGAGTAACAAACTATTGAAGGTATGGCGACCTTACAGTCCTTCATACCATCGCTCTCATTTCTTAGGGATATTACTGAACAAAAAAGTTTGAATCACAACCTTGGTCAACCAAGTCTTCAAATCATAGCTCCAATTTGAACTTAATCTTATGTCCTTATAATGGTGACACATCAACTCATACTATACCGCTCGATGTCACATCCTGCCACTTGTGGGCAAATCCAAGAATGTGTCTTCACCATTGGTTAGAGATTTATACAAAGAAGTTGAGAACTTAAACCAAATCACATACGCATGATAATGAATGAAAAGATGGAATTTTCCAAAATGTCATATAGCCTCTTGAAGATAGGTACAGATCTCATCGTACCAATCTGAAAGACTCAACTAGAAATCAGTCTTGTACCAATGAGTCCAATGAACCTAGTGCTCTGATACCAATTTGTCATGATCCAAAATTCTATTTGTGTCTTTAAGGATCCTACCCAGAAGTGGTAAGCGAACCCTATCCATACAAGACATATAATTCGTAAAAGTAAAAGACACCCAAAGTACTGACAAGTCTCTAAAATGCTTAATATGCAAAACTAGAAATATTCCCCAAAATTTGGATGTCATGAGTACAAGAGCTACTAAATAGAATACAGAGTCAAAAATATAATACAACATATTGTTTGAAATACATAATATAGAACATAAAAGATAAGATAGAGGAAGTCTGATGTCTGGAAGGCATCTACAACTCACCCTGGACTCTAAGTAAGCCCTCCAATAGGCTCACATTGCTATGCTTGACTCGAATATGGATCACTACCTTGACATAAAAGGTGCACCAAGCGTAGAGTGAGTAAGAGAGGCACGTGTACCTAGCAACAGCATCGACCGACCCTAACTATAGCAGTGGAAAGGGTTGGTACTTCCAATTCTTATCTTCTTGCTTAGTTAGATAAAATATACAACTTATAAGTATCACAACCATTTAACTAAAGATTCCACAACTAATCGAGTCATAAAGTACATTACTTTTCAAGGATCATGTTACAGTTCTAATTGTACCTCAATTGGGATAAGTTTAGCAATAAGGTTCCAACCTATACCCAAATCTGGCATCTAAACCCATAAAGTGTAATGACCTATTTGGTTGTTATACCAATTTTGACCCATTTAACCCCAATGACCCTTTCCCAAACCCTATTAGTACGACTTTGACCCACGGGTATGATGGTACACTTCTCGAGGTGATTATGCAAGATTTTTATGACTTTTGCGAAATAGAACCTTAAGGTGAAAAACATTTGACCAATAGTTGACTTTTGGTTAAACAGACTAATTCCAGAAATTCGTTAAATCTGAGAGGTCATGATGGTCGATTATGACTTAGTGAGATGTTTTTTTCAGTTTCTGAGGCACTCAGTAGCGTTTTAGGTTATTAGTCTAAAAGTTAGTTTTTTTGAAATTTGGTGTTGACTCGGATAAATAGACCTCCGTTGGAAATTCCGAGGCCACGAGTGAGTTTGTATCGCACTTGTGATGGTGTTTGCATATCTTATTTGTACCCGAGAGTCCTTGGATGGATGTTGGGAGGAACTTGTGGAAACCTGAATTTTCCTGGTTTCTGGTGGCTCGCCCTAGCAAGACTATTCATGCCTTAGCAGGTCTGCCACAGCGGAGCCTGTCCTGATGAAGCAAGGTCCCAGAATTTTAATGAGATCTGCCTTAGTGAATGGTTCTCCACCAAGGTGAGATTGCTGTGACAGGTACGATTCCGCTTGAGCGGATGACGCTAAGTCAGAAACCCTTTTTATTTTTAACTTTGAGCCCATTGCTCCTATTTACCAAATATTCGACCTAGAGAAAATTAAGGGTGATTTGAAGGGTTTTTGAAGTTGTTTCATCTTGGGGGTAAGTCCCTTTACCTTGTCTTGTATTTATCTACCTCTTAAAGCTTGATTTTAATGGTAAAAATGAATGGGGTTAGTTGGAGAAGATGATCTTCAACCATACATATTGAATTTTTAGTTATATAATTAAGTTTATTTGATGAATCTTGTTGGTATTAACATCGGATGTCATTAATTAGTGGATATCAAGCTTGATTTTAAAATTAGATTAAGAGGGTGATTATGGAAAGTTAGGGTTTATACTAATTTGGGGGTTTTTATTTGAATAATGGAATTGACCTATTTTTGAGTTAGTTTAGCAATTGAATAGTATAATTAGACTTCTTGAATATTGGATTACCAATTTCACTTTCAAATTACCCGTTTACCCTTGTGGGCCCGCTTTCCCATTTTTCCATGGTTTTGATTCAAAGGATACGATAGCAATATGGGTATTGTTCTTCCATATTTCTAATTTAGAATTATTTTATGGCTAGAATTCGAGTATAACCGAGACCCTCAGAAAGACAAGGCTCCAATGTGACTGTTTGTGGTACTAGCTCGGCATTCATGTAGGTTAGGGCTTACATCATGGATAGACTTCGATTAACGAAGCATATGTAGAGTTAGTGATTGTTGGAGAAAGCATGTTGCACCTTCGAGTATGAAGTTGGAATGAAATACTTAGGTTGGTGTTGTTGATTAGTTATGGTTTGTTACCTTATTAGATTTAGTGACTTGTCGCCACGCGTATGATACTAGACTTGACTGTGCATAGAGCGAGGATTGGTTCATTCTTGTCATGATGTTATGAGTCCATGCGTGGCATGATTGGCTTGATATATTTCCATTGGCGTTGATATATTCTCATTGGCATTATTAGCATTCATATATTTATGATCATGTTATTGGATCGGGTTACGCGCCACAACATATGTATATATATATATATATATATATATATATATATATATATTGGATCGGGTTGCACGTTCGCAATATATACATATATTGGATTAGGTTGTACGCCACATGTACATAGACTTTGCGGGTCCCCTATGGGTCATGATTATCGAGGCATGGAGGTATTCTGCCCGGAGCGTGTGTGTATCATTGCATTATATATGTATTCATTTCACATATTCATACTTATGGGATTTTGACTTGGTATTTGTAGTTGTGATCCTATTCTTGGATTGTGTTGTGTTTATATTCCCTACACAACTACCCAAAATAGTCTCCAATGCCCACTGCCCAGATAGAAACCGAGAACCCCTTTTCCAATCCATTTTTGTGTCAACTTTTTCCTTGCCGAACTCAGCCCCACTTACCCTCACTCACCCCTCCGTACTTACATCATCACCCATTTTCAGTAGAAAGGTATGTCTGTGGTGGAGTATAAGGCCAGGTTACTATTTTTAGCTCGGTATACAACACAGTTAATTCCGATAGAGGTAGAGAGGGTTCGTAGATTTGTTGGTGAACATGTGATTCCACTTTGTATTATTTGTCTTCAGCTTGTTTCCATGGGGTCTTCCTTCCCAACAGTAGTGGATCATGTTGTTAGTGTCGAGTGTGCCAAGGCTCGATCTTTTGGAGGGTCTAGTAAGCCATCCCGTTCAGTCCGCACTACAGACATCTTCTGGTGGGCCTTATAGAGAGAGTTGTTATGGGGTCGAGTAGTCTCTTAGAGGTTCTTTCTCTCGGCCAGCTGACCTTTGTGGTCCATCCAGTTCTTCAGCCTCCGTGTATCAGCCTCCCAAACACAGAGTTTGTTATAGTTGTGGTGCGCTCAATCACCTTATGAGAGATTGCACTCAACCTAGATAGAGTGGGACTCAACAGGGTTCTTGGTTCCAAACCTCGAGAACTCGGTATCATTTGGTAGCTGGGGTGTTTCTTCAGCAAGAGGCAGTGCTCAGTCAGGCTGTGGTAGTTCTCATTCATCTAGGGGTGGAAAATAGTCTGGTAAGGGTGGTTCCCAAGTCTCTAGGGGAGGAGCGTAGTTTGGCCAAAATGGCCATGGTGGTGCATATTGCTATGCTTTTCTTAGTATGCCCAAGGACGAGGCTTCCAATGTTGTGATCTCAGGTAATATTTTGTTCATCATCAGCCGACTATGATCTCATTTGATCCCAGGTCTACTTTCTCGTATGTGTCAGATTATCATTCGGTTGGTTTGGATTTGACTTGTGACCGTCTTGATATTCCTATTTATATGTCTACTCTTATTAGAGATCATTATCAGTCGATCGAGTCTATCAGTCTTCCTTAGTTACTTTTATGGGGTACGACACGTGGGTATACTTGATGATCTTAGATATGGTAGACTTCGATATTATTTTGGGTATGCGTTGGTTGTCACCGTACCACGCGATCATGGACCATCATGCCAAGACAATTACCTTAGCTATGCTTAGGATTCTTAGACTTTAGTAGAGGGGTACTCCTAGTCCGCTCCAAATAAGATCATTTCTTAGCTCCGCGCGAACTAGTCGATAAGGGGTATTTGTCCTACTTGACCCATGTTCATTATACTAGTATTATTTCTCTGCCCCATGAGTCCATGCCTATTGTGTGTCAGTTCGCGGAGGTATTCCCTTCCGATTTACCGGATATGCCACCCGATTGTGACATTGATTTATCCATCGATTTACAGTCAAGCATATTCCCTATTTCTATTCCACCGTATAGGATGACACCTGCTGAGTTAATATAGTTTCAGGATCTACTGAGTAAGAGATTCATTAGAACGAACATCTCCCCTCATGGCGCTCCTATTTTATTTGTTAAGAAGAAATATAGTACAATGAGGATGTGCATAGATTATCGTCAGTTGAACAAGGTCACCAATTGTAATAAGTATATGATTCCTCATATTGATGACTTGTTCGACCAACTTCAAGGTCCTTTGGTATTTTTAAAGTTTGATTTGAGGTCAGGCTATCACCAACTAAAGATTCGGGCAAGGATGTTCCAAATATGGCCTTTAGGACTTGTTATGGTCATTATAAGTTCATTGTGATGTCATTTGGGGTCATGAATGCCCTAACAGCTTTCATGGACTTGAGAAATGGCATTTTAATCCATATTTAGATTCTAGCATCATTGTCTTTATCGATGATATCTTGGTGTATTCAAATATGAGAGAGGAGCAGGAGTGTTATTTGAGGATTGTCCTTGGGTTGTTGAGAGTGAAAGAGTTGTATGCCAAGTTTTCTAAGTGTGAGTTCTGGCTTTATTTTATGGCATTCTTGGGCCACGTAGTTTCAAAGGAAGGGATTATGATTGATCCCAAGAATATTGAGGTTGTTAGCAATTTGGAGAGACCCACTATTGTGATTGAGATTCGTAGCTTCATGGGGTTGGCTAGTTAGTACCGTCGGTTCGTGAAAGGATTTGCATCTATTGCGTTTCACCTGACCAGATTGACTTAGAAAGAAATTCCTTTTCAGTGGTCCAATGCTTATGAATAGAGCTTTCAAAAGCTCAAGACTCTGTTGACTTCAACTCCTATTTAGGCATTACCCGTGGAAGTAAGGATTTCTCCCTTTATTGTGATGTGTCCCGTGTTGGTTTGAGCGATGTGTTAATGCAAGAATGCAAGGTAATAGCCTATGCTACCAGACAGTTGAATATCCATGAGAAAAACTACCCTACCCATGATTTGGAGTTGTTAGCGGTCTTCTTCTCTTTGAATATTTGGAGGCATTATCTATATGTTTACTGATCACCACAGCCTATAGCACGTGTTCAGTCAGAGGGATTTCAATTCTAGGAAGCAGAGATGGATGGAGCTTCTTCATGATTATGATATCTCTATACTTTTCCAACTGGGTAAAGCTAATGTGGTAGCTGATGCCTTGAGATGCATGGCAGTGAGTACGGGCAGTTTGGCTTGGTAGGTTACTTCATAGCATCCCTTAGCCATGGAGGTTCAAACCTAGCTATTAGTTATGTATGTGTTACAGGGAGGTCATCTCTCTTGGAGCAGATTAGGGCTCAACAGTTTGAGGATACTTAGTTATGCTAGATTCATGATATGGTGTTGCGTGGTGAGGCCAAAGAGGTTATTCTTGATGATGAAGAGGTTTTCAGGATCAAGGGATGTGTGTGCATTCCTCTAGTTGGTGGTTTGATCTATTTGATATTGAAGGAGGCTCATATTTCCAAATATTCGATTCATCCAGGTGCTACTAAGATGTATCATGATTTTAGACAGCACTACTGGTGGGGTCATATGAAGAGAGATATTGCAAATTTCGTTGCCTAGAGTGGGAATTGTTAGCAAGTCAAGAATAAGCACCAGAAACCTAGTAGTGTGCTCCAAAGGATGCCCATTCCTGAGTGGAAGTGAGAGAAGATTGCCATGGATTTCGTTGTAGATCTTCTGAAGACCTTGGGCAAGTTTAATTTAATTTGGGTCATTGTGGATAGGCTGACTAAGTTTGTGAACTTCCTTCCGGTTTAGGTTATCTACAATGCAGAGAAGTTGGCCAGGATTTACATCCATGAGATTGTGCGATTATACAGGGTCCTTATTTCTATCATCTCCGATCGAGGTCCTCAGATCACTTCCTATTTCTAGCGGACATTGCAAGCAGAGTTGGGTACTAAGTTCGATTTTAGTACTGCTTTTCATCCATAGACTGATGGACATTTCGAGCAGACTATTCAGGTGCTCGAAGATATGTTGAAAACATGTATCATTGATTTGGGTGGTCATTTGGACAAGTTCTTACCCTTGGCAGAGTTTGCATACAAAAATAGGTACCATTCCAGCTTTGATATGTCATTGTTTAGGCTTTATATGGTAGGAGGTGTCGTTCTCCTGTTGGATGGTTTGATACTTTTGAGGCTCGACCGTGGAGTACAAATTTGTTGAGGGAGTCTTTGGACAAGGTGAAGCTTATTCAGGAAAAGCTTCGGGCAGCTCATAGTTGGCAAAAGATGTATGCGGACTGAAAGGTCCAAGATCTAGAATTTATGGAGGGTGAGCAATTTCTAATGAAGATATCACCCATGAAGGGTGTGATGCAATTTGGGAAGAGGAGCAACTTGATCCCAAGGTACATTGGTCCATTTGAGATTCTCTGTCATGTGGGCGAGGTTGCTTATAAGTTGGCTTTGCCGCCAGGCCTATCAAGTGTTCATCCGGTTTGTCACGTTTTTATGTTGAAGAGGTACCATTCAGACGGTTCTTATATCATTCATTGGGATTCTGTTTTGCTTAATGAGAATTTGTCTTATGAGGAGGAGCCTATAGCGATCTTAGATAGGCATGTTAGGAAGCTGAGGTCTGAAGAGAACTTTTATTAAGATGCAATGGAAGTATCGTCCCGTAGAGGAGGCCACATAGAAGACTGAATCTGATATGTGTGCCAGATATCCCTAGTTGTTCACTCTTTCATATACTATGGGATTTCACTTGAAAAAAGAAAATATCCCATACTAACGGATTCGGGTCCATAACCATGGGTTCCAATGCACGAGATCTTGTAGCACTTACCAATGAGGTCCTATCGATTAGTATTACACAGAAGAAATCAATTGTAGACACTAATACAATTAGATCCGCTCTTCATACACAAACTTGGGATTTGTGATCCCAGGTAAGATCGGTTCAGGATCATGGGATCCTTTTTTATTAGATAGAAAGGGTAGTAGCACGGTACTTCTAAGTAATTACCCTATAGATCCTATATCTATCTTTATGAAGAAGATATCATGTAACGAAGGGGATTCTTATTTGTACAAATGGTACTTCGAGCTTGGAACGAGCATGAAGAGATTAACTATACTTCTTTATCTTTAGAGTTGTTCTGCCGGATCGGTCGCTAAAGATCTTTGGTCTTTATCCGGACCCGATGAAAAAAATGGAAGGCGCTCTGGTGAGATCTTCACGGATAGAAATAAATTGCAGTCAGTTTGATAATGATCGAGTGACATTGATTTTTCGACCCGAATAGAGGAATCCCTTAGATATGATGCAAAAGGGCTCTTGTTCTTTCCTTGATAAGAGATTTCTCTATGAAAATATGAATCAGAGTTTGAAGAAGGGGAGGGAGAATGAGCCCTTGACCCGCATGAGGATTTATTCAATCACATAGTTTGGGCTCCTAGAATATGGCGCCCTTGGGGCTTTCTATTTGATTGTACCGAAAGGCCCAATTAATTGGGATTTCCCTATTGGTCCAGGTCATTTCAGGGCAAGCAGATCATTTATGATGAAGATGATGAGCTTTAAGAGACTGATTCGGGGTTCTTGTAGAGTGGAACCATGCAGTACCAGACACGAGATAGATCTTTCAAAGAACAAGGCCTTTTTCGAATAAGCCAATTCATTTGGGACCCTACAAATCCACTTTTTTTCCTATTCAAATATCAGCCCCCTGGCTCTGTGTTTTCACATCGAGGACTATTTTCAGATGAAGAGATGTAACAGATCCTCCTACACCTATATATAAGTGCTGGTCTATCAAGAATACGCAAGAAAAACACTTCGAATTGTTGATTAATCGTCAGAGATGGCTTAGAACCAATAGTTTATTATCTAGTGGATCTTTCCATTCTAATACTCTATCTGAGAGTTATCAATATTTATCAAATATGTTCCTATCTAACGGAAAGCTATTGGATCAAATGACAATGACATTGTTCAGAAAAAGATGGATCTTCCCGTATAAAATGAAAATTGGATTCATGTAACAGGAGAAAGATTTCCCATTCCTTAGTCGGAAACATATATGGCCATGAAAGAAGGATTAACTGGAACAGAATTGATTGGGTGGTAGAGTCATGGAAACACTTGTTTCTTTCATATTTTGAACCTTAGCTCCATGGAAGAATATGTTACTGCTGAAACACAGAAGAATTGAAATCTTAGATCAAAACACTATGTATGGATGGTATGAACTGCCTAAACAAGAATGAACAACAAATAACCAGTTCAGATATTCATGACCAAGAAGTACTGGATTCTCTTTCG